>JAFBJZ010000107.1:3600000-4200000 GCA_016785225.1 Psettodes erumei
ATTTTTTTTTAGCGGAAAGATTATTCTGATTCTCCTTCAGTGAATGTCACAGCTGGGTTGGAAACATCCCTGCCATTCATACGGTTAAGAAAGTCTTTTTTTATGTATTAATGTCATGCCTGGTTTGAAAAACCTTGTTGATTGAATCAAGGCCAATTCACGCATGCGTGTCCTCAGAAAGAGAAGCAGAAGCAGAATATCAGGCAGATCGAGAGGGAAGTTTTCTCCGTCAGTAGCTCTTCAAGTTTAAACAGAAAACATTTCCATCAGTGGATTTGTTCAAATACAGTGTTTGTAGAGTTGCGTTGTCTTTTTGTTTCTTTGTTTGAAAGTGAACGGCGGTCAGTGTGGGTCAGCGTGTGTGTAGGGGGGTGGTCAGGGCTGTAGAAACGCCACTCACCAGAGAAGCAATCTTATCATGGAGGAGGCGGCGACCGTCCCACTCCGCGCGGGCGTGTCGAGAGGCTCCAACCCACAAAGGACAGAGTGAAAATATGCTCGGCAGTGAGTGGAGTTAATGAATGGTCTCCTTGGTAACAGCAGCGCTCGTTACCGTTTGCTGAAAATCACTGCGTCGGCGCACGCGTGAGCAACGCGCGCTCCGTTTGGGCTGGACTGACGCGACTCTCTTCACGTGCGTTCGAGAGGGAATGCAACAAACTGAGAGCTGTCGGTGCTGGCTGTTCAGGCCCATAATGCACTGCTTTCAGGCCAGTGAATTTGACTGTTTAGCCGGCCGAGCGGGGAGTAGCCGCAGATGCAGATTTGGCCTTCACCAAAGAGAATCGGGTGGCGGGACGGAAGCATCTTTTGTCCGTTTCACACGTCAAAGGACAACTGAAAGATTCCCTGTGTTGCCGCACACGTGCGATAGCGTCGCGGCTGATTCTGTAACCTATCTGCGCATGCTGCGAGCCGAGCAGCGCGCCCTGTGGCTCGGCATTAGCGCGCTGTGGGGTTACTCTGCTCGTGCCGTACGAGGAGAAGAAAGCGCTTGTCGATGGCTGGAGGAGGAGGACGTGGGGCAGGCTGGGAAACGCGTCGCCAAAACACCTCAGCCTCCGCAAGCGCGAATACCCTCCCTGTTTTCCCTACACGGACTTAGCTAGCGCTAGTTATTATTTACGATGGGTAAATTTATGGAATAATTTCAGTGAAGGAAGGTTACTGAGTTCCTCAAGGTGAAAAGGGATACGTTTAGCACTTAATGAATCGGGCTTGGGCCTCTTCCCCATATATCAGCATGTTATTAAGACATTTTAAAATCCCATTATGGTGTTTCTCCTTGAACATGTCATGCTTTTATTGGACTGGCCTGTCTTTAAATCTGACCTTTTCAGCCCTGCTCTGGAATTGAACGGAAAAAAAGGAAGCTACATGACAGGGCGATGGAACAAAATATACATATGAGGGCGTCAAAGAATCAGCAGCGAGTGGTTTTCAGTGGTTTGACGGCGAGATGCTCGGCAGTGGCGAATAGTTTCAAGCGATGAGCAGGTGCCCAAATAGCAACGACAAATGGTTTGCTATAAATAGCCGAGTGTGTTAAGCGGTTTCTTTTATGTTCCTGTAATGTAACATATATATACATGATACGTGCTACTTTTTCTCCCAATTTTATTAGAATGTGGGTTGTTGTTATAAAGCTGTGTGTTTTGAGCTGAGTTAAAGGGGAGGGTCGCTGGCACAGATCAGCTACCCTGATGAGCGCTGTGCTCTGCTGTTGCACATGTATGCTTATCACATGCACGTGTGGGTGGATATATGTTCAGTGTGTGCTCTAATATATGACCAGGAGGCATGTGTTTATATAAAAAAAGAAATCACAGCTACATCTTTCAGATTTTTCCCCCCCCCCCGCTCCAAAGGAATCGGTGGGGCCCCTTGTCTGCTAAAATTGCTCAGCTCGAACAACAATGATGAAAAAACGAAGGAGGTAAAATTGGGGAAGGAGGAGAGCGTGACACACAAAAAAAAAAACCCTGATGACAGAGGCGTCTAATCCCGGCAATGCCATTCTTATCAGGGTCCAGTGGATTAGAGTGAGCCTCCTAACCAGAGAATCCTTCCCAGCCAGACGCTCTCCACAGCCCAAGGGCCTGGATCAATAGGCCCGCATTGATCTCTCTCCTCCTGTGGCTGGATTCACTTTTATTAGGACTGCCCCGGCCTTTCTCGCACACACACACACACACACACACACACACACACACACACACACACACATATATGCAGCCCTTCAACCTCTCCGTGCACCTGCCACGAAAAGAAACACAAATACAAATATGGAGGCGCACACGCACACACACACACACACACACACACACACACACACACACACACACACACACACACACACACACATATAGCAGCCCTTCAACCTCTCCATGCACCTGCCACGAAAAGAAACACAAACACAAAAAGGCGCGCACGCACTCTGTTTCATATGTGAGCCGGAGCTGAGGGTGTTTTGTTTACACTGAATAACAGGCGGCCAAAACACTATAGTGTCAAGTCAACTTAGCTGCGTGACGGTGTTTCGGTTTTCTCTCCAGCCGAGGCACTTTGATCAGTATTGCAGGGCGGCCATTAGTGTGGGAGGGGGGTGGGGGCGGGCCTTGACACCTGTGGCGTGCGGCCTCCCGATGGAGCGGCGACAGCCCAAATCGCCGGTGCTAACTTTGTCGCCCTCTCTTCTCTCCCCTGCAGATGACTCGCCCCATCCAGGTGAAACCAGCTGACAGCGAGAGCCGTGGAGGTAGTTGTCTTCTTTTCTTCATCATTTATTCATGCCGCCTTTCCCATCCGACTCATCTGGGCTAATTCGTTTCACTCTTCATCCTCCTGATCTCGTACTCTCCCACTGCTCTAATTGCAACGTTTCTCTCTTGTTTTTTTTTTTTATCTACTTTTCAAATCCCACTCCCTTTTTCATTCACATGTTGCTGCGCTCGCGCACAGCGTGATACCAATCTCATCACTGCAAACAAAGTCGAACAAACAGTTCATCCCACATGTGAAGGCATGTTCAACACATTACGTGACATGTAACGCAATGAGGTTTGACGTCATGGCTTTGGCTTGAAAAAAACCCCCTGAAGTTATTGAAGCATTTTGTTTTTATTTGTGACTGGTTCAAAGCCACTGGGCTCATGGAATAATCTCCCTCTTCTCCCTCTCCTGTGCTTTCCTGCTGCCACTCTCCCTTTTCCCTGTTTCCTACGCCGAAGTACGTTATCGCTGCACTGTAAATTAGATGGTGTTTAGGCTCAATCCCGGAGCCGTAAGCAGGCGGAGGCCCCGTTAAAGCCCGCGCTGCTCGATCTGTGCGCGTTGGAAACGCCAGAGTAACTGGAGAGGGAGGGGGAAGAAAGGGAGCGGGAGCGCACGCAGCTTGCCAAACAATCAATAAATTTGCAGGGTTCTTGCCAAGATCCTCATTACTTGGCCTTAATTCTGTTGTCTTTGATCTCCTCCGTTTTTTGGAGGCTTTCATTTACTCGCCGCCTATTTGCATATATGTTAATGAGACGAGGAGGCATCCTTCAAGTCAGTGGCAGAGACAATGGACCTCGCTGTTATTTTCTATTTATCTTTTCCTTCCTTGGGCATCTCGTGTGTCAGGCCATAACAAAGCAAGTGCCTTTTTTTTGCCATTTAAGGGACGAACGCCGTTTTTTCCGCCTTTCTCATCCTGGAGAGAGAGAGAGAGAGAGAGCGATGGATGGAGAAGTGAGAGGGATGCGAAACGATGCCAGCTGTGTACAGCTGTTCTCCTGCACTTTACCTAAGAACCTCTGCCTGGTTTTTGGGTTCGTTAGGACGGCGTCCACACGGCTGCCTGTCAAACACACACGGTCTTCAAAGGACGGCCTGACCCTCGAGATGGACGGGGGGAAGGCCAACAAAGATCACTGCCAGCTGCAATTTCTTTCCTTCTTTCTTTCTTTCTTTCTCGACCATCCGTTCAGAGCTCCGGAGGAGTGGTGAGACAAGCAAAACGGTCTTGTGCTGTCAAGATTGATGTTCTCTATAGCTCCATTGATTTTGCCATTGTGCTGCTGTGTGTCCACATTAACAATGACACTCAGCTGTCTCTTTCCCTGGTTGTGAGTGGCCGGTTTTAGAGCTCCCAGGGCTCTCTGGTCAGTACGGGGTCCTCTTATTGGCCAGCCGTGGGGACCCCACTGAGGAACAAATGAGTGCTGGAGCAGACCTGGGACTTGCACATCATCTTAAATGAACAGGTCAGAGTGGCGCCGCAGGGGCAATCAAACACTAGCGTGACTTTAACGGGTTAGGAAGTGGACGTGGAGGGGGTACGCCGGGAATGTGCGAAGGGGAACGGATCTGATCTTCCTTCTTTTTTTTTTTTTTTTTTTTTTTTTAGATCTTCTATTCTCATCCCGCTTCTAATCTGCTGGCCTTAATTCTCCCCGCGATAATCGTTGGCAAAGATAATTTGGGTTTTCTCCGTATCTGGTTCGGTCCTCAGCTGCTTCTGCTGCGGTCAGCTGATGGTGCTGCGCTGCTCGTGCTCCTCCCTGGCCTACTTTTACGAGCCGTTGCTTCTGATTTGCGGTAGAAGACTGAAGACTTTCGTAGCGCCGACTGAAATTTCGGGATCCTGTAATTGCTGCTCTTCTTACTTCACGCGTTTTTGTTTTTTCTGTTGTTGTCATTTTGGCTGTTTGCCTGCTGTTGCTTCAGGACTTCAGGACTGTCATCTCAGTGTGGAGGGAAGGAAGGAGCTGGAAGAGCGGATGCAAAAAATATTAATTAGAGGGAGCGACACCGGGGACAGACCTCGTCTGGGCCGCTCTCTCAGGGGCCACTTCCAGTCCAACAGGGGGCATAAATTCCTCAGCGCACACAGTCACAGTACAGCACGCAGTCGTGCTAATTAGTCCCTTAATCTCATTATGGGGAGGACAGTTCAGATCACCTGCGTCGGCTTGGCCGTCCATTAGGGAAAGACCTGTTACTGTGGTTTTATGCCTGCTGGACCTCTGCTCCTCCAGGAGCCACCACACAGGCTCAGACCGGGCCCGCGTACTCTCCCTGGTTACTGCTGCAGTAAAAAATTAAACTGTCTGCCGACCGCCATTAAAGTGGAAGACAGTGGAACATATTCTTCCAACTAATTCTTGTAAATGTTTGACGACTCTTGGACATTTGATGGAAATGGAGCAGTTTTCCGATAAAGATCTTCATAACGTCCGCCGTGTTGGACGCTTAGGACAAACTGGTAAAAAAGAAATTGCAGCACGTGCAACCGCTGGGTGGCTCGACCGAGGCGACGTGAGCGGCGCCGCCTCGCCTTTTCCTCGTTGGAGGGAGGTATACGGCGGAGTAAATCCGACCAAACCCTCCGTCAGCCCCTGCTGCCGCCTAACAAAGACACACTGTGAAATGAATATTAATGGCCAATCACCTACCTAATCTAGCAGAACGGCAGCCGTTGCACATTGAGCCACCGGCGCCGCGATCGTCTCCGTCACCGATGACGCACGCCGTTCTGGGATCGTTCCGCTGGGGTGGGGTGGCGTTTTAAGAGGAGCGACGCGGAGGTGGCGGGGACCCGTCTCTCTTGTTTTCTCCTCACAGGTCTCCGATATGAAATAGATTGATTTCCCATCACACGTGGCGCTGATGACTGGCACCGACTGCCGCTGATATTTCATGTTTGAAGGGCTGTTCAGTGCGTCCTCAGAGGGCTTTGTTCCTCATGCAGGATAAATCAGCTTTAACCACTTAGATTTCATCCTAAACCCTTTACCAGCGCTGCCCCCCCCCACACACACACCACCACCATTTCTATCTGCCCCCTGCTCTTTGCCTCTTTTTTTGCAGGCTGTCATTTAATGGGTTTTCTCTTTCGTATATTATTCCAATACACCTCTCGTGCTCACAGGCCATCCGGTGTGCCTCGCATCGCCTCAACCGACGGTTCGAGTTTTGAGCGCAGAGATGGTCCAGAACGCCGAGCGAGAGGGGAGCAGGCTCGCCGTCAGCTGGGGCTCTGCTGGTGCTGCAGCTCGGCCCTGCCTAGCACAGCAAGAGCTGCAGCCCACCGAGGAGACCTGGATTAGAAACAGGCTCTGGCAATAGGAAGGAAGGCCTGCCGCCCACGCGCACACACCCACACAGAGAGGACAAACAGGCAAACGCACGCATAGTCATACTGCTCGGACACACACAAACACGCAGTCCGTACCCGGCTAATGGGAGCACGCGTGCACGCGCGGCGGTACAGGTTGCAACATTTGCACATGCAGGCACGCGCACAACGCGCGCACGTGCTGAATGGAGCGGGTCAATTTCTTTTCATGAGCCGCGCTTTGTGTTGCTGTGCCAAGCAGCGGCGTTGCATTGTGTTTGTGTGTTTACTCCGACTGAAGGACAATGAAAAAGGTTTGCTCCAGTTCACTGAGATGTGACGGAACAGAGAGAGAGAGAGAGAGAGGCAATAAGTTAAATGGAGAGTGAGGGGGGTGAAAAAAGAAAGAAAGATTGGGAATCGAGATTGAGAGAGCAGGGCTACATGCTCTGCTGCTGTTCCGCGCTCAGTTTTTGATGATGAATTTATCGGGCGTAAAAGACAACAGAGTGGTCCATGTATTAAACATCAGTGGCCCTCTCCTTTCCTTACGAGGGAGACGAGCTCTCGTGTCGGAGCGGTTCGGTAATGAACCCGGCAGGAAGGCCTCTAAGCTCCACTGATCCCCTTTGGAAAAGAGAAGGAGGCACGCCGGAGAGAGGGGTAGTTAGAGGGTGAGGGGAGAAAAAGACGGATGGGGGAGAGTAGAGAGGTAAAAGAAGGGAATTTGTTCTGAGACGCTCAATGTGGGGGTGGGGGGGGGGGGGGGGTGCAAAATAAACAGAGAAAAGTGTGGATAAACCAGCACGAGGGAGGGGCGGCAGTGCAAAAAGCTGCACACTATATCTTCTCCCTTCGGAGAGAGGAAAACTATAGATTACTGCTCACAATGTGCTTGGCTGGGCATAAATGGAGCGATCTTGAAATAGCGGGTAGCGTGTTTCGGGAGGTTATGGGGATCAGGGTGAGCTAATGCAGTGGTAAGGCAAGCCGTGGGTCATGCATTCAGAGCTCACACACACACACACACACACACACACACACACACACACACACCCTACTCCCCAAATCCCCTCTGGTGCTCCTGCACAAACAACGTGGATACACGGGCCTCCGCCGGCCCAGAGTTCAGTCAGCTAACTCCACCGGGCCAGCCCGCGATGTTCGGGTCGCTCTGCCTACAAGCTCCAAAATTTACCCTCACATCAGCACAAACTGGCTTCTTTTTTTTTTCTTTTTTTTGGTGGGGGAGGGGGGGGCTTTCTGTGGAAGACAGACAAGAGGAGGAGAGAGCGGGAGAGCAGGCGGCAACAGACACAGAAAGAGATGATGAAATCGTTTCTGCTTCGCTCCTGAGGGTCGGATTGTGCTGAGGCTGTAGCAGTTATGCAGAGTCAGTGGAAGAAGTAGATCACAACAAGACGCTAATACACCGGCTAGGTGGAGATCAATTAGCCTTATCTAACAAACTACTGGTGATAATACCAATGCAAAAACTTGCTGAGACGGCAAAGAACAACAAGCGGAGGCAGAGTGATGATGTAACGGATTTAGCTAGTTGAAAGATGCGGCGTTTCTGCAAGCTCTTGTGCTCCTTTTTCGCCGCTTTCGCAACTTCTGTGGCGCTCGGGTTCTTCACGAAGCGGCAGCAACTTACACGGGGGGAAGAAAAGACGAGACGCACCTTGTGGTTCAGCACGCACGACGGCGGGCGCTCAAAAGTTACACAAAATATATGGACATCGTAAGGTAGTGTAAGGCTTTCCTGCGGATGTGCATGGAAATTTTGCGAAAACACAGAGTCATCCTCGTTTCCACTTTTGTTTCTTTAAAAGAAAAAGGAAAAAAAAAAGAAAAGCCCCGCATCCCTTCCACCCTTCCCGTCCCCTGCTCGTCGCGATGGTCTCATAGCGTAGGCGGATCGGCAAAGGTTACTGTTGAACACAGAAAGGAAAGGTCAGAAATCATGTTTAGTTTTCCTGCGGCCGGGAGGTAATTCCAGCCAGCAGATTGTGTTCAGACGAGCAAGCAGGCAGGGCAGGCCAGTGGTGGAGATGCTCATGCAGAAGGAAGCGAGGCGGGGATGGGGACAAGGTTATCCAGTCAGCCGCTGCCTCTCAGCCCCTCCGCTGTCACCCTTAATAACACCCTCTCCCTTATCACCGCAACAATCACCTTGAGAAACAAACTTGTCTTCTTTCACAGAGGGATGGCGACGGGGAAGAGACGGCCCCCGTATGCATCTGGTCTGCCATTCTCATTACAGCACCTCAACCTCTTTGGGGACGGACAGACTGCAGATCAATTTAGTGCTCAATTCGCTGCACTTTATAATTCACTCTCTCTCTCACACACACACTCTTTGTTCCCCTCTTGCTCTCATGCCAGTTCTCTCTGCAGCCTTTGAACACATCAAAACACTTTGTGCAGCAGTTGTCCAAACTGTTGTGACAATGAGTCCCAAGTTCTGCGCCACACAAATGCGTCACTTTGATGTGCGAGTTGTCACTTTTTAAATTTTTTTTTTAATATGTACAAATACACTCACTGGCCACATGATCAGGTCCACCTGTACAGTGTGAATTCCACTTCGCTGACACTGCACTTGGACTTTGTGTTTGTTATTGAGCTTGTGATTGTGAGTTTGCGGGTGGTGATGTCGTGCAGGAGTGCGTCATACTGACAGGTGTTCCTAATATTCTGACCCTGTCACATTAAAATGGGGTGGACAGCAGTCCGGCAACACACCACTGCAAACTACAGATAATAATAATAAACATGCACTTAAATGAACACACTCTGACACTGTCTGTGTCTTTGTAAAGGCCGAATGTATGTACTGGATCAGACTGTACAAGTACAAGTACAATGAAGTGACCAGTGAGTGCACATATACATATTTATTTTACCTTGTGTCTGAGAACAGAGAATGTCTTTGTTGTCGCCCTGTCACATCCCCACGCCTCCCCTGACGTTCACGTACATATTGCGTCTCGCGGCGGCGTAATGTTGACATGTAATGTTTGCAGGATATGCGAGGTCGCCGTCACGCACGCGTGATCGCAGAGTTTAAAGCAAGTACGTCTCCGGCCTCAGGGTAAAGGGCTAGGGAATGTATTATGTCAATGAATGTCCCCCAAGGGGACATTGAAAAAAGATTTTTGTGGGTGTGTGTGTGTGTGTGTGTGTGCGCGCGCGTGCGTATGTGCTCCCTATGTATTGTCTGGGGGTTGTGATTGAAGTGGAGCTGGAGGAGGCCAGGTGAAGGCTCTGATTGGAGGATGGAGTCCGCGCAGCCTCTGCCAAATCACTGCAATCACCCGTTTTCTCCTTCTTTCTGCTTTAATGGCACCACTTCATAAGGAACCACACACACACACACACACACACACACACACACACACACAGTGAGGTCAGGTTCGGCAGATCGGGCGGGGCACAGCAGGCCTCAGAGCAGGGAGAGGAGGTCCACAAGCAGATGGGAGGAGATTAAACCAGACTGGAACACATGCAGACAAGCAAATGAACACACACACACACTGTACATCAGTGACGCAAGCGCCACGGGTGTGAGTTTGAGTTACACAAATCTTTATTTACAGCATGCAACAGAGGAATAATAGAATGTATTCATCCAGGTAATACAGCGTTAGTGACACATCTTCAGCCCGACAACAGACCTCAGATTGTGGCCTCCCCTCTTCCCAGCACGCATTTCTGTGCCCTAAATTTGTGAGACCTTTGCTCCCTGCACTCTGTGTGGGGAAAAAAAAACAAAAAACGTCCCGCTTGTTCACCGAGAGAGGCCGCAGACTACAAGAAGCTTTGGCGTGCACAGAAACTGACGAGGGAAAACCCAAAAATGATTATCGGCCGTGCACACGCGCGCACACCAGCACTGACGTGCAGACTCTCATTATCAGATATGCGCTCACGAGCACGGGCCATACTGCAGTTTACAGTTGCTAATAGCTGTTTCTGTCGGATCGCTTTCCAGTATTTACAAGGTGTGACTGTGTTTACGCACATTGTTTTTCACCGCGCTGAATACGAAGAGAAATGTGGGTCCCGCTTCTAAATTGCTGCCACCCCCCCCCCGTGGGTCCTTTTGTATGAAAATGACCTTGGACCTCTCACGAGTGTGGACATGAAAAGAGCATGAGTGACAAATGGTAAACGAGAGACAGAGCAAACACAACAGACAGAATTGCGGGGCAAATAAGTGATGACAAAGAACGAACAGGAACGAAGAAAAGCCACCTCGGGATACGGGCAGATAGAAAATGCCTTTTCAGTCGGTATAAAAGACGGCTCCAAATATATGCAATTCAGTCCCTTTTTTATTTTTGTTTACACAATGCAACACAGCACAACTTTACTATGAAAACGTCAATGAAGCACTTTAGTGTGGGGGGGAAAAAATAATTGAACATAACAATAAGCCTCGTGTATTTGAGTATGCATAAATATATTCCTTCATATAAAATGACAAATTTTACACACTAAGCGCACACATGATTACACTAATAGATCTGCGAGTGCGTTTAAGCTGTGCAGGTGCGGGCCAAAGCAGAGCCGCTCACGTTAACGCCTGCATTCAGATCCGGCGCCTGTAGCTCAGCCGGCTCCCCACGTCTGCCCCTCCGGTCCGACCCCTCCCCTCCCCCGTATCCCTCCATCTCGCCATATTAACTCCATTAGCCTCTCGTATCGCCCTCTGCCTCTCGCGCTGTCAGTCCACGCCATTCACCCAAGTCGCCGCGTGCGTTGGACTGGAAAGGACACCTGTTCCAGCCGTGGGATCCAGATATGGAGGCCTGCGTTGATTAGCGCTCCTGCAGGCCACAGTACGAATGTTTTACTCTCGTTAGAAACGTGTCTCGTCGTTCGTGCGTTGGCTGTGGCGGCCGTAAAAGCAGCGACAGCGGACAAGGACACCGGACACAGGGATGGCGTGGAACAGCGCGGGGATGACGCGGCCGTGATGCACCATTAGGGAGCGCCAACGTTGGTTCAGTGGGCGCCGTAAAGAGGCTTTTAAACGAGGCAACGCCACGTCTCACCTGCCTCCCCCCTCCCACCCCTTCCGGGACGACAAATAGCGCCGCGAGCTTGCACGCACGCACTGTGACACAGGGCCCCAATGATTACCCGCCCGCCCACTCTCCATCCGCCGTCCCTCCGCCCATCTGCCAGTCAAACGGGTGCGGAGGTAATGGAGAGAGAAGCAGTCATTCCGGGGCTGTAAAACTGCAGCAGCCCAAAAGATGATTGGAGGTAACCTTTGCTTTGGTGCATGAAGGAAGAGGGAGCAGAAGTTTTGGCACCCATGCGTGTACTCCTGACTGAGTCATCGCGACAGCACCGCCACCTTAAGCGCGCAAGTGTTGACGTGGTCTGGCCATGACTCACGGCAACCTTTTCTGAACTTACTCTACTCCTCTCACTAGATTTGTATCAGATTTGTCGCGTCTCCTAATGTGTGCTTTGTTTGCATCTTGTCTCCTTTATCCCGTTGTCTGTGCTCTGTTGACTTTTCCCCAGGCCCCTCCGCTCAGTGAGAAGTCTATCAGGCCAACTGGCATTGTCAAGGGTGATTGGCGAACGGGTCTCAAAGAATTTAATAAGCCTGTCCTCAGACACTTCTGTTCTCGGGGGGGCTTTTGGCCGGGTCCAAACACGGGACACCCCGATCGCCTCTTTGCAAACATGGACAGGGTCCCCGCTAAAGAACACAAAGGCAGCCGAGGCTGCGCCAGGGAATAAGTAGAAAGAAGAATGAGGCTTCAAATGAGTGCTGTACCTTCAGCCGCGCGAACTCTGACCTGACACTTGAGCCGGTTTTATGGGCTGTGAACTTCAAAGAACACTTTGATAGTGCAGGGAGTTATTGGGTGAGATCTGAGGGTCCAAACTGTCTTTTCATTCCAGATTAGCTGCTGAGTTGGACTAAGACTAATGACAGAGGTGGAGCAGCGTCGTGATCAGGAAGAGAGCCCCATCTGGAACAGATGTTATTTGCTGTGGAATGACAACAGCTGATAGAGATTCACAGTCATGTTTTTTTTTTTCTTTTACCCCACCCCCCTTTATTATATCGCACATCTTCTTTCTCGCATCCCCAGTATCCCCCTACAGCAATAAACTTGTCACAAAACCCAAAACATGACACATCATCGCTTGAAATATAAATAAGCCCATTCGTTACCTATTGATTTTCCTACCATTAGGGAAGCGAATGGCTCGGCTGTTGTTGATGTGGAAGATATTGTGGGTCAATATTGTGTTGCTCTTAAAAGCCACAGGAGGTTTTCAAGGAATTTGGTCGGGGTATCGAAAAAGAGGCCGGTTTACAACTCTTAATATCAAGAAAACGACGGGACTAGTTCAGGGACATCTGCCTGGCATTAATGTTATCAGGGAGCCGGGGAGCGGCGCAGGCACAATGTGCTTTAGGGAAAGGCGCAGCCCTCGACAGCTGCCTGCCTGGACCGCTGGCACACATCAACCTAATACGGCGGATTGGAAGCGGGGATTGATTCCTGAACGTTGGACGTGAAACCTTGAAGCACTGCTGCAGCCGACCCGCTCCGACTGTCGGGAGCGAGGGGGGCTACTTTCGCCAGGCACAGATTTGGCATCCTAATCTGATCGGGCCTCTTAATCTGTGGCAGCTCAGTTTAACAAGACCAATCTGACAGCAGGGGCAGCAGCCACTGACAAGGGGAGCGTGTTAAATCTGGGCCTATCGGGCGCAAGACAGCAGAACGCCGACTTTTTAGGCTGCGCGGTGGGTGTAATGATCGCTGGTGCAGCGGTGGTGTCGAGAGATTCTCCCTCTCCCGGGTCAAGGAGGGACTGGAGTTTGAGATGCGTAGGGGTGACGAAATCCCCGGCTCCCCGGCTGTCAGCCCGCACGAATAGCTGTCGTCCTCTTTCCTACTGTTCCCTCCATCCTCCTGTTATTTTAAGAATCTATTCTTGGGCCTCCCAGCATGTACTTTCTGAATTATACATCCGGAGTAATGGGATCCCTGCACCACAGTGAAGCAGGGTTTTGTTTGTACCGTTTGATTCCATTAAAATAAACGTAGCACAGACGCCCCCCCGCCCCGCATGATGATTTTGCCGCATCCTCACCTAGCGCTCGGCAACAGTGCCGTATCGTTTGTTTAGTTTGATCCAAATCATATCTCATGATTCAGAAAGAGAAAGCTGTTATTAAAAACTACAATGTTTTAGTTCAACCATATTTCCAAGCGCTGCCCTCATGTCACCTTCCTTTTTTCCATTCCTTTTGCTTGCTTTTATTCTTCTTGTCATCACATCACATGTTGAGTGTGTGTGTGTGTGTGTGTGTGTGTGTGTGTGTGTGTGTGTGTGTGTGTGTGTGTGCGTGCGTGTGTGTTTGAGGGACTGAGAGAAAGTGATTAAACTTCACGTGATTTGTTAGTAACCCACTTATTAACGTCCTCTCTGTCTTTATTGCAAGCGATGCGCGCTAATTGCTCATTTCCGTTCTTATCGCGCAAGTGCACCAACGGAACGCGCAAAAAAAGAAAAACAGTCGGAGAGACAGACAGACAGACAGACGAAGCGGCGTCTCCGTGTGAAATGAATGTGACCTACAACTACAGAGAAGCAGTGTACAGCAACGGCGCCGGGGAAACAAAGGGTTCTGTCAAAATCCCGCGCTATCTCACCAGCGTGTCTGTGAAATCCTTCCTGCGCTGGCGTGTGCATGTCAAGCCGCCGCGCCTTCTATCGGGATGACATTAATGAAAGGTGAAAGAGGGAATAATCAAAGATCACAATATTTTACCCTTGATACTGATGCATGTTCGCACGCCGCCGGCAGCAGAGCTCCCCTTGCTGCTCCGATCTGACATTAGAATTCACTGCTACGTTTCTGTCTCCAGCTCCAGCTCGTCTCGCTTTCTCCCCCGTTCCCTCGGTGCCCCCGTACCCCCGCCCCCGCCCCCACCTACCCCTGCCTGCGTCCACTCAGCCCGCCGGCCTGCCTGGCTGCAGCTAAAGAGTAAATGTGGCTCAGGGGAAGTGCGCTACCTCCACCACGAGGTCCTGGGGCCCACCATGTGACCTGGACCTCCCAACATCTTGCCCCCTCCTCCTCCTCCTCCTCCTCCTCCTCCTCTTTGCTGCTGCCTGCCTTTTTCCTCTTTATCCACCTCGGTGACCTCATCCTGAGAGACTGATAGAACAAACCTCTGAGAGCAAATAGCTTCTCCAACAAATACGGCTCAGTTCAAAAGTTTACCTATTTTGCAGAATGACACTGTTGACAATGTAAAGTACAGATGCGGCCGTCTTCTATACGCAGCCAGGAGTTTGAATTATGCAAGGATGACTTAGGGTTCAACAAAAAATTTTGCATGCTAAGAAAAAATTTCTATGGCTTATTTATGTACAGTATAAAAGCACACTGAATCAAAGTACTGTATCATACTTATTATATCACTTTTCTTTCTTTGGACTGTCATTTTTTTGGGACAACAAAACACAGCAAATGGTTTTTATTTTTCCATTTTATTTATTATCATTATCTGAGCCAAGTCGAATTTATTCACGTAGCCCGACCAAACATAACTTTCTCTTCAGGGGATTTACAGTACAGAGTAGCCATGGTAAAATTACGATGTGGAGACAGAATTTATTCAGTAAATAAAGTACATAATACATAATAACAGATAAATATTAAGAAGACAGAGTGTATTCATACAATCTATGAGGGACGCTGCCGAGAAGAGAATTTCCTGACAGTCCATGTGAGGTCTGGCTTACAACCAATACTGCATTCATGTCGCTGCGATTTCTCTCTTTGGATGATGTCGACGTTTTTGCCGCCCTGCTGGACCGAAACCACGGCGAATGTGAACGTGTGTGTGAACGGCTCAGCTGAGCGGGTCAACTCGTCGCCCGCGGAAAGCAGAGGTCGTTCCTTTAGAATCCTTCTCCGCGAGGCCCCCTGTGCGCCGCATGCGTGCGTCTCTCCGCGTGAGGCTGAACGGCACCTCCCTGAGTCGGGGCGAGACCATGTGGTCGGCACTGGCGGCTTTGGAGGGAGGCAGGAGGGCCCAGCTGGTTGAGGGAGAAGCGCTCGCCGACTGGCCCGGGCGGCCTCACAGCCTGCCAACCAACCTGCGCGCGCGCACACACACACACACACACACACACACAATCGCATAGTGCATGGTTAAAAAGACTGCACACGGAACAAATGCTGCTAATCTCGCACGACTCTCCATGCAATTAAAACGATTTATATTACCGCCGACGTGGTTTGGCTGCAACGAGCTCGCGCGTGCGTATACACATAACAAGCGAGGAAGTGTGAGGCACGCGTTCACCCCCCCCCGACCCCCCTGCATGGGGACAGTGCGGCGTGCACCCACAGACCTTACCCAGATTCAATCATTTCAGCTGACCTGCAGCCAGGATTTGGTGAAAATAGCCGCCTACCTCCAACAAAATTGTCCAATATCCTTGAATGTAACGTGCAGGAAAAAAAAAAATCTTTATTTGTTGGCAGCCGGGTGCTGGCCCTGCAAATTATACATGACCACGGGTCCTATTGATTCTCTCTTGTTTTTCTCTGTCTGATAACACATTGTTAGAGGAAAGTTGGTCCAGCGGACTCCCACAAATTGTTTTGTAAACACAGAGGGAAAGAGAACAGTCCAGACGCTGTCACATGTAACAAAATAAAATTTCCCAGCCTGTAATTCTATATTTCTCTCTGATTCAATTTTTTTTCTGATCCTGTGGTTCGGGAAACACCATAGAAAAGTCCAGGTTTTCTTAAAGGACAGAGAGGCCATAATTAGATGTAAGTTTTTGTGTCGACGGTAAGGAAAACTATTCCCCGCTTCAACTGTATTTACCCGCGTCACGTGGGCAATAAGGGTAACGTCGACTGCCGCTTCAACAGCTTTCACAGAGAGCAGTGCTTGTTGAAACAATGCGCGCTTTAAATTCATTTCTCCTGGGTTGTAACGGCTCTATTTATTCTGACCTCCATCCCGCCATACGGTCCACTGGGTCTCTAGTGAAATCTGAAGTGTATCTCTAAATGGTGTGCAAGTGCTGCAAGACTTGCACAAATTAGCTGCGTTAAAGTATATGTATGCCCGTCGATGGAGGGAAGGCTCACTGGAGGCACTGTGCTGCTTATCTGAACAGCAGGAACGTGAACGGAATGATTAGATAGTCAAACCATAGGCGTCCACCCTCTCTTGCCTGGCCGTTCTCACTCTTCTTCTGTACAGCAGTTTCTCTCTCTCTCTCTCTCTCTCTGCAAATAGTCTAAAGGGTAAGCCTGACCGGGGGCTATGTGTGAGTGAATGGACGACTGAGAGAAACAAGAGCTCTGAAAGGAATTTGTCATTTTAAACAAATTGGTTTGGAGAGAATCAAACCGAGCTTTTCTCCCCCGTTTAGTCCTAACTGTCAGAACGGACGGAAACGGCGCCGGGGCCTGAAGTGGGAGCGCTACTCGCTTACCTGGAAAACCCGCACAAGCTCGGGCAAGGGCCCGAGCAGCGTACGGTCCCCAGCTTCTCCATTAGAGCGCTGCAGCTTGGCGTTTTCGGAGGGAGTAATTGGCTGGATGGGGTTTCAGCAGGCTTAGCCACCCTGCTGGCACAACAAGCCTGCCGCCCCCCCCCCACCCCCGTCCCAGAGTCGCTGCTCTGCAAGGCATGAGCGTAGCCGGCTCAGCCGCCGCCGCCACGTCCCCTTCAAAGCCTGCCGAGGAAGCCGGGGGGATGGCAGCAGCTGTTGTCCCCGGGGAGCCGCAGGAATTCAGGGCCTCTGGTCATTAGTGAAAACCAGTGTGCTGGGACGAACGTGGGTCTTAGACAGCTGGGAGACCTCCGTCGCCCCTTGTCCCTTCGTTCCTCCGTCCGTCCATTTCTCCATCCCTGCCGAGGATTCTGTGTACCTCCTTGGCTCCCACGCAAGACTAAGAAAGCGCTCAGTCCCATGTGGCAGGTGTGGACGGAGAGAGGAAGGACAGCGGGATTTGGAGAAGTCACTGCACAGAGTATTCACAGAGGGGATTTTGTGAGAAAGTTTGGAATGTAAAAGAGGTGGTGGTGCGTGGTTTCCATCTGATTAATATTGGAACACATTCAGAAGGAAGTGGACTGTGGATGAGGACAGTGTGACTATAAAAGCTTTACAAACTGCAAAACTTTGTTGCTTATTCTTCTTTAAAATTACAGGACAGCAATAATTAAAGGGCAATTGTGTATAACAGGAAAGAAGTTGAAGAAGATTTCTTTTGTTCCACATAACAGAGCTATCAGCTGTAGATGATGTAGTCCAGTTGCAGAGGGTTGCCCTCTGGGAGTAATTATGAACAATCCACGTACGCACCTGTCCACACTGTGGATTAGGATGTGCTGCTCTACTTTTTTTTTTTTTCCCTCCTTCTTCCTTTTGTACGTATGAATCTGATACAGTTTGTTTTTCACAGCAAGTGTGACCTTGGTGCAGTCAAAGTCAAATTCATACAGATGTTTCATATCCAACATCTTTGTAGTGTACTTGGAGCTAGAATGTCACACAGATGGGTTTTCATTCGCGAGAGAACAAGAAATGGCAGAAATATGGATTCATTCACTATGGAAGAAAGAAAATACATGAATATGTATGTATATATGTGGTGTCTTCTTCTCAGCACGTTAGAAACCCATAGAGAAATGTAGACCCTGGTGTTTGTTTCACCCTCGACCCTGTTTAGGGGTTACTTCCCTTACGTATGAGTGTGTGTGTGTGTGTGCTTGCGTTCTGGTACCATCTGACTTTATGAGTCTCTGGCATTTGGTGTGCGCTGAGTGGAGGTTGGAGAGCGAGACCCACGTCTGTCTGATCCAGTGCGCGAACATCTGGACGGGGGCCCAGGCACCAGGTCTGGACCGCTGTCGGCACTCATCGTAATATGCTGCCCGTGTTTTTGGTTTTTTGGTTTTCAATCCTAGCTCTATGTCCATCTGGGAAATACTTTCAGAATATTGCTCATCATTGTTTATGGATTAGCCAGACTGGTATAGAAGAATATAGCGAGGGTTGAAAAAAAGTATCAAGGGCATCCAATTTAAAATGACTGAATCAGGCTTTGAAAGGCAGCTGCAGAACGTACCACTGAAGAGTGTCTGAGCTGCAGAAGCGATTTGCAGTTTTTTTTTTTTTTAAGTGCATAAAAAGATTAGCACATAAAAGAGGGGACTCTAAAGAGGGCAAGAAGTGCCTGAACTACAGTTCTATTAATCACAAACAAATTAAAGCGATGAGAACACTTCAGAGAATGAAGACAAAACGTTCTGTCGGAAAGACACATTGAAGGCATCGTTATACAGACTTCCTGATGTGACCTCTTGGCCCCGTGGTGACAGCTCTGCTGGGGTCAGGTTGACGTCAGGTCGGACACACTGCTGACCAACAGAGCGAACCGGACTGGGCTGCAGGAGGGTTTTTTTTTCCAGAAGTTTCCGTGGATGTCTTGTTGCTCAATTTCCCACTGCGATTTCCCACTTGTGCGTCAGCCTCAGCGTGGGCCCGGAGGCATCCTGGTGTTCTGCTGTTTTTTTTGGTTTGGGTTTTTTTTTTTCCCACAGTCATGTCCCTGTAAGACAACAACGTCTGGACAATTTGGAAGGGGTGAATGCTCAGCACGCTTAATTTCTAAATAACACACAGGCTGCGTAATGCGTAAAGTGTAAATGTGCTTGGCCTGTTATTTCTTTTTTCCAATTCACTTTAAAAAACAACACTGATCTATATGGCCGGTGTATGTAATTAAACACACAGGATGTACTGTAAGTGCAAGGCTTCTGCTGCATTCACGACACCGGGCCTCGTGTGATAAACTGCTCCATGCAACTCTGCACACATGCCCAGGAGAGAACATTTACTCCCCCCCCCCTTGCATTTTCCTCTGTTGGCTTTGCATGCATTGTTAAATGGGACTGATGGAAGCACCCTGGCCATTACTCACCACATTGCCTGGCTAATTTCTGTGCTCTTACAAGTACAAAGATGTCAAGCAGGAGCAGCAGGCTTACCTTGGCTTCCCCTGAGACCATTAATCCTTTGGCTGGTGTCATCCCTGCCTGCACCGGCTCACCTGGTTGACAGCGCTGCTGGCAAACTGCTCTTCCCAGCCCCCCGTTCCATCTATTTATTTCAGTTCCCAGTCAGCTCCCATCACCAACAAAATCTGATTGCAATGAAAGAGTTGAATGACTCTTTAGGTATATAGGCTCCCTCCTTAGAGTGAGAACTGCAGAATCTGTGGAAAGTCGTGTGTGTGTGTGTGTGTGTGTGTGTGTGTTTCAGAGAATGAAGAAAGTTGTAGAGCCGGAATAAAAGCTGGGAAACTGGCTTTGAGAGACAACATGCAAGGAATTCTTGCAGACATTTGTCACCGTGACCTTCATGCAGCAGTTCTACTTTTCTTTGAATGACATATACCTTCTATAGTGGCACTGAATCTCTCTGCTCTAACTTATTACCGCACACTGGTTTGGAAAAAAAAATAAGTGATTTTCTTTTTCTCATCTTAGAATCCACATATATTATGTGGGTGTTCAGTGGCGGAACCCCAGATTGGTAACAGTGATAAGAGCAAGGTTCAGGTGAACGTACTTCATGGACATTGGTGAAAGTTTGCATGTTCAATCAATTCAGGGCAAGCTGGCAAAGAACCCATGGTTTGAATCAGCTCCCTGAATGTGCAAGGATCTTGTTTGTTCACACTGAATTCACATCCTAATCACCCCAGCATTATTCCCAATGCACGTGGTACATTCAGTTTTCTGTAAATGCTCAGCTTACCATGGATGATGTTCTCCATAAGTACCTGCGTTTTTGCATCTTTTAGGTGGATGATCATCATATGTGTTGGCCAGACTCAGCAAGGCTCTACCATACATGTGAATGAGTCATTAACCAACAAAAGCAGAAAACACACAGTATGCAGATATGAAATATCAAATTGATTCAGCTACAAATAAATAAATGCAAAAATATATCTTTGGACAAAACATTTGGAAAACCATCAGTTTTGCTTTCTTCTGAAAATCATAAAAAATATTTCCGTGTGTCTATAATGGATCTCAGCATATATGATCAGGCAGGAATATTAGGTCATTTGCATCTCTCAGATCAGCTGATCATCCACATCATCTTCCTGAGCACCAGCACTGCCGATGTGGGACGACTCTCTGAGTGGGGAAGTGGCTTTAAACAGAGACCATTACACTAACGTGCGTACTTGCCATAATGGTAAATGTAATGAGAACGCTTCCGACTAAAAGTGTGATAATGACATGCAAACAGGTGTAAAAAAAACCCAAAAACGAGGCGGTGGAGTTTTTAACCTTTAGCGAAATGAGATGTGAACCGCAAACTTGACGACACACTCGAAAACGTCATTTCAGAGTCATTGCTCAGATTTGTGTCACGCACAATACATGGGAAAAAAACCCCTTCAGTTCAAGTACAAACCTGCAGCTGCACGTGGTACTGTAGTGTAGTTCATTTCACGTCTGTCCTCTTTCTTACCATTTCATCCGCCCCCGCTCTAACTCCCTGGATCTCTTCTCTTAAACAATTTCTCCTGCTATTTCAGGATATAAGAGCACATCTTCATCCGGCAGTGAATCGAGGGAAGTGAGAGAGGGTGGTGAGGGTGGCGGTGGGGGTAGAAGGAGAACGAGGGCGGCGGACAGTAGATTACCTTTGCAATTTCAAGAGAGAATGCAGCTTATAATGATCCGGGATGTTCCCAGGAAAGGTCAGCTGAAATTGCAACAAGCGTAATTAGTAGCTTATCAATAATGCATCCGAGGGTTCAGTGGGTGTGCAGCCTCCGTCTGCGTGTGCGAGCGAGGGAGCACGCACGCATGGCTGGGCAGGCGCGCGAGGCGTGTGCGCCCGCACACCTGCGCGTGCCGAGGGATGACCGGCGAGAGCTCTTCCCCTGACATTCATTAACATAAAAACACCTACGTGCCACTCAGGAGAGCCGCTCAGCATTAGCATGCCGATCCCCTCCAGCAGACCACACGCAGGCCCCTGCAGCGGGGTCCGCGCCACTCGGGGCCGATGGAAAAGCTCAGAGAAGGCGCACAGACGCGCTCACAATCGCTATTGATCACCGTGTGGAAATTAAGGGCCGATGGAGGGGGTGCGGGTATGAGATAAGGGTATATTAGGCATCAAACGTGTTGGAAACATTGGAGTATTATGCAGAATTTGTATCAGCTCTCACACAATCACCAGCTAATTATCCAGTCATGGAATACGTTCCCTCAAGCGGCGTCCGGGTCCAGGCACGCGCCGTATCACGGGCCGCCGCTGAATGTCAAGTCGTCTCAAACAAGAGCTACATCATGCTTCTTCCTCCCACGACGACTTCCAGGTGATGCACAGAGCGCCACCTTGGAGGAGTACTGACATGGCTACTCAGCGGACGAATCGGGCTTAAGTTCGTACCCGCGCTTTGTTGTGTGACTCTGTCATCACCCAGCCAATCCCCGTGGCGCCCGTTGACACGCGTCTCGATTGTGCCGAAGCTCATTTACCAGCCGTCTTCGCTGATTTCATTTCACAGGATTGCGTCAGAGGGATGATCAAAAAAAGATGCTCTCCACGCTTGTTTAACTTTCTTGATCAACGCTATTTCCGTTCTCTCCCATCATGTTGCACATCCACGCAAGGGCTGATAATGTTGCCGCTCACTTTTTTTTTTTTCGGCCGAGCAGGCGCACACTTTGAATGTTTTCGGTCAGAGCGTGTAACTGAAATATTCAGACAGAAAAAGGAAACTTGGGTATCTTACATAATTAATTAGGGATGTTCTCAGTCAGATCCCTGGCTGGCTGGTACGGAGATCAAGACTGAGGTAGATATCGTCTCGCCCACAAAACTCTTTCCTCACCTCCGTTCCCCCCGTCCTGCAGGTGAAGCTCTTTGGGATCACCGCTCCGTTTGACGGACGAGAGGAGCCCGAGGTGCATGTTAGCGGCGGGGGATTGCGGGGATGGAGTGGACCTCAGGGAATGTTTGTGCACGTGTTTGCGCGTGTTTGCAGAATAGTTGTTGTCTGTGTGTGCGTGTGATGTAATGATCCCAGGTTCTGTGGCCCCTGCCTGTTGATAAGTTGCTTCAGAACGCATGAACGGGGGTGGGGGTGGGGGGGGGGAGCAAGCGAGATGAATGTGATTGGATTGCCGGCCCGAGTGCAGCCTCTCCCATCTGTCTCAGAGTCTGCCATCCCATCTCACAGGCGGCAGGAGGTAATTGGGTTCATTGTTCTCACCACAGGATCCCCCGGATTGAAAGCTTCATTATCTGGATAACCATGAATGTAAATGAACCCACACGTATGCAGTGGGGTAATGGGAAAAAATAGATCATTGCTTGGCACAACCACAACACGCAGCGCACCCCCAAACACATACAGTGCTCGCGCATTTTTTATTTTTTTTTGTGCAATCACATGCAAAAATACCTGCACACCACCCCAACCCCCCCATTCTGATACATGCGCAGTCACACACTTATTTTTCTTAATCGCGTTTGAGAGCATAGCTCATCATAATAGCTGCGGTTTTAGGTTGGCTCCCTTAAAGCCTGTCCATCCAAATAAAGGGAGTTATCTCTGTCTTCGGACGAAACCGGGGCGCGCCGCTGACAGCTGGCGCAGTCGCCCTCGATCACGGGAGCCATGAATTAAACTTTCGCGGTTGCGGCCGAGAGAACTGTATGTTGACAGCGCCGCGAGGAGCTGCTAACCACGCGCTCTCCCTAAGCGTGGATGGCAGGCACCTGTACGCTCACCCAAGCCTCTGCCATGAAAGGCAAGAAAAACAACGGTAAGCCTCATGTGCTTTGAATTATTCATGCAAGACCAATGTATAGCAGAAAACCAGGCACATCCTCTTCTCTAATTAGGCAGAGTTTGTGGCTGAATGTTAGACTACGCCTTTGGACAGTTGTGTCACCGTTGATGACGGTATAGTTCTGTCTCCAGGACTCACTGGCTCCGGGTCGTTGCCGGCAGCAGCCAGGGAAGGGTTAAAGCATCTGCCTTCTGAAAATAAACAGGAGCTCACAGTGGAGCCCAACCATTCTCAGATCCTCTGGCAAATCCATCAATTAGCTGCAGATGTGATCTGCATTCGAGATTACTGCAATTTAAGCATGTCGGGAAAACAGCCTAATCTGGTCTCTGATGGGAGCTCCGGTTTTCAATTTGCTTTCCAGGAGGGACCTGGGATCTGGTCGAACCTGGGATGGTAGCCGACAGAGAAAACCGCTCCCATATCCTCATAAGAATGATCACCTCGCCCCTCAGGATTCACGTATCCCGGTTTTATTCCGGGCTAACGAGCCGGGCCGCGATCATCGCATACATCGACACGGGAGTGGAAAAATCCCCCAAACAGTCCGAGTAAAGTGTCTGAGACCTGATGTGCTGTGGGTCATTGTTCAGACTGAAAGCTGGAAGGAAAGGGGAGACACAGGAGAGGAGAGCAAAGTGCCATGCTGTGCCCTTTTCGTCTGTTGTGGGGCCCTGTCAGATTGTGTTTACTTTCCTGAAGGACGTTTCACCTCTGGAAGCCTGGGAATGAATGGAGAACTCATTTCTCCAACAGAGACTAGTCAATCACCCCGCATTTATTCTCCTCTCTTGCAGTGACCTCTCCCCAGCCAGGCGAACAATGGCACCCTCGAAAACTGCAGATGAGTTTGACTCAAAGCGAGGCCTTATATACTGGCCACATCAATACTTCTAAAAAGCTCAGTGAAATCAAAGAAAACCATTACATTAGACAGAGGCCAGGGGGCATTTTCTCTTTGTGAGTATACAATATAATAAAGTTGGAGCCGTGTTCCACAGAGTGCTGCATAGCCACAGTCTACTTATTAATTTATTGGAAGTAGACCGTGCTTTCTGCGAGGTATGCCGTTGTTTGTGCATCAGCGCTCGACACAGGACAGATGAGGGCTGCTTCCTCTGAAAGAGGTTTGAGGCTTAGCATGGCTGCATAGTTAATGTCATGACTTGGGCCTGGCAGATGGCAGGAACAGTTAGGGATCTCATTAGATCAACCAAGCGTCTACGCCTCGTTGCAAAACCTTTCATTAAAGTTCCATCGCCGGAATGCTCCTATCTCCCAATATTGGTCAAAGTCAAGAGAGGGTAGAGCAAAGTGTTGAGATTTTACATCTGCGCGCAGCTGAGAGATGAGAGCGAGGCTCGCGTCTAATCAGGAGGGACAGAACGCGGCGCGTGTGGTTTTTACGGGAGTGTGTGAACGGTTAACTGGAATCTTTGCATCTGCGCTTTCATTTATCTGCGTGAGCCGGTGTTTGTGTGGGTGTGATGAGTGATGCATCCTTGCTGAGCATAGCAAACAGGATTGTAATGGTCACAGAGCACATTTTGTACCTCTTGCCTTGTAATTAACTGGAATTTGTTCAGCACAAATACACTGCAAGCATGGGAATCTTCAAAAAAAATCTCTTTCTAGTGCAAATTATTGACAGCCGAGGAGGGGAGGCCGATTTTGTTTTCCTTTTAGGGGAAGGCTTCAAAGTGCCTCCATGTTAACACTTATTTTATTTGTATTATCTTTAATGACACAGGGGCTAAATGGACCATAGAGGGAATTGATTAGCAGCACCCTGCAGCACGGCACCGAGTCAATATGGATGTTTTATGGGTTTTTAAAAGACATTTGAAATGAATTTCCATATGTGGTTTAAGGCCTCGCACTAATCACAGCACGCAGTCTCCTCGTGAACGACGCCATGCACTCGGAGGCATCAGAACCGCGGGCTGGCAGCGGTCATTACAGAGAAGAAGAGCAGCGTAGAAAGGATGGTCTTAGACAAAGCAAGAGACAGCTCTCTTTAAAGACACATTTCCACGACCAAGTGAAGGTACCATTATCTCTAATGTTGATTGGTGCTATTTGAAAGAGATAGGGAAGGCAGAGTTTCTGACATTCCAGTCTTGGCCTATTTTTTCTTCATTCTTTTTTCTTTTTTTTTCTCTTCTCTCCACAGCCAGGTCAATTTCAGAGCTGAATCCGACCAATTTTACCAGGATTCACAAGGGGGAGACATTAAGTATGGTCACGTTACACATCACAAGTCACCTCTTTGTCAGTTGATATGTCAGAAATAATGTGCGGTATGTAGTGAGGTTTAGGTTAAAATATCATAAGGTTTGCGAGTACGCCGTGGTTAGAGCCATTTCCGACACATATAGTTTAATCACTCATCTCAGAAACCAAACCGTACAAAAATATGCTAAACAAGTGCAAGTTGTTGAAATATTCAAAAGTCAAATATTTCCCTCTCGAGTTTAGAAGCTCCACTTATTTAAAGTTTGTTGGTCAGCGGCGGTGGCGGCGGCATAACAGCATCAGGTGGTAAAGTGCGCGTTGCTGTTTATGTCCTCACAAGACGAGCGGCGGATGAAAGGGACCGCGAACGCTCGGCGGCTCCTGGCACATCACAGGTAGCGCCATCAAATGCGCGGCGGGGAGTTTTGATCTCTCAGAGGCGAGAAGCAGAACATATACTCGGCGCGCCTTTCGCCCTGGCAGATGCAGATTGAGTTTAGTTGTTGTGAGCATCCCCGATCAACACCTTAGGAGAGCAATTGGCAGAACTATTATGCACAGTGATTTCTCCCAGTTACCTCTGGTGATAGGAGAGCGCGAGGGCCCGTGCCCACAGCTCTGCCGTAGATGCTTTGCTGGGATCTGTGGAACAGAAAACCAAGCTATTTACAGGGAATACTGCAGCCTCAGAAGTAGCTCCTAGCCTCGGGGTGCAAAATACTTGAAAATAAGCTGCTGGTCTCTTTGATGTGTGTGTGTGTGTGTGTGTGTGTTTGCACCAAATCTAAAGGTATTTTAAGTAGTGCTGCCTTTGAGCCAAGGACGACTAAATTGTCTCTTGGAGCCGAAGATGGGTGAGGTGGGGAAGAGGGTTAAGTAAAAATCAAGAAATATAATATTTTTTCTGATGGTTGCATTACCATAAATGTACACTTCACACGCCGGCTGACAGGAGTAATCCCAGCGTGTTTTTTTTTTTTTTTAAGGTGGCTATCAAGGATATCTGCAGCACCAGAGGTTTATTGTTCATCCGCTGATGAGTGAAGACAGTAGTCCTGGGAGGCCCTTGTGATGAGAAGATGAGTTTTTCATATAGGGGCGACATAGCATTCCTGCGCGGCGGCACTCGGTCCTGTTTAACAGCTCTAATATGATGGAGGAAAACTGTTGCGGAGCAAATTAAGTGAGTGGTTTATAACATCTGCCTCTTCACAGCTATTTCATTTTGTGTAGCCGCTGCATTACAGGCTCTGTTCTGCATGGCAATCTGCTGCTGCTGTGGCTTCTCAACAGTTATTTGTCACAGCAGATAAGGCATCTGTCTGAGAGCTTGGAAATTACCCACCAAAGCAACGGAACATGCTCAGCGACAGAGTTGAGGAAAGATAGAAAAATACATACCAGAGATAAAATTGTCATGCGTGGAGGAGCAGCATCTTGAATATCAATGCGCGGCTTAAGTTATGTATCTAAAATGCGATGAAAGGAAAACAGGGGAAGAGGCGATTGGTGGGATGGAGGACTTATTCCCATCAGTCGAGCAGCAGCAGATAGTCACTCTGCATGGTTCCGGCCTAAGCTATGGCTGGTAAAAGAGGCGAAAATGTGACGTTACACTGTAGGGAAAAAAAAAAAAACAACCTCATCCAGCCCCCTGATGTGGCAGGACTCGCACAGCAGACTGCAGAGAATCCCAGGTGGTCTGAATGGCACACAACATCTGAAAAGACCTCAATTTTGAAATGGGATAGTTACTAAACTGCTGTAACCGTGGCTTTTCAGGTTTCCTTGTGCCTCCAAAAAGGGAGATGAAAAGTAACATTTCACAATCTCTGGACCTTGAAAGCTTTTTTTTTTCGCTCCGAGTGGAAAAGGAAAAGAAAATTTTCAGACTTTCACGCCTCAACAGTTATTTGGCCTTATTTTTTTTATTTATTTATTCCCCCCCCGGTCTGTGGCCAGTGAGTCACCTTCCTCCATTTTCTCGCAGACACGCTTTCAAAGCGAACGTCCCTTTTTGTGCTGTGAAGACAAGTTGTTGAATGACGCATTTGAAGGCGAGTTTAGAAGAACCGTACGCCCTGAAGCGCAAAAACAAAGGCAGTCTGGACCTCGGTAATTTTATACAGTTCATACATAATGCTGCTGGGGCCGTTTACCCTCGTCTCAAACTGGGATCCTGACGCTGGTGCTCCTTATTTTCTTGCACCACAGTTTTAGGACACTCAGAACTTTGTCTTTGTTCACAGAGCGGGTTTTGACTTTCGCGGTGGCTTTGGTCAACCTAAATTCATGACACGTGGACTGTACTGAACTCACCTTAATGCTTTGTGACAAGTTTGTGTTTGGTTTCTACATTACATTCTTAACTGTTCGCCGTTCTTCAGGAGAGCGGGCACAGGGCTGCTGATGGCCCTCTCTCTCGCTGAAGAGTCCAGATGCGATGTTTTAACGGCCTCGGAGGGCAGGGCCTCCATCACCGGCTGCCATGGAGACGCCGCTTACTCTCTCGCTCTCGTTCCCCTATTACCCCTCCGTCTTTGATGTCGGTAGAGGGAAGTTGTGGCTGTAATTCTGAGCCGGATTTCTTGTCTAAGCCTCCTGTGTTCAGCGGAGGCCCCTGCATTAATCCCAGGTAACACCTCTGATCAGGGACTTAATTTAGACCTGGAGAGGGTGTACACATCACGATCCTACGGGCCGTCCTGTCGCCTGACGGATGGGTTCAGGCTTAGGCGGAGGGGAAGGCAGAGATCTCTTGCTTCACCACAAACAGAAGGTGTGGATAGGAAACAGGGAAATCACGCTCGGTTCTCTTTATTGACAGTTGTGCAAATTTCCTGTGTTGCAGCGGCTTCCATTGAAACCATTTGCCTTTTGCTTCATATGGAGAAAATATGTCTTTGTGCGCAGCCCTTTCTTTCTTTCTTTCTTTCTTTCTGTCTTTGTTTCTTCACACAATATGTGTGGAAGAAGCGGGGGATAAAAGCTGTGCCATTTCTGTGAGGCAAACTTGGAGGAGAGTGCTTGTGTCTGGGTTAGTGCCTGCTTCTCCCGACAGCAAAAGTGCCAGTATTTTAGTCCTGAGTGATTTATTTTTCACTGAGTGATCTTCCAGAACAAAGATGGTCTTTCGGGTTCTTGCTTGGAAAAGAGGAGGCCATCGCCGTCCCTCAATTCCGAATGGTTTACTCCCAGCTGCATTGATTTCTCCTGTTACTTCAGGTCAGCCAGAGAAAATTGAATTGGAAATTGTAGAAACACTCTATTATATCATTTTTCTGGCATTTGTAACGCCCCACCCACCCCAAGACACACACCCCGCACCACTCTGTATCTTCAGAAGTCAGCACTGAAACTAATGGCAACAGTAGCTGTCAGGACACTTAAACGACTGCTCTGACTTTGGCCTCTCCAGCAACACTGTCCTGCGGTGCGAAAGGTTGCGTTCACCTCTGTGGTTTTAGACCACATCGGTTTGCATTTATGAAAGCCCCGTCTCGTCTAGCCTCCCTCTGTGCACCTGGGGTCGGCGCCGCTCCTGCAAGGAGAACATTGGGTCAAGTTCTGTCGGTCGGCATGCTGGGACATTTTACCTTCGGGGAAGGGGTGAGGTATTAGAGTAACGCCAAGGTGAGAGAGGGTAGTTTGGGGCCGGCTGAGTTGACAATGACACATTACATTCAACGTTCTGTTAATGTGACAGAAGCTTTGACTGGCTCACTGCAATTCTCAATATATGGGCGCTGAAAATGGGGCTTGTTTGCGGCCACCCCCCTGTCTGCCTTTATTCCGTGACAGCGACCTGCTCCATGTGGTCTCTAAGATCCATTTCCTTTTAATGGTTCAAGGAAAACGTCTGCACTAAGGTGACTTGGAAATCTCACTTTCTCACACAATTTGCATCTCTCTGGAAGTCGAGAAAGTGAATACATTGAAATGTAAAGGTAAAAACATCCATTAGAGGTGAAAGTCTCAGTAGCACAGTTTACTTGCAGCGTGTCATTGATTGCTTCATTACAAAAAGGCCTGAAGCCCCAATCTGAGATGTTCAGTATGTCTGAGGTGGATTGCACTTGCAGTTTCCACAAACTATCAGTCAGGTGTGTGGTATCAGGTAGGCTGCACATTTTGTTTTGTCAGTGAATAATGTTAGACAATGGTAAATGTTTATAATGCTAACTAGCAGGTAAAATTGCCTTATATTTGTTTGTGAATATGCTATTTCCACAGAAGACTTTTCTAAATGTCAAAATACCTGCTGGGAAAAAAAGGTCGAGGAACGGCTCTAAGATTTAAGACAACTGGAAAATAACCGCTGAACGATGTTGTATCTGTCGCGTCACAGTGCTGCGAAATTTGCATATTTAACTTCTGAAACTGGGATTTTCCCCGTGTTTGTGTTTGTGTGTGTGTCGGGGGCTTTAGTGAATGGGGAGTGTGAACGCCACAGTCCCAATAGCATTGAATAAATAGCTTTTTCTTCCTAAACAGCTAATCAGGGACTGGACTCCACCGGATGAAAGGTGAATGTAATTAACTTTATTCAACAAGCTGGTCAGATTAAGGAGCAGGAGCAGAAACGCACACACACACACCAACTCTGACTGCAGGTACAGTATTTACAGCATAAGATATTCACATGCATGTTGTAAACCAGAGTTTTAAACTCCGTCCTTGCTTCTCCCAAACATTTTCAATATGTATGTGTTGTTTTGGAGAGTTTTTTTTTGTGCTTTTCAAAAAGTGTCTGCTGAAACATGCATGTTTGGAAAAAGCCTATTTTTTCCATAAGGGAGTGTTTACATATCCTTGAATTGACGCTGACACATTGTCTCTCACGCTCGCCCATGGGTTGCGGGTTTAACCACTTTATGAATTACTTATGGGGAGCGGAGAAATGCTTGTTCCGTGCTGAGTAAACTAATAGTAATGTTTTTTCATCGTTCTTGGGTGAAATATATTGTTAAAGAAATCTAGGGAAGTCACCTCAAGAACTAGATATTGCGTGAAATACTCCTGCCTGTCTTCAAACATAGCGCACACGTTCTTTCGCAGGGTTCTGATCGGGGTCTCTCTGTTTGGCCATTTATAGCCCGGCTCGCTGAACCCAGTATCGTAGCAACGGTAACTATGGGAATAGAAACCTGTGGAGAGGTCAGTGTGATGGCCTCCACTTGGCCTCTTTGTACGAAGGCTCGCACATTGATTTCACAAATTCGCAACATCTATAACCACTCCCGCCACCCAACACCCACCTCTGCAACACAGAAACTGGAAAGTTAATCTGAGGCCATATCTAGCAGCGGTTTAAAAAAATACATATATACATTATATATACAGTTTATATATATATTTGAGGTTGCACAACACAGACCTCACTATGAAATACATGAGGTGGGGTCGATGCAGCATCTCCTTCCCTCGCTGCTTTCTTCTTTCTTTACTTTGCTGCAGATCCTCTACTGCTGCTCGTCTGTCTCCTCTCCGTGTGCGTGCATTTGATGTTGGCTTCAGTCCTCGCGGGGCAAACTCTCCAGGGACCCTTAATTGACAACTGTGTACAATAACTAATCAGCAGCAAAGCAACTGCCCTTTAAAATGATGAATTAACTAAACTAATTTTAGATAATCCCTCACCCTACTGGGCCACGCTGACAGTGCTGCTTGATATTTGAAATGCAGACGCCCCTCGTCTCCCGCTCCTGCCACTCATTTCGCTGCACGCCCAGAAGCCCCCCCCCAAAGGTAAAGGTGGCCTGCTTGATAAACTGCTGATGGACCTCTGAGAAGATTAAAACAATTTCCTAGCCAGCCCCGGCTGTGTGCAAACACACCCCGTCATAGCCACGTGCAGGTAAACACACACAGCACATACACAGTGACATTATCTTAAGCATGGAGCGCAGATACGTGCCTGCATATATGCACAAGCCATAATGAATTAATTTGAAAGGGCAATTGCTCGTAAACGTTCACGCGTTCACCAGTTTAAATTCTGACTCTGTGTTGATGCCTAACCTTTCCCCCCCTAAAGCTACATAATGTGTTCTGTCAACATGGTCCTCTCCTGCAGATTAACGTTGTCAGACAGTTGTGCAGTGAAAAGGACAACACGCTGTTTTCACAGCAGCGGGAGAAACTCTTGACAGCTTGACCTGACGTCGGGCATCGATGCGCTCGCCGAAAAACGAGAAACGAACCCGGAGAAACCTGCGGCACGGAAAAAGGGATGCGCATACATGCTCCGCACCTCGAGTGATTTAAGTGTGTTAAAATGACTGTTGGACGAGAGAATTTGGGTTCTTAAATTTAATTGAGTTGTTCAGCAGGTGTCTAATTGCCAGGGTTTCTCTATCGTTACATCACCTCCGCAGCGTGATTAAGGGGTCTTGTGAAGGTTGTCGGGGAGAGTGGAGCAGAATACGGCTTCTTTGATTAGAACTCGCGCCGGGGCTGAGAATTGACGGCCTACAGGCTTCTTGATCCGCTAAACTGAAAATATGTTTTCACAGCTTTTTGCTTTGAAACACTGCATTGTGAGTTTGGGCTTTTCTGTTCGCTCAGGGGCTCGAGTCGCATCGGAGCGCATGCTAAATGCGCTGTTTGTTTGTAATAAGTTGCTGTTTCATTTGTTTCTATGAATGCATTCTGCTAATCGGGCGAGCTGCGTGGCTAAAACAGTTTGGCTGTGAAGGAAGAGCTGACATAGGGAACTGTTCCTCTGTACGCTGACTACTTTTCTGTCTGAGGTGGTAACCATACATCCAGTGCAGGCTTTTGTGCATGTGAGTGCGGCCCGCGTGACATTCTGATTCTGTTTAGAGGTGCGTGGTTGGACAGGGTGGCAGCGGTGACAGCGGAGGTGGCTGGCTAAAGAGGAGGGGAGGATCTGCAGCGGCCTCGTAGCATACGACCGTGTCCAGGGAGCCGCTGTCCCCCTCTCCTCTCCATGCATTTTTCATCACACGCTCTCCTTTTGATACTATTTAGCTTCTCCCTTCCCTCTAAACTTCCATGTGGTGCGTGCTGACGTGGCATTTCTCACACAAAGCCCTCTGGTGCTCGGTGTACTGGAGTTGGAGCATGGCCGCGTTTGTGTGCCAGCGTGTGTGTGCGTGTTGCCATGTGCCATGTGCCCATGCGTGCTTGCGTGTGAATCTTGAGGACGCCGCGCTCGCTCGCCTTCCCCCTTTCTCCCACACTCACATCGCTCCGTATGTGATCCCAGAGTACCGTCGGCAAAAGAGGAACGGTGAGAGAGAGAGAGAGAGCTCTCCCGGAAAAGTCCATTTCATCAGTCGGCAGCACCAAAACTACAAAATAGATGAGATTCCCTGCATAGAAAGGATCATCTTAAATTATTCTGAGCTGAAATTCAAATTTCATTTTGTTTTGGCCCACAGCAACGGGCCAAACTGCCTGGGTGAGATCAGTAAAGGTCAGGGGGAATTAAAATGCTTACTGTAAGGTTTGTCAGAGAGAGAGAGAGAGAGAGCCGGGAAGAGATAGAGGGCCAGAGGAAAAGGCCATCTGCCTGATAGCTTAGTCTAAGTTGGGGAGAGGAATAAGTCCGTCTTTCTCAGTCCACTTCTATTAGGTATTAGCGTGACGGGTTCAAATTTCTGCACGAATCTCATAGCTATTATTTTCCGAGATAGATATTGTATTTAGATCGCTCGGTATGGAAAGTGGAAAGGTAAAGGAGCCTCACAGCTAGATGCTTACATCAAAAGAGAACGTATGCTTTAATGTAAGATTGATATGCATGCCAGGACACACGAGGATTTGCTGTGACAACAAACATACCAGATGCATGAAGTAAAGCGGCAGCGCCAGAATGTAACTGATATCCACCCACCTCGGTTGATGATTTGTTCAATATATAGATGCTTATTTCTGTAGATATCGAGCAAACTATCCTGGAAATTGAAAACAAATGGGCTGTCAAGAAGATTGGGGCGGAGAGGAGAGACAAAGAGAGGCCATCCCTCCTCTGTGTGTGTGTGTGTGTGTGAGAGAATGTTCAGGGGGTCAAAGACACATGCTCAAACACACGTTCTCTTACTTGTCTCTCTCTTTTCTTATGAAGACACTTCTGTTTTATGCATGCTTTTTTAGCATCTTTCTCCCTCCTGGGTCACGGGGTGGGCCACAAAACATTCCAATTCCTTTTTCCCCATAATGTGCCGGTCTTCGAAATCAAAAGGTGAGGCCTGACTCACTGTAGGAAGCTTAAGTCTTAAAATACTTCCTTTCCCACTTCCTTTCCACGTGGATTCTGCATCTCTGCAAATGCAACATCTAAAGCCCTGCTGCTGCTGCGGTTACCTCCTCAACCGGATCGTCGGGTTGTTGTCGTGCAGGTGCTTCGGTTCTGCAGTTGGATCAAATTTGCTGCGCTTGGTCTCAGGTGTTAGCTTGCTTTCTGTGACACTCTTGCTACCGCGTTTGTTCCAACACTCACATGCATCTGCAAACTGGGTAGTTGATGGGACAGCTTCTCACGACAGTTTCCACAACTAAAATGAAATGAATTTATACGAGCAGGGTGGACAAAAAGGAGAAATTAAAGCAAGAAGTAAATAGTTTGGGGGTCCCCCCCCCCCGGGGCAGAGGATTCTTGAAGCAGAACACCAACCTGCTGCCGCTTGCTTGCATCCAGTAATGTTGGCGCTTAATGATGATGACAGCACATCTTTTCCTCGCGATAATGGCGATGCTGACAAACCTGTAACATTAGCTTCTCACACTCAGACAGCGCTCGAAAACAAACACTACTTCTTTCGACAGCAAGGTTTTCAGGTCAGGAGCTTGAGGCGAAGCAATATATCCATCTGCAGCAGTCAGTAACAGTATGCCATGCACATTTCTTTTCTCACGCATGTAACATACAAGATGTTGGAGCAGTTCATTAGTTCAGCAGTGCAGAGCTCTGTGGAAATCTGCGATACAAGTGGATCTGATTATTCAGACAAGCGGGAGGGGAAAAAAGAGCAGAAGTTAGAATAGAGGATAAGTGAGCCTCATATTCATGTTAGCCTTAGGCTATCAAAACACTATTGCTGTCCCGCATTATGAAAAGCTTTCAGTAGAATCCCATCTTCTGAAAAAAAAGTGCTGATTGACCTTCTAGCCTAATTAAAGTGCACCATCGCCGGCAGAGAGCAGATAAGACAGCTTGGCTGTCAGTGTGACTGACAGGGTTAGGCTCTCCCCCTGCAGTCACATCAGCACTACAGAGGCCATGCATACAAAGAGCACACGACAGCGCAGAGAGTGGAAAAAGCTCCAAGTTTGAGCATCTCGCCTCCCATCAAGAATCAGCTCCAGCTAATAATGCGACATTGGTAAAGTATGAAATACACCGGTGACAAGCTTCAACGCATTTATTTACGTGTTGACAACTTTACCTCGCGCAGCATGCCCCTCCCATCTCATAACTGTTAACGCTGCAGGTCTCTTTTTGGGGTGGGGTTCAGAGTAAAGAGACGCTCTCTGCCAGACTGGAGTAAATGCAATATGAGGCCGCCGGCTGTCGTCACATGCACAGAGCAAATCTGAATCCACTTTCGCCGAGGCCTGCTGCGGGCCACGGCGGGGGAGTCCTCCAGTGCACCCTACGCTGCCCTACAGCGAGCGCACTATGGGCCGGGGGGAAAGCTGACATGCAGGGTGGCCTGTAAGCCTCTTTTGTCCATGTACAGCAGAGTCATCTGCCAGCTCAGTTGGTCTTGCAGACAAAGCTTCGGAGAGATAGCCCCTATTCCGAGCCGGGATACAGCGCCTCGCTCCCTGTCCCTCCTCAGCCTCCTCCCTTTCACTTCTCTCTTCCCTCTCCCTTTACTGCTCGTTCGACCCCTTTTTTTTCCCCTCTCCACATTTTCTCATCATCTCTGTCTTCTCCATTTCTCTTTACTTTTGTTATATCTGCACCGATATATTTCTGTTTTGCTGTCCGCTGTAATTGAACAGTAATACTATAACCTTTAGGTATCATCGTGCGCTTTTCTTCCATTTCAGCTCCGTCCGACCATCAACCCTTCTGCTGTCTTTTCTTAGATAGAGGCTTTTGTTCCAGCGTGAGTTTATATTTCATATTATTGCAGCTGTCCAGAGGTGAGGAGGTGAGAGGATATTGGTATTGTACTCTATATTTAACACAATACGATCTTGGGGGGGTGCTGGATATCACGTAGGGGCTCCGTTTGGCTCACTGTATAATGAAGTTTGTTGTCTCTTGCTGTAGTCAATTTTGTCCTTCCATATGAGAAAAAAGAGGTAATTACTTGAGAGCGGCCATGACGGCTAATGAGTTACCATGAAGGTAACTCATTAGCCGTCCAAGATTATCACAAGAGTAATATGAGAGAAAGAAGAGAGATGGAGATAGTGGGGCAGCGAGAGATGGCAAAAAAGAATACCAAAAAAAGGGGGGGGGGGCGCAACCAAAGAAAGACAAATATCTGAGAAAGATGAGAGGAGGAGCAGCTGAGAGTAACTCTGCTGTAAGGGAGAGGAAAGAATGGGAGGGAAACTGCGTGGAGAAGAAGGGAGGTGGGGGCTGGCCGAGGGGGTGTGTCCAACATTACCCTCATGAATCAGTGTCAGCGGAGCGATGAGAAAATAATTAAGAAACAGGCTAGTGCTGTGTTAAATACTGCCAAAGGTAAAAGGCCCGTTCTATTGTATAGAAACGCAATCTGGACAGAAAAGAAGAATGGCAATAAATGGGATAGAGGGAAAAAATGTGGGGGGGGGGGCAGAAAATCCATATCATAACGGATGCCAAAATGCCCTTCAGATGGCATTATGAAAGGGGGACAATATAAATAGCTCTGCCATATTGTAAATGTTTATATACAGTTGCTACCTACACGCGTTGCATGGCGGCGTCAGGATTTATGGCCGTAGCCGTAATACATCGAAGTCGACACAAGGCTCTGAGTAATATTTCACTTTTGTTGTTATATTGAGTGTAAATTTGCTGAGATGTATACGGTGGAGGTAAAATATTTAAAGCTATTTCTCCTTCTATTCTCCACCTTTCAGGCGTTCTCGTTCTGGGCGGGGGGGGGTGTTAGCTGTCGACCGGGGGCCGCGAGCTCACTGTAACTGTACGGAAAGCCGGGTGAAGGGAGCGCACGAAAAGCACGCACACCAGCAGCTATGCTTCCGCACCTCAGAGGTTGTTTTTTTTTTTACGTGGAGCATTTAGGGAGGGGAGAGCCGAGTCGGAGGCCTGTAATTGTATGTTCAAGGCTTCCAGCGGGGGCCGAGATGCAGCCAAAAGCCCCCCCCCCCGCAGCCGTTAGACTGCACCCATGCATAAAATCTAGGATAGGATCTTTGGAGAATATTGAGTGACGTACGGGAGGTCCTGCGCGCGTTGCGTGTGCATTTCGCGTGCTCACATGTGCGCAGGGACACGTGTGTGCGCCGCAGAGTCTTTTAGGTGTCATATATGATATCCATCATCCGCTCCGCCGGCGGCACAGAAAGAATTCATGATCACTGGTTTCAAAATCCCCTCAGAGATGGAATCGACTCGGCTCTCCTCCTGTGAGGCCGCTGTTCGCCGTCGTATTCCGGCTTCATCTGACTAACATGCTATAGAGGCTCGTGATGCGACAGTTAACCAAGCGCAGCCTCCCACTCGCTGCAGGGGTGTTTTGTTTGCGGAAAGCGTTTTTGCGTGTTCATGTGTGCGCGTACAGCGCGGGCCGTATAGGTTTCCCTATGCGTGCCTGTTGTTATAGCTACCTGTGTTTACAAGCTGCTTCGTTCCCCCGTGACGGCGACGCATGCGAGCATGCGTTTACGCGATTTCACGGTTACTCGGTGTGCGCTTGCCCCCCCGCGCCGAGCGTACGTGAGCAGCCCTGTGTTTGGGCGCGCTCCTGTATCTTTACATGTACGTGAAAGCGGCGCGGCCTAGTCCATCCCAGAGGAGCGCTCGGCGAGGGGTGCTCGGTTCACGCAGCACGGCCACCAAGGCCCTCCGCGCAGCGCTCCGTGGCGTTTTTACTGACGGCTTTTATGGGCCGCAGCCGAGCTGCCAGTGAGCAGCCTTGACACTGGAATGATGAAACTACCGCCTGAAATCAAGCCTTTGTCACCGTGGGTGCTGCTGGAGTCACAGGAGCAGGTTGCTGTAGCTACTGTTAAGGGAACGCGTGGGAACTGAATTATTGACTGAATACGTGCCTAACGTGGACTTAACAAGCAACCTGGTGGGGAAAATACGGTGTGTTTAACATTCATATAGGACGACGTGCCAGTTCAGTCTCTGTACTTCTCATTCTTTATACAGTCATATATGTTTCAATAGAAGTCCATATTGCTTTGCTCTGGTGTCAAAATAGCACAATGGGGAGCACTGGCTGCGAGAACTGCAGAATTGTTTTCCGTGCAATACTGTTTCCAAGCAACAGCTCCGATGTTATGAGGGAAACAGCGCTAATAAGCTACCTCATTAGAGCCGGTGCATGGTAGGCCTCACAATTTGTGCTGTCAAATCTGCGGGTTAGCATGCAAACTTCAAAAGACAGCTGCAGAACACGGCACGTACACACAAGAGTCCTAATTTACTTTGGAAATTGGTAAACAAACTATTCTATCAACCCACATTTCTTGCTCGGCTGAAGGTGCGCCGGTGGAACCCGCTAACTGGGTTCCGTCTGAAGCGGCTCCAGCGTCATGACAAAATACGTGGCCGTCCCCCTCGCCAGTGATAACGCGGCACATGAAAGGCTCATTATTCAGGAGTTAATTTGGCAGGGCTCTCGCGCCCCGAGGGCGTGCCAAACCTCGGGCTCCCTCGCTCGTCGCTCTCTGCCACTCCCACCGCTAATCCCTTCCCGAACGCAGGATGGCAGGGATGACCTCAGCACAGCCACGCGCAACAGAGCGCGCCTACCGTACGCTCCCGTGTGCTGCACGTGCACACACGCGCGCACAACCCCCCCGTACACATCGTCTCATTAATGCAAACACAACCCTAGTTAGATCCCTATATGTAATAAATTGGATTAAATTCCACTGGCTAAGCACTGTGATCTCTTAGGGTTAATTAATTTCATTCCATTCAGTCTGTGTTTTTTATGCTTGAACACATGCTGACACTGTTATTGTGTGGCATCCTGCTCATTGGAGAAGTATAATAGGCTTGTGAAGGAGGGAGAGGAAGCCACAATGTTTGGTATGCCGGCGACAAAGTGATTGTGGATTCTGGCTTTCTTTCTCTTGACAAGGAAGCACGCTACAGTAGCTAGCTCTAATATGGTGGATCCTTCCCCTGCTCACAGCCTCTCCTCAGTCCTTATCTCCCCCTCCAAATGAGAAAACCTGGACGGCTTCTCAGGGCCCCTGTTTCTGCCTGGATGCTATCTCATTTGGTTTTAATATATTTATCCATTCATTATTGTTCCCTTTTATCGGCCAGCTAATATTGTTCATAATTTGTCCTTATCTCCGAGCCTGACAGTCAAATTTGCAATCCGGCTCAGCAGACAGATGGAGAAATGACCCTTCTCCAACCCCTCCTTCCCTAACTCCTCTCCTCCCTTCGTTCCTCTCCTCCTTTCCAAACTCCAATGAGACATGACTGACAGCCCGCTGTATAAGTAGTTGTCATAGCAACCCCCCCCCCCATCGTTCTGACAAGTGCTTTTTCTCCATAGCACACTCTCGCCCTCTGTCACAATATTTCTCTCCCTCCCTCCATCTCAACTCCCTCGCCGTTGCAACGACTGCGAAAGAGACAGAGGAGGAAAATGTGAAACCCAGCGAGCACCTGAGGCAGTTGGTATGCCTTTCTTCCACCCTTAGCCCCCATTCCCAGCCCTCCCCCCTCACTCTCCTCCCCCTCCTGCCTTTCCTCATCGGCCCCCACCCCTGACAATGATTTACCAACTCCTATGGTGCACCTCTTTCATCCATCCTGCCTTATCAAGGACTGCAGGACTGTATGCACAGCAACTTACAGTATGGCCGCATCGTTCTCACTCTGCCACACATACACTCTCACTCTCTCTCTCTCTCTATCTCTCATTCTGTCTCCATACATCTCTGCTTCCCCTGGCTCTTTTTTCTCCTTTCTTTCTTTCTTTCCCTTTTCGCTCCTGCTCTGCCCCATTGCTATTCAATGAGTCTCATTTCAGCGTCAGGGCGCTCAGCAGCCTACAGTATAATCGTGGAACATACAGTCAGGAGTCTCCAGCGGACTGAGCTGCACTGCAGGAGCGTGCATGTGTTACGGATGGGGGTTCCTTCAAACTTGTTCGCGGAATTAAACATTATGTAACAAAAGAAGTAACTGTGGGTGGAGATTTGGAGCATGTGCATGAGTAACGCGGCGCAACGGTGCTGTTAGTCATCAGCGTGCTCCGCAGTGGTCAGACTACAGCATGAAGATTAGAGATATGAAATATTACTGATTTAATCTTCTTGCGCGCGGCGGTTCCAAGACTTCACACAAGGCCAATGCGATCATACTGAAAAGCCTATATTGATTTGAAAGGGTCCAAATGGACCCAGTAATCTTCAGTATGTACAACCAGGCAGCACGCTGCCATTTCATTATTCCAGAGTTTAATTTCCAATGCATTTATTCCAAACAAGCATCTGTTTAATAACTCAGAGTAAATTAAACATGATGGGGGGTGAATTTCAGGACAGCGGTGGTGTGTCAGAATGAAGTTGGATACAGTAGTCTGCTACAGTGAGCTGTAAATGTATCCCAGTGCCAGCAGGCTGCACCGTTATCACAGCTAAGTTGCTGGTAGTTATTCGAGCCCCGAACTGTCTGGGTGACGCATTTCACTGTCAATGCTGAAGCAGAGAGCCGTCCTGACTTGGGAAGGTATTAATGTTTGCCAAGCTCTGTTTTGACGCCAGCACTGGGGGAGGGGGGATGAATAAATACAACAAGAAGTCATAATTTCTTGTCTTGTTTTGTATTCATCACTACAGTAGGAGCCATTTAGCGCAGGTGAGGAGCTGTAACAGAAAGACGACTCAGCCGTTTCTGAAGGCTGCTGAAGAGAAAAGAGACGTCCAGAGCAGCCCCCTCGGGGCCAATCGCATTTTAGCCTCTTCGCGAAAACCCTCCAGTTAAAAACAGGATTCAATCAGAAACATCCACATCAATTATCCACAAGCTATTAGTTATGGCAAATACATTTGACTTCGGCTTAATGGTCCAGTTCAAAGTAGCATCTCTGTCCAGTCAATAGTCAAACAGTGGAAAAAAAAAACAATGAGGAAAGCTTAAGTGGAGCCCACCTGAACATAAATGAAGGCTTACATATGTAGCTGAGGTGCTCTGCACAGTGTGGAGTTTCTCTTCCCCCAGTTAGTGAGGTCAGCTTCCATACATATGGAATATGTCGCTGGACGGGGAGATTTCATGCCGCGCGCACCGTACTGCAGGGATGAGGCCGATACGAATACGTAAAGAAGAGCGGACGGGAGATTGAATTGCAGATTAAGGACGAGCGCTCTTGTACTGGATTCCGCTGCGGAAGTCCAGCTCGCCGCAGAGACCGTCCAAGAATACCGTCCTTGGATCAAAGAGGCCAGAGCTCACGTGAGAGATGCGTCGTGATAAAGACCGGGATTTCAGAACGTGTGTAAACCGGCAGGAAACCACGCCGAGGGACAACGAAATGTTGTTGTTTTGTGTTTTCTCTCTTCAGCCTGCACGCATATCGTGTGCTCGACAGTTTGCAGTGCAGCGGCATAATAAACAGATGAAGCAGGATTATTGATGGTTTGTTGCATCAGTGGCCACCAGCAGCAGCAGTTAGCAGTAGCTACAGTGTAAACTAGCAGCAGTTTAGCAATTAGCCGCAGCAAAACATTAATCTGACGAAATGGTGAAGGCTGGGGGGGGGGGGTTGCGATGATTGCATAGCGGTGACTGGTGGAAGGAACACAGCACCAGTACGGTTAGTAAGTCATCATGTGAGTAGAGATGTTCTGTGCGCGGCCCTGAGGCTTTGTTTCTTGTTGTTTTTTTCGGGTCGTCTCTCTTTAAATTTGACACAAACGTCCACAGTTGTCTTGTTGTTTCTGGCTGTAACTCAAGACTTCATACCCTTATTGTGATAAAATACACTCATTACACCTTTTATTAAATCCCTTCAGTCTTCTCTACATACAGAATATTTTATGAATCTGGACAGACACAACATTAACTGGTGGGCGGATGCATATGACCGCAAGGCCGTGCTATTATTTTTGTTGTTCTCCGAACAACTCGAGTTACACGACGTCAACCTAACTAATAGCCGCCCTGAAGAGAAACACGCTGTAGTGAGGAGATAGTTAACAGTGGGACATGTGACTCGTGCGTATGCTATGTGGGGGGTTGAAAGTGAGGGGTCTGTCATCTGTGTCGGCATGTGAGAGGGTATCCTCGTTCGTACATGGATTCTTGACTGCAGCTGTGTCGTAGCTCCGTGTTTGTGTTTGTGTGTGTTCGCGCGCTCGTCTGTTTGCACACCGCCTGTGCTGCAGCGTTGTAGATAAATGAGATAAGGTTTCTATTGACGAAGAACACAGGACCTGAATTCCCAAGGTAGCGTTTTAGTTTGAGAGCAGCCGCAGCAGAATCCTGGACCGTGGAGCAGATCTCCAAGATGATCTGCTTTCATGCGTGGTTAGCTTGTTTTCAAAGCGCAGTCAGAACATGCTCGCTATATAGCGGCCAATGATCCTGTTGTACTTGGAGCCCGATAAATATTGCCACATTCAGCTGCCAGTTAGTATGGATGCTGTTTCTTATTTTAAAACAGGCTACGTGTGAGCTGTTCGTAGCGTGACTGTCAGAGTACGGCTAATATGAAATTGATAAAGGCCATGCATTCATTCAAAACTAGTCAGCCCCCCCCGCACATACACACACACACATCCAACGTAGGGTAACGCAAAGGAAGAGAGGGGTCACAGGGGTGGTTCTTGTGTGCTCTGCACAGGAGATGTGGTCTGGCGGCATTCAGAGACATTTGTGCAGTGCCGCCCCTCCCCCTCCCCCTCTCCTCGACTCATCTCCCCCGTCCAACCTCAGAATTTATATTCTACCTCCAGCAAAAGGAAGGACCATCTTGGCCTTTCATTTTCCAGTTCAGGGCTTTCCTTTTTTTGCAGATAAATGCTCTCCAATCCACCCTGACAGATGTCACATTGCATCACTTCCATTTTGATACATTGCCTCTGATCCTGCCACTTGCAATAAGGAGCCAGCACCAGGGACGCCCCTCCCTAGACAACACTCTGACACGGGTGATTATTCTAAAGGTGCATCATTGGTGGTGCTGAGCGCCGGAGCCCGAGCTGGGCGCCGCGTTTTCACCGCGTGCGCTCGCCACCGTGCCCGCTGTGGGAATGTGGGCATTGGCTTGTGTCTGGGTCAGGGAGCGCAAAAAAACAACGCGGCGCACTCGGCAGTCATCGCCGGTCACCCTGACACTGTGCGATACCTCTGGCAGCGGTTCATGCCGCTCTCGGCTGCCTCGCATAGCGGGCGCCGGTCCTGCCTCTCACTTTGTCTCTCCACTGTGACTTCACAGGTCAGAGTTTGAGAAACAATCTGTACGAAGGGAAGGTTTTAGTGCTTCTGCTGCCAGCAGAGACGCGCTACACAGTAGCATTAATCATACAAGGCCAGAGTACATCAGTAAACACAGTGTGTCAGGTCAAGGTAGAGATCAGATCCCACAGCATTTAACAGGACTCAATAGCATACAGGCTATCTATTGAAAAGTCAGCGTTATTCATGGCATGTCTCCCAGCCTTTGTTGCTCACCGGAGAGACATGCCATTGTTCACTGAAGAGCATGCTGAAATATTTCTCTGGCTACACAAAAAATACTGGATCAGCAGCAATTAGTAGAGTAAGAGAGAGATAAAGAGAGGGAGGCAGTTGGAGAGAAAAAATGAGCGGGGGGAAAAATGTGGAATCAGCGAGAGAAAAAGAAGAGCATAAAAGCGAGAGGGGAGCGGGATGAATAGAGAGAGAGACCAAGGGGGACAGTGAGTAAAAGAGAGAGGGAGAGAGCGGGAGTTTGTAGCCGGTGCAGTACAGTGTGTAGGAGGTTGGAGCTGCCTGGAGCCCCTGGTGCTTTTAAAGGACCAAAGACCTGCTCATTGTCTTGTATGAGTGTGTGTGTGTGTGTGTGTGTGTGTGTGTGTGTGAGCGGAAACCTCTTCATTAGTCTTCCCATTGCTCTTTCCCTCCAGCCCCTGACCCGACTCACTTACCCCCAGCAGCTCAAGTATATGTGCCCATATGGGACTAAACCCACTTATACCAGAAATTAAAACGATCAAGATAATGCAATGTGACTCGGGTTCAGCCGGCGCTAAACAAACGAGACAGTTGCTCTGCACTGCCGGGGCTCCGCAAACATGTATGCGTGTTTGTTTCTGCGGAAACAAGTGAAACTTCTCGAGTGACACTCGGCTGTGACAAGCTTTCGCTCCCGCGCTGTTCTCCCGGTGGTTTCATAATTGAGGTCAAAGTTATAATTTAACTTTTTCATCTCTTTGTTCGTTTCAGAAGACAGGAAGCTGTTTGTCGGGATGCTGAACAAGCAACAGACCGAGGAGGATGTTTACCGCCTCTTCGAACCCTACGGAGTCATCGAGGAGTGCACGGTCCTACGAGGCCCCGACGGAAATAGCAAAGGTAGGAGCCACGATGCAGTTGTCAGCACTATTTGGGTCACTGACAGAGAAGTGCCGGTTTGTGTGAGTGTCCTCGACAGCCAGGCTACCTAAAATATATGTGACGCGTGCATCAGATGTGGGTCAAGTCGCATTTTCGCGTAATTACAAACATTTTTGAAGCGACGCTGTCTGATGTGCCAGATGGCTGCGAGCAGTGACAAAAAAGATTAGACTAATATGTCAGACACTGTTTTACTGATGTCTGATTTCCATAATTGGGAATTCCGAGAGACGTCACATGGATAATTAGTTCATTCGACTTTTTTTTTTTTCAGAGAAATTTTGTGGAAGGAATTGCTCAAGATTCAAAAGTTTTAAAATTATCTCATATTAACGGGATATCGGTGCATCTCTTTTTTTCTTTGCTAGAGGAATAATCTGAGATACAATTCAGCTGCAAGTTCAAAACCGAGACACCAGCAGAACAGGTCACGTTATCAGTAGTTGTATTCCCATCAACTACAGCACCAATTCAAAAAATGTAGTAGTCTTAAAATGCTGACTTTGCCATCGCAAACTCTTGCTCAGCATATATCTCATTTAAGAAGAGACGATCTTCTACATTACAGAGCCACGATTTCTCTTCTGTCACCGTCCTTGAGTTGGAATCTGAAACATTCTTTCCTATGGATGTACTGTGGGCCGCTACTGTAACTCGGGTGCTGTAGTGTCTTGCAGGCCTTTTTAAGACAGCCAAAAACTTTCGGAGACATCAATTCCCTCTGACATGCAGCAAAGAGCAAAGGGACTAGTGGTTTTTCATGTCTCTAAAGCCTATTCCCCGTCCAGCGCTTATGGAAATTGTTGTGGAATTATATCTAAGGGGGTTTGAAGCCAGAGCGCTCTGACTCTGCAGTGGTTTGGAGGAGGAGAAGGGAAAGATGGATGTCAAAACAATTCAAGTGTCCCCACTGTGAGGATGGGGGCAGCCAGGGGAAGTTGCATTTCTCTTTGTGGCTCTGCAATTTCTGTGCTTTCTAAGTCAAGTCTCTGGGTTGAAACACTCCAAACGTTACTATTATGTTCATCTTTTTCCAGTAATGGTGTCTGTTCTTTTTTGTTCTTTTTTGGGGGAGGGGTGTTTGTTTTTTGTTTGTTTCTTTGCTCTTTCTTGTTAGAATTTCAAGCATAAAATATCTCTCCTCCGCAAAGCAGATCTCTTTTGCACCTGTCTTTCACAACATAAGTATTATTGCAGAGTTAAATTGGTGATAGACATGTTTTTTTGCTTTAACTTATAATGACGTAAATGTTGATTGCACAATGTAACGGCCCGAAAATAATGACGCCATTGGTGTCAAGATTGATTCCCCACGAGTGTCGCTTTCACTGTGCACTTCTGTCTGCCAGCGGGTACGAAATCTCCCAGGAAAATTAAGGATCAATTGACAGCACAAAGGAAGTGTCTGCTTTTACGCAGCTGGAACAGGAAGAGGATAACGCCTTTGTTTTCCCTGGTATCTGTCGGTAGCTTTCCCACGGAAATGGCAGATGGTGCAACAACCGGTGTAACTGTGGAAACTCTACCCAGCGAAAGAAAGCGAGCCCCATTGTCAGAGTAGTTTCCCAGTTCCATTTTCACACTCAACGCTTCGGTTTGTTTCAGCCCAAAAACTTAAGGCCAGTGCATGAATTGCTACATAGCAGGGGTTAAATTCCTAATTATAGTGGCGTATACTTTGTCCTGTTGTAGCAAAGTCCTTGTACAGGTCATGCCAAGCACGAGCTCTTTTCAGTCCGTATCTCAATAGGGGGCAGTGGTTTGACAGCTGAATAGGCGTCTTGACTGGCTGGTGTCCACAGGGGTAAGCCCATTAAGAGGGGAAGAATGGCAGGGTGGCTGGGTCAAGCAGGATAGATGATAAGACGAATAAGGTATGAAAGATTAAATAAGAGCAGAAAAGAAACTTCAAATGAAATAAAATTAGGTGAAATAGGGTATAATTAGAGGAGGGCATGGCGGCTCAGGGGAGGGTACTGCTGCCTCACCGCAACAGGCCCGGGTTCACCACTCATCACGTAAACGGTGAAGGTGTGTGGTGGTGGAGGTGGTGGTGGTGGGGGGGTGGGGGGGTGGGGTGGTTCATTTTGGTCTCTTACACCGTCTTCAACTATGATGAAGTCACTGCAGAGACATGCAGGAGCAGTGGGTTGAGCACGACTGCGTTATGCGCCTACATGTACCACTGTTGATTTGTTGGCTGTGTCGGAGACTGATCCTGTGACACATGTTGTCTCTGCCTTCCACCCACTGCATCCAGTCAAACAGCCGGATAAAGACAGGATAAATATAATTCATATTCTAACATCAGCGTTGTCACTGCTTATGTCATTGGTAAAATTAGACGTTGGCGGTGGATGTTTTTTTAGGCATGGAGATTTGGGACAAAGGGACGTCATTCTGGTTTCGAAAAACTGTTACAGTACATTTATGAGTTTATTCTTTGTTTATTTAAAGCAGCATTAAGTCTTCAGGTCTCCACAGTATTTGTTTAAAGAGGCAAAGTGTACTGCTTTGAATTGTATACAGTATGTTCAAGTTATAATACTATTATTTTTTCAGGTCCGTTTGATAATTTAATAATGCACGTGCAACAGCATAGTGCACACTAATGAGAACCAATTAAAGCCATCTCCAACTTGTTCCTACTTTATCTACCCCTGCCAATACCCTCAAGGACATTAGAGCTAAACGTGTTGGTTCTGTGGTTTCAGGCTTTTGGGCTTCATATTCAAGTGCCGATCAATAAACTGAACTGAACCCTCAAACAGGCTGGGTTTCTCTCCGCAAACATTATGAGTTTGGACAGTTCAGCTCGTATTTAATATGCACAGACAGGCATGTGGTGCTAAATAGCATGCTTTTCTGCTTCATCAGTGCAATGTTTAGCCTGCAGCTCCTGCCTGCTTGTCTGCCTGCCTAATGCCCGGAGTGGGGCAGCCTGCTGTGCAATGAGAACCTCTCGCTGCACAGTGATTTCTGTGGTGTCAAACATAATTCAACATCCTTTATTAATATACCGTAGGCTTTTAAACTCACCCAATTGAATACATTTACTGTATATATCTACTGTGTGTGTGTGTGTGTGTGTGTGTGTGTGTGTTTGGTGTGCATCTGTTCTCTCTTCCAGGTTGCGCCTTCGTCAAGTTCTCCACACATACCGAGGCTCAGTCTGCAATCAGCGCTCTCCACGGCAGCCAGACCATGCCAGTGAGTACGGCTCTCTCCCTCTCACATAACGCACACAGAGAAACACAAACACACACACACACCATGCAGCATCCTTTGTACGCGCAACACGTACAAGACATAGCCCACCACTCCCAGTAGTTATGTGCTATCCACCTGTCTTGATTAAGAGCTGCAAACTCTCAATTTTTGAATTTACACCCCCTCCCCCAACTTCAAGGTTTTAATCAACTTATAGAAAGTGCAACCATCCTCATAAATATCCCAAGTTTAAAAAAAAAAAAAAAGCCGATACAGCCAGAAATAGCCTTCTGTCTCTTTAATTAACATGGTACTTTAAAAAAAAAATCCAAATCTAATTTCCAGATAAAACTGTTTAGAATGATAATTGAATTTTGGGTGAGTCATCAATCAGTAGTTCTGCTTGCATAATCAGTGAATATAACTCCAGTGTGAGATTACATTTGCTTGTTATGTAAGCGCAGCATGTCCTCTGAATTCTCTCTGTATTGGATTTACTATGAGCACAGAAGCTGTACTGCTCATTTGTATGTGCCTCGTGTTTTGGCTTGGACCCTGTATACCTGATGGTGTCAAAATAAAAGCTGGTTACTCTGCACTCTGAGCCTGAATAGAGTTATTCTCTGTGACATCCGGCAAGCGGACAGAGAGTCACGTGGCACATTATTCAGTGGCCTGAAGTGTGCTCCGCTTTTATCCTCGTTTTTGTTTCGGGAGTCCTCGCCTCGGAGAAGCAGGGACCCTGAACTCTCGCCCAACACGGCTCCCCAGTGTTGTGTTTCACCGTAAGATTTCATTATTAATGGTTACCCATGTGTTGCTCAAGAAAGGAATGCAGAGAGAGGCACGAGGAACCAGCTGTGCCATTTTGGCGCAACCTCCGAGTCAATCTAAGTGCAAATGACCGAAGGTCAGGAGGAAAGAATCTGGATGTCCATTCACCACAGATACCCTTCTTCTCTGTTGCACCATCCCCCTATCTCTGCTAGCTCTCTGCCCTCGCCCGTCTCTTTTTGGCAGCCTCTCGGGATATTAGGCAATAGACTTGTTTACTCCACCTTTCACCACATTGGCTGCTGAATTATTCATCTAACTATAAGCAGGGGGCCAAAGGGAGGAGGGGGGGTGCAGGGAGAGAGTGAGAGACATGGGGGGGGTGCAGAGAGAGAATGAGTGAATGGACAGGATTTATACCTCCTGCTCTGGTAAATTGATTATAGAAATCTGATCAGCATCTCATATCCTGTGGCTGCTGGAGGAGAGAGCACAGTGTGCCTGCCTCGCTGAGATTAGCGGACCACCGGTAGACCATTACGCCTCAGCAGGACAGTGCTATTCAGAGCAAAGTGTCCATCAGTGAAGCAGAGAGCCTGGAAAAAAGCCTTTGACCATACATCCTCTGTGTCTGTTCGAGTTCCTGACTGCAGTTGTGTCACTGCTGCAGGAAAAAAACAGTCATGTGCAGTTGAAATGATTGAAAGATTGAATAATCTTTCGATGACAACATATTGGGATGTATTGAAAGTGATCACGTCAAGAAAGAAGTAAAACGAAGAAAGAAAGCTGACATCGAATGAACTTCTGCATTCCTACTTCACTAAGATTGATAGAAACTCTTAATTGTCCTGATGAACTCAGACAAAGTTTGTCAGCGCATGTATACTGTCAGAGAGCTGGCCATGACTAAAGCCCAGCCAACAGCACCGCGCTAGCTGAGGTGTCTAAGTGCACCGAATATTAACACTGGGACTAACTACAGCAGTTTGATAGATCTACTGCCAATCCCCCAAAGCTTGAGCACTGGCTCAGTGGAGTTTATGAGTGCACACTCACACACGCACAAATGCATGTGTGTGCATACATAAACATCTACAAATAGAAGCACTTTGCGGATAGGACATTTGCATGAGCGCGTGCGTGCGCACACACACACACACACACACACACACACACAAACACTTTCTATATTGCTTCTCTCTTTGTTTCACTGTCACATGCTTGTACAGCCACAGGCTAAGGTCAAAGGCTGCCTGACTGATCTTATTTTCCAGCTCGGAGGACTTGAGCTGAATACATTTGTGTTATTCATGTAGATGGGAGTGGGCAGTTTGTATTTATTGTATATGGGAGTTGGGAAGGAGAGAGCAAATTTGCATGGCGAGTGTACACGTAATGCGGCGTGTGAGCGCATAACTGACGGTCAGTGCATGTGAAGATTTACTTTATGTATGAGTGGGAGCGCGCGAACCTCCATGTGTTCATCTGGGCACATTTGTAATGGATGGCAGCATTAACAAAGGCATAATGTCAGTGAATGAACAATGATACTAAGATACAGTAAGTGTATGAATTATAGGAGTGTGCCGGCAGGTCACATGTAAGACCTCAGCCAGATCTCCATCACCCTCACCCATCCTATTTCAAGCTTGCAGAACTCTGCCTCCCACACACACCACCACCATCCCTTAGCCTCCTTCAGCTATCACATAAGCACATGCGCACACACACACACACACACACTCACAGCCACAGTTCAGGATATGAGTGGCTCAATTAAACATTTAAACGCTAGAGCTGTAAAGCAAATTGCTGGGATTCAGCGGGGCCATGTAGGAAGTAAGTCCCCGGACAGAGTTACGCTGGGTCGGCAGGGGGGGTCAGTGCCGTGCAGATTTTTTTTTTTCCATCCCACATCTGCGTCAGCTCAGCCTGAGTTTGAGGCAGTTTCATGGACTGAGATAGAAACACTGAAGCAGAACAAAGGAAAGCAAATGAGGTAAAGTTTGCATAGAAGAGGGAGCTTGATGATTGAGAGTGAAGAGAGGAGTGAAGACAGGGGTACAAAAAAAAAGCGTATAAATGTGATTCCCCAGCTGCTGGATCTTCTCTATTACTTCAGAGAGTGAACATACTCATGCAAGTACCATGAGTGTCAGGATCTGACACTCAACAAGACACATTGTTTTAATGTACAGACCAGGCAGCAAGCGACTGCCGTGAACTCCATAAGAATGAAAGAAGGAAAGGCAGCAAAGCAGCCGGTACTGTATAAAATCTCATTTCAGGTAGGAAAACAGTTATGATCTCATTATGGGCCATATAATGTAGTTCCTGACTGTATATGCAGCATCAGTAAAGCACCCTATGTCTTTTACCGTGTGTTGCTGTGGGAACAATAAAGCAGTCACAAATGTTTAGATTTTGAATGAAATGTGCCATATGCTGTATAAGATGTGTGAAACTGCCACAGCCTCAAAATAAACTTCAGGTAGTGTCCAGATGAGCAGCACACGCTACTTACTGTTGTTCAGGGATACGCTCTGGTCAAATGAATTTTTAATACCAAATCGTAATATCGTCAGCGTAAAACAGATTTTTCTAATCTATTGTCAGCAATGTGGACGGAATATGATGCCATATGTCATGGGGAGACAGGCAGCTTCAGCGGTGCTGCACAGTGGTGACAGATATCACGTCTCTGTTGCAAGGAGGTTGAAATAACATTTATGAGAAAGATGGGATGTGTTTCTCAGTTTTTGTTTTCGTGGTAGCACCTGAATGGACTTAGTCATGGTCGACTAACCCACAGGGACTGGGACATTAAAGCCGTGTGACACTTGAAACCAGTACAGCGAATGTATAAACTATTACAGGATCAGCCTTCTTTCTGTCTTTACCCTAAACTAACTGGCATATGACAGGCCCTTCTCTGTGCTCTGTTTTTTTGCACGTCAAAGTCCGCATCTGGCCAAGTAGAGAATATTTAAAAAATAGAAAATATCAGGAAGTGTTTTCGCTCCCCCAGTTTTGTCGGGGACCTGGTAAGGTGTCCCAGAATGCACTGCACGCCAACCAGCAGCAATGGCTGAGATTTTGAGCCCCGCTGAGAGCTGTGACAACTTGATTAAATATTTAGGGTTTTTTTCTGGCGAGAAAGTACCCATTTAAATTTTAAACACGTGTTCAGTTTATCCAAATAATGGCTGTTTGGACATTAGCTCTGGCGTTTTCTGAGACTTGAGGACCCACACGTGGTTGAGACGGAGGTCGTCTCAGCAGCTCCATGTCCAGCTCCTGAGATGACCTGCTGGTCAGTGTATGCCATCGTCCCGGGACAACAATCTTATCTCAGCAAGCCCTTTGGCACTTCACCGCTGGCTCTGTTGCCTGCAGCGTTTTGATATACGATAGCACTCCTATTGGAAGATGAAATTTGGTCTCAGAGTTGAAATTTAATATTTGTTGCTGCTAGTTTGTCTGAGAAGATGAAGCTGAATACATAATAAATACATGATTTGTTGGACAGCGCTATCTCTGTGGAATATTGGTGTTTCTTTTATGTATGGAAAACACTACCGTATTTCTGTAAAAATAAATAAATACATATAAACTTACGATGAACAGGGGCAGTGTGGTCCCTATTAAATTTTGTTTGATTTTGGATGTCAAGTGTATCTTTTATTACACTCACTTTCCATTTTCTTCCCTGAAAAAGTCTGTCTGTGAACCTTTGCGCCGAGATAATTTCATCACAGCACAGTCAGGTACAGTTGAAGTGTAATCACCAGTACCAAGCTGAACTGCTGGTATTAGCAAGAACACTGCTGTTCCAATTGCTAATAGTCCTCCCGTCCTTGGGAGTCTGGGCTTCTGAGTTGAACTTGCCAAATTCGAACTCCCAAGTACGGGAGTTCGGCGTACTCTGGGAAAGGCCGTATATCTTTAACGTTGAAGAAGTATGGAATATATGGAGCTGGGCATGCAGCTTTATCTCCTTTATTCACATGAGGGAGTGTAGCTCGGACCCTCCTTGGCCAGGAGAAGGAACTGTAAAGAGGCAGACTTTCCTTGCGTGGCTCTGAATCTCTGTAGTTCCTATTTTATCCTCCCTGTTTAACTCCCCTTCCTCTCACTAGGCAGCTGGGAGCCGCCTGGCAGGGGGATTCTGCTCACACTTGGCAGCTTAAAAATTTAATGAGACTTTTACTTCACACTTGGTCCTCCTCTCTTTATAGCAACGGCGAGTCTGTTCACTGATATTCTGACAAGCCAAACTGAGAAGACCTGGGAGATAAACAAATTTGGCAACGGATGCTTAGCCGACAAGCCATAAGACGCAGGTGACAGAGGAGAAGCAGTGGGAGGGTGGACTCACTGTATAGACCCACTTGAAGGAAAAAGCTTCGCAGAGTGTGGGACGTACATACAAGTGTATGAAAGAGAATGACACAAGGCTCTTATACAACCAGACAGGCCAAGTCACAGTGATCTATGTTTCTGCTATTCAAGCAGGCAGTCTCCACTCTAGAAACAGATGGAAAATAGGTTGACTGCGAAGTTCCAACTTAATATCCTCAGATTATAAAAATCAGCGTCCCGATGAAAATTAGAGAAGCAGATCAGGAACAGTGAGAGGGAGTTCAAGTATTCAGTATGTACCAGCACATCTCCTCTGTATTCTGGTCCTGCACTGCCCTGACCTGGACTCTCCCAAAGTTAAACCTCATAATAAAGTTAATGATGCAGATAGTAAAAAGCTGGACAGACACAACAGACCAACCCTAAAACTTCCACCGGGGACAAAGTTAACCTTGAAGGGACTAAGTGTGCTAAGGTGATGCTGAAGAGGCTGTGATGCAGAAATATATCTCTTTGAGGTTATGGTGTTAGATCATTTGTGTCTGTCATGCTTCCCTGCTTACTGTAAAATAACACACAGCTCTGAATGACCAGGTCCAGGTTGTTCCAATGTGGCCGGACGGCACGTACAGTGAGAAGCAAAACAATTAGTCACTCAGCTGGCCAGAGTACAGATGTCAGCCGCGTCAACGGTCTGACGATTAGTCTGCCAGCCAGTTAGCCAACTAGCTTGCTAGTCAGTCAATCACTCTCCTAACTAGACAGTCGGCCATTTAGTCAGGCAGCTGAACCGACCAACTGGCCATTCACGCTCAGCCATTCAACTCCGATTCGACCAGCAAGCAAGCCAGAAGCAGAGGGCTTGAGGGAATATTGAGAAAAGTGGGGAGAGAGGAAAGGGAAGAGGATGAAATCCATATGCCACAGTGGAAAGGTCCAGTGCCTGTCCTTGAACATCTCTGGACAGCTCTGTAAATATATCAGTTCCGCAACATGTTAAAATCATCATAAATTGTATTTTCATTTCATTTCAACTCCTGCCAGGTTTCATCCTGATCCGAGCAAACCAAAAAAAACACACATACACACACACACACACAAAAAAGCCCTTTAGCCCTTTAAAACGCCCCAACCCCCAACCCCCAACCTTCAATCCCAGCACTTCAGAAGTCACCACTGTTATTGACAATCTTGCATCAATTTCACGGGGCCTCTTATCGTGACTGACACACAACCTTTCTACACTGTCAGATCAGAGTAATATTTCGGCCTTTTATGTGGATCGATTGGCCAGTTTGGGAGCGCAGAGGGGAGGAGAGGCGGAGCACACAAAAGGTCAACTGTAGCGCTAAATCATTTGAAGATTCTTAATGAAGGGTGTGTGGCAGACACACCTGCTGGTTTCATTATTGGGCTGCAGAGAAGAGGTAATGGTGTTGCTAAAGGGATGAATAGCCCCAGAGAGACGAGGAGGGAGGCTAAAACAGAAAGAAGACGGAATGAGAGAAATTGCCCCCCCCAAAAAAACAACGTTTTCTTCGAAGAGTGCTCTCACCAAGGTCAATAGGAGCTATTGCCAATCGTAGCTCTTATTTCAAATTGTACATTGCAAATCTGTTAACCTTAACTGTGAGAAGGAGCACCAAGGTTACTTATATGTACTATACCAGGGGGGAGAAAGCTGGGGGGAAAATATAAAGTATTTATGTCATGCACAGCAAGGATGCCTTGCCCGGAGTGACTTTGTACATTTGCTAAATACAGATTGAAGGAATGGAGGGTTTTTGTCCGCACATCTACCAACAGAGCTGTCAACTCAATAAGTAGAATATTTTTATTCTTCACATATCTCTCAGAATAAAGAGGCACGATTCTCTGCATCGATACAAATGTGCACGATATTGCATCTAGTATTTCAAAAAAAAGGAAAAAGAAAGAAAAAAGAAAACTGACATGCAATTAGAGGAGCTCACCAGGTATTGATGTTAACAGCAGTTGTTGTCGCTAATGAACACAGCATACTAACAAGTCAGAAATAATAAGGAGGAACATTCCTCATGCACATGCATGGGACTTTTTAAGGCCTTTGTGAGCTTCTGTCTCTAAATTTACAGCAAATCATTACAGCCATAAATGCAAATTATTCTCTGAAGTGGCTCAAAACCTTTTGGGGATAGAGGCTGTACACTGTAAGACTGTGTTCCTTATGCTGACTGACTGCATAACTGTTACTGTTTGAGGTGCTCCCAGTAAAACAGAGTTAACAGTCCATGCTCGCTCTGATTTTCTGTTCTCTCTACCCTCTCTCCCTCCCTCAGGGCGCGTCCTCCAGCTTGGTGGTCAAGTTTGCCGACACAGACAAGGAGCGCACCATCAGACGTATGCAGCAGATGGTCGGGCAGTTTGGTATCTTCAACCCAGCCATTGCCCTTCCCTTCAGCACCTACAGCTCTTACGCACATGCGGTGAGTTGGAAAAGGCCTATGTAGCACGGACAGCAGTATTGAAATAGATTAAGATAGATTTAGTTCCAATGGCATGTATGTACATCCATATGATGGATGTACGATACAGTATACAGTTAAAAATGGAACAGCATTTTGTGTAAGAAACAGTCATTTTTCATAATAACAACTGCATGAATATACCTGTGTGAAAGTAATGAACCCACCAATGATTATAACTCAACTGAAGTTCCCCTTGGGGAAGTATGGGGCATTTCAGCATCTTTCAGCTCATTGTTTTGGTTTCATGGGTTCAGACTCACCACTCATGTTACAGCTCGCAGCTAACACCTACTCCGCGCTGTCTGTCCAGCACCAAGACAGGCAGACAAAGGTAGCGACTAGCTGGTGAACACAGTGACGCATTTGGCAGCTATAGAACCAGATAGTCCCTCGAGAGTTGGTGGAAAGTAAACCAAAGCAGATATTGGGCTTCTTTTATCAGTGGCCAGAAACGCCAACTCCTAACGAATCCTAACGTTGCTCCATATCTGTTAGATACAGAGCTCTGTATTTGAAGCTCATGTTTGCTGACAAGTTTACCAGGCTTAAATTTAATAATAAATTTGGGTCGTGTTAACACCTTGTTTATCTTTTATTCCACCAACCTTATATGACACAAAAACCGGCTGGGAAGCTATATTTGATGTCATCAATATGATGTCGCAAACAAGGCAGTTATGTATAGTTGGTAGCCATGTCGTGATGGAAACAAACTCCTCCCGTGGAGCCAATGATGAATGAAGCACTATGTGGACTTGTTTTTGTACAACTAAAAATGTATGCCACCAGAATCACTTGCTCTTTTTTTTTTACCTGTAATCTCTGTCCAGCTGATCAGTGATTAGTGTTGTAGCAGAACCACTTCTCATGCGCCATAAGCAATTCAACTCTGTGTTTTTGTCCCTGGGCTTTGCTGCAGTTTGGTCCGAATAAACATAAGATAGTTAAAAACTTTTCTAGTGATTCCAGTGAACAGAAACTTTTCACTGGCACACTTTTCGGTGTCGTGACCCTGATGGGCAGATACTGCCGTAAGTGAGAATTTGCTTGCCAAACTATTATCACTGCCATCAGCACCACTCTGTACTCCCCTCCTCTTAAGCAGTGATGCCATGTCATTACATTCACTCCCCGCTGCACGTAGGCACGCGCACATTTAGTTAGCTTGTACCCTCCAACCCCTTCATCGGCTGCTCTCCCCACCCCCCCCCCAGGGCATGGCACCATACACACACAGCAGACCCCCAGCTCTTTGATGAGTTCAGACAGCCTATGCAGCCCCTCTCACCATGCGCCCCCTCTCCCCTCTATCACACTGCCCCCCCCCCCATCCCTCTGGGCCTGTGAGATGCTTCGGGGGCCACAGTTGACTCAGAATATTCCATGGGCAACTTATCTGCACACAAACTCTCTTCTTCCCTGCCAAGGCAGAGCATGCACGCGCGAACAAGTGCGCACCCATATGCACAACCTATTCCAAGCAGGCTATAAGGTATTTAAGCAAAGCTTGCCATCCAGCGTTGAGACTAAAAAAACAAAAACATCAGTCAACACATGGCATATATACACATAAACATTAGCGGGGTATTTATTTACTCTGGGAGCACAAATAATTTTTTTCCTGTATTTATTTGAATGTAAAAGTTTTTTTTGTTTTTATGCTGCTTCTAAATGCCAGGATTAATTGTTGATGTTAGCCGGGTCTTGGGGGCTTATCCATTTCCCTCATTTTCATATCACAGCCATGGGACCCAGTGTGAAATGTGCAAATTGACCATCCCAGAGTAATTGCGAGGCCATCTCTTGTGCTCTCTCCAGTAAAACTCCCACCTTCATTACCATTCATGAAATGCACCCCTTTCCCAGGAAATGTGGAGAAATGCAAATGTTTAAGGGGTGGTGGAGGCAGTGGCGGTCTGCGGGGAGGCCATTGTGCCCCGCTCAGGTTGGCCATGACTCTTATTTACTGTGGCAGAGACCTGTGTGGACTCATACAAGCGCAGACGAGAGTGTACACGCTCGCACACACACGGCGCAGCAAATGTTCTTTCTTTCCCTCCTTTTTTCTCCTCCCTCTCTCCCTCCCTCGCTCTCTCATACACACATATAATATGACAAAGAGCAGGATGATGCTAGGAAATTGAGTTCCGAGTGAAAGTAACAAGGGCACGGGGGATACTTCTGCATTAGAGAGAATCAATTACCATTAAATCTAGAGGAGAAATTGCACGTACTGTATGTGGTTTCTCGACACAGAGATTATACAGCATGAATGATGGTAGTGAAGGTGAAATTCTCCTTGTATTAGTATTATGAATCACAGAGACTGTGGATGTCATGTACCTGCGTATAATGAATTCAGCAAAATAGAGCATGTGGCTCCAAGGCAAGGCAACCTTGGTGATAAACTCACCCCAACTTTTGATAAAGTAATGAGTGCACAAGTAATGGATTATCAGCAAGGGTCTTGTTTTCGTATCTCGCTAAAGACCTATTCAATGAATGGAAATACCGGTTTGGACTGCTACGTGTGTAATAATGTGGAATAAAGGGGAATATTAGTTATATTTAGTGTGGGTGTCCTGCTTGTGCAGCGGTTATGATTACATTACAGTCATTGGCGCTGGCTGCATTGCACATGGTGTGCCGCCTTGATTCCCCTGCAGCCACCGGGAATGTGCTGAAGTGATACAATGAACGTTTCTGTACGGCAAGATAAACTACACATATTCCCCCCAGACGAAAAACCTGCAGTGACAGAAAAAGGACTTTATCTCCAAAGACACACTACATGTTCGCCTACACTTCATATACACCGGCCAAGAGAAGAGGAGGTGGCACAGTATAGAATACAGACTTGGGGAGCGATGGTATATATAGCTATAACCAGACAGTACAGTAAATGGTAAATTCAAAGAGCTACCTCTCCACTACAGCAGTGGATAGGATTATAGAGTTGAGCTGACAGCCAGTAAATTGGATTTTAGGAGGAGGAGGGGGCTCTGAACACAAATTGGAGGGGTACAACACTGACAACATATGCCAAAAATGAGAAATGTGCCATTTTCACGATAGACACAGACACCGGTGCGCTCTGACAGGATACATCCTATTTGCAAAAAGGTGATTTCATAAAACACAAGCCGGAGGAGAGCGAGGGAGGGAGACTCCATGTTTCATTCCAGTGTTAGTGGTGAGTGATAATGCTGTAGTTCTCCCATGAATCGCTGAATGCGGGTAATAAAATCAGATTTTATTACCTTTTGGATCTCCCCTTCAAGACACAAACATCACATTTGCACATGGTTAGATTTGATTCAGGTCACTTTTCTCACCTCGTCTTCCAAGGCGGCGTCTCTTTGTGAAATCAGCCATTTTGACTTTGGCTGGGCTCTCTTGTGGAGGACCCGCATGCTGTGTCAGAGGACAAGAGGAGTTTCTCCCCTCTTGCCTCCCTAAAAGATGCTGTAGACTGTGCGTGAGAAAGATAAATGAGGGGAGGGAAAATGGTTGGTGCTAATAGTGACAGTGTGTGGGTGGATGAAAGGGGAGATGATGACTGTAAACTCACATTAGGAAACATCTCCCCCTGTTGGAGGGACTCGCGTTGGAAGCGGAGAGGCTTTTTTTTTTTTTGCGACGCGGCCCGCATGACAGACGATGGTATCAGATTACTGCATTATTTGGCTGTACAGTAAACTGCCCGTGCAGTAGCTGTGTTATACTAGTGGGGACCAGCTCTTCATTGCCCCTGCATGTGTCTGTACAAACACACACACACATGCACACACACATAGCAAAGGGCATTGGAGATAAAAAAAAAATAATAATAATAATAATTCAAATTTGTGTTGGAAATACAGCCTGCTAGCTAGGGGGTAACAAATGAGGCCCAGGAGCTTCAATCTCCTGTCTTCCGTCTTTTAGTTCACCTCAGTGACCCACTGTTTTCCTCCCTCTCTCAATTTCTCCTCTCTCTCTCTCTCTCTGCCTCTCTACCTCTTTGCCCCCCCACACACACACTCACACACTCTGTCCCCTCCATCCCCGGCTGGTTGGGCCACAAGGGGTCACATGTGACAGTGCTGAGAGTCAGCGAGTCACAGAGCAGCGCTACAGAGATAATTGCCATGTGATAAAGAGGTGATTGCCTGCTGGCACCAGGGGAGAGTAATGCCATCAGGTTGCAATAAAAAAGCAGATGTCTGACACTAAATGAATGCTACTGGAGCCCGGGCAACTTTCTTTGCTCCCTTTCATCTCGTGCGCTTCTCTTTTGTCCCCCTTGTTTTTGTCTGCCTTTTCTTCCCTCTTTCCTTTCTTTTCAAGAGGAAGCAAAGAAAAGGTTGTGTCTGTAATGATGAAGACTCAGTCGTGCTCATTCTCCACTAGAAACATTTGCTATCTGCTGGGTAGTGCATAAATAAAGAAACGGGAATGGCTTTTGAATGTAATGCCTTTGAAATTTTTGCAAAAGAAGAGGGAAAAAAAGCATGTACATACAAAAAGTAAAATGGAATGACTTTGAATTTCTCTGTCAACATAACCACTCTGCTTTTTGTTCTTTTTTCATCAGAGCCAGTTTGTATTAACCACTGCATTCCAACATAATTACATGCTCGAGTTTCCAATTTGCTGCATTTTAATTTGGAACGAAGCCTCAATGAATGCCAGAGTTGTTATCCATGACAATCTGACGGATGGCATTAAGGTTTGCTTTATTGAAGACATGCATTGGGAGTGAGGCTACTCTTCTGAAGGTCGGCCAAATGGCTGAAGCGCAAAAAACTTAGACAAAATAGTGATGCAGTCTAGATATATTTATTGAACAGTGGCAACCAACAATATGCAATATGTACAGTGCAGACCTGGCAGACCTTAAAAATTAATTAATTAATTTTTTTAAAAATGTAGACTTGCAACAAAAGATTAGCAGAAATAAATAAATAAAAATATATTAAATTTTATATTTATTTATTTATATTATATTTAAAAGGCAATTAAAATAGCATTGCTTGTCGTGAAACATATCAAGCCTCCTTCAGCTCTGCCATACTTGGGACCTTCCGTCAGGAACCCAGGTTCAGAAGCCAGTGGCACCCTGCTGTATGGTTTTGGTGGTTCAGGGTCTAAACAAAGAAGCATGAGTGCAGCTGAGAACTAGTGGCAATTGATTTTTCTTGCTAAACATCTTTAGCAATAAAAAATAGTAGCAATCATTGTCCATTTGTCTTATTTAACAATACATTGTGCGCTTTGTTAAACCACAACCCGACCGGAAAGGGAAAAACCAATGCTTTGTCGACGAGCCTCGTGACATTAACAAACAGATGACAATGTGAATTCACAGGACGATAACTCCACAACATCGACACCTACGAGCCGGCTCACTTTTCATCATTAATGAGAGTGGCCACAGAGAGTGTGTGTGCGTGTGAACGTGCATCTTACTTTACAGTGCACAGGCTAACCCTGCGACAAATATTCACTCCCACTCTTATTATGACTCCATCCAGGCCTCCAGTCTGTGTAAGGCCACAGGGCCCTCAGTGAATAGGCTGAAGGCTTATTGGAATCAACCCTAAGTCCCCCAGTCCTCACTGAAAGCAATGAACAGAGCCAGAGAAAAGACAAAAAAACTGTAAATGGTGTGACAGTTTATTTATTCTGTAATGCCAGCCCAGTCACACCCTTCATCCTGAAGTCCAACCCTATTCACATCCTAATAGGAGGGGCAGTCACAGCAGTGCCAAAGCGCAGGAACCCCAGATCCTTTAGACCTCTTTGTTTGTTTTTATGTCAGTGCTTTTGTTTAGTTTCTTGTTCCCTCGCTGTCTTTTGCAGCTATGCCCCCATAAAGCCACATTCATCTTATTTGGAAAGGAATGGATGATCCCCATTTGTCACGTTGATAAAATTATGCAAATGACAAAAGGCGTTAATAGATAGCAGTGGCAAGGCATGTGGCTAATGGATGAGATGCCAGTGTTGGGCACTCTACAGCGGGACAGTCGCTTTCAGGTTACCTGACAGGGGCACTGAGGGAAAATAATTGGCTTTTCCGTTGCAGGGTCCCCATGCAAATACAAGCAGACTGACATTCTATACCTCCTCTGTCTCACAGTATCGTCATTAGCATTAGTGCCAGTGGCAGAGGAGTTTGATTTCTGCTTATACGAGTCAGTCTCGGGCCACGGCCATCAGCAGCTCCCCTGACACGTAGCAGCTATGCAGTATTAAATAGATGCAGTGTTGGGGGCAAGAGCCTGGTCCATCTGTGTTTGTATTCCTATATCACACAGGTCTGCATGCCTGATGGGCAACTACACAGCCTGCAAAAGATTATTGATTCCCCAGATAAACCCATTGGCTCACAAGCTGCAAAGACCATTGTACAATGATGGATTTTCTTCGGAATTAGGCATTCAGCATGTGATCCGCACAGGGAGAATTTAAGCTGAATGTGGTAACTCAAATAGTCTCTATTGTCCTCATGCATGTTGTGTGTATGTGCGTGTTTGCGTGTGCGAGAACAGTGCCGGGCAGCGGTGCATGTGGGCATGTCCTATGCATATGAATAAACACTGTGGGCTGCATTTGATGGAAAATAGTAGAAGCGCAGAGTGAATGAAAGCCTATTGATTTTATCTCTTTGTCCAGCGGGTGAAAAGCCGCTGCCTCTGATTTTATTTCTGACATACTGTACAGCTTACATGGTTTGGAATTTGGGAGGCTAGCTATGCCTGCTACAAAAATGTAGTTTTAAGGAGTCTGGATCCAGTGACATCTCAAAACAGCCAGAGTGAAGTGCTGTGGTACTCACGAGAAAATCACGACGATGTCGAGCGAAACTGTGCCTCAAACAGCTTTTCAGACGAGGCAGGGAATGTGGTCACGTAATGACGTTCCAACCCCAAATGTATTCTGTTTGCAAAATGCCTTCTGTTTTGGCAAAAAAAAAAAAATTAGCCCAGAGACAGGCCTAGTGGTTTTCCGACTGAATTATAAAACAAAGCCAATTTTAAATCCTGGATGAATGTGGGGCTGCGAGCAGCAATCATTACAAATACATCAGAAAAATTAGAGATGAGTCCGGGGAGAGACGGGAGAGAGTGGAACACATTCTGTGACATTTCTATACAGCCACGCGCAAGATTGTGAAGTTTGACAATTGTAAGGAGAGCGCCTCGTAACTTCTACAAACTTTGCCCGTTCCCTAAGCACAGAGATAATGTGCACATGTCAGTGCCTTGGTTTGTATGAGCCCAACAGACAGCTATTAAATTGTTTCTGGAGCTGGTGACAGGCTTCCTGCTGGGAGGATAGACAGATTCACTAAACATAGGTTGACAAGCTTCTTTTTTCTTCCCTTTCCTTTATTCCGCTCTACTTTCTCTGTACTTCGCATGCACTATCCATCCATCAACCTCAACATACATCCCTCCCTTTGTTCTACCCTTGCTGTTTCTCTCTCTCCTCTCTCGCCCCCCCCACCCTTCTCCCGTCTTTGTCTGACTCCTTCCCAACTTACTGTATTTTTCATAACCATCTGTCCTCCCCTCACCTCTGTCCGCACCCCGTTCTGCCTCCTGCTCTCTCGCATGTCCCGTCCTCCCCGTCTTCCCTCCACCCAATCTCTCCGTGTCCCTCTTCTTTAGCTCATGCAGCAGCAGGCAGCCATCATGGCAGCAAGCCACGGAGGTTACCTCACGCCCAGCGTGGCTTTCCCCGCCACACAGATCCACCAGATGGGGGCGCTCAACATCAACAGCCTCCCACCCACTCCCATGACCCCGGTGTCGGGTGAGTTTCATCAAACCCTGGGTGAGCTTTCCATTCGCTTTCCTTCTCTCTGTGTGCGTGTGTTTTTTTTTTTTTGTGAGGTAGAGGTAGGTTACGTTAAGTGTGTAGATTTTATGTGCCTGTGTGTGTGTACTTGGCAGTCATTTTCCTGTACGAGGTCAGCTTCTGTTTTGGATAATGTCTGTATGAATATTTGATTAGTGTGTGTGTGTGTGTGTGTGCCCGCCCTGTGTGAGAATTAAAAAAAAAAAACTAGAACTGCAGTAGGGCCAAAAAAGAAAGAGTGCCTGCTTACTGTTAATCCAAAATTATTCCACTGGAGAGAAAGGAAGACTAAGATGAAAAAAATACATTCAGTGGGATTTGCATGTTTATGTTGTTTGTGAATGCAGAAAATATTTTGGGATAGCAGCAGTCGAATAAGGAATATCAATAAGTAAGTTTACAGATAAGGCGCTAATTTCCCCATAGTATTTTGACCTTGTGCTTTGAAGCACTTGCGCATGATCTGCATGCAGTTGGTTTTGTTTTCCATAACAAACACCTCCTATGCAGATACATTACAGAGGAAAGAGAGGGACTTTGAAATACCTACCCACTGCATAACATTTGCTTACTCAGCAGCGCTTCATTTTCCTTGAGACAGAGGAAACTTCAAGATTCTCCACTCAACAAAAGCACGAGCCGAAATAAATAATACAGTATCCAAGTCTTTGTTGTGCTTCGCTCACCTACTTTGTCTACACTGCAGTATTTTGAGTTTTTAAGGTGATGACTTTGGTAACTTTAAACCAATCAGCGCGAGAGAGGAACGCCATCAGCGCAACAGGGCTTAATTTAGATTTTCTCTATAACCAACACAAGAAACAGGCATCTTACTACAAACTCGCTGCCCTGTGTCAACTTCTCTCTCTGCGCTCTGCTTTCTGTGGAGAAGAAAAATATCTTCTTGGGTTGGTATTTTGTTCACCTCCCCCATAGACGCAAAAATGACATTTTTATTGTACCGTGTCTGCTTGGTCGCTGCTCAGCTCGATTCACAACAGCCTGTTGAATTAAAATCTACAGTTAGGAATGCCACAGGACCGTTATTAACCTTTTAATCAAGCGTGACTCCACCTAAAGCCAACGGAATGTGTGTACATAATGTGATATGGATGACAGAACATGCCAGTGGACACACATGTGGTGTGCGTGCACAGTATAAAATTTTCAACAGCAGGCAATATGGAGAGCCATTTGTCAAATATTCACGGTGATGTTTTCAGTGCGACGTGTGCACTTTTTGGGCGGGCATAATCAATCAGACAGTGATTAAGAGCGGAGCTCACTCTTGCTGAGAAGCTCTTATTTTTGATGGGTAAAGCACTGACAGCAAGGCGATTCAGATCTTTGTGTTCAGCATGCATACCTGTATTTTGCAACACAATAGTGCTGATGAAAGATAGTGCAACTGCAATGCAAGGAACTCAGTCTGTGTGTGTGTGTGCGCGTGTGTGCATGCACTTGCAAGGGAGCTTCGTCCTCCAGTCTGATTGCATTGTTTGTACTGTTTCTGTGTCTCGTATGCACTGTGCCCCTTCTTGGGATTTTGCATATTACAATGCATATAAACATATTTTGTTAAAGCTAGATGAAGTGACATACTGTATGTATAGGGGAATTTCAGGCAATTTCATATCAGTCGGCCGAGGCAATGCTAATACCTTAGCTAAGGCTAAAAATATGTTTCTGATTCAGAGATGAAGAGAGGAAAAGAGAAGTGTCTGTGAAGTTTTGGACATGCCTCTGTGTAAACTGCGGTGGACTGATTACCTTTTTATTATTGAATGTAATACATTATTAATCCTTGAGAGAAAGCATGGCTTTCCTGAATTCTCAAGGACTGTCATAAATATGAAATGCTTTATTTCCCATTTCTTCATTCATTAATTTGAGTGTAGCTGCCAGCAGCTGCAGGAGTGGTAGTCAAGCTTGCTGCTTTGGTATACACACTTATTTTTTCTCTCCCTCACACTTGCGGCTATGACTTATTTGCAGTTCATTGAATGAATACATAACATTATTGGCAAGGCTGTCTGTATAAGTAGGCCAAGACACTCTGACACTACTGAGAGACTGTAGGATGTCTGCCACGAGTCAGCGGAATAATTCATTGTAATATCAGAATCTGTTTTTAGGGTGTGGGAGCAGAGTGCTTCTCTGCTTCGACAGAGGTTTGATTTATTCATCAAGTTATCCCATCAAACAAATTAGAGCTTTAAACAAATCTATATATTTTGACATTTGGCAGCTTTGTCAAACGAAAAAAGGAATTAAATTTAAAAAGGTTAATGCCCCCTTTTCCACAATTGGCCACTGGCCATTGCTACACTACTGCCTTCCTGAATTACACATGCTGCTCAGCGCTGCCAACTGGAGTTTAATAGATTAGTGGTAAGCATTTTAACAATTAAGAGAACAAGAATATGAATGTGGCACTTTTTTTTGTTGTTACCATTTTTCGCAAGTTGAAGTGAAACATGTAAGACCTTTTCAAAGTACACAAAAAGATCATTTCTCTCAAATTCTCTGCACAGATTTTTTGTAAACCATCAAATTGCACTCAGATACTTTGCAGCCTGTGCATGTAACTGGTAATTACAAATATAAGCTCTCAGCTAGTACAACAGCTTTGCAACGAATCCTCTCTTCAGGTGGGTTATAATATTCAGGTTTTATTCAAATTGTTTGATAGAGTTGTAGGCATAGTGTGTGAAGTTTGTGGTGCTGTTTGGCTCTATCAACAAACAGAGGGGCATGGATGTTATTTAGCCTACCTCCAGAAACACCTGGACACCACGGCAGATGTCCAAAGACTTTAAGTAGCATTAGTGTTGTGTGGCAGTTTGTGTTATCCTACATTTTGACAGCAGCTTTTTTGTTTTTAATGAAAATGTTCATCTGTTGCAAACATGGGTTAGCGGTCTCCTCGATTACTAATAATCTGTGTCAGTATCTGCCCTGAAAAAAACATATCGGTCGACCGCTATTATAAAAACCTTTTTGAACTTGAGGTAGATGTGTGACATTAATCGTTTATTTAAATGATCAGTACAACCTCTACAAGATGAAAAAAATCCTGTTTGTAACAGCAAGGCGAGGTACAAAGAGGCTCAGAGGTTAAGGGTGTTACTCTGAAAACAATGAGACATCCATTTGATCAACAGATGCAAAGCATTTAAGCTTGATGGTGCATAAGCCGTTTGCCAGATGGTTCAGCTGATTAGAGCATGTATCCTTACAATGATGCATGATAATGCTTTTTGAAAATAATGTTCACCAGGTGCCGCTCCCTGAGCTCCGCAGAAGAAATAAAAGTTAAACAAAACAAGGGCACGAGAGCAAGAGCCAGAAAGAGAGAGAGAGAGAGAGGGAGATGAAGCGGGTGAGGAAGGAGAGGGAGGGAGAGAAGGAGCTGCGCGGATCCCGCTCGGGTGTATGCGATGGGGAGGGCACAGTGTCAAGGATGCTTTGTTAGGATGTGAGAAGTGTGCAATCAAAGTCACTCTAATGCTAACGCACAAGCACATATCACAAGGAACATACTGCCGATGCTCCGCATCCAGAGACAAAGCCACTCACAGGCAGACTGGATGTGTCTTAACATCCTTGCTGGAGGCGAGCATGGTTCCATCACTGATGTGGGAAGCTTCCATGGTGACAAACACCATGAAACTAATGAGCTGTTTGACACAGTGATCCTCTGCAGTGCGTGCACCTGTCCTCCATGACACATCGCACATGTGATGCAGGATGCTTTATATTTAATGTCTCATTTTAAAACAAGCAAATGCTGAGGGCAGATAAGGTTACAGCCGAACTAACCCAGAACAAAGCCTGTCACTGCGTGCTGGTGACTTTGCTGAGGAGAATGAATGAGAATCCCAAAGATTCACTCACATCTGAGCTGTTTGAATAAACACACAGGCCTGTAGTTTGTCGAGAGCCAGATTATAAAACACCTATGCGTCTTAATTGATGTTGTGACCAAAGTAGTTGGTATGATTAAGACCTTACTCTTCCCAAGACAATGTTTCAACAATTTTATCTCCAAGGGCCATTGTCCCTCAAATGTAAATTTCCCCCCTTTCAGACCTCTTGCATCAGAATCATAACAAAATCCCCGGAGGGGATGGGCGCAGCTCTCTGAAAGCGAAAAGGTATCCCTGGTCCCGGTGTGTGCAAGTGCTTTCAGAGAGCGAAGCCTCGCCTGGACAAAATCTGTGTCTGCGTGAGCAAAACTGAACCCTGCACGAGCAGCAGAGCTTCATAAGCTGCCCATCTGGTCTGCTCAGGGATCTGAAAGTCAGGCACACTGGCATGGTCAGTGCATTGTAGGTACATCAGCCTCAGCAGTGGAGCAGACACAACCAGACACATTGTCGTCCTTTAACATCAGCTAAAAATAAATTGCGCATGCTTGATTGTTAATATCGTGAAATTTACTGTTATTTTAAATAACGTGTTCCGGAGACGTGTGTTCTGTGTTCTGTGTATTCTGCCCTTAAAGGCTTGGAGACCGTTGTGCGTTATCCCTCCAGCACATTTCTAGGAGAGGCTTTTCTTCATTGTAACAGGAGTCCAGAGGAAGCTTTTGTTCAAGGAAGTCTTGTAGAGACTGGAAGGAGCCAGCACAAAAGGCACGTTGGTGAAGCACCTGACCTATAGTGGAGGACCTATAGTGGAGCTTGGAGGTTCATATGGGGGCTTTGCAGCTTGTACAAGTCCTTAACAGCAGGGGGAAGAAGCGCTGTCCTGGTCTGCTCCGACGGTTTGTTGGGTTTTCTGCTGCATATCTTGAAGCAGGTCAAGGAGAGCACTTCCCGGCTGCATGTCGAAGACTCCGCAGACCTGTGCTTTAGAGATTGCTGCTCAACTCGGTTTAGTTGCAACTCTCCAAAAAGAAGTGTCAGTTGTTCATGTGGGACACCAGCATTCATACTAAGAACGAGAATGAAAATTGATCATTCCATATCTAACACCGAACAGCCATTGCATTAATCCGATTTAAAATTGTAATTTTGATGTGCATTTGAATGTTTACCAGATAAGAAAATATGTATAAAAGTGAGCGGCACAAAGTGAAACACGTTAATTTGGAATCATGTTCATTTTATGTCCGATTTTATTTGCTCTGATGTTCAAATATTTATTAGTAATTTAAGGGACAGTATTCAAAGCAACAGTTTTTTTTTTTTTTGGACGGGGGAACTTTTGAAAAAGCTGCCCTTCCCATATTCAGATTTATTATTCATAGTCTGAGAACCAGACACACATTTTCTCTGAGTCTAAATGCATGACATTTTAAATCAGTTAGATGAAAGCATCTGTTTTGAGTGCTTATTACTTGCTCCGGCGAGAGACAGTCCTTGTGCTGGTAATGACTGCACTCTCCAGTGTGGGTATAGCGCTCCTCGTTGATTTGAATGTATAATTAGCATAATAAATACTTGTGTCGCATGTGAGGACTTTTTTCGTGAGGCAATCATCGCAAGGAGCAAATCAACCATTTTCCCCTCTAAGAAGCGGCCTGCAAGAATATAAATGTAATTCTGCTTGCATAACATAAATATATGTGACATACACATATACATACAATTTAGCATTGCAGATTTCTTTCGTCCGGTAATAAAGAGTGGAGAAGTGATGGTTAAACGCTCGCTGTATAGAATATGAAATGTGCAGAGCTTCATATTCAGCCTCGGCAGAGAGAGGAACAACACGTCATTATTACAGGCCAATACACACAGCGCAAACTGACAGCCACATGTATATGTGCTGTCTTGTGTGTGCATTGTAAACAGGCTATGAATACGATTTCCCACAATGCAAGAACTATATGTCCACTGAGGTATAAAATGAAAATGTCTCGTTATTTTCTAGTTCGGGACAGTAGGAAATGCTTCCCCATCTCAAACTGAGGAGAACATTCTCAGGGTATGATCATGTTGGATATGGAGCCATTGTGGCAGTGAGGACATAGATGACAACTACAGCTACATGAATCGCTTTCTCATGTAATCATTGTTTTATTGGGCTGGGTCTTGCTTTTAGTCTTTTCCTTGTATCAGGACCCCATCTGTGACCCAGTACATGAATAACGCAGCTGCTGTAGTGTTTTCCAGGACCGAGTTTAGTTTAGTCATTGGGTGTGAAATGTTTCAGGGCTTTGCCTCACTACAGCAACGGCGCTGTCTTATTACACTTATGACTCTTATGCTTATCCCCTGCTGTGACATTTCCAACATGATAACCTGACTGGACTCGGTGGCCCCAATCTGTTACTCGTGTCATGTGTTCTGCAACTGCTGACCCTGGATCTTATGTAACAGCATGTAAGGGGTCCACACGGCCACCTACTCCTACCACTGCTGCTCCTACTACCACTACAACTGCTACACGTACATGGACGCACACTCCCACAGCACTGCTAAGCCTTGGAAAATGAATTTGCCTGATGATGGAGAGGGTGCATTATCTGGCGGTACAGTAGAGTGCGTGTGGCCCGAGCAGACTAGCTGTCTCTAGTCCTCAGAATAGGAGCGGCAGTCTCCTGGGTCCTGGTAGGAGAATGGGCTGAAGCTGCAGTCTAATTCATCACAGCTCCGCGGGAAACAAGCAATCGTGGGGAGGCTTCAAAAAAAAAGAAAAAAAAAAGACACAACAGCTCTCGCTGGACCCGGGCAATTCCCCTGGTCACCGCGGCAGTCGGCCTGACTGTCAGCCTCCTCATGACTTAAATGCTGAGGCAGGGTGAGGAAGAAGGAGAAGGAAAGGGAGAGGAGAAAAGCCATCCCATATGGATATGTAGATGATGTTACTCAGTGGTGGGAGGTTTCAGCATGTGATGTACAGCATATTTACCGCCGCATTAGCATAAATCTGAGCGCGTTATGTGCGTACTGGATGTGATTGTTTACCCTATCTGGACCACCTCGCACGGGGTTCTTTACTGAGGCACCAGATTGTGGGGATATGGCATGCCAGAGGGTTTCCGTGACAACCTGGGCTTTCCGTCCAATCAGGGTGAGGGTTTCCAGATTGAGAGGTGGTCCTCGGGGGAGCTGTACTTCAACAAGCTCGGATGCTCTGCCACGGAGCAGCCGTTTTAGAGAGACCATCACACAGTGAGATTCTGCTCAAAATGGGTACTTTGACGTTCCCGGCATAATTGGAAGCACTTTCCAAAGGAGGGTCCTTTTAAAATGCATTGAACGAGAGAGGACAGGGAGCATCCAATTTCAATTCCACTCATGAACCTTCCTGCAGCTGCCTTTCAGGCGTGTACCATATATGTTATGACTCACCCATTTGTCAAACTGCCAACTGTTGTTATTTTGTCTTTTTTATGATGTATAAAAGTAAGAGGCATCTTTGTGTTTTTGCTACCTGCCCATTCAAGCGAATCTGCCTCTGTAATCGTCTTCTATCTAGTCCAGATCTTTTCTTTTTTCTTTTTTTCTCCCCCCCTCCCTCTCAGAAGTTGCATAGTGGTTTCATCATCTTGAGCAGTAGGAGCCAGCAGGGTATCGCACAAACACTACAGACAGGCTCATTTTTCACAGGTTGACTTCCCAGCTATCCTGCAGGATGTGTCACGACAAATGGCAGATATGTGACAGACTCAACGTCGCGCCCATGTCCTCGCATCAGAGAGGAGACGCAGTATAGCCTCTGTGCGTGCATGAGCTTTGTGTGTTCGTGGGCAATTGTGTGTGTGTGTGTGTGTGTTTGTGAGGCTCTGTCTGGTGTACACCGTAGGAAAGCGTTTGTGGGTGTTATGCGTCTGAACACTGTTTTGTTGTATCGTGTAGAGCCATGCAGATGGAGTCTACGTGATCCAGTAACAGTGAACGCCTTTTTTTCCCCAGCAGGCCTCAGCTCTCCACCAGCCAACATCACCACCTCTGCCGTGCCCAGCATCGTCACGCCCATCGTCAACGGATTCACCGGCATCCCTCACCAGCCCAACGGCCACCCTGCCGTGGAGACTGTGTACACCAATGGCCTGCCGCCCTACTCCACCCAGAGCCCCACTGCTGCTGACACCCTCCAGCAAGCCTTCACTGGAGTACAGCAATACACAGGTGAGAGCCAGGGACGCTCTGTTTACTACACTGTATATCTGAGGCTTTTACATTATCCCAGAAATGCTAAATCAGTAGCAGCAAGACACTGTATGAGTGTGAGGCTGTATGGATTCAGCAAATCCAGGAAACTGCCTCAGAACACAACATCAGAGAGCCTTTGATTACACATGTTATGCTTGTGTGATCGACCTTAAGCATCCTTGACACCGCTCTCTGCGGGATCCCTGTTTTTACACTCCTCTCTCTCCTCTATGCTTTCCCCCTCGTTCCCCCCCCCACCTCCCCGCAGCGATCTACCCTGCCACCACGCTGACTCCCATTGGCCAGACACTGCCCCAACCACCCCAGGTCATCCAGCAGCAGCAGCAGAGAGAAGGTGAGGGTGAGAGAACATTATTACTTTTACACTTCCCACCTCTCATCCTGAGTAATGGACGTATAAAGAAGATGAGTATGAGAGACTAATATTGCTTTTACACTGTACACACCTCATTCTGGTTAACACATACACATAGAATGTAAGGATGAGAGACGACTATTACTTTAACCCTCTGCACATCTCATTCTCTCTAATAGATAAATAAAGTGGAAGGGCTCAGAGAACAGTAGTAATGAATGCAGGTCACATCCCATCTTATGTAATAGATACATAAAGCATGAGGATGATAGAATGATATTAATACAACTACAGTACGTTACACTGTACATCTTGAAAATAGGTTATATATTATCTCCAAAGACCCCATGCTTTTTTTCATTAGCAGTAATCAAAGCTTATATAATTGAAATCTCAGGCAGAGAATAGTGGTGGTGCAACCCAGTTGGAAAAAGAAGTAATGAAATTGTTGGGAGACAGGTTGCATATTTAAAGATGTTCCAACTGAGAAATGTGATAATGTCCACTCACAAATGCTGCAGATTTACAAAATAAAAAGTAAATCAAGTTGCAATGAAACTGTATAAGTATGAATGAAGACCATATATGTGAAGCAATCAAGACCTCGCACACACAGAAGAACCTACCATTGGCTCGAGGGAGAATGAGGCTAATAAACATATCAGTGTATTATTATTATTATTATTATTATTTAGAAAGAGTTTATTTTTATGCAGCTCCTACATCACACTACAAATAGTTGCCTGTTGAAGATCATCATCTAGATTCAGTCCTTCTATCCACATTTCATCTGAAAAGTTGGAGAAATGTAAATAGGAATTTTAAACGCATTCTCGATTTCCATGCAGTATCAGCAGCAACTCGAGGCCAAAACTTTTCAATTTATTCTTGTGTATTTAAGAACAGTAATTTCTTTATCACTGATAACGTCACAGACATCCTGGAAATCTATTTCCACTTATCTTAATTTAGTTGACATGAGAGACTGCATAGGTGAAATAACAAATTCACAGCTGAGACACCCACACCCCCTCTCTCTCTCTCTCTCTCTCTCTCTCTCTCTGTCTCCCTTCCTCTCTCCCTCTCTCTCTCTCTGTATCCAGGTCCGGAGGGTTGTAACCTGTTCATCTACCACCTGCCACAGGAGTTTGGAGACAATGAACTCATGCAGATGTTTTTGCCCTTCGGCACCGTCATCTCTTCTAAGGTCTTCATGGACCGGGCAACCAACCAGAGCAAGTGCTTCGGTGTGTATTACTCTCTGCCTCTCACAGACTTTTACTTTCTCTCTACATTTTGACTGACTCCTTCCCAGAAAGTTTTTTTTTGGTTGGTTGGTTGGTTGGTTTTCTCGGGGTATGTTTATAGTTGTTTGTGATTTTTCTCTCTTTTTTTGCCTTTCACGGAAAGATGAAATGATAGCAGGTCTGGATGCACAGCTCTCTGCTCTGATTTATAATATGCGAAGACGTGGTGAGCCCATACCGGGGAAAATGCCTTACTTCCTATTTTAATACATTCAAAGTAAATGCATAATGGATGCCTCTGGGACTTGGACACACAGCAATGTGCTCTTGCACAAAACAAAACAGTTTTTTGCTGCCTGATCTCTTGATCTCTCTCTCTCTGTTTCTCTTTGCTTCAAACTATTCAGACAATTGTGGGTGTTGTGCTAAAGCTCATAGCTTAGAAGATTCATACAGAAAGTTTTCGCAACAACTGAAGCTTTTAGTTTCATCCTACCCACTAAACATTTGAGTGTATTTGTATATTTACACACGTGTTCTCGATTCTAATGGCATTTGACAGCACACAGACACAGAGGATTGAATGATCTTAGCCCTGACTGACCTGAATTTGCATCTTGATGACTGTTGTGTTTTGGCATGAGTGCCATGGAGAAAATGTGCTGAGTACATTGTAGCCAAACTAGCCATGATGCAGTCGATCAGAGTCCACGTCCTTGTTTCTGTTTGGCAGCTGTGTGACCTGGAAACCTTGAGGTGCTGCATCAGCATCCGCGTTACCGTTCTGTAACCCCAATATCTGTCAATACCCTCGCTGCTGCGGCTGATTCACACCCCTCCACACCCCCTGTCCCATTTAGCTCTGTCAGCCTTCACACACATACACCAACAAGCCCCAGGGCTTATAAAAACTTTGAGGAAGCAGGCAGGGATGTCGGGGTGGGGGGGGGAGGCAAAGGACAATTATGGATCAGCATTTGTTTTCCCTGCAGGGAACCGAAGAACCCTGGGCAAAATTGATCGTTGGTCCTGTCTCCCTGGGGGGACTTAATAACATATAAATTCATGAAAGAAGAGCTGTTTGCAGTATTGACTTATACACTATGCATTTACAACATAATGTTAGGCCTGGGGAAGGAGGGAGCACACTGGTGTAATTAATCTAGAAAAGAGAAAGAGGGGATAAACTTAGATTGATGGTGTGCAAAAGACTGGGAAACACGAAGAAAGAGAGAAAGCGCCCTTGTAATGTGTGAGAGGACTGAGCTGAGGGCTTAGGGCTGTAAGCCCGCACCACCTCTCCATCTCATCTCCGCTCCCCAGCTCGAATGTGTTAACCCGATGACGGGGTAGGAGGTCACCTCCTTTTCCCTGCCTCTACACTTTCTTCAGCCTCCTCCCTGCTCCCTGGCCTTCCCGCAAACGGGCCAGCCCAGAGCCAAGAAGGCCAGCCGGACATCTCCCCCAGGTGGCTGTGGAGAGACGTGGGGAGAGAGAGTCCTGCTGTTTTTCATGGGTCATCGACTGTTCCTAATGACACCACAGACACAGGGGAGCGCATCAGGCGGAGACACACTCCACTGCAGTTTCTGGTCACTGGATTCTCGAGGCTTTATTTTTGCACATGATGGAAACAGGATGTTCAGCATAGGTTTGAGGAGGGGTGCATTTTGGGGAAATTCTCTGAGGGACTTTTGCATCTGTGGCAGACTCGTCTACTCATGATGTCTGCTGTTGTTTTCCTCGAGCTCCTTTGTGCACCAACCTCATTCATGTATGTACTCTGTGCTTTCGAGGGCTGTCAGATAGCTACACTGACAAGGACATCATTAAATTCTAAGTATTTAGTGGGATGACTGGGTCACTACACTGATTATCAGCAGAATTGAATCTGTGGATGTGATTCATTGGTCGGTCTGTGCTATCAAACATGTTAACAGAAAGCACCCAGACCCAGCAGTGAAGTAAATATGGATACATTCCTATTTGCTTTTGTTTATTTATAACAAAAACACTATATGTAACTTGGATGAGTTATTTTTTTTACACTATTCCTGTTTTAAAATCTGCAGGTCCATCCTTCTTACATTCACATTTCTGGACATGTTTTACTCTCCTGCGTGCCCCTCTGAGGGATCACAGAGCAGTTTGATATTACATCTCTTCCAGACAAAAACTGTCAACCAGGAGACAACATTCAGACAGTGATGCCCTTAGACAGTAACCCCCACACCCCTGCATTGTCAGTTATTTTAGCTTTAACTTGACGAGAAGTCGTGCAGCACGATGCACCTGCTCAAAATCCAATTCTAACACACTGGTTTACACTGTGGGCCAAAACTAAACTCTTTAAACAAACAGCTTCATAGCGTATTGTCACAGGCACGGAGCATTTGTGAGGCAGCTCTAAGGCGCTCCCTGCCTCAACAGCGCCATCTAGAGACAGAGGAGATAGACAGGCCGTGATGATCAAGCAGTGAAAACACTGAGAATTTTTTTTATATATATGTATATATTTGTTTCTGACTGCCTGTTGAGGTACTTGTAATGAATATCTCCTGTATATATTGACAATAACTGTCACCTTGAAAACATTCTTGACGCTCACTATTACCTTATTCTCATCAGTTATTACATTTGTGTTTCTTCACAGGTTTCGTGAGCTTCGACAACCCTGCTAGTGCACAGGCAGCTATTCAAGCCATGAATGGCTTTCAGATTGGAATGAAGAGGTTGAAAGTGCAGCTAAAGAGACCGAAGGACGCCAGCCGCCCTTACTGACACAGCCTACCTTCAGTATTCATTGCAGCAGCACAGGTGAGTGTCACAAGTGTGGGAGCGCCGGTGCTGGTTCAAGATTTACATCCTGAGCAGGGTTAACGTTGAAGCTGATGATTCAGCTCTGGTTTAAAGAGTGTCAATTGACTTTGTCTGTTGGTACTTTGTACTTTTCACTTCTTGGGAAGGCTTGAATAGTTCTTACCTCTAGATATTTTTTACCTCATCCACCTGCTTCACCCATGTCTGTTTGTTGATGTGCTTGTGTTCCTGTTTATTTGCCAGCAGGATTAAGGAAAAAAGAAAAGAGTAATGGACTGATTTGGTGGACTTGGTGGAGGGATGGGGTGGGCGCCAGGGGAGAACCCATTACATTTTGGTGTGGATTCAGTTAAAGGGGCGGATCCAGGAAATGTTTTATCACTATTTTTAACATTGTAAGATGAAGGAAATTTTTCAATTTTGTCAGTTTCTTAGGAAATGATGTTGATTGTTTGGCCTTGGCAGCGCTTATGCACTCTGCTATTCTCCGTGTGAGAGGTCATTATGAATATATTAAGTATTAAAAAAAACTAAATGTTCAGTGAAAGTACAGCTAGATCCTAAAGGTTGCCCAGAGTAGCCACAGACATGTAGTAACTCTGAGAGTTGATTTCATATGCAGCACAGCAGGCGTATTAATTATGGGAAAATCTGTCATCATCATGATTGACAGAGATTGATTGGTGTGCCAGTGTGGGGTGAGCTCTCTCCAGACCATTACACTGATATAATAGAGCCATATTGAACTATCCAAATTTTAAAGAAATGGATCTTTGGAATGACAGTTTAATGAGCAGTGAGATCTCAAATTGCCTTTTTTCTTCTATTTTCCAGGTTTTAGAGGACACGTGAAGATGTCTCGGAGTTAAACTTTTTTTTTTCCTTTGAAAGCAAATTATGTTTAAAAAAAAAAAATCAACACATAAGGAATTTTTTGAAGACATATCAGCATTTACTTATGAAGATATAGGTTATGGCAGAAAAAAGAAGATGCGGAAGAGGAGGAGGCACTTCACCAGGGGACTTATCCGTAACAGATGGCACAGTGCAAGAGAAAGACAAAAAGAAAAAAAAACTGAAAAAAGATGTGATGAGACTGAACAACAGAACTTTTTTTCTTGTTGAGACTCAAATTGTTAATTAAGCAACAAACTATCAAAAAAGCAGCAACAACAAATAGATTTATATATACATATTATATACACATATATATAAGGAAAGAGGCGCTTGTGGCTTTTACTGTACTGGACAAATGAGGGTTAAAACTTGAAGATCAAGAAAAACAGTGGAAAAAAAGAAGCTATTCTGTACGTCCACTGACAGACTTTCTTTCTCTTTCCCTCTTTCTCTTATTCTCTCACCATCTCTCTCAGCAAGCGCAGAACTATGACTCTTGGAGGTCACTGAGGTTTCCATTAGCAACAGTAGAACTGCAAATCTTTCACCCCTAAGGGACCAAAGGACCAAACATTTTTATTGTTCTGAACAGTAATATATAGTATTAATGATACTAATACTACAAACTACTACTAATAATATTACAAGTTAAACTTAAGAAGAAATACTAGCTTCAGGTTGAAAAAAAAGAGGAAATGGGTTTTGATTTCTTTTCCTTTTACATTTATAGCTACTGGGTTTGAGAATATTAAAGCAAAACAGAAAAAAAATGTATAAAAAAATAAAGCTATACTATTTTAGTGGCGTAGAATATGTGGGATAGACATTGTTTCGGGCATGTTCAGATATGTTCTTTTGCCTCTCATTGCTCCATCCACATCACGGCATTTGATCTCGGAGGTGTGATCTGCCGGCGTTATTGTGTCTGGAGGGGAAGAGGACAGTCCTGTAGTGCCAAAAGCGACACAATAACAGCCTCTCAAAGCAAACATCACAGATCTGCAGTGGATGTAGCCGCCTTTTCTTCTTGTCGCCACGTTGCAATTCCGTAATTGATTCAAGGGTCATTCCGTGTCTTCATTGAGGCCTCAAAATTACTGATAATCTGACCGTAAAGCGCTATGGTGGGAGTGCCGCCCGGCCGAGCTGGATACGAAGCGGTGGAACAGCACAGCATCTGTAACTGCTTAATAAAATATACAAATGAGCCTGACAGCAGTTGTAAAAATTTCCATCGGCGTGTCACAGCGGTCCCTGCCAGGTCGTGCCCTCACCCGCTGCCAAGCTCCTCCAGCTGCTCTCAGCAGGCGAGATCAAGCTCCCCACCTCTTTCTCCTCCCCTCCCTCTCTCCCTCTCCCCCTCCTCACCTCCAAGTGCCAGCATATCTCTCTCTTAATAGGGACCATCAGTTCACGGGGGCCCCGAGAGCTAACCCACAGCATAATTAGGATAATGATAATATTGATCAGATGGGGAGCAGCACCGCAGGGCAAGAGATGCACAATCAATTACACATTGGCATTTTGAATGAATTGACTGAGTGACAGAGTTCATTTTTCTCTCAGCAGTTGGACGGGAGTCTTTTCTCTCTCTCGCAGTCATCCATAGTCTCAGAGGGGACCACCCCACCTGACAGAGACAGCGTGTCCTGTGGGACACGTTGAAGGCACTTACATCAACGCCTTTACATTCAGAGATTTCCACGGCTGCAGCAGAATCTGTATAGTGTTTAGAGTAGACTGTACAAGTTCTTCAGTGAAAAGCAGCTGTACTTGTTTTTTGTTTTTTTTTCTCCAAAGGGTATAATAGCACAGTAAGAGCTTGTACACGGTGAGGAACAGCCTGGCATTACCAGCCTTAGGAGGTCAAATTAAGAGCAAAACGATCCATCAATTAGACAGCAGCAGTCCTGTAAGTGTAGCTGCCCCAGCTGCTGCAGCTTCAACAAGAAGACAGCTTACCATTAGCGGCGGTCACACGTGGCTCTTATACGGTGTGGTCATGACACATCACGCCGTATCAGATATGATTAATTAACTCAACTTCCATGGTCTGTGATGATGCTTTGAAAAAGAGACACCGGACGTCCGAGATGAAATGCTTCTGTTTTACGTGTTTTCTTTTTAAATCCATTTTGGTCTCAGAGTTGCTCAGTTAACAGTCACTCAGTTGTCTCTGCGTTTGAAATATTTTCCACCATGCTGCTCGCGTACTTGCTTTGCTCTCTGAAGCAGCTCGCCCCTCAGGACTCTGTGAGACCTCGGCTCTCTGATCATTGCTCTAAACTTTAGACACATCAGTGCTTCAGTCATCCAGTCACAATGTTGTCTCTATGGCCCCGTCCACAAGAGTGGAGTCTTGACTACTCTGCCTCTGTAGTCTGATACAACAGATGTTATCACCAGAATTACTTCCCAGGTCCTGATGACTGTATACCTTTTATTCTTTTCTTTTTTTGTTTTTACTGTGGCTCAGCTATTCTTTTTATTGGTGTGATGACTGGTTCACTGGACCAGTATTATAAGAAGAGAGAAGTTGAATTTATCAGTGCTCCTTTCACAAATGTTACCCTCATTCACTGTACAATGTTCCGTTGCAGGCAATACCTAGCTGTTGTAAGAAGTCTGAAAATGCCTTTTCTCATCATGAATTGCCAAATTATGCAAGCATATCCACTGCATCTCCTCATCAGTCTTTAACTGTGTGCCAGATTCCTTGAGATGTTAAGATAACTTATTATACACATGTTACTTTTCAGGAAATGTTCATTAGCAGAATGAATTACTTGATTTTATGATATTGTATAACAGTGTAAAAGGAGGGTCAGTTTATGCTGTAATGATGTACAATAGGTACAAAAGGCCTTTCCAGTGAAAGGGTAGATTTCATATATATTTGCCAGAAGACAGGTTTTTTTTTCCCCCTGGTGAGTTACTGTTAGTTCGTCTCTCTCCTGTCAGGGCCCAGCAGCTTGAGAAAGCTGTGATATATGCCCTCCTTTCCCCAGGCCATACAGGGCCTTATAAACCCACTCAAAAATCTTTTCTTATGGGATTTCTACTGGAGAGGTTTTTTTAATTATTAAAATCAAATTAAATTTGGCCTTCACAACAGCTTGGGTAATGCAAATTAAAGATGCCAGCTGTGGCTGAAATTTAATGAGTTTGAAAAGATGTTGAGTTAATTCCATCCTGCCAAGAAAAAAGAAAGAAATTTGACTGTGCATAGTTAAAACAGTGAAGGTTTGTGGATGGAGACTGTCTCTAACCTGATTGAGTTTGCAGTTGTATGTATAGTGCATAAGCCTATATATATCTATATCTATATCTGCTGTATAAATCAGGAAAAGGGAACTGAGAGTGATGACATGACTAAAATGAAGTTGGTTGTAACATTGTTGATTTACCAGAACTGACTGAAAATCCACTGAAAAAAGAAAGGGAATATCAGTAATGATTGCATTAGTGTTATAAATAAGCTGCATGTGGTCGAGCTTAACTTTATCTCTTACATTGTTTTCACTCTTGCATCCATTTTTTAAAATCTTTTTCTTTTAAATATTTGTCATCTTACCATGGTGCCCTTTCAATCTCTGAGCATGCTCAATGGGGCAGGGAGGGTTAAAGATTATGATTATGGTACTACTCGTATTAACAATATGATCCTTTAACTATGGTTTGAATGCTAAGGATAGTAGCTTATTATAAATATGAAATCTGTATATTATGGAAAATCAGCACAGGACATTTCTTTGGGTAAATATAGGTGTGGGTTAGAGCTGGGGGGAGGGGTTGGGGAGGGTGTGGGGGGGTCGCTTTATAAAGATCTTAACTTTCTGGTTTCTCAGCACAAAGCGTACAAAAACATATAAACAGCAGTAACGAGTCTGTGACGTAGACTTTACTGACATACAGGGCGCAAAAAGAGGAATCTCAGTACTATTCTTTAAACCTGGAGGAGGAAATGCTGTTTACAGGTTGTATTGTTTTTCCTTCCTTTCTTTCTTTCTTTTTAAAGGAGAGCGCCACCTGTTTTTGTGGCAGCGTCAGTAAAGCATGGATTAACTGACAGGGAAAGCAGTATCTTTTTCTAAAAAAAAAACAACAAAAAAAACCAAAAAAAAACTTGGAAAAAAAACCTATGTGTTCTGTATTAGCCTGAGAAACCAAACTTTTTTCCCCCCTGTTGAAATTTCTTAATACTTGCTGCTTAGATTACTTCATATTAATGACTGATGATTTAATAATTTTATATTTAATTATCGGGTCAAGTGTGTAACTTGATATTTATTTATTTATTTATTTATTTATTTATTTATTTTGCCACTTTTCTTTTATTTTCTTTTGTGGTTATGGTAAGGTAAAGATATGTATCAAAAAGAAATGCTTATTGGGGCTTTTCTCTCTTTCTCTCCTTTTTTTCCAATTTTACAATAAAAATTCAAACTGGATGTTTTGTTCCTCACTCCAGTATTGAATGAAGTGCTGAACAACACTGTGGTTGTGGTGGTGGTGGTGGGTGGTGGTGGTGGGGGTGGTGGGGTGGGGGGGGGGGGCACAAGGAATTGCTCCCCTCCAGAACCTTGAAGGTTGCAGGATGCGGATGTTACAACCCCTTACAGCTCACCACCGTGGAATCTGTTTCTGACACCTTCTCCACATTGACTGATGAAACTGCAATGATGTGATGATTGTCACTGCCCTTTAAAGGATAACCGGGTCACTGCTGCACATCCTCCCAGTTTTTTTTTAAACATGTTGACTTTCATAAATTTGCGGCAGCTGCAGCAGTTTCTGCTGCGCTGACATCAGACAGGAGTCTGCTGGACTCCTCAGTGGTGAAAACGTACTCATTTCATCCTCTTATGGAAACTCAGTGTCGCCATGTGGAGGATGATTTAGATTATCCACCATTGCGAAGACAGAAGGATTCAGCAGTTTGCAGGTCACCTGATGCTGCTCTGCTGCAGGGAGACAGCTGAAAAACAGTACCAGTTAAAAGTTTTAGAACACCCTCATTTTTCCAGCTGCTATTTAAATTTACATAATTCAGGGTCTCGGTGTTTTTGAAATCAAAGCTTAGAACTTATAAACAATTGAAGATTTTGAAACAAGGAATTGCGTGGAAACTTTTTTAAACAACTTTAATCTAAATTTTTGACTCATTCAGCAGCGGAGGAAACTTTCCTTCTTCCATGGAAATAAATCATTGTACAAAAAGTTCATGCCAGCACTGCTGCAGAAGATCCTACAAACGTGCTGCAATGGTAGTTTGTTTTGCTTTTACCTTGTGTCCAGTTCATCCCAAACCAGTTCCATGGGGTTTAATTCTAATCTGGTTTTTCACCTTGTATGTCTTGGGCCGTTATCTTGATGCAGGATGAACCCCTGAGCATCCAGTCTGCATGTGTTACTTGTCTTTTTCTCACCCTTCTGATTCATTCTGTAATATACAGTACTACATACTGCAGTACTGAGTTGTCCTAATAATACATCAGACACAGTAACATGGTTTGTTCTAACACTGCCTTTGTACAGTCATCAACCAAGGTTGGAACAGCTGTAGTAATTGTTTACATTAATTTTCAAAGCTGCATTAACTTCTATTGCTGCAGGAAAGCTGCAAATTAACCAGTTTGTTAATTCCCGAAATAGGACAGTTTTCTGTGAAATTTGCATGATTTTAAAGTTTTTGGTAACTTAAACTTTTTTTTAAGACCACTTAACCATTTAAAGCCATTCACTGGACCTGAATGGCTCAAATCCCAATAAAATCTGGCAAAAATGGGGGGGGTCAGGACACTTTGTATAAGATGGGAGCAAAATACAAAAACAAAAGCACTAGACACAAGCGCCAGACATTCTCAGTCGGGAGGTGTCACAGAGAGGCTGTAGGAGACAGGGGAACAAATAACATTATCATTTTGACAAGCAGTAAGCAGTAAATTGATATAAGGAGGGCATCAAGTATCTGTCAAGTTTACATAACTATTGCATTGCTTTGATGCCAGAAGCTAAACCTGATGCAACGCTTGCTGACAGTTGACTTGCCTCTGCACATAGTAATCATCATCTTCAGACATCAACACTCAGTGTAGGAGCACAGCTGAGGCGCCACGTTCACATTTTGAAGAGCAGAGACAGATATGAGAGGAAGAAAAAAAGACTGGGAGGGGCCAAAAAGGTAGAGCCACCGGCTCATGAAATAAATTGTCCCAATTACAATAAAGTGTGGCTCTTGGTCAGTGTGCACGGCAGGCAGTTCATCTTTATTACAATCAGTTAATGAAAATCAATCCCCCTCCTGATAAACTCTTATCTCCACGGCCTTTGTGCGCCCCTCGTGCAGGGAGATAATAAATTAGGGTAATATTGCCTTTGATGAGGGAGTGAATTGCAAATTATTGTAACTTTACAAGATTTATGATGCAGATGCTTAATTTTCGAGCTGGGTTTTTCGGGGCGTCAGGGTGCCAGGGGGCCATTTGTTAAAAGTTTGGTGACACTGGCTCGTTAATAAAAATACACACCAGGTGTTCTCAGCTGTTCCCTACTGTTACAGTAAAACACTGCTGAAATGGCAGGAACTCCGAGCTCGTAGGATTTGTGGGAAGACACAGTGTTTTAGCTTTAACGGGGAATACATAGGAAGAGGCAGAAACCCGGGGGATGCAATGTGTTTACTAAAGTAGGACTGCCAATCATATGGTGTTATCCCCCACCCCCTACCCAAAACAAATCTCTATCACACAACCCAGGAGCGTATGATTTGATATGTAGGTCAGTACCCATTCTGCAGTGAGCCAGTGGGTGAGATGTGTCAAGTTGCTTGCTGTCACTTTGATTATTGAGGAGACACAGAAAGATTGAGTTGGTCAGGTATGAGAGAGCCTGCGGTATGAGATAGGTGTATAATCGCTGCGACTAGAGCTGGTTAGAAACCACACACACACACACAAACTCTCTGAGAAATGAGTAACTTCTTGCTCTTTGTTCTGCGGCAGTGACCCGTGTAACAGGGTGTAATGTATGTATATGCTGGACGTCCACAACTCGATGCAACAATCAGACTCTGGCTGCATCATTAAGCAAAATGCTCCAGTGCGTGAGGGTTGGGGGGGCATCTCATGAGTCGTCAGGAACTGCAGGAATGACGCAAGGTGATCACTGAAGGAGCCACTCGTGAAGCCGGAGGCAAACACAATCTCACAGAAGCAGCTGAATGAGTTTACAGCTACAGCTGACCGACACCTTATGCATCATTTAGCGTCAGTAGCAGGGGTCTAAACTGCTAAGATGGTTTCAACATACACAAAAATTACAATTCATCCTCTATGTTAGCTTTTATTATGTTATTATCACGTAACCACCTCCCTAAGCTGAGGTATGATACCTTACACGTCAATATAAAAGTAGATTCAAGCCTCGTAATGCTTTTGACACTTGATCATCTTGTGATACTAACATCTCTCCTCATCAAGGCCACCTCATTTAAGTCTAAGGAACATCTTGCATTAAGACAGCCATCAATCTATCCATTATCAATCAAGGAGAGGACTCACAGACCACTATCTATTTATCTTGCCAAGTGCTCTATTAATATCAAATTAATTTCCCCATTGAGAGTATCAATCACTCAAGCATTTTTTTCCTCAACTCATTAGCTTGGTAATTGTCCTTGTTTACTGGGGAAAGTCAAGACAGGATGTCTCAAAGAGGGGTGGACTAGCAAACTATTCAGGCCTGAGCCGTTTCATGCAAACCTGACGGGACACCTCTACTAACTCTACAGTGTTGAGGTTTTTAAATACTGTTCATTTCCAGTTTTTTCAGGAGTAAAAGTTTTCACTGCCAATGTAGCTTTAAGAGTTTCCACACATTACATGTTCTCAAGCTGTCATGAAGCTCACCGCCTTTCAACACACTGGGACTGGTGCTGTCTGACCGCTGCATCTCAAGAGATAACACGAATCAAAGCGAGTCCTGGAATTTTTACTTTGTTTAAAAACACACAGCACATAGTAACACATCCCGTCAATTGCAACACAGGAAAAACAGTCATGTATTTAAATGAAAAATTGTACGTTGAGTCCAGCATTGATAGAATTATTCAGGCTCTCCTATTTGACTACAACTATGTAAGGCCACTCTGCCTGAAGTAAAAGTGCAGCAAAATGCACTTTGTAAAAGTACTTATGAGGTAAAATGTCCCTTGTGACAGATACATTATTATATGTGACATTTCTGGTGGGATTGCTGCGTAAATATTCAGCAGATTGTCGGAAATTTTCCTCCTAGGAAATGAATGGAGAGAATCTTCAAAAAGTCTAAAACTTCCTCCTTTTTCAGAGTCATTACTTCAGCAAAATTTCAGCTAGAAATGTCATTCAAACTTTAAACAGGTCACAAGATTTAAACTGATATATGTCATTTTTCACATTATTGGCAAAAATGACCCATGTATGTCTTCAGTCAAGTCTTCTGGTGGTCATTATGTACAAATATCAGCAGTATGGGCTACTGGATTTTGATTTTTTATTTGAGGCAATGTGCTTGTTTTGCTTCTGCCTTTGTCCCTGCAGCCTGTGCATCACCATCGCACCATCGCAGCCTGTGAGTGCAGGCACACAAAGCTGATTCAGATCATTCCATTAGGCACCTTCTCTTCATACAACCTCGACTGCTTCTTCATACAGAGTCAAGGCAACATTGCAGTTTAGCTTGAGCTTTCCCAGACGGCAGCAATCCCACCGCAGTTTCTTCAGAAATTGCATTCTCTAGTTTGTCACTGCTGATGCATCAATGTGTAAGTAGCATTTCCTTGTTGTAGATGGTTACATGGAACTAGTCACAAGGTGAGCGGTTCTCAGACTCATGGTCACGGCCCAGCAAAGGGTCACATAATGAATCTGAGGGGCTGTAAAATTGGGATTAGAGCTCAAACAATCAATTGGGCTAATCAATTAGCTGATCAACAGAAAAGAAAAACCTGTAACGACTGAAGTCATTTTCATTGCCAAACCATTTCTCATTCCAGCAACCAAGTTACACTTTTATGATGTGAAAGTGAATGGAATATCTTTGAGTTTAGATTAATGACATTAGTTTGGGCTCTACAAACGAGTGACAAGCATTTTTTAAAATAATATTCTGACATTAAATCATTCATCAAGAACGTACTTACTACTTTACTTTTCTGTAAAAAAAAAAATGCAATATTTATCTTGACAAAGACTAAACTCAAAAAGTCTGAAGTCAAAAATAAAGTACAAGCTGACAACCTGACTAGATGTGCTTAGATACTTTTCACTGCCTCTTCAAGACACAGTTTTTACCACCAGTCCACAATCAATCCCCCTCCATCTGTCTGTACCTTAATCCTTCTAACATTAGGAATGAGGTGATGAACTTGAATCAGTCTGTCGGAAAAGTGCTTAACATGTAAAATGGTGAAGATGGCGACGTGTTCCATTGGCCATCTCCCAAACCACACAGCTCACGAGCTTCATCTTTATTTAAAGAAATGGGACGTGGAGAGATTGAGTGCGACCTCACGTGTGATGAAACATGCTGTCGCTCAGTTACTTTGAACTCAGTTCAAAACGAAAATTAAACCTGCATCTACTTGTTATACAGCATTAATTCTTAATGTCTTCATAAGGAATGTGCTGGAGCTTTCTTAATTGCATTTTCAATGGCTGTAAAAATCTCAACACGTCCGTCCTGGTCACAGCAACTCTTTGTTCATACACAGAGCAAATATCAGCACCGTGCGCAGTTGTTGACTCTAACCTGGTGTTAACCACAGACTAAATCCTGTTTGGAGCCATGCAGTGCTCTGGCAGACAAAAGCAAAGCCAGCAGCCAGCTCAGCACTCAGAGGTAACATTTACTCAGGGGACTGAGAACATACTGTGGATCCCTACAGCTACACAGCCTGCTTGTCAAAAGTGTCTTCATACCATAAGCTGTCAGGCCTTACAGACTGAGGACCCCAACAGGACACAATTGGTATTACAGGCACAGAGTTAGGAAACGCCACTGCTGTGAAACAGGATTGTCTGATGTCCTGACCCAGATACAGCGATTACGTTCTCCTGTTAATGCTACAGTAACAAAAGAAAGACAAAAAAAAGTCCTTGGTCCAGACTGTCCAACACTTTAATACAGAAAATGACAGATACAACACAACACATATTAGTTTACTTTTCTTACAATGTCTCAAAATAACCTACTAATCAAAACAAATGTAAAACATATTACAGTTAAAACATCTATACACAGGCAAATGTACACAATATAAAACACATATATACACTCTTTTAATATATTATTATATAAAGATTTGTGTGTGGGATGGGGGGTACCTTTTTAAAAGTGGAAGCCAAACAGCTTGAAGAGGAGTGTTTCACAGAAGATGAGAACTGCTGAGAAGATCACACTGACACATCATATATTATGAATAGGTAGTTTTTACATACAGTTGTTGGATCCTGTGTATTTAGCGTGCCGATTTCGGAAATAACTGTTGAAATGGACAAAGAAACAACGTTTAAATACACAAAACTTGCTGTTAAAACCTGTAAGTGCTATTGATATTGCTGGATTATACAGGATCTAAAGCCGCGTTGCTCTGCAGAAAAAACAGCTGGCACTTTATGGAGTTTTATGCTGCTCCATACGTGGGTGGAGTGTTTGGAGGTTGTGCATTTTTTTTTCAGTAAAAATGAAATATTTACAAAAATAACCCCATTCGTTTCAGCCAGCTTGGGGGTGAGCACACACAATTTATGAGTTTTAGCTTTTAAAAGACTGATGTAAACTGATGTAAATTAGTGACAAGGTGAAAATGGTAAACATGTATTTGACCACAAACCACGCGACCGCACGCATTTATTCTTCAAATGATGTGATCCCTGTATTAATCCAGACAAAGGAGTAAAAGCTGAGACAAATGTCATCTTTTTGTGAGTGTGAAATCCTTCAAATTGCAAAAATGGAAAACATTCAAAAGTTCCAAAAAACAGAACAAAAAAAAAAAAAAAAACAGATATATGTCGGAGCTCTAGTCACTCTTTCCTCAAGCTGGTAATGCTTCCATGTCCTGTTTGCCTCCATGTTTCTCTCATTTATTATTATTTATTTTTTTTTTTTTTTTTACAAAAGCAGCAGAAGGAGGAGTAGGAGTGAGAGCAGGGGGCCATTTGCTGCTGCAGTCGACGTGTGCGACACCCCTCGGTTGTACAGAGGAGTCCTGGGTGAGTTCTGCTTCAGTTTGCTGGGCGGCAGCGCCTTTAAATCCTCCAGAGCACCGTAGGCCGCCATAGAGAACTCGGGGTCTCCTGTGGTCAGCAAGTCAAACACACAGGACTGAAAGTACACGTCCTCCACCTGCAGGGTCTCCCTGCACTTGGCCGTGGCCCGCTCCACCGTGTAAACCTGGTGGGGAGGCCGCAGAGGACCCAGCTCTGTGTTGGCGCCCTGCAGGCGGGGCTGCTGGCTTTGGCGGCCCAGGGTGTGCTCTTTGATGAGCTCGTTGCGCGGGCAGCCATGCAGGCAGAGCTGCAGGCCGCCGCTGTCCTCTGAGAAGTCCAGGTTGTCCTCTGGCATGCGGATGGCAAAGGTCAGGTAGCTGCCCACGCGCCGGATGATGATGGAGGTGCCGATGTAACGGGCCTGAATCTTCACCTGCCGGCCCACTCCGGAGCCGCCTCGCTCTACGATGGTCAGGCTGCCGCTTTCGCCGCCGCTGCGAGTCCCGTCTTGAAAAGCCAGCGGCAGGTCCTCGGTGGTGGCCTGGTACACCTTCTGATCTGTGCAGCCGTGGTAGGACTTGAAGATCACTGTGATCTGAAACAACACAAGGTCAGTATTAAATAACATGTTCAAACATCTTGCAAGACAAATCTTCACCCTCCAAGGAAGGTTATGTTTTTAGTTTGAGCTGCTTGTTTGTTAACAGGAATCTTTTGGTCTAACTTACAAATGACAAAATATTAGGGGTGGTCCGGCTCAATATTCAGATCCAGGAACATTTTTGAAGGAAGGTGACTCATCTTTGCATCTTTATGAATATAGTGATAAAATTGAAAAAGATGCCTAAGTAAGTCCTGAGTAAGCCCAGTGTCAATTAATGCCACAAGGTGGCAGCAGGAAACCACAAACTCCAAAAGGTTGAGGCACGTGTTTACTGTCGTACTGGAATTTTTCCCTGCAGAGTGACAGCGATTTTCTCTAATGCAATCTTATGCCAAGTAATTCCTAATTACAGTGAAGTATTCCAGAGGATTGTTGTCAATGCTCCACTGGTTTGTAAACGACCAAAGAGATAACTCAGATAAACCACAACTCTTCACAGCCACCTATCGTTTCTCACACACACAAAAAAACATTACCAACACTAAAGAAGTCACTGGTGTTGATCCACTAGTCGCCCGCGAGCGTTGGATCAAACGCCACCGTTTCATAACCGCATCAGTTCTCCGTGTATCTTCCATCCCGTCTCCTCCACCGGCGCTGCTGGATTTTCCCTTTAGTGACTGACTGGGATTTGTATTCCAGCTGAGCTTTGAGAAACTGGGGCCTAACCTCGGCTTCTTCAAAATATCCTGACAAAGCGGTGGCTGTGGTTCCGTTTACACTTACAGGGATACTGTATTTGATGGATGATTTCCTGTCTTGAGTCTGGCTGTTGAAAACAACTCCAAAAGCATGATGGGTCCATGCGGGTGCTGGCACAGACGCAGCGTGCACACACTACAGGTTTGCATGAGGGCGCAAAATGCCTTTTGAAAAAGTTTGCTCTGAAATCCCTGATGCAATATTTACACGGTTTAGTGTTTCACATAGCTTGTTTTCAAACAGGGGAATTAAGTAAGTAAATGTAGGAAAGCCAATAAAATTACCAGATAGTGGGTAACACAAACGATTTTCTATTTAAGCATAAGATTCATATAAAAGCAGCTCATTGAGTCTATTTTAATAGCCACACTTTGTGCAAAGTGAGCCTTATATACCAATGAGTCTTTCAGTACCAACTAAAGATACAGATATGACTAAGTTTTCAACAATTAAAAAAAAGTAGAGCATGAAAGGCCAGCCTTTTTAATGAACAGAACAAAAAAAACCCCATCTTGCTGCTGTCCAATTATTCCCTTATTTTTCCACATTATTCCATATTTACACAAAGAGCTCCCCGTTAATTATTTGACCAGAGGGGTGAAAAAAGCATTCCAGATTGTGGCGGTGGAGGAAAATGTTTGAGTGAGCGTTAATCACAACCATATGACCACCCATGTGTTAAAGGTAGAGCGCTCAAGCATGTCTGCGATTCAACACCACCGAAGGACTCCCCTCCTCTCTCTCTCTCTCTCTCTTCCCCTCGCAGATCTGAAGGAGCTCCGAGACGAGAGGAATGCTGGAGGTTCGAGAGGCGCCGTGGAATGACGATTAACTTCACATGTTTGATGCTTCACGGCTCCAGCTCGCTCCAAACCCATCGGGTTCGATGGTTGGCATAGTGTGAGCGTCCTTTTTCTAACGTCGTTGTGGGTGGTGGTTGTGACAACGGGAGTGGATTTCCACTCATTGTGCATAAAATCATACATCAAAAAAAACCAAACACAACAACAAGTGAGACAAGGTGCTCCTTTCGCTCCCTCACTGGGGTTTGAAACCTCCCCAGGGGGTTAGGATATAAATCTGTGAGATGAAAACCCTTTACATTTATTTTTAACAGGTTTTCCTTTAATCTTTGCCTTTTTCTGGAGGATTCGGAATACGACAGCATATTCAGTGAAATGATACAAGAGAAGAAAGTCCCTTTTTGGTTGAAACACGCGCCCCTTAACTATGACAGGGGCTGCAGGTAGCCACTTCCTTTCTTTTAAGGAATTAGTTTTACCTTGCTGGTTGCCGTGGCGCTCGAGCCGAGGACGACAGGCACGTTGGTCACCTGCACCGACAGGAAGCGGTTGTCGATCAGAGGCCACGCCCCTTCCACCTTGCAGGTCTGAAACTCGTCTCGGAAAGTCCGTAGGTGCGGGTCTCCGAATAATCCACAGTGGGCGTATTTCTTCTGGTGCCCGGCCGAGCCCGACACGAGGACGCGATTCTCGTAGTCGCACAGCTCCGACACAGCCGGCCGAGACGTGCTGGGCACCTTGGCGGAGGAGGTGGGCCCGTCGCTGGAGCAGTTGTGCTGAGAGAATAACTCCTTAATGCGGAAGACGGCCGAGTGGTAAACCAAGTCGCCCCTGCAGCTACGCGCCTGCCGCCGGGTGCACAGGGCGTAGGCCCGCAGGGCGATGCAGTAGTCCACGTCCAGAGCCACGTCCTCCTGCAGACCACTAGAGGGTGAGGTAGAAGCTACGTACTCCGCATTGCAGCGCTGGATTCGACACTGCTGACAGTGTGCTGGGGTAAGGAAGAAGAAGAAGAAAAGAAAGTCACGATTTTGTACTGCAGCACCACATTTATTACAATTGATATGAAAATGTTCGCTGTGAGGGGATTTCCCTCGGCATTTTCCTCATTGACCTGCCTCTCTGTAAAAGTGATGCTGACCAGATCCAGTCTGAACCAAAACACAGTTTAGAGGAATCCAAAAATCCACCCGACACTTTCGGATAAATGACCTCAGCCCAACACGCGAGGCAGCACGGCGAAAACTTTTCCACGATCAGGTGTAGCCCAATCAGGAGAGCCATTCGAACCCAACTACGTGAGCTCAGGAGGCCGCGGTCCCACACTGCGCTCCATGGTCACTCAATACTCATTTCCCTCAACGAGCCCTCACAGAAATAGCATGTTGCCCCACTGCAGGAGGAAACCAACCTGTGTTAGTGGGCCTGAGGGTGTCGAGTGTGGTTTGGCTGTTGCTGAGGTAACTGAAGTCCATTAGTGCTACACTACATTGGCAAGGCAGGGCTCGGTACATGGGGGCAGCTGACTTCAAGAAGATCACCAGAGGAATATCAGGAAGAGTCAACGCTAGTTCAGCAAACTCGCAGTTCGAACTGCGTCCTCGCTTCCATCCAGGAATTCTGAGATATGACCCACAAGTGTGGCATTTACTATCGAGCAAAACAAAGTACGACAGCTTCCTCGGTGGGAAATGAGAATGCGGCCATTCACCAACTTCATTTCTCTTGTGTGATACTTTTGGGTGGGACGTCTCATATGTAGACTGGAACTGATTTAATTTCCCATTTTCAACAGACAGCAGATCAACATCAGCCAGCATCCACAAACACATACATCACTTCTACTGCAAGACTGGGATCAGCTGCAACAGACTGCTCTGCTTTTACAACAGAGCATTCTTCTGTTTACTCCAAAGCGCCAGCGCATCTCCCAGCAGCTCCGACAAAGAGATAAGGTCGGAGAACAAGTGCGCATGGATATTTTTGAACCATTTCTTCTCCTTCACGTGTATCTGATGCACCGAGGAGACACGACGGATGATTAATGCGCCTCCCAGTTGCTGCTCTGCAACGCCAGCCCTGATAAAAAGAGAGATGGAGTGTTGGGAGGTCAAGTAAGAGGCACCCTGCATCCCTCCCCTGAATTCCAACAGGGGCTCCCCCGGTCTCGCCGCGAGGTCACCCGAGTCTGCTTTGATTGACACTTTGTGACAATCACTGCCTGTGCAGCCATCAACACCCATGCATCTCCCTCAAGAGTCTTTTTGCTCCTGCGCTCAGTGGGCTACCAACAAGTGTGAGGACAGAAAAGGGAAAACACATTCTGACCACACAAACAGTGTTGCTCTTAGTATAGATCAGCAGATGACAGCTGGACAAAGAAGGAGCTAAAGACGAGTTTTCTTTAACGGTTTCAGCCTCGTCTTTAGATTGCAGAGTGTTAAATAGTTTTTTTGCTGTTTTTTTAACGAATGCAGCTTCTATGAGTACCTTACCTTACAAATCACTGCAAAACGAGGCTGGAAACACCATAACACTGTAGTAAATGATTGATGAACTATTTTTAAAAACAAATATGGCGGCTCAAACAAAGCAAATCATAGGGATTGCACTGACACGGTTTAAAATAAACAGTCTGTCTTAATAAACTATTATTCTGATATAGTCTTTACAGGTAGCCAACTTCTTAATGCCCTCCAGGAACTATTTCTATGTATTTCAACCCTCAGACTACTTAAACGTTTGAGAGGCAATTTAAGTTAGCAAGTTATTACTACGTACCAACACTGAGATAATTGATAATCGTCGGGCTGCAGTTTTCCAATGTTCGTGTCTAACATAAATAACATTAAAGTTATATACTATTATATTCTGCCGTTTAAAGCCTAGCAGGGTTTTTACCATCGTGCAAGTTAGTACATTTAAACCTATCAAATAATAACTTCTGCATTGTTGTCAATATCCATAAGTGATGCCATGATGTCATTTAGCATCTAACCAAATAAATGTATATAAACAGTACGGCTCTGACAATAGTTTTGCTGGTTCCCCAACAGAAATAACGAAAGTCTAGCAACGTGAAAACAAAACTCCTCTGTAAAATAAATAAATAAATCAAAACTAAAACGTGCGTCTCAAGTGTCTCAACTTCGTCCTTGACACAAAACCGACAAACACCGTCGGAACTGGACACAACACGTGAAATAAATCACCTCTGGGTCAAGCTCGGTTCGGATCTCAGGCTCGGACAGAGGAGCGACCAACGCGTTCAGAGGCCAAAAAGTTGGACCCCCATGCATGGTGGCTAACAAAGTTAATAAATGAAGCATGAACTGGGTGAAATACCGTGGTGCTGCACGGTTCGGCAACACCCCAAACTATCCAAGCTGGACGTGAAAGCCACAGCCGTTATATGAACGCTACATGTGACCGTTCAGTGGCATAATAGCGCCGTTTCTGTTTTTTTATTTTTATTTTCAAGCTCCGTGGTTTTCCTTAGGTCCGACTGCGGGAGCTGATCGCCAGATGCTAGCGAGCTATGCTAACGGAGAGCTAAACCCCTAACTTCACACAACTTGGCACAAACTCCGCAGCAGCGAGTGCGTTCGGTCGGACCTCGTTAGCTGTAAAGTTGGCGATAAAGCGTTTAATGTCGCCGTTTCGTGTGCGAGGGGGAGAAAGTTGTAAATGTGTGCAAAAAAAAGAGAAACACGTCCGCAAAGTGAGTTAACTCGCGCTGCTCGTCAGCTAGCAGAGGTACAAGTGCTGCAGTGCAGGCTGGAGGCTGGGTCACTCCGCAGCTACGGGACATTACTTTGTCCCCGCTGTGGATGGGATACTTTAAAACAACGTCTGTTTCCACCCTCTTTGCACACCCAACACTCGGGGACAAAACGCAGTAGTTACATGCGAGAAAAAGTTGAAAATCGTCAAAGAGTTGAGCCACAAAGCGCCAGGAGGGGGAAAAAGTTAACTTGTTTTTTCCACCTCCATTCCGAGGGAGTGCGGGACTCAGCCGCTCTTGCATGCAGGGGAGTGAGTGGAGGAGCACGGATTGGAAAGAAAAGGCAGCACTTACCTGGTCGAAACAGCAGCGAGAGTAAAACCATCGTCAACGTTACACAGTCCCAAAGCTGCCGCTTAGCCGTGATTTGAGGTCCGCTTCTCCCCATACCAATCCATTCAGTTAGAATGGAGTTCCTCGACTGCTTCTCATCGACGCTGTGGCTGCGGGAAATCAGACAAAAATTCGTCTTCTTTCCCAAGCGCTGTCATTCAAAAAGGGGCCCCTGTCTTCAGGGCGGCTCTGCGAGGGAGGGGTCTAATGTGGAGTCGGGGCTCAGAGGTGATTGCTGGCCAATGAAAGACTAATTATTCACGAACCACTTGGAATTTACATGTAGTGGCAAATTTACCCGGGTTGGGGAGGGGGGGCAGTGGAGGAGTGCCCTCAACAACGGTGGGGGCGGTGAGAAATTATAATTGCCCTGATTTACAATCGAAGAATCACAGGTTGTTTGTGGTTACAACAGTTACACAACTGCTTATTAACTGTGCATAATCCATATATAGCCTATCCATGCAGTGGTTAACACGTTCATCATATTGAGAAGTGACAAGTATTTCAACTTTTCTCATACATAACTGACACAGAGCAGACACTTAACTTTTCGCACTACAAAGCAATCAGGAGCATCTGTCCTGTTTGCCCCCTCCCTCCTCCTCTCAGAGACAAATGTTCGTGTATTTTCAGCATTAAGCAGGATTTTCTCACCTGTTGTTTTCTCACTCCTGACTTGGTGCTAAAATAATGGGGTTTGATGGACAACTGTGAGTGTGTATTATAGCTTGCCTAGTTGTCAAAAGTCCTGTTTTGAAGTAAGAACTGGCATGATCCTGGCATTAATAACTGAAAAGTCATGACCGAGTGAAAGTAATAGAGGAAAACTATTATGTGGGGGTTTTCTCCAATACACTACACTGAATAGTAGTTTATTTGGGGTCAGGAAATTCCTCTACTGGTTACACAACGTGTTACCTGCCAAAAAAATGTGGCCATTGTCTGTTTTTGTCACTTACAAAATTCTGAGAAAATACCCTGACTCCATTATTTTTCTCTCAGCAAATCTCAGTGTGCTATTCCTTTTTCCATTACATTTTTAGTGAGCAACTCATGTGTTACTCTTTTCCTTTTGTGGCCAACTTTCCATCTCTCTCCCTCACTCCTTCAGCGACACTCCGTCTTTCATTTGCACAGCTGCTGTGAGGCCGGACCATCTGCAAGGCACACAGACTCACCAGCTCTCAGCCTTTTCGCGTCTGAGACACACTGTGCCCTTTTTTTGGGCCATGCAAATAAAGAATTTTAATGCACCAACCAATTACTGAATAAAATACTGGTTTTAAGAAAATCAACAGCTAAAGTTTGCATAGTTTCTAGAATTAGATTAAAAGTTAATGCTCTGTTTTGGTGCAGCTGGAACATTTGGGCTGTAGCTGTGGGTCTCCCCCCTGCGCCTTCCTCCTGACTTTATGAGAGAGAAGTGAACCCAGACAGTTATTGGATCACTGGCTTTTCTATACACATGCAGGCTCCTCCGGCCACACAATTGTGTGATTCAGGTGGCCTGTCAGTCTTGTGAAAAGTCTTCACAGGCCCATGTTGATGTGGGGCTGATATATATAGTGGAGGGGGAAACGAAGACAGCTCAACCCAAGTGGAACGTTTGGATTGTTCTGAGCTGCCAGCAGGGCCTCTGTCACACTGGATCCAGTGTACCAAGTTTATCCCCCCAGAGGACTCTACCTTACTCTGTTTGTTCAGCTAATTTTGGAGGGTTGTTTGGTTGATCTGCTTTATGGCTGTGCTTTATGGTCACATCTAAATCCCCTCAAACAGGTTACACTTCGTATTTCCCATGACAACTTGGAGACAGGGCAGTGACGCAGTGGGAGGAGGGAGAACAGTTGATGGTGTTGGGTGTGCTATATGGCAAATTAAAATGAATGCATGTCTGACCTGTTGCGGTGTTTGCCCTCAAAAGCAACCGGTGACATTTCCTGGGGAAAGAAAACACATTGTTTAATTCGATATATAACAGCTTAAGATAAGAAACTACTCAGCTTCGAAACAGTGATAGAAATACTACATTTACTTGCTTACTTAAACATGAAAATAAAAGACAACAAAATCAAAGCCATAGTTTCCATCAATAAGCTGCTGTCTACTAAATGAACAGTGGTTCCACACCACAGCCCTGATGACCAGTGGAGCAAACAGTTAATTGATCCAGGTGGATGGTAAGGATGAGTTCAGCACATGAAAGAACCTCTGAGACCGCCCGTCAGGCTTGATGGGTGGAGAAAGGCCTCTTTCTTCCCATGTTTCCTTATGAGCGTATTGCATTGCATGACCCAGCAAATATGTATACACTACCAACTCTGAAACATGTCGGAGAGAGTGAGGGTGTGGGTGGACTACACGATATCAGGTAAAAAACAAGGCCGGCATATTTCTCCTGCTGACAGTGGGTCGCTTGTTCTGGTGTTCTAGTACAATCGAAAAAAACAGTCCGAAGAGCTGGTTTCTATCGTCCGCAGCGAGGAGAGGAAAGAGTTTTAAGTTTTGTACAAACATTAAAAATATCTGACAGAAACACAAAGAAGAAGTGTGGACCTCAAAGCAGGGCTCGATCATTAAAACTTCAGATCTAGCGACAGAAAGTGCAGAGTGAAGCAAGAGAGAGTGAGAAAGAAAGAAGTGGAGAAAGGGGGAAGGGAGGAGGAAGGGGGAGAAAAAAGTGGGGGTGAGGGATTGGGTTTCCTCTGACTGTGTGTCTGGGCAGCTCCACATGTTCCTCATTAAGGTCCTCACACTGTGGGACCAGCTCCACACCAGGATGCTTGTTTTTGTTATTAGGCCTAACGTGCTGTGGTCTGGTGGAAGCCCGAAAACAGGGCCAGTTCAGGACCATCTCCTCAGCTCGCTGTCCTCAAACCGAGGAAAAAATAACTCCTCTGACCTCACATATCCACAGCGCCACATGGGAAAAATGCAGTGTATTTTGACTGTCTGCAGGTAGTGCATTTATACATACAGGAAACTGGAAAATTTGTATTCCAATATGCCTAAATTATGCTCCTGTACTGTACTTTTTTTAAAAAAACCTGTAAATACAGTGCTATTTAACTGCATAACACTGAACTATCTATTTTTGTTGGCTACTAACAGAGACTACAAAGCTTAGATAATTTAGTTTTTCTGAAAATGCACTGCTTACAAAATAATAAATAAGTACAGTTGCAGGAAATTGCAGATGTTTCACGCTCCTGATTTTTGTTTAATTTCATGCCCATCTAGATCCGTCAACTGAGACATGTATCATGTTTCTTCTAGAGGCTGATAACATCAGATTGGAATCAGAAGTAGCACGCGCCCTCTGCAGCCCCCGCTAGCACCACACGGTTGCAACATAAGAGAAACACTTATTGAATTTTAAACAGGAACCAGAGCAAATTGACTGTTTTTTTTTCTGAAGGCCCCTGTCTGAAATGAAGTGGCCTATAGCAGTACAGCTGCGACAGAGAGTGAGTGAGAGAGAGATGCAGAAATGTGTGTGTCTAGTTCAGGCCTCTCGCTGTTAGAGGGGATCTGTTATCTCAGCAGAGATAAGGGAAACTGTGGTGTGAGTGTATACGGGGCAGCGCTGATAGCATCTCCACTCAAGGATCCCACTTACGGCACCCTGATTGATAGCTGACAGCACACACAGCGGGGGCTTTAGGAGTGTTTTTGTAGGTACCCCTCAGTAGGTATCCATGCAGGCATCTGTTTGCTGTGTTCCTTTGGATCTCTGTCCCTGAGTAAACAGAAGTTACCACACATTCATGTCCTCTGTGTGGAGACAATACCCTGCACTTCCTGAAATGTGAACCTAGGAGTGTGGAAGCAAAGGAAAGGTCGATTTTTTTATTCACACATAACATGAGTCTCATTCTGTCTGCCTAACTTGCTTTTATTTTTCTGTTTGTGACTTTGGTCTTCGCCGCACTAAACTGAACTCCTCTCTTCTTGCTCCCCCCTTTTTCACAGAACAAATGTTGACACAGCGTCAAGCCCCGTGCTCATGAATAGACAGTCAACTGACAGGTAAGCCTAGCTGTGGGGTCGTTGGGTCATCCCAGCCTGATGAGGGATGATGGGTAAAATAAATGGAGAGCAGCACACAGAGGGACCTCTGATGTCCTCGGCCTAAAGGGAGAGAGTTCAGAGCCATTTGACCTCTGACCTAAGCCCTGCCTATGTGTTTGTGTGTTTTGAGGGTTAAACCTCTCCCCAATCTTGAATTCTCTAATATTTTCCTGCCTTTCTTTCCCTGGCCAAGTTATTTTAAACCAATAAATCAAGCAGCAAAAACAGCTCAATGCACGGCTTCACCGAGCTGCCTGTGAAGATTATTCCAATGCATAACTTTGTTTGAACATGCCTCGTCTTTCTCTTTTCATTCCCACTCCCTCGCTTCTAGTCATCCGCCACGATGCATTATGGAAACAGGCAACAAATTGCTCTGTAATGACCTATGACAAGTCTCTTTGCTCCCAGAAATTGAAATGCTCATGTGCCTCTGCACCCGCCAGCTGAAGAATTAATACTCAATATTTTTCACCTTTCAGTGTCAGACATAAGGGTGAAAGAATATTTGTGCAGTACAGAAAATCCAATTCCCTAGTAGTATACTTTAAAATTGCCTTTTGTTTTTAAAATGTTTAGGGTTTTTTCTTATTTGCCATGCAAAAACAGCATAGTCAAAGCTCTTTAAAATACCCCAATGTTAAATGTCACATTTTAATCTGGATGTCTCATTTGTAGATTGAGAAAGATTTTATGACTTTTTTTTTTATTTTACACACGTTTGGGGTTGCAGAAATAAAGTCAGCTTAATCTTTAGCCTAATGCCAGGCATTTTAAAGGCTAGTTTAGGTTTTTCCTGCATGTATGCTGTTTGCCCTTACACCTGATAGCTTGAGGCTTAATCTGCAGATGTGTTTGTGATAAAGCGTGTCCTTCAGTTAGTCTGCAACAGTTGGTATTGTTTCTGCCCTGGCCCACCCAGACAACTGCCCTGGACCAAGAATGGAAGGATAGACAATAACTCATGTGAGTAAACATTTAGCCAATTCTAATCTACCAGTTTTTCTAACCAAGAAGGCATTTTGAGAATGTTCCCTCCTGCCTGTTTAAGGCTAGAGATGTGGAGGAACAAGGCATGGCTGAAAACTTCTACCAATCAAGTGTGATTGACTCACTGTTATATGCTCTGAGCACAAATCCGTTAGGTGGGGAAACATCTGCATGAAGTGCTGGGAAACTGATACCGCTGTTTTTCCCTCCTTTGCTTTTCAGCAGATGTTTCTCACATTCACATTTAGTCTATAGAAGAGCCAGCCCGTATATGGTTATATGGGATCATGCGTATCACATCATACAGAAGACACTTATAAAACAACCTAGTATTAAAACAATCTGTAATATTTGTGCACTTGAGCTGCTATATGACTACTTTGTTAGGCTCCCACAAATATTAGTTTTACTTCTGCATTAATGTTTTTTGTATTAGAGAAGAACTGTGATTATACACATAGTAAAAACCACATCCAATGCCAACCATAACCATTATTTTATCAGTGTGAAATCTTGATTAGCATCTTCAGGCTTTTATGAATCTATGTTATGAGTCATGCCAAAAAGAAGAGAGAAAAGAAGAAGCTTACCTTGGATCACTTGGATCAGTATGTTTGTGATATATGCTGTATTGTGAATTGGAGCACTGCTCTAACAGGAGTTTGAATTGGCAGACGCCGTTAACCCTCGTTCTCCCTGCAACTTCAGCTGGCCAACTAAGAACTTGGGCAGCTACAGGGACAGATAGCCATTGGAATCAAGGCACATGACAACAGCTGTCTGTTTCAAGAATCGGCACTTTGATTAGAGCAGGATGGTAGTGAGCGATGTGGCCTAATTCCTACATATCTGGGTAGGGCACTTCTGAGAAGAGAAAAAAAAAGACAGGAAAGCACTGAATGGAAAAAAGATTGACGCATAATAACACCCGTGCACAGTCAGAAACATGCACACCCACACTTATGCTACACTTATGCTTCTTTTATTCATAGATATTCATAGGCTTGAAACCATGTGTCACACTTGGAAAGCTTCCCATATTCTCCAAAAGTCCATCAAACACACAGACAGAAGGATATGAGTGTAAGCCACGCAAGTGGGCAACACGAATGGGACGTCTATCTGTTATTATGGCCGGTCATCCTCTTCTACCCAGCCCCACCCCTACAGCATCTCTCCTTCGACACTAATTCGTTTTGTATTTTTGGCTACATTTTCCTTGTTCAAACACCCGAGACACCGCTGCTTATGCTTGGTAACAATCACCAAAACACTACGGAGCCGCAGCTCTACCTCCATCCAGCTCTTTCATGTGGCGTCACTGTTGAAGCATGATAGGAATAGAATTCACAAGCAAGAAGGATCATGCCCGTAATGTGTGTTTGGTTATCATTTGGCTGCTGCAAACAGGCCGAAGAGATGTGAATGTGATTAACCTTGCCAGACTGACTCGGCGCGCTCGCTCCGGGATATAAGCATGCGTTCCTGGTGATTTATAGACGTGGAGTAGCCAGCCACAAGGCCTCGGGCCGGGGGAGAGAGGGAGAGAGCAAAACAACAGTACTTAATTCAAGTCTGACAAATATTCTGCAGGAAATCCATACAGACTGCTCCATCAAATCTTTCAGGCCCCCTGGTTCTTCCACAGTTGTAAATTGCAACTTGTAAACTCACAAATTCCACATTAACAAAGCTGAAAAAAAAAAAAAAAACATTGTCTGCTTTAGTTTACTTTATGCAGTAATACAGCATACTGTTTCTGCCTTGCCCAGACAGCATAGAAAATGCATCTTTGCAAGCTCCCTGGGAAATGTGCCTTGGAACAGATGTGAATTTCCAATAAAAGTGATTCTTAATCCTGCATGCATTTTTCAAAGTTGTGAAATTGCAAAATGCCTCACAGGCTGCACATGATTCATCCAGCATTGTTCTTCCCTCCCTCCCAGAGTTTGCTCTGTCCAATCTTTTTAGGCAAGCAGCTGTTCACACTGACAGCTGCATCGACCATTCATTGCAGCCGAGAGGCAATTAAAAAATCAAGCCAATGTTGTGTTTCAGTTGATCCATTGCTATTTCTACATATAATCCCCTCTCTCATGCCTCCCCTCTCTTTTACGTACACACACACGCAAACACCAGCTCTTTCTCAGGCACACACACACACATGCACATGCTCATGAACTGTCCCATCAAGATTGTCAGAGACCAATGATTGTGAGATATGGCGATTCATTTTTTTCTAAAGACAAAAGCCTCAAATTGCACTGACATGGCACCGTTGGATTTGGGGCATTATTGAGTCCAGAGCCGAGAGGAGCCATGTAATCTCCAAGACTTACTGGTCCAAAGATTTTTTCCATATCTTCTTCAGTGGAGGTATGCGGCCACACAAAGTCTGACTGGCGTCACAGTGGCATTCAGCTGAGGGATAAATCGAGATGAGGCCGTGCCTTGTGCCGCGAGCACTGATGCATTCTTATGCGTCCACGCACACGTAAACACACACATTCATACAAGAGCTTGAATGCCCAGTTGTGCTTCTCCTTTCCAAACGCGCACACACACACTGACCATGCCTCCAGTTGTTCCCTCCTCTCACGGCACACAGCAGGTGTGAGGCGGCTTGTGATAGAGCTGGGCTGGGTGGGGTGCTGCTGGGTGATCTGCAGTCTTAAGAACAGCTTTTCTATTGTTTCAAATGTGTGCGCTCTATTGAAATTGATTTGGAAAATTTAATGGGATTTGCCATGCACTTTAGCTTCCAACACAGCGTGAATACACTGTCTTTTATGAAACATATAATTGCATGTACCATATGTGAAAGATTCATTCTGATGGTTGTGTTTTTCATTTCTAACTTTGTTGGCATTTTATGACACTAGTAAACAAAGTAATCCCCCTACTCACACAGTCTTATTATATCTATGGTGCCAAACTGGTTTGACTATGAGGTCAGGTCTGGTCAGCTACAGTGACAAAGAGAGTGATGGCCTTGGGTAAAAGGACAAGCTCTTTTAGCAGGAGATCCAACTAATGCATCCTGAAGCTGCCACAGTAAACAGTAGGTGAAGCAGAGGCTGTAAAGAGAAGAGACACTGTCTTGGAATCACAACTCAAACTGGCGACACAACTTTTTCCTGTATCAGAAAATTACTGATCTAACACTGTAGCTTTTCTCCATGAATTGTATACCGTGGATCAGCCAAGTTATTGTCATGACTCAAATGTTGGCATTAAAAAGTAATCCATGGCAAAGAAAGAAAGATACTCTGTATGATATGACAATAGCTTTCCAAAACCTAGCTTTTTTTGCAATGTGAAATGCTGAACAGGCAATTATTTTCCTTCTCTCCAGACAAGTAAACATCCCTGCTGCTGCAACTCATTCTCTTGAAGCAGAATGAGGTCAGGTTTTCCCCCCCAGCTTTAGGTGACAATAGCCAAAACTTTTCCTTTCATATTTTCAGCCTAAACTTATGATGTTCCAGTCAAGTAAGTGTAGTCAGTGATATGTCCTAGATTCAAGGTAAAAGAACACTCTTATTACCTTCCACTAAATGAAATGGATAGGTGCCACCATTTTCAAAATAAAGTTTGCTCCTCTTTGTTTTTCTTTCTCTCTGTGCATTATTCTTAGCAGATGCCATCACTTTGTCAGCCCAGTGCATGACTGTCTCTAAACAAAGAGATGATCCACATGATTTATTTGTAATGGATGGTGCACAGACAGACCATTATGTACATTGAATTGCAGGCTTTAACCAGCTGTGGACTCACTCTTTCCACACACACACACTGAACATTTTTTAAAAAGCAGCGGTCCGATATTCTGGGAAGACGGGAAGTATGGATCATATGGAATGGTGATTTCTGACTTCCTCTGGAGTTTTGTCTAATGATTGTGAGGGATAAAGGGGCCATCATCTTTCCTACCACCTCCCACCCCCCCACTCCTCATACCCAAGCACTTCCTGTCTGCCACATGTGTGCTGCAGCATCCAGACGTCCCTATACTTTTTTTTTCCTTTTTTGTCTCAGTATTGCACTGTGAAAGTTGTCAGTCAAGTGTTACAGACCAGGAAGAATTCATCTAATGTTATTTCTGATATTTAGAAATATGTTGACATTTTCTGCTGAATGGGTCCTGTGTGCTGCAAGAAAATGTTAGAGAGTGTGGCCCAATATCAAATCATAATTCTCTTCTTCTTCCTCATTGTCCCTCTACGTCTTTTTCTGTGTTCCCTCCTCCTCCTCCTTCTCCTACTCTTCATCTTTCTTCTCCTCCACCTCCTTCTCTTCCTCCTGCTCCAGACAGGAGCATTACAGAGTAATAACAGTCAGCTAGGAGCGCTTTCGTAATTGCCTGGGCTCATGTGCTGTGGAAAGCCAGGGCAGGGGCCAGCAGCATCAAAGCCTGACTGATCATTCCTCAGCCTCCCTCCACTGAAAGGGGGGACAGAGGAAAAGAAGGGGGAAGAAACACAAATACAGATGGACAAACAAACCAGGGGAAGTCAAAACTGAAGCAGATGTGGTGATAGCAGTCGATGGACACATAGACGGATGGACAGGAACACAAGAACCTTAGCTGAATGTAGTGACTCCTCCTCCACTCCAACACCTGTTAATATTTAAACAACAATGGGGGTGGCACCAGCAGTAGGGATAAAAAAAATCAAGAAAAACAAAAAAGTGATGTTGAGGTGACATCATGGTTTATTAAGGTGGGGGTGGGTCTAATAAGGGCCTGGTTTGGCCTGGTCGGTAAAGAGAGCAGGAAACTGAGGCAGAAGCAATTTGAGAAGCTGAGGCCTCAGTCTGCAGCTGTGCATTCAGTTTCTCTCTCCCAGCCTCGCAGCTGCAAGACTGACAATACTGCAAGTATTTACCCATGACCTCTCCTCTACTTCACAATCCAAAGCATGCTTATATTACACATTATGTTACAAAAGAATATATGTGTATACTATTTTGACAGGTGAGATCAAAATGACTCTTTTTTTAAGCTGAAATGAATTTCTTTGCATGATGCAAAAATATGTCAAATATTGTCTAAAGCCTTGTTGTCTTTAAAAAGTTATGCTTGGCATCTTTTTCTAGAGCAGTTTAAGTCAGTGGAGGAGCTTTTTATTCATGTCATGTGTTTTTCCATGGAGACGTTCTAACATGAACAGCGCTAACATGGAAAACATGCAATCATCCCAACAGATGTTGTCCAGAGCAGAGAGATTAGCAAAGACTACAGTTAAACAATGAAGTGAAGATTTATAAGACGCTGTTGGATGATGTTGCTGCTGCGCCACACACTGTGATCACTCACATACCAACAGACAGATCTCTGCAGACTGTGATGTTCCGCTTTTGAACTGCTAATCGTGTATGTGTGTGTGTGTGTGTGTGTGTGTGTGTGTGAGGAGGCGTGTGCGCTACATCGTGCCAAACACTGAGAATTTATCTCTGCAATCTTTTTATTGGCTTTAAAGTTGCCAGATTGTCAGCAGCTTTGCCCTTTGAAACTATGCATTGCTTCCAGTGTCACAGCGCTGCATTCATCTTAGCAGACGCCTCAATTACAACCCACTGATAGCCTTAAAGTTGGAGAGGAGCTCAGGAATGCTCTGATGGGACAACTGCCAAGCATCACTACACAATACCATCAGTTCCTAGCAGCCAAAGGAGGGAGAGAGAAGGATGAACATCAGTATGTTTGCAGACCAAACCAGGGGAGAGTAGGAGGAGAGGAACAGAAGAATATGTGGCACCACTCTGAGAGTGGAGCCCTCCGCCACGGCCCTTTTGTTGCCAGATCACAACCAGATGTGCCAAGTGTGTCCAAACAGGAATGACTGTGTGAAGGCAATTTTCAGCAATTTGTCAGATTTTAGAGTCCCCCCCTCCCTCCCTCGAGAAAGACAAATACAAATATTAGAGGAGCACAACAATCATTTCAAACAGGCTTGCTTGCGCTACTCTTTCCATCCAGTGCATTCATGTGATGAGAGATATATAGTTTACAGGGGCAAGACAAGGCCTGTTGTATTGACAAAAAAACACCCACCTAACTTTCATGTGTCAGCATTACTGAATCAACTGATCCAAATGTGGAGCACATTTATTTACTCGTTGCTTGTAAAGTTGAAATCCCTAACAACATTCACACACCCTAAATCCATCATCTCCACTTACTTTGGACAACGCAGCCAAAACAAAGAGAGAGATAAGTAAAAAAAGGTGGTTAATCTTTCTCGAGACACCTCATAAATTACTACTTCACTCTCAAGGTTAAGCAACCAGTCAAACCTCATGCTAGTGCTAGCTTGATTTCCAGAACTTGCTTATTGTGGCTTAAAGGAGGAACTCCACCAATTTTACACATCAAAGTCTGTTTACAGCTCTTGGGGAGTACTGCTACAAATGAAAAAAAAATTGTATAATGCCTCTTGCAAATCTCAAGGGAGCTGTGTGAAAACCGATAAATTGCCTCAGGTGACATCACTTGAGGCTGTGTTTGCTGGGTCTAAAGAAAAGTTGGAAAGTGGAAAAAAAAACTAGGTTGCATTAGAAAGTAGTGAGTTTACCAGAACTCTATAGCCTGTTTTGCTTGAGGGTACCAGCTCAAATGTTAACTCAGACTGTCTGCGGTCCGATTGCACTGTGGGAAATGTAGGCAGCAGGTTTTGAGAAGCAGATGATTTTAAAAAAGAAATTCTTTGCTTTGCTTCATAAATTTGGACACTTTTAAACTGTCCCTTATTGGTTATGTTATGGAAAATGTAGTAATCATAGCAATAATGACATTTTCCTTGATACTGGGAAAGACATTTTGTTTTGTTGCTGAACTCTATGTAGAAGATCTTATGAACCCAGCTAGTGGCCCCTCTAGTCCTGCTCTGCTGTTTTGCCCGCCATCGGATGAATTCGAAGAAATGGATTTTGTGCCCTTGCATGCCATTGCATGTTAGCAGGCAATCTACTGAGAGCGGTAAGGAGGTATGTCCTGACGAGACTCACAACTGCATTTTTGGCTCTGGGTGGTGGTCACGAAGACCTCGTTGCAAACACATAACAAACCAGAAGCATCAGGCTGCGCTGATTCTGTTTAGTGCAGTGAGAAAACACATGACACTCTTAGATGCTAATAAGCAAACACGTGGAGGTGGTTGGAAGCTCCTACACAGTTACATCAGCTGTTGTGTCATATGTTGCATCTTAGTTTAGTAGTTAGTATTTTTGTTATAGATTTAAATTCGCTGTCTACTGTTTTTTCTTCCTTTACTTTCTTTTTCAATTTATCCTACCCACCTAGTTGTAGGTCTCTCTCTTTCCTTGAGTCACACATTTGGAAGGCAACAAGTCTGAATCCTGGGACCAATGAAAGGGACAATTGTGGGAGGGTTTGCATAACGTTTCTGCCAGTCATGTGTCTTGTTACTCCGTCAGAGAGCTCAAATTCACCACTAATGCCTGTTTTAATTTGTTGCCTCATTGCTCTGGAATCCAGGATAAATTGCCGCTGTTGTTCATCTTGCTTACAAAATAGGTAGTCTTGCTTGGAAAGTTCGTAAGTGTTTACTATATTTACGCAAGTTTGTTGTTCTGCCTTTTAAGGAGGGAATTTTGCTTCTGCTTTAGGAAGAAGGAATGTCAAGCTATACCACCACTCCATATTTCAACATAATTGCATTTGCAATATACTGTATGTACTGTATTCCAATTGGAAATCTAACTCCATATCTATAATTAAATCAGTGCAGAAATGTGCTGTTTTGGTATTAAACCAATGATAAGGTTGTAAAAAGTCATAGGAAAAAAATTGTAGGCTTGACTTTTTATCAGAACTGAAACCGCCAGAAAGAGAGGCACGTTGATTGTTGTTGTGCAGATCATAACCCAGAAATTGAGTCATCTCCAGCCAGTAAAACTGTAAAGTTGCAGGTTTTCCCTATTCAGTGTGTGTGTGTCTAACATTACAGCTGAAAGTCATATGTATAGAAAGAATTATTTAGAACATAGAATGTAAAACATAGAATGTAAGCAGCATTGGAGCTTTCTTACAGGAATGTGTGTGGGTGTGAGAAAGGATGCACACGAGTATACTGTACTACTTTTTCATTTAAGTGAGACACTTTTTTCTTTGTCTTTTCTAACTTTTTTTCAAGAGTGTGTGTTTGTGTGTGCTTCGCTTGCAGCTGATCCAACTTATGTTTGGTATTTGCATATGTTGCGTGTTTACATCAATGTGTCATGAGGGAATCGTTTTTTTTCTCCTTCAGTTCAGAGTGACAGGCAAACTTTGTGCTGGCATGTGTGCAGGCCAGATGTGGGTAGAATATTTAAAATAATAGCTTGGTGTTAGAGTGTTTGTGTACAGTATGCATCATTTGGCTTAGCAGAGGATTATGTTTGAGCAAAGGATATCTGTGTGAGTGCATGAGTGTGTCTATGTCGGTGTGTGTAGAGTATATGTTGCATATGTACAAACCTGTCTCGGCCATGCATGAGTGTGTACATGCTGTACCATGCATTTAAATACCTGTGGTCCTATGTATGAGTCTTCCATTGGCACAATTATGTTGGCATGCACTTATATACACACAGTATGCTGGTATGTGTGTGTGTGAGTATGTTCGGAGAATGTGCTTTAGTTCAGGCGGTGAGTGTTTGCGTATATAGACACATAGCAGCTGCTGGACACCACCTGTGGCTGAGCCCTCCCTTAGGCCTGTTGTGGCTCCAAATAGTCCCTCAGGGCTCAAAGGGACTCTGTCTGTGGATATCAGTGATGGCCAGGAAAAAAGAGACAATCCCCCTACCCCCCACCCCCCAAAAAGGAAAAAAGACACAAAAAAACAACTGGATAGACCCCTCTGTTCTTTTGGAACCCTATTAAATTATTGTTTTTGTTTCCTCTAATGTAAAGACACTCATTCAAAGTCATTCTTTTAGGTTTTTTCCTTCTTCTTCTCATTTTGCCCTGGCAGGCTGACAGATGTCCATCAGCTCCATTGTTTACCACTACCCCAACACAGCTCAAGGCCCTTACACTATGACAACAAACTGGCAATAACTTCTCTATGAAACACAACCCTATAAATGGATTCTGGCCATCATGATGTTAGAAACTCACTCTTTAATAGCATAACATAACTGCAATGATCTGAATAATAAAAGTAGTTACCATAAAAAAAGTTCTATCAGTCGTATCAGTCTATTCTGTAATTTTTTATTCTCAGTGTTTGTTACATGTGATTTCTGTTCAATCTCCCCTCGGTGACTTTGATTCAGCTCTGGTAAATACTTTGTCAACATTAATGCATGTAATAAAGCAATTCTGTGCCCCTGATTGTAAGAAGTGTGTAGGCTCAGTTTTCATTCATTATCTTGCTAACTCAATTTCCAGGTAAGCAGCAGGTAGTTACAGCCCATAACCTTTAGATAAGATTACTAATAACCTTTAATCACTTTCATGTTGAGGGAGAGAGAGAGAAGTGAAGAGAAGAGAAGAAAAATGTGACAAATACATGTAATCCTCCAGCTGCATGATGGAATGTTAAACTGAATTACAAACATTTGTCTCGACAAAAGAACAATCTTGTTTGTCTACCTTATCTTGGTCTTCTGTTACAATAGCTCGTACTGTCTCCATCTGGTAAACAGATAACAATAAGAGCACTGTGATAAGCAATTGTTAAATACCTAGTATTGGACTTGTGTTTGTAAGTCATTCATTAGTGAGATTATCATGGCCCATTGTAGGTGAGATAAAGAGAATGGGTGATAATGTCTTCTTTTGCCCAGAGAATTATGTCCACTAAAATAAAAAAGTGAAATTATTTTCTCCATTAGTCAGTGTACAGAAGTTTAATCTACATGTGTCTTACTCACTAGTATGATGACACATTACACATTAACCTTTTTACATCAACTTTTGTAATTTTTCCAGTGCTGAAATTGCAGACAGGTTGGAGAATGTATGTGTTAGTAATTTGGAAACTTAGTTGTGGGGGTTACCAGTGTCATATCCCACAATGCACCACTGAATTCCTTTAACATGTGGTGAGTCAGGAAAGGGGTGGTTGACCTATGCCTTCCCATGAGCCCCTTGGGAACGGCTTTGCTCCGTTGCTCAAGAAATCTAGGATCACTGCACAAACTGCTGTGCTAGTTGTGACTGGAATTGTAATCACTTTATTCTCCTCCTTCCCCTCCAGACTGAACTCACACTGGTCTTTCTTTCTCTCCTTTCCTCTGTTTCCCTTTTCTCGCTACTGTTCATTTTCTTATTTGTGCCCATTGTTTTTTTCGGTCTGTTTTAGTCTTTTTAGTATTTGGTGCAACACCGGCTCTGCACATGCGATCCATTACGATAGGCAGAAGAGGGAATAAGTACAGGAAGCTGAGGGTGTATCACGTTGCTCTGCTTTATTCTGTTCCCTGTATGAACACATTTCTACTCTCTGTGTCATCCCAAAGTATAATATCAATGCAATATTATTCAGCTGTGAGTGTAGAGATGTGGTTTTGTTCTCAAATAGGCTCTTTCTTTGTGAGCCACTATACTATGAACTAGGTAAAGGGAAATCTAGTGAAATACTCTTTACTTTTCTTCTACTTATAATGAGTAACTAACTCACATTTTATAAAATATGACATATTGTTACAAATAAAAGTACCCAAAAGTATATTAGTACCTCAAATCAGCTCCACATGATTGAATCGGCGTGTAATGTTGTACAGATGAAATATGTTCTCTGATTTCTCTTGTAAAAGAGATTTTGATCAAACAAAGCTTAACTTATATTCATAAAAATATAAGGATAATTGACCATTCTGCTGTATGATGAGTTCTTTTACTTTTGACACTATTTATATCAATTTCACTGGAAGAGCTAGGAGAAGCATCTAATCTATGGCTGGTCGTTGATGAGATGTTCATGTGTGTAGATTCATAATAAATACCTCCTTTGTGCTCCAGACATCTAAGCATGTCGTATTCAGTCACTCTCCAGTTGTTATCTGTATTACCCTCACTGTTGACAAAAAAGGAGGTATCATCAGTCTATTATTTATGTATCAGTTGTTGGAAGTTTATATTGTCAGCAGGAATATCATTAATATTCTATTATTAATGGCGGATTTGCTGGCGGTTTTGGTTTTTCTGTTTACTCTCTTCCCCCCCTACCCTCTCTGTTCTTTTTCTCCTGGGGCATGTGTGTGGCAGGGGGTTTGGCTGGCTTCCTCCAGCAGCAGCAGATGAAGCACACCTGTATTCACACTGCTCAATGTCCAGACTATTAAAGCCCGTTCTTCTTGCCACCATGCCACCAGATATTTCTGTCCTTTTTGGGAGTGCCTTGTGTCCTCGCAGTGTTACCTTTTTGGGATTCTATGTGACTTTTTCCATTGTTTTTCAGCTTCTGGTTTCTCTTGCAGCATTGTTTTGTTACCAGGTAATTTAGCATTTACCGGTATTTTTTCTGCATGCTCAGGTTGTTCCCTGTGAGCTTCACTGACTTGCCAGTCTTCTCTTTCTCCATACTAGAGATTTCCATGTTCAACTTTTGCTGGCGGTGACCAATCTGCAAGCTAGCCAGCTCCCTGCCTCTAGTGCCTGCTCCTTATTTTTTTGTACAATAAACTATTGATTATTTTTACTTACCTGTACCTGACCTTGCTTTCTAAACTAAACCAAAACCTTACCTGAAACAGTTTATAATACAGACACACCCTGGTGGCACCATCCCACTGTCACAGATTCACTGCCTGAAGACAGAAATAGTCCCCTATACATACAGCTTACAGTTATCACACTATAGGTGCACAGATCAAGGCCAGTGGATTCCTAATTAGTGGAAGAGCTTTTATCAAAGGAAACTGGTAACAGATTCAAAGGTCTCATAGATGTCACTGAGGCCTTGAGGCGTAAGGAGGCTGGAACAGGGCTCTGGGTCAGGGTCATGAGAGGCATGTTTCCCAGTGGTTTTATTGTGTCAGTGAAAGGAGCTGTGTTTTGGGGATGAGGAGCTCAGCTCTGGTCCACTGGTGGTAGGAGTGGTGATAGTGGTGGTGGGGAAACCATTGGAGGGAACACAACTAGTGGGGAACAGAGATGGGAGAATGGGAAGTAGACAGCTGCGCAGGGGTGAATAGGAGGTCCCTTTGTGTCCTGCCAACAAAAATCTGTGACCAATTATCTGTGTCTGTCTCTCAAGGGGGAATTCTTGAAAACTTTGGGTGGGTGTATGGAGAGGATGCATAATGGGCAGTTGTGGGATAGAGAGGGAGAAAGAGAGTGAGGGAGAGAGAGAGAGAGCTGGGGTGCACTGATTGTTATTTGGGTGCAAGATGCTGCATTAGTTAGTTTAAGATCTTGTCTTTTTCTTTGGCCTGGATCTTTTTAGACAAATTGCAGGGAACATATAACATTTCTGTTTGCATTTTAGGCTGCTAATGGACGACAAAGGCAGATGATAGTCAAGATAATGTTTTGCATTAAATGTGTACTGTGCATGTAGCCAAAGGTAAACCCAGTAAGAATGTTTTTTAGCATCTATTTTAAGCACAGGAAAATAACAATTTGTCCCACAATTGCTGAATTACGCCTGCCTGTGCTTCACCCCCACCCCACTGAGAGAGCTTCCTATTTGTGTGGTTAGATTTCCAGCTATGTGAAAAGTGTGTCCTACAGAGAGACGGGGAAAGTGGTTGAGAGAAGGGAAGTTGGGCCCATGGATGGCTTGTAAGCCATGTGTTAGACATTAAAGGGCTAATTACAGTTTTAAAAGCCCCGTGTTTACCGCTGAGAAAAGCCTTGTTAGGTATATTTTACTGTCTCCCCTGAAATTATTCATCCTTGACAAGCTCAATTGACATTATCATAATTACAAATGTGATTGCTGCTTAATCGCTCCAACCACTGTTTTTTAAGTGTCTGCGGCGGAAGTCAGTAAGGCTCAACTGTTCCTCTCTGACCATTCATCAAAACAGGAAAACAGGATAGGCTATGGGCTAGTTATCTTTCTTGTAATGCATGAAAGGAAAACTAATGCATTACATTCACAGAGGTACTTACTTTATTGACATTCAATCACGTATTGTTGAGAGGAAGCAACTAGGGGTGCAAATAAGTCATCTTGATGATGCCTTTGGAGTTAAATCTGAATTGCTGCAGTGTGCTTGTAGGAATAAACATAAAGCCATGTTGTGAACTCTTCCCTAGTCGGGTGTGTTATTACATAGGTATAGAATAACTGCTGCCGCTGACCCCATGGCCACCTCTCCCCTCCAACCTCACATGGTTGCCAATAGCGATGACTCCAGTTGATCTTCACCTGTCAAAGCAAAGCTCTGACTAAAGACTTGCAGCTTGAGGAGAGGAAAGGAAAACAAGAGGAAGAGAACAAACAAGCCAACAAGTGGCTTTGTGTGTTGCTCAGATGGGATTTGATGATTTTAAAGTACTATACGATTTGTTCATTTAAAAAGAAAAGCTAATGCAAATGACACTAAAATACATTCTTCTAAATTATAAGTAAGTTTGCATATTTCATCGCTGACGCTGATGGTTATCATAGTAACAGCAAGGTTTAAAACTATTTCAACTGTCACTGAGCAGCTACTTTGTCTGAAACACAACAGAAGAGCACCTGTTTACAGTGTGGCCAAACAAACTCATAGCAGTGCACAGTACAGGTGATAACCTTGTAGTGCAGCCTTTTGTCTGCAGCTCATCATACTGCACAGCACACTGTGGTGGCCTGCTGTCAAAAAATGCTGGAGAGAAAAGCCCACGCATTTGTAGAAACACTTAGTTTATCTCTGCGAGTGAGGGGTGAACAGCAAGGCTGATATCAGTTAGTTTAAGTAGGTTCATTTCATCAAGTGAAAATCCCCTATTGCACTGCTTCTCAAATTTGCTTATTTCAAGAAAAGAGAAAGCTCATATCTAAAACTTTTAATTAGATTTGACAGGATGTTTTTGCAGTGCATTGTTTCCTGTGAATGTGCAAAGTCAATTAGCACACTAATGGGGGGCGGTAATATACAGAATTAGTATAGAGTGTTAAATAATGTAAATACAGTGGACCGAATGACTTGTTTTTATAAAAAAAAAAAATGTCAACCTTAAATAGTATCAAAAATCAGACTGGATTTACTGAAAATCTCATGGTTATAATTTGATGCTTTGTAACGTATGATGTGTTGTCTTTGTGTGAATTAGCCCAGAGGTCTTAACCTACCCTTTCAATGCCTTCAGCAATTTGAAAAGAAGAGAAATGCGACAACTCCTAATCAATCAATCGGCAGGCAGCAGGAGGCTGGCATTGTTTTGCATTTCTTGAGTTTGTTTCTTCCTGGGATTTTTCTTTCCTTGACAGGAGGTGCCGCGAGCATACCAGCAGTTGAAAGAGGAGTCACATTCTTTCAGCACAGATTCCTCCATCCTTCCTTTGTTCAAAGTTTATGTTTGTTTGAGGGGCTTTCCTCACCTTGAACCCTTTTTGTAGACAAGTAGACTTAACCAACCACAGGCAGGGTGAGGCTCAGTAACTGCCAGCTTGTTGGCCTCTCTGGCACAAAATGTAATGCCTGAGATTTGAGTGATAATATCAGAGAAAGTCTCACTGTTCCTGAGTTACAGATGTGTGGTAGGAACCCGTTTACCGTATGTGGTCACTTTCTGTTGTCATATTATCAGGACAGTATTAGCATGTGGGCTATTTTATTGGCGTTTCACAATTACCCGTGTCATGTGGTTTCTGTCAGAGTGAAAGTACAATGAAAACTTTCCGTCTTTAACTATTCTCAGGAAACTTGATTGATCTTGTCTGACTTAAAGAGAGAAGCCTCCTGTTAAAAAGCCACTAAGTCGACAGTTCTGCTTGACAAGCGTCCAACCCTCCGCCCACCCACCCCCCACCTCCACCACCACCAAACTCGTGGAGAGATTGTAGTCAAACATTCCAGCCAGTGTATCCCCCACCCTGGCAGTCCTTTCAGAATTAAAAGACCCATTTGGCCCGCGATCCTTTCTCTGGAAGTTCTATTTGTTTTGTATCAGGGTTAAGAAAATAAGCATGTGTCTTTACCTCAGTGTGGGTCAGGGTCAGTGGAGGGTGGGGGCTGGGGCCAGAGGACATGCATTTATCCACAGGTCATTGTTACAGTAGAAAACAGCATGGTGACAATCACAATGGAGCTCCTCTCTGGGTTTGTTCACAATGAGAGATCTGCAGAGCACCTTTTTTCTACAAAGCTGTGGGGGGGGAATGTGGAAATTGAGGCTACCTGTTGCATGAAACAGCTCAGGCATTATGCATGCTGCCGGCCCTGCCACCCTCAGGGGAAGGAGAGTGCAGGCTGCTGATGGAGTCTTGGCCGACGAGCCTAGAAGCACATCTGGTACACGTTGTGTGCACTACTTTTTTTCTTTAAAAAGTGCAGATGGTCTTGAATTTCTTAAAAAAATCTCTCCATTCTACAAAAAATAATAGTAAAAAATAGAACCTTGGGGAATTCTGACCTACCCTTTGGGGTTTTATTCTTGCTGGTTCAGTTTCTAAGCTGATCCTGGACACAGAAACCTGTATGGAAGTGAACATAGATACAGCTGCAGAGCTGCTTATGTCTGTAGACTAAAAACGTGTAGAAGTAACAGAACCACATTCAATCAGTTGTTCTCCAAACAGGTTATGTAATGAGCCCCAAACAGGTGATGTATGTGTGGGCAGGAGCACCAAGCTGTGGCCTGGATCCTGTTGACATTGGCAATGCTATTCAGGGCCCATCTACAAGAACGACACAAGTCTGTGATCATGCCTCTCACCTCTCCTTCACTATTTCCCATTCTTGATATGCTTTAGCAACTACACAACCAAGCGCCATGTTGTTCTCTTAATATGACAGGCTTGAGACAAAAAAGAACAGAGAACATACTAGAGATTGAGACACTGAGATTTGTGAAAGAAATATAATGACAAGAAGCAGAACATGTAGGCTTGAACAAACAACCCAGCTGACTTGCCTTTGCTTTAGCCCACAGCACATGGAGCTTTTTGCCAGTGCCCAGTGTCTGTTGACTCACCAATGTGCACCTTGCCAGCTATTCATAGCTTCCTCCCACTCTGATTTTATTTCTCCAGCAAATCAAGTCACTTAGCCAGCTAACCAGGCCATCAGTCAGCCAGAAACCCGGATTGGAAATTCAAGACTAAAACAAGATCTTTGACTTCAGTCTCTCTATCTATCGGATAAGTACTGGTCTTTATTTCCACCATTTTTATTTGCACAGTTGCACAGAAAAGGAAATATAGACTTTTATCTGTAAAGATGAGAATATGAAAGTCATGTTAAGACCAGGTAAGCATGGTGAGTATGCTTAAGAGAAATGAAAACTTCAGTTACTTCTTCCTAAACTCATTTTGGCTGTTTTATTTGACCAACTGATATAACCATTACACAAGTCACCGTTTTTTAAATAAAGAAATTATGATCTATTACAACTTTTGTCTTATGGTTTTGACCATCTGTTATGATACTCACTAAAATGATTTACAAGATCTGGATTGGTGTTCAGACATTAGACAGGGGAAACAATTCAGATTATCCAGATTACTTTATTTTGAGATAAATTGAAATTGGTCACATCTGAAATGTCAGTAATAATTCCTTACTGTGCAGGAATATGGTGTGCAGACACAATCAGTCAGTCAGTCAAAATTGAACAAGGAAGTCAGTCTGTATACAATGAATGCTTACAACTGATGGATTGAGTCATAGTTTTTACTTTGTTTTCACTTTGTCTTGAATGCTGTACATAGATATACTAATAAATACATAGGTATTTCCATCAAACACTTATCTGTAGTTGCTTGTGACCTACAGTAATGCTGAGCTCATCTCTGCACATAGCTCATGGAAAAACAAACTGCTGTGCTGTTCCAGGGTGGACAGCCTGTCTGCAGATGTCTGTTCCAGTGATGAAGGCCACGATGATGATGGTGGTAGTGATGATGATGATGATGATGATGATAATGATGATAGTCATGCAGACGAGAGGTTTGTACATCCATTCCCCCTGGAGAAACAGGGGAGAGAGCAAAGATGGGCTTTCCCCCACTGCTCCAGCCTGAGACTGAAGCCCCTGTCTGGAATGCAATCTGCCTGCCATCTGCAGGCCTCCATGGCTCTGTTTGATATTCAAACAAACACCTGTCAAAAGTCCATGTCTCATCTCACATAGCTCTTGGAAATTGGCAAAAATCTCAACTTCTTCCCTGCACTAGAAACAGGAGGGGAAGAGGGGCAAATGTGGGTTTTTATTCCAACCATCTGTGCATGTGTTAAATATAGATTTTTATGGGAGGCTCAAAGGACTAGTTCTACTTTCCACTAAAATGTCAAGGAATAATAGGCCATTGAAGGTGCTACATTCGGTGAGGTGTTTGCACAATAAATTATTTCAAATTCAATTTGTTTTTTTTCTTCTTAACGTCAGCTGGCACTGCTGATTGAACAGTGGGTGTGCAGCCATGGTGCAATGATGCCAAAAGCTTCAGAGGATGTTCTCAGATGGAGGAATAGTCATGGAGCCTTTGTACAAAATCTATCCATCCCCCCTTCCTCCTCCTACTGCCTGCTGTTTTCCACATCTTCTTCTCTCTCTTTCTTTCTTTCTTTCTTTCTTTCTTTCTCTCTCTCTCTCCCTCACTCACATTGAGATGAAGGGTCTGTAGGATGACAGGGCGCTGCTTGGCAGCCATCCAGGCCCCACATCTGCCTGACTGCTGTTCCTCTCCGTCTTTTCCCTCAGCAGCCACCACCAGTATTGGTTCAGTTGTCAGCCCATTTCAGGGTCTGTCTCAAGGTCTGCAGATGTGTTTCTCAGAGCAGCAATGATGGACTCTTGCAGAGATCTCTAGTGTGAGTGACTAATGGTGCGGAGACATCTCTGAAGGCATTGAGGAATGGATTTATCCAGTGTCATTTATCACACCGCCCGTCAGTGCCAATATAAATGCGTGATGGAAAGCACACATTCACCTCTGAGTGGAACTGACTCACTTGCTCCACAAAACTGGGGTGAAAACCTGCAATGAATCATAAAATAAAGTATGTATACAACATTTCAAAGAGAAAGATTTGTATTTAATTTAATATTGAAAACAACTTCAGATAGCAGGAACAGATTACAGCATGCAGAGCTCATGTTCCTGCTAAACTATGAAAATAAAAATGAACACCACAAGTTTAAGGTGAGCATGAAGAATACTTATTTGGTCAAAGACATAAACACATGTAGACAGGAATAGGACAGCTTCAAGGCCACCTGGTTTTCCCATGTCAATGTCTGTGGCACATGCAAACTCTCTGTGGAGGCTGTAGAACTGTAGTTTTCCTCATGTCTTCTCTTGGAAAGATTTTATAGTGTGCTTCTTGCATCTGCCATCAGAGGATTAAGGAGTCATCCTACTAGGACAACCTTGTATTAGTCACTTGCACATTGAAATTTATCATAAAAGGTAATGGGATGTAAAATAGCATCCATTAATCATCCGCACTAAGTCTAGAATAAAGGATTTCCAGCTATTTGAATTTACCTGCATGTCAGCAAGAAGAAAAATCTGGCAGTGTATTGATGGACAGTCACTATATGTTCTTGTCACTCCAATGCATCTGCACTGAGATCAGAGTTATGGGATGTACACTATGGATCTTTGAGGAGGAAACTCATGTCCAGATGCGAAGAGAAGACATTTGCTTTTTGTGAAAAGAATCATAAAATGTTGCAAGACTGATCCAAAGAACAATGAAGCATGGATAAGCACAGCTGAGTGGATTTTTGGGACAATAAACCAAGTGCTGAGTTTTTATGTAAAGATGTTCTGACTGGTAAGGGGGAGAGAGACAGGAAGAGGGAGAGAAAGGTAGAAAGGAACAAGGAACTGACAATTAGGGACAACTAATCACTGAGTGTGTAGCCAAGCGCATCCCCCCACACTGGTGCCAGTGCTTGCACTGTGCTTGAACCTGCGCTGAATGCCAACGGCAGATAATTATAAACCCGCAGGGCAGGCCTCCTCTGTGCAGAGGGAGGGATGGAGCCTCAGCCAAGCCTGAACTCCTGACCTTCTTCACACACCAAGCGTCTGTTGTGGGCTTCGGGAGGTGCAAGATGGGTCACAGCAAGCCGTGAGGCAACTGGGAGAGAACGAGAGAGGGTAGAGGGAGGGAGAGAGGTGGCAGAGGTGTGTGTGTGTGTGTGTGTGGTGGGGGTTGGGGGGGGGTAGAGGGAAGAGGGGGATGGGTGAGGGACACAGAGTAGGGAGGGTGAGGTGGGGGATGGAGGGTTTTGAGGGAGGAGGTGCTCACTGGAGGGTCACTTTTTTCGGCATTCTTTGGTGCTTGGCCCTGACCAATCAGTGGGAGAAGTACCCACTTGACAAATCAGAGTGAAACCCTCAGTGAGAGAAATCCCCTTTGTTATGCCTGTTTGGTTATCTCCTCTCACTTTATCGTCATTCATTAGGTGGGGAAATTCAGTCTGTTCAATTCCTTTGTAAACAAAGAGGAGCCTTTGTCTGAGCCTGATCATCTTTTAAAGTTCCCTTATCATTACATTGTTACACTTATAAGCAGTTCATTATCTAATTCCTTGAGTCTTAATAGTTTTAAAGTCCTGATCTTACGAATTAATAAGCCCATGTGAGAAGGAGACAAGTGATTGTTTGTTCGTCATTTATCGATGATCCAACTGTGTCAGTGTCGCTGTGACCCACAGAACAGAGATGCACCCAGAAAAAAACCCCAAAACAATCTTAATTTCCCATCATCTCTGTGAAGTCAGAAATGTCTGTGGACCACCTCGGCTCATCTGGTCTCCTGCTCTCATCATGAAGATCTTGCTTGCTTTGCACTTTGCCAATTTCCCATGATTGAATGTAATTGGGACCAGATAACCCCCCACCCCCCACCCCCCCAGGAGTCTTTGATCACTTCTGACCTGGCTCCAGCTCAGCTCTGACACACTGGCAACCATTTCTTGGGTGGTTTGTGATTGCTCGCAGACAGACAGTGAAATATATTGATGTGTGAGCTTCAAAATCCAACATGCTGCAGGGAATATTATATCTTCATTCCCTGGGATTGTTTGCGCAGCATGCTATCTCATGATACACATCTGTGCAATAGAGCAGTGTGAGCTATTTGTGTGGAGCTGTTTATGCATGTGTGCGTGCATTTCATGAGTGATTGTCTTGAGGGAATAGAACAAGATGTGCACCAAGATTCCCAAATTCGATTCAGGAGATTTGTAAATCCTGTGCAAATTACTGTTGCCTCTTTCTTTTCTCCCCGCCGTGCTCCTCTTTGAAACTCGTCTTCTGAGGCAATCACTCCCAGATGGAGAATATTAGACCTAATCACTTCCATTTGCCGGCTCTTTTACTCTCACTGCGAGGTGACATGCCGTCTCCCTCTGACATCTCCTCACAATGGACAATTAAGGAGCACTCATCAATCACTTTCAGCAAAGAACTTTGACACCCAAAATCTGGTACAAATCATCTCATTTGATAACCTAGAGAACTCTACAAATCTGCTTATGTGCATGATAGGTTCCATTGTGTGCGAGTGCCCCTATCAGCGCTATTCTGTGCGGGCACTTCAAAACTGTCAAGTGCACTCAATATAATTTTTTTGAGCCCTTCCCTTATAGTGTACGACACGTACATACTGGAGGAGTTGCTTTTGATCTACTGTTTGATACAAATACTATGTCAAAGGTATTGGCTCAGCTTTAAACACAGCTATGTGCTTACAGCCTTGAACCTGAGCGGAAGCTGTCTTTCAGTCTGCCATTTGGAAAAGCTGAAAATCAAAGATGAAGGAGACTGACATATGGAATTAGAGGTGTCCACCTCTCTACCTTCAGACTTCATACATTTTTTCCAGCATCTCCCTCATGTCAAATCATCTTCTTCTGTCCTAATTTTTGATTAATACCATTACCTCCTTGCTTTGCTCCTCTCTCACTCCACCACCAAGCTCCCTCCTCTCCCATCCACCCTCACCTCGTGCCATCCTTTTCCCTCTTTTTCTCCCTCTCTTCCCTCCATCCTTCATTCTGTGAGACAGACAATAAAGCAAGCTTTTCCATGGCTGACCTGCAATTCACCCCTACCTCTACACCATCCCAAACCACAGACGGAGGGTGAGTTACAGCCCGTGATCCAGTGTGGTGCATAACAGTCCTGGATCTTCAGCCAGAATTTGGGTCCCACAGGGCTTTCGGCCCCCGTGGTCCGTCTACTCTGTTCTTCCCCCCTCTGCTCAGCCCTGATGGGGTCACACACCAGACTCCAGACATGCACACACACCACTCACATCACGGTCCCATCGAAGGAAATTCCTATGGGTTTGGGAGGAATAAAGGAAAAGAAATTGAGGGGGGAAAAGAAGAGAGGAATGTTGAAATGAAGGAAAGAGGAAATTCTATTTCATTGAGAGAGACCTGCAATTGCACTTAGGCCAAAGTGACCCCTCTTACATGTGTCCATTCCTCAAAAAAGAAGCAGAGCACATTTTGACATTCATCTAATTCTAGGCACGTGCTCCTTTCTGCTTTTCTCACGACCCTCATTTGACACAGCCACGTCACTGACCTTTGGATCTGTCATTTCGCAAGCAGAAATTATAGTTCATGTGAATCAGATGTTACAGCGAGGAGACTGAGTGCTCCTTTGTTGCCTGGCAGCTTGGCCAGATGACGAGCACCTGTTTCCAAATAAATCTTCAGATAAAAATGATATACTGTACCTTGATCATATGTCTGGAATTTCGGAAATCTGATTCCTAGTGCATGCATACTGTTTCTTACTCCCATGTTAATTCTTCTTCTATAGCCCCAAGTTATACGTTTCCTATTTGCGCTCACAAATGCTAGTGATCTGGATTTAAAGCAGAGGCCAGAGTCACATGTTTCTCCAGCCGCCTTCATCCTGAAGAGGCTGCAGAGCACTTTGACCCCAGGGTCCCAGGCTTGTGTTGGAGGCCCAGCCAACCCCACTAGTGGAACCATGAACCGTGTCAGGTCATGTCAGCTCTCTGCTCGGCTCCCCTTACTTGAATGTAAATAAAGCCAGTCTGGCTTGGTTCCACACCACCAGCACAACTCACCCTCTTTTGTCAGGGCCAACAAATGACAGCCTAACTGGAAGGTCTTTTATCAAAATCTCTTGTTCCGCTTTGACAGTAATAAAGCTGCGCAATTAATATCCTTAGTGGAGAAGTAGGTTTGTGCTCAGACACAACATTTAAATGGTAAGTTTGACGTTTTGGGAAATACACTTTTAGCAGAGAGCTAAATGAAAAATTGATACCAGTCTTTTTCATGTGTACAGTCAATATGTAGTTGGATTCAACAGATAGTTAGCTTAGCATAAAGAGGGTGTGGTCTGCTCAAAAGGTAAGGAACACACCCAAATGCAACTCCAGGGTTCACTAATTAAAATGTTAAATCTTATACAAAAACCTAAAAGTAAAATGATACTTTTTTCCATGCCTCTGGCCTGTGTGTAAGTTAGGCTAACAAAGTGCTGGCTGCATCCTTATATTTATTGTAACATGAGATATCAACTTTCTCATATAACTTTAGCAAATAGGCATATCTCCCAATATGCTGGACTATTCCTTTACATGCAGGTTACATCCTGTGTCCCTATTATTGTGATCTAGCAGAATCCATGAGGCCTTTTCTTGACAAAAGCCAAATCTAATTCAAGCTTTGTTCCATCCCCAAGAATAACCCATTTTTTTTTACTGGGGACTTCATCCCAAAGTAAAGAAAGAGGAGAGCGCAGACCGGGTCCCAAGAGGTCATAAATTGTTCGGGGCAGACCCAGTTGGGTAGGGAATTGAGTGCAGGCAGAAGCTCCCTTAAAGAGTCTAGTGGTCTCTGTGTCTCCTAGAGTTTAACCCTCTCACCTCTTCTCATTGGCCACTCTTTTATTCAGTAGGCTGATTTATTGGAGTTCACAAGGGAGAAAAACAGGCATAGCACAGCCATCAGCCTTGCCTGTGATAAATGACCCACGCTGCTATCTTCTTCTCAAGTGGGACCTACAGATCCAATGGGTGTGAGTATGTGTGTGTGTGTGTGTGTGGGTGTTGACTTTTGTAAAAACATTTAAAGTGGGTCCTTGTTTGCATTTCTTGCATACAATGTTCTGATGATAGAGGGCGAAATAACAACCAGAGCAGAAAGAGATCATTCATAAATATCATCTTCAGTGACAGCAGTTAGCATGCAAAATCATTTGATGCTTGTAAAAACATCAACATCACCCACACATGACACAAATATTTTGATACAAATCTTTTTACTATCTTTCACTTTCAATTTATGTTTATTAATTTATGTCTCACCAAGCCCCCCCCCATATCGCCGGTCCTGCCCCTGGCTGCCCCAGTGCAACACAACCCCTCTTCTCCCCAAATGAAATTCTTTGGAAAGTCATTTTATATCACCCTTTGACTGTGCATTGAACTGTAAAACCACCCCATTGGAAACAAAATAAAAGGATAGGAGAGGGAGAGAAGGGGGGATGGGGCAAGGAGGAGAATTATAATTCTTTGCAGGCCTTTGGTATTAACCCAAACACCAGAGCTGTCAGCAGTTCAGAGAGGGAGGTGCGAGGGGCAAACATTCAGTGTTAATTGGCACTTTGTAAGCTCTGAGCCTTCCTTTTGTGAGGGAAGTGGAAGAGAGAGTGAGTGAGCAAGAGGGGGGAAGAGGAGGAGTGGGGGCAGGGGGTTACTGGTCAGCAGAGGGGGTTGAGGGAGAAAGAGACAGAGAGAGAGAGGGTGGGAGAGAGAGACAGCTCTTGTTCTTGTAGGTTTGTTGGGCCTTGTTGAGGGTGTTTACGGTTCACTTCTTATCCTTTGTTAATTGGGCTTTCTCTCCCCCAGTGAAAAAAAAGAATTCATGTAACCCCCAGCCTACCACCCATGCTCCCAGTGACTCTCCCCAGCAGCTTGATCAGCAAGAGGGGGATAAATGACAAGAACATAACAAATGGATTGTCCTGCGAACATCATTAAAGGCTTATGCACATACAAATCGCTGTATAAGGTTCTTTGTTTTATCATGAGTTGCAAAGGAAACTGCTCCAACTGTGCTATTGCAGCTAAACCCTGTTCAATTTAGGGGAAAACATGCACATAACATTATTTTCAGGTGCCAAAACATCAACCAAGAAATCCTCAGCAGCTTTTTTTTAGGAGTTGAAAGTGTATTTTCAACTCCCCCATTAACTTCATCTGATGCCCCCGTGTTAATGGTGATACAGAGGAGCTGGAATAGAGCAATGTCAGACCATTAGGTACAGGATGTAAAAACACCCTGTCTGTCCTCTTTGTGGATCCTCTCCTTCCGCTGATGTGTTTGGAGTTATCTAAAATAATTAGAGAGAAGAGATTGGCAGACACACGGGTGTGTGTGTGTGTATGGGGGTGTAAGGCACCTGTCTTTGAAAGAGAGAGGGGAAGGGTGGAGGGTGGGGGGGTAATTGGCATGAGGCTGGTGCACCCTGCTTCACAGCACCTCTGGCCTCTTTCTGTCTTTCCCTCTCTCTCCCACTGACTGATGTAAATAATAATAGTGCCAGTATTGAAAGAACACAGGTGTCAGCCATTGTGCTGCTCTGAATGGACCTGGGGGAAGGAGGTCAGGGGTCGCATGGCCACCTCAGCCACCTCTCACACCCACAGTTTTTTATTCACACTGACGCTCCCTGTCATAGGTTTTCATCTCCAACCCCCTCCCCGCTCCCCCTGTCTCTCTCACTCACTCACTCCTTTTGTTATCATAGCTCAATGTTTTGTGAAAACTTTTCAGAGGTCATGCACAAGCTCGGTATTCAGGGAGATTAACATTCTTTTCACAATTAATCGGCTCACACAGCTACGCAGATCAATGGCTGGTTTCAGCCACAAGAGCCAATAGATGGATGAAATTTGATTTTCTTTACACCGAGGATAATTTGTAAAATATTTTTTATTGTTAATATCAGTAGCTTAGATGCGTATATAAAAATATTCAAAGGAAGAATTTGACGTTTTTGGAAATATTTATTCAACGTTTATTCACTTTTTGAACAAGATTTAGAAAAGAAGATTTATTCCTCTGTTACATCTGTCATTTAAATATGTAGCATGATACATTAGCTGGCTGGCTTAGCTTGGCTTATCTTTGCATAAAGATCGGAAATTGGATAAAACAGCTCTACCAAAGAGCACTTAAGCTCACTAATTAATGCTTCATCTTGTTTGTTAACTGATATAAAAACAGAAGCATAAGCAGGATAATTGTCTCTTTTGTGGGTGCTGGACAACCAGCAGAGACACTAGGAAGTTACTGATTTTAATTTGAATCTCAGTTCACTTTTATTGCACAGACATGAACGTGGTCCTCTCAGATAGGTACCAAATGTTGAATTGCTCCTTTAATGCCTCTTATTTCCTGGATCTCCTTGTGTTACACTGTAGCCTCACAGCAACATACGGTTGTGATACATTCTGTTTTGCCTCATTTTCATTTTCATCATCAGTTTCCTCTGCCATCACCACGTCCACCGACACACGGTTTGGCTCATGAGTCCCATTTTTACCAGTTGACCACTCATCCTTTTGCCATTTGGTGATAAATGTCTAACACACACATATCATACATGCATGACATGAATTGTGTGTGTGCGACAAGGCCATCTTTTCTGTGGTGCTCAGAGTAACTGATGGATGAAGCTGGAGGGAGATTTGTGGAGCAGTGTCCTTTGTGCTCGAAAACACAGGACAAGAAATAATCAGAAACTGGAACTGGGGCATCATGGTTGAGGTGCAACGTGCCATTTCCATGGATAGGTAACTATTTATGGTCTGAAACATGACATTTCTGCTGCTTCAGCAAACTCTGTAGGCATATATAAAACTGAAGACATATTGAATGCAATGTGGAAAAAGACTATAGACATATTTTACATGTCATTTGACTTAACTGCTGCAGCACACATAGATTGTGTCACAGGGTTGTGTGTGTGTTTATTTATTGTCAAGTTGCTCTTCATTTAATGCACAAATGAGACATTAATTTCTATTTCCAAAGTTGAGGACTGTTCTACACCTAACAAAGCTTTTCTGGCCTCTGACATTTTATGCGGTAACCATTGACCAGGACCAGTGGAAGGATACAATGATTGAATTCTTCATTATTTTTTAAATTGGGTTTAATAAACTGTAATTTTAAAACAACAATCCATGAGCTGTATGGACAGATCGCTTCTGAGTAGAATGGTACACTCCCATTACAACTGGCTGTCTTTATCTGCCCACATAGAGATGAAATAATATGCTGTTACTGATCACTGATATCAAAGTAGAATTCACCTTACATTATAAACCTCTAAGCAAGTAATTAAGTAAGCAATTTTATGTGTAGTCTGAAAAGCAGCCAACCTCAGCTTTGGTCTTGGCCTCGACTGTTTGCAGAGATAATTAAAATGTTTTTGATCTTGATATAGCCCTGTCTAAACCTTGGGGGAAACCTCCATGATACTGAAGCAATAGCATAGCGACAATGTAAATACATCAGCTGCAACATTTAAACCAGTTTTGGGCTTAAAGTTTGTGTATGGTAGTTTGATTGTCAGCATGAATGCCAGTGGATAACAATTTAGAAGGGCATTATAAATATATCCATGGATGCATCCAGGTTTTGAGTGTTTACAATATATTTTGTGTGTGTGCGCATGTTAGTCGGTGTTGTGGGTGGATGTTCCTCAGCCTATAAGATCCATGCTTGGTGGAGATGGAGATGCTAGAGAAGGGTGAGAGGATTTATTGCCTAGCATTAGGAGCACTAATCTGTTGCAGGTGTTTCTGGCTGTTCTCCCAGGCCATGCTGGCTCTCCTCCCCAGGAGGCCCCAGCATTTTTTTTGTGTGTGTGTGACAGAAAGAGACAGAAGGAGGAAGGGAGAGATTTTATTTTTCTTTCCACAGCATCTGCAGGGAGATTGTACCATATCCAAGATCCTCTCAAATCACAAGAGTATAAAGCGTATAAGGATAATGACAAAAATGAGATGAATTCCAGTGACTTCTACCCATCTGTCCTATCAATTGAAGGACCACAGGAAAATAAACTTTTATCACAGATTCACGGCCACATATTCTTGCTCTTGGAGATTAATTTCAATATATCCAGGAGAAATTGCTTTTCTTTTTGTTTTACAACTTTAAGAAAAAAATCACATGATGAGCCTTAGTGAGGCTTTTTATGTCTTTCTTTCTTTTGACAATAACACCTCACTCTAGGTATACAGTAGAAAACTACTTTATCAGCAGGGTACAACTTATAGGGTGTATTACAATAAAGATAAGACCATCAGGATGGACTGAGCCAACAGCTTCACGGGAAGCCTGTGGTGCCTTTGGGGTGATGAACAAAGGCACAAAGGGGCCCACTGAGAGACTCCTGCTCTGTAGAAAGTCTGCAATGCCTACTGTGGCCAGCTTTGGTGGGATGAAACTAAAGGAAATAGGGAAGAATGGAGATGGGGAGGAATCCAGGGGTGGCAAACAGTTAACACAGGCAAAGGTACCGGGGGTGGGGGGTGACATGGTGATGGGGGGGTGGGGGGTAGGGGTGTCTTGACATCCATTAAATAAAAAATAAAACATTGTCAAGTCTGTCACAGGGGACCCAGTTATTTTCTTTCAAGCAAAGACTTTGTGAAAGAAATAAATTGCGATCACATGCATTATGCCCCGCCATTTGGGATTTTCTCTCAGCAAGGAATGGGTTTCAGTGGTAGCTATGCACAGGAAGTAAACTTACTTCACTACTTTAGTACTACTGCCCTCATGTGGATGTTCAAAGTACTCTTCAGTTGTAAAGCTACCTCTTAACAGGAATGGTTTGGAGTATATATTTAAGTGTGCTGACTGAATGTTTTGATAAAAAAAATGTTTTAAATCTAATTTTGAATGTTCAGGGACTGTCCAGATTATTTTAAGATATTTTAAATGGTAATACTTAAGTAATTGGTTGTTGCACAGTTTATAACTGATCTTTGTTTTGTGATTGACCTTTTAGAACTCAATGTGACTGTTTTTGGAGTGTCCTGGTGGACTACTTTGATAACATCTCAGGTTTGATTCATGGCGAAATGTCTTAAATGCCTCCATAAATGTCGAAATATGTTTCCTCCATTTAGGGAGGCAGCCACCATCACCAGTTTTTGTTATGTGAAAAGTCTGATGTTCCAACCACCATTGAATCTTCACTGAGGAAGAAGAGATGTCCTCTGCTCTTCAGCATCTTCCTTTTCCTAACGTGACTTGCTGGCAGAGCATTCTCCTTAGGTAAACCATGTGGATTTTTTGAATTTGCATCTGATATCTGTTTGTGCGGTGGCTGGTGGTAGAGCAAACTGGCTGTAAATTACACATAGGAACTAATCCGGAACAAATTCAAACCATCAGATTTTCTCTATTGTGGACTGGACCTCTCCCAAAAGCAAGATGAGAAAAGGTGGACGTGGTTCAGTCTGTTCCATTTGCCTGTGCGGAAAATCATTTTCCAGCCAGTAAGTAAGAATATTAGGCCACAAAAGTCTGGGTAAACCAAAATAGTTAAAAGTTTGTGAAGCGTCATTAATCCCAGTGTTTATCACTACATTATGAATATAATGTCAAAGCTTTAACCATATTATATATCTATTTATACAGTCAGGAACATGTTTAACAGTAGTACAGATAAATATTTTTCAAGGACTGGACTTATAGAAGTTCTGCATGATATAGTTTGTGATAGTAGGGGACCAGTCTTTGATAACAATCAAAATTTGGGTGAACCAAGGGTAGAAGAGATCAGTCTGTCTTGTAGCTCCTGTAATGATGATGTTCAAGGCAGCATCTGTGGCCGGGTATGGTGTGACATTGGTGAGTCCCCTAAGATAGAGAAAAATACTACACTTTACCATTGTGAATAGCACATAGTAAAATATACACATATAATGTTAATGATGCCAAACAATGTTTTGAATATTGATTCAACAAACCTGACTTTCTCCATAGCTGAGTCAGTATCAATGAGCCCCAGCGTACATAAAGACATGGACACATTGCTCCTCTTCATCGATAGCTCATGCCAAAGGGATTTGAAGAAACCATTCAGGGCATGTTTCGTAGAGGTGTACGGTGCCACAAAGGGAGAAGCGATTTCACCTGTGAAGTGTCCGTAACTATTAAACTCAGGTATTCAACATGTGTCATTTTAAAGTGTTTGTACTCACAGATGGGATCTTAAGTTGTACGTACATACAAATTGAGAACTTTTGTGGTCTTAGAGCTCATCAGTATTTTAGTATTTCAAAACTGTTCAAAGGGTAGAAAAGATTTTTCCATGTGGATTCACATGTAGTTGGGACCACTTATATACCCATCTGAGGAACACAAATCCATACAGTGGTTTATATATTCATGGCCATGAAGTAGCAAATACAGCACTATTAAACAAAAAAATCCGATTTTTCACAAAAGGCATCACCTTGACATCCGTTCAGTAGGTGTTCTTGAGCTGTCATGTATTCTTGATCATATCACATGATCTTCCTCAGAAGATGGAGTGTTACACCTTAAGTTTTCAGCCAAGTTTTTTTTCTGAGCACTGCTACTTATATGTTTGTATGTTTGTATATATAGTATATGTTGTATGAGTATACTTGAAAGATTACTGTCATCAACACATATAAAGATGCTGTGACAAACCTACCTAAAAGTGATGAAACAATCACCACTGATCCTTTACTTTGTTCAAGGGAGTCCAAAGCTTTCCAAGCCATCTGAACATAGCTGAAGAAATTAACCTTTGAAAAGCAGACAGACAGACAGACACACACATACAAACAAACAACTGAGATCAGTGCACCATCCTCACTTTATGTGCTGATAGACCATCAAACCATTACCTTCATCAACCATGTGATGTGTTCCATATCCCCCTTCCACATACTGAAGGGGGTTGGACCAATGTGGTTGAGAACCAGATAATCCAACCCTCCAAGTTTTTCCAGAGCAAAATCTACCACTTTGTCAGGGTCCGACTCATTGCTCATGTCTGCTGCTATGTAAAGCGCCTTCTTGGCTCCCAAACTCAAGCACTTCTCGGCCACCTATAAGCAGAGATCAAAAGGAATGGATTAACTGTCCAATGCAGCTGCAGAAAAGTAGAAAACACCTTTGACTTTATCCTCATACTTTGTTTTCTTTTATATGTTTCTATGAATTTAATGGACACAGAATTTCTTGAATCGATAACAAAAATGTCTAAATGCTGCATTTAGTGGTGTATACATGCATTAGTTTTAGCTTTGATACCATTTACAGTACATGCTGTCTAGTTCACTCACCTGCTGTAACACTTTCTCCCTCCTTGCTGTAATAACTATCTGTGCTCCAAAGCGGGCATAATGATATGCTATTTGTTCACCAATGCCGGTGCTGGAACCGGTCACTAACACCCTGGCACCTCTGAGAGACTCTGAAACAAATACATACTTTTTTTTAATTCAGTACACATGTACAGCTATGCAAAGCACACAAAAACCCCTAAGATGTGAATGTAACCACTTCTCCAAACTGCACACCATGTGATCTGAATCAAATGGGAACATTTGTACATGTTATGCAGGAGTGTCCACCAGTTAGACAAGGTGGGAACAAATAACAAAACCATCTTTCTGAAACTCATGGTTTAGATGCCGAGGCAGTCAGCATCTACTGTTGCCAAAAAGATGTTAGGTGGGTAGGCACCAGCCACCCAACACTTTTCTGTTCAGCAGTGGAATTGCTCTTAAATAGAAATTTTATCGGTAGACCTCTTTGTTGCTAGGACGGTCAGGGCCAGGTTGGGAGGAGGGAAGGAGAACCAGTGCAGCTCTAACTATGATATAATGTCTCATTCTTTTGTTTCCTCATTGACTTTGCTATGTACTTTGTGAAATATTCTGGGAAAGACCCATGGGGGGCGGTGTAGGCTAGGACTGAGGAGTGATTCAAGATGCAGGTGTAGGCTTACTTCTTTGTTTCTTTTATAATCTTAGTCATTTGTCAGTGTACTGTGACCAAAATGTTATGAATTTATCAAGAGGGAGAGGGCAAAAATATCCCTTTTGTTTATTTTAATTCCTTGGTACATTTAGGTGTTATGTTATTGACAGAGGTTATCTGTTGATGTACACCTACAATGCCTGGAAAATAACTGAAAAATCGGTCATGCAAAAAAGACATTTTTATGTGTTGGATCAATATATTGCTAATTGTAATTATGATTTGTGCCAGAAGATAATGAACTATAAAGTTTTGAAACTGAATTTAATTGTGTTTGATTTATCTTAGGTCAAAACTATAAAGCCACGGTCCCCATTTCACCTATAGTATTTCAGCAAATACAGCAGACCTTTACCCTAACAACATAAACCAAAGTCCTCCCTAGATTGCTTCAGGTTAAAGAGTATTTAGACACTCACTTTCATCATTAGACTCATATTTGTGAAATATTTGAGGCCACAACACTGCTTTCTTTATTTAACTCACTTGGGCACTTTAACCCTTCATCAGCTACATTTGCTCTGTTCCCCATCTGAAACCTCCTTAAATATGGAAGCATATATCAGCACCTTTATTCACTTTCATAGATTCAGCAAAATGTGCATGTGCTGATTACAGGCATAACTGCGCTTCAAGGATAACGTACCTTTTTATTTCTGTAGAAACAGATCATCATTAGGTGTCATTCCGTATTTCTAAAATATAGTATTATCTCTAATGTCAAAATATACTCTTCATTAAGCTGGGTGGTATAATGTTGTGTGATATAATAGGGACACTACCCCATTGACTCAAACCATATCATTACATTACTTGTGGAAACTCGAAAGTACACTGCATTTTCACAGCACAGATAAATGCTGTGCTCTCTCTGTGGTAAGACCTCAGTCACAAGCGGAAAGCATGTCAGATTATCACCAACTGCTCACTCAATTTGTGTTTCCTTTGCTAAATTTCCTCAGGGGAACATTCAACTTTTATAAACCTCTTCACTAATACAGCGTCAGTAGGCATGTTTAGCATCCAGTCATTTAAATGTAAAGTTTACATGGTCCATAATGTGCTGTGGGCTGTGCAGTTGAGCCTGCACAGGATCAATTTTAAGGGGCCTCACTGCAATGTAGAGCCTGTATCCCATGATGTCCTGAATGGGTGTGTTGATGGGAGCAGTATACAGAGGTTGCTGATGAAAGATGAATTGCATTTCAGAATTCAGAATAATTTTCTTAATGCTCTGTTAGCTTTTGCCTAAAAAGTGAAACCTGTACAGTTATTACAATATCTGATATCGGATATTGATGGTTGGCTTTCATTTTCTTACCTGTATGGTTCTGACTCACGTGTGTATTATTTGACAAGATTGCTCATTATTCCATTGTGGGGCTTTCTTTTGGTCACTCTATTTTAAGATTCTGATTTTTTAGTTTTTTCAGTTTATTTGAGACTTTTATGTAAAGCAGTAACACTGTCTATGGCATTTGCACCTGTGGGCCAACACACATTACATGTGTGGTGCATTTAAAGTCAAAACAAACACGCACACACGTATGCAAAAACGCATAAAATATTTACAATTGATAAGAGCACAAAATACAGTGACTTGTATGTTGCTGTTGTGTCTCCCTTACCTGCATCAAACCTGGGTGACGTCCACTTGACGGCTAAGAAAGCAACGCATAAACTTGCTAAGAGGATTTTTGTGAAAGTTCCCATTCTGTTAACTTGCTGATAGCTAACGAGATTTTCGATGATAGCCTAGACTTCTAAAACTTCAGACTCCAGAAATACCATCCACAGGGAATGTATGCAAGCCAAATGTAAATTATGCAACCCATTCTCCTCCTCTTTTTTCTTGACCAATGAATATAATCATTGCATCACATCCTAAGCTCTACAAAGGAGGCGTGTTGTTCAGATCAAAGGTTTATTGAGCTTGAATCTGACTTATGCTTCAGGCTTGGTCTGCATTAAAGATAAAATAGCTAAATTATATTAGTTTGGTATGTTAAAAAATAATTTATTTTTTTTTTTAAACCTGAGGCCAAATGGTAATTTAAATAACTATAGATAGATAGATAGATACAAAAACACCAACCATAACGAATCTGCGGCTCTTAAATAACGTGATACTAGTTTTTGAAACAGCAACTTTATTGACACAGTCTCTGTGTGTAGGGATCAAACGGGGATGTCCTTCAGTGCAGTCTGACAGATAGCATTTACTCCAGCTCATTCTTAGCGCACCTGGAATAATTGTATCCAAAGGAAAACTACACCGCCGTGGACCATGGCGGCAAGGATTTTGCCCTTAGTGAAGTTGGTATTTTTAATTTCGCCTGTAATTTTCTTCAAGTTATGGCCGCTGTAGCTAGGTGCTAGCTGCTCGATTAGCCAGTTAGCTAAGTTAGCAGTCACTGTCAAGAGCTTTCCATCTGTCGTCTTTAGACACTTCACCTACTTCTCGGATAGTTAGTTTTATGGCTGGATTAGGACGAAGGGCTGTAATAATGGATTTATTTCATTCGTTAACATTAGCTAATGTTTTATAAGTAGTTAACTGCTCACTGATATATTTTACCATCAAAGGGCAATCTTTAAGTTCTGCATTACACTACAATTAAAGTAACTTGTAACCGTGCTTTCTATAATCTGTTTTTGACTAAACACAGGACTTGGTATTTTTGGTTAACAGACCGACTCTTTGTTCTTTCGTTTCCAGAGTGGCCACCAAGGTGACCATTGCAGGAGGAGCTCTGTACGTTGCCTGTGACTCTGGTTTGTTGGGGAGCAGTGATCAGGGCTCAGAGGCCCTGGGGAAGGCCAAGGCTGCAATACCCCCCGCCATACAGGAATGGATGAAGTACTTCGGTCTTGAGGTACAGATAGCATGCATTGCTTAAACATCTCGCTCTGATGCAGCAGGCCTAAGAAGCCCGAGTAGACATCAATATACCTGACAGGAGAGAAAATGTGTGAGGCAGACACATTTATGTATTCTAATTCCAAACAGGCTAGTGCTGTGGACACTGTGCTGACTCATACAGTGAATATATATAATATAAGAGTCCTGCCCAAAACATAAATATTTACAGTACAGTAAGGCATGCTGCACTATTTTACCACCTGATGTTGAGTAGCATCTTGAGTGAAGAGTGATCAGGGAAAATTACATCTTTCATATGTGAATGTACAATGTACGCTGCACTGTGCTGTTTCAATATACGGGATCCTCTCTCTCTCTCTCCTTAGGGTCAGCTTCCAACCATGCCTAAGATTGAGTTTGCCCCTGTTCAGACTTGGAACTCTGGTGAGACCTGAATGAAAAGCTTGCTCCTCTTCTGTCTTTTAAAACGAGCATAATCATTTAGCAATGGTTAAGTGATGGGTTTTGGTTTTTGAGCATGCACAGATTTGATATCCCAGTTGTGTACTACACTTGTAATATGGAGTGATATTGTTGACGTTTCATTGGTGCAGTAATCAGTCACAATTATGACTTTGAGATTAGCAGTAAGCTTTTGGTCAAAATGTATATCTGATGACACACACTCATACCATTATTACTATGTTTTTATTTTATCTCAGGAGTGCGGTGGACAATTTCAACTCTTTCAGGGGCTCCAACCAAGGCAGCTGAATACTCAAATCAGGGTTTGCAGTACCTGAAAGACCTCACCAAGTGAACACTGCGGGTAACCTGACATTTATCAATATTTTTTGACTTTTGCACTTGAGAAACAACATTACTTCTTCAAACGTTGTAGCCCATCAGAAGAAAGAAGAAACAACTGACATGAAAGAAAACTGCTAGATGACATTCAGCTGCAAGGAGTGTGGTCTTTTGAATGGCATTATGGTTTTCATAATGATAGCGGCATTGGTTGGGAGCTGTATGTTATGTGAATGAGTAAAATGTTTTTTGTGTATACCACTAAATTGTATGTACAGACTGATTTTGCTCCCCCTTTTCCAGACCATCCAAATAATGTAATGAAGAGAGTGTCTGTTGTGTATATGCAGTTTCACTATTTCTGACTAAGTAATACATCAATCTTAAAACACATCCACTCTTTAGTTTGATTTATTGAGTCAAAATACACATTATACTGCAATTATTTGTCAGTTACGTGCGTTCAAAGGATAAGACCAAACAAATGTGCAAAAACCTTTATTAGTAATGACAGAATAGTAATGACACAAATTGCCGGATGATGGTGCTACAACTTCATAACAGGAGGTGACTGAAAACATGAAGAATTCAGTCATTTGTAATTTCACTCTACACAACACAGAAACACCCCACAGCACCACTAGCGGTGATGTATAGTGTTATACCCTTTTTCAAATTGTTTCGTATTTTAATGTGGGTCGAACAAACAGGGTCTGGCACACGTCACCTTTCCACTGTCAAGACAGGGTTTGGGAATCTCCAGGCACCCTGTACAGATGATGCATGCAGATTTTTGACAGCTAAAAATAACAGTAACAGCACACCCACTGATTGACTAGTTTACTGAAGGATACACTGAATGACTTGGTGAAGGCTGAGAAGGGCGAGACCAACTTATTAGCCTGGACATGGTGACAGAGTTAGGATGAAATCCATACTGCAAGCATACGTCATGTTTGCTACGAGACAGTTATAACAGACTAGAACCAGACTTAGTTACTGTCAACAAAGTGTTTTTTTCAGTTGATTATACCTGTTAAATATTCCTTTTATAATTTATGTATATTAATGACCCTTTTACTAAAAGCTGGTGGTGTTTTGATGATATATTCATATTGAGTAATCACAACAGGCAACATTACAAGGCCTTTTACACAAATTGTACAGATTAAATACTGTAATCTGAATGTATTGCAACTAGTTTTTTTTCCCTCCTTTTATTCTTTATCCATGTGATATAAAGCATTATTCTGCCACATTTTCTCTTAAGGAAAAAAGCAGTTTGCAGAAACTATAGCATACCATAACCTAAACATGTAAACTTTATACATTTAAAGTGCTCTCCACAATATCAACAGTGAGATTATACAACCAATGATGATGATGTGTTACATTTAAAGAACATTTTCATGATTCATTGAGAGCAGAACACAGCACGAATATAAACCAATGGTTGCAAAACTTTCCTCAAGCTGTCATTGTTGTTGCCTCTGGATGACAACCTAACAGCATCCTTTATACAGGAAGGTTCATTAAGAGCGCAGATTGAGATGAAGTATGTACACTATTGCAAAATGACAAGCCGGAAGGCACTTGATGATGTGTGTGGGATCAAATTCAAATGGGAATTTGGCATCTTTATTATCAGTACAAAGAAACTGATGTTCCTTGTGCTGTTAAACTATGATTTAGAGCCTGTGCAGAAACCTTCCTTCAAGGCTAAAAGAAGCAATGTCCAGCATGAAAATGTGGCCAATTCATTCAGCCATGGATACAACAATTCTAAATATGTTGCTAAGGTGCAGGTGTAGGTTTCCATGAGTTTATTTCATCCGAATTGCTCTTGAAAATAGAAGGGCCTCATTAAAGTGATTTTACAATGCTGCTTTTTAACACCCCTTCCAGTACTAACACTGATTTGATATTGTTAGATAAATACAGTATATGCATTTGTCTGCCCATTGCATTTCATAAATGTCTCTGCGGGAGGCATCTATGCAGAAGAAAATGTGTATACCAAGCTTATTACCTATTTTGTAAATCCAAAGAAATGCAGCTTTAAAAGGATACTTTGAGCAGCTTTTAGTCACTCAGTCCAGGGTTTAATCCACATAATTACTTTCAGGGACAGATCAGTGAGTAACTCAGGGACAATAATGCAAATGTAGTATCAATTGCAATTTGCAGCTGCTGGGAAGTGCAATCTTGGACTGTCCAAACATAAAAGTATAAAGCAGAGCAGCAACAATAAAACAAGTTGACTCCCTCTTCTCGAAATAGCAAAGCGTAGTGGTGCTACAGTTCTGCCGCGTATACGAGAAAAACAATGAAAAAAGATTGCACTCTTTTTTTTGAAGAATAAAGCATATTAACTATTAAACCCTGCCATGGCCTTGAATAACACACTGTAACAATGAGTGGAACTGAAGCAGATGGTGGGAGGCTGGAGAGTAAGATAAAAGTGTCCACTATCTCTAGGTGGTTTTGACCAGGTCATAGACATGAATATGAAAGTCATCATCATATTTGATATAGTAGACAGAGGGCTTGGCCGGGACCTGGTAGATGACCAGGCCTGTTCTCTTCACACCCTTGTCAGTTACATACTCCACTTGTTTCCCCACCAGACTCTCCGTCTCTTCTCCTGGCTTCCTGTCTGCAGGCAACAGGTGCTTGTTTTCTGAGGAGGTGAATGAAACATCACAACATTAACAATGCAGTTACTGATATCTGAGATAGGTCCAAATGAAAAAAAAACCCCCAAAACAGGTATGGACAGCATTAAAAGCAATGGTTCTGGATTGTTCTTTCAACCCTAACCGTTCATCTTTGTTCACCTTTTTCTATTTCCCTATATATTTTCTGTATTTACTGTTCTCTTTCTTCTATACTTAGAGGAGAGAAAATCAATTTGTCTTTGTCATATACAAATTATAAATCCAAACCTGCTTCAGGCAAAATCCTGAGGTCTCCATCAGCATAGTCGTCCCAAAGCTGGTACATATAAAGAACTGGGTCCTTCTCATAAGTGATATAATACCAGTTGGTCATGATAGGAGCTCTGGAGAGGACCATGCCCCTCCACTCATTCTTCTCTCCATCCTCCTTTTCAAACAGATGCTCCACAGCTTTACCCACCAGCTCCTCAGCCCCTGGAGGTATCTTGATTTTGTTGTTCACTGTGGAGACACAGATACTGTATAACCCAACTGTTTAAAAATGCATATCAACATCCTTTATCTGAAAAAATGTTCATCTTGGATCACTTCAAAATCCAAAACATGAATTGACCACAGTAAAAGAGAAGCTTCCCCAAACTCACCAACTTTTTCTGTCAAGACTTGCAGGTTGGAAACTCTCTCATCCTTGAACAGCTCGATGCCATAGACGCAGTCAAAGCCGTCATACTTCACCATGAAGAGAGAAGGGTTTACACTGAGCCTGTCCAGCACTGTTCCCTTCCATTTGCTCTGGTTCCCCTTCTCACGCCAGTTATGCTGAATACGGACTCCCAGAATACTACTGGGATCTGGGCTCACTGTGTCGCTCAGTTCCCCGCTACTCCGCTTTCTGGTAAAACAGGATGACGTGTCTGTGGTTAACGTCTACAACTAAGTGTGCATCCTTCACAAATACAAAAAAAGCTTTATTATATCAGGCTATGTAACTTGTTTCCAGTATTTGATCACATATGATATATTTATATTTGAGATATTTCTGTAAAGTTTAAACTGTAAACTGAAGCCACTTCAAATAACCTACGTTACTTCTGCAGTTCTATTTCCAACGCCATCAATGAGTATTTCAACCAGATTGCAATTTGTCTAACATAAGTTGTTTGTTTCTTCAAGTGGCTTATATTTGGATTAACCACTTGTATGCTGTTTGTGACAGAGACTCTGCTACATTATCCTTGAAAACCACCAATAATGGCATGGTAGCTTTGTGTCTACATACCTGCCCCTTTTCTTGGACATGCCTCCAGAAATTCAAAGGCTACTGATTAAGAGAAAGACAGGGCAATGTTAAGTTATTTTGTGAGCGATTGTGACAGCTGCCAAACTTCACATGTCAAATATGCTACACCGCATGGATGGTCCGTCCCTTCGCCTGTCAGAACAGAAATGTGACAGGCTGCAGCCTGCTCAGCACAGACTGACAACTCCCACAGCCAATGAATGAGCATGATGGAATAACTTCCTGGGTATTTACTTCAGCTACACAGCCATGGAGGTCAGTGTTTGTAATAAACAGCACACTCCGGCGACAATGTGTAGGTTGTCATGTGCCCGAGTTTAAGATGAAAGAATATAATAAAAAAAAAACATCGGGGAACTTAATATAGAATACGTCAGCATATAAACGTTAGCTGATGACGCTTTACTGCTTAGAACTTACACATTAGCAACATGCACAGAAAATATGACGAGAGCCCGATAAACTATGCGGGAAGTCGTGCAGGAGCTCACCTGTCCGGGCCTAAATGCAACACACCTACACCTCACTCTGGTTGATCAGTGACACTCGTCTTGTCCTAGCTCTACCTCAATGCAGATGTGACTATAGGTAAGTGGAGGCGGCTAGCTACATCCGCTCATCAGTGTCCTCAACTAGCAGCTAACAAACGCCAGCAGCAACTGGGTGTCAGCAGCCGTATTCTCTTTTCAAAATATATCTGTATTACCTTTACGCAGATTTCATATCAGTATTGTTCAGTTCGTCTGGCGAGGGAATGCTCCCACACACCAACCCGTCTACGTAAATCTCGCGAAACCTGTGGAGAACGGGAGATGGGGTGGAAAGACTCGAGTTCCCAGCGAGCCTGCGGTCACTGTGAGCAAAGAGAATGACATGGATGCAGCGCACTGAATAGTGGGAATTTGTGTTTTAATGACAATGATGCGGACTTAACGACTGGAGTTAACAGTCGTTGTCGACCCACTCGAGTGTTTATGTAAATTATATAATTGCGGTATAATTGCACGCAACACAGTTGTTTTTTTTACGCAAGAGAGCCTTAAAATTTAACATGAATGAGCAGATAGCATACGATAGGTGCTAAAGTGGTTTAACTTCTAACTCCGTGTTTCAGCTAACTCCGTATACAGGATCTACTCAGGCTTGACTAAATGAATGAAACAATTGCAGTAGGACTTAGATGATGCTACAAGAATGAAGCTACCTACCGACAAATATGCAAACGTTGAAAACATGTTAACAAAATGACTCATGGTCTTATTCATCGTGTTATGATTGTGTCAATGCATATGCTATAATCCATCCATTATCCAAACAAGAAACTTGCACATTGGAATTTACCCATTTCACTTTATTTCTACATTCAGTGTACTTCTGAAACTTTAGAATGAAAATCCTTTTTCTCCAAACCCATTTCATATATATGCATGTACATACTGCATAATGAAAGCAAAATGTGGCACCTGGGGACAAAAAACCTCAAACCTCACCTCATCTCACCAGTCAATGCATTGCATTGTTAAACAGATATTAAACATCTTACCAACGCGCATTTATATACCAATACGAGCCTCATCATGAAGAATACAACCCAGTCTAATTTGCCTAATTGCTTTTTAACACATCTGTAATCCAGTCCCCGAAGGAAGATATGCGTGTGTAGACATCGGGGGTCCTTGGGTTTCCACATCGCCGGCCAGAAAAGGAGACGACGCCGGCGGCAGCTCCATCACACACCAAAGGACCACCTGAGTCCCCCTTGAGGAGAAAAGATGCAACACAATTAACAGTCGGTGTACTTTTTTTGTGCTTAGCATTGCTTGATCAATGCCAAGCCAGTATACTCACTCACCGAGCAGAAGCCTTGAGGGATTGTCGCCCCAACTCCACAAACCATTGATCTGCTGATGGGGACTAAAGCCCATCTCCTGCGACATGTCTGCTGTGGCAGGATGGTTACATTGACTTCCTGAAGGATATTTGCTAAGGTCTTGTTATCCCCCACATCCCCCCAGCCAGCTGTGATGCACCTGCTCCCTGTCCTCACCCTGCGCGTTTTCAGAGGGATCAGCTGCACTGCTTCATTCAGCTGGGCCGTGCTGTTGAGCTGAGATGAGGGGATGAATGATAGAGGGATGAAGAAAATGTCAAGTGTGTTAGATTCTGTGTAATCCAAACATCATGTCACGTTGTTGTTGTGCTAGAAACATTAATGAGGAGGGATTCTTCTGCTTAAAAACTGGGCAAGGCAAGGTAAATTTATTTGTACAGTGAATTTCAACAACAAGGCAAAGTGCTTTCCATCCGCAAGGTCATCAGCATGAGGCTCATTAATTCTGGGAGCCACTTTGCAATGCGATTCATGTCCCTTGATGTTATAGTCAGCGGGTTCCTGACCAGCAACATGAGAGGCAGCAAGCAAAGTTTTGATAAGTATTTCACCCTCATGTATTTGGTAAAGCTGAGAGATTCTTTTTTTCAAGCTCAGTGATTTTGTGTCTGAGCTTAGCACACCTGTGCACACAGCATCCAGTGGAGGGAGAAGAGAAAGTAGGCATCTCTTCCACTATAAATATTGTTATTACTGAAATTAGTAATAGCTCTCTTGAAATTTGAGCAAATAACATGAGAACAAATAAAAGAAAAAAAGTTAGCAGTACTGTCTGAACGCCCTCAAGCCAAATACAGTTTTGCCTCACCTTTAGGAGCATGATATCGTTTGCATGTCCATCGTAGTCAGGATGTGGAATGGAGCTGACAGCAGTGAACACCTGCTTCGTAGACTCATTACCTGACAGAGAATCCACTCCGAGCACAACTGTGTAAGGTCTAGAAATCACAATTGGATGAAGACTGAACATTAGATGTGATGTTAAGGCTGCTAATAAACTCTCAGAAATAAGTTTCCATATTGTTCTATGTTTGTATCCAGATCAGAGATGCTGAGAGAAAAGGTCATGACAAAATCTAATAAAGGTTTTATATCACATTCATATCTTCCAATTGCGTACAGTACATGTACACTAATTCACTTTAACTTCCTTATTTTTTTTTGTCAAAATAACCAATATTACTTTTTTGACAAAGTTCAGACAAAAATAATTCAAAAATAAAAAAGTAAAATAAATAATTAAATAAATTTGTAATAAATTTGAAAAATAAATCAGACAAATAACTAATTCCTACTTCATTTTTTAAACCAAAAATAGAACAAATCTATTGTTTATAACTAATATCTAATATTCAAGTCCTTGCAAGTTGATTTTCACAAGAAATTGACATGAAATGAAACAAGTGCAGAAAATGCTTGATTGGAAATAGAAAACAGCTTTAAAAAAAAAATCAACTAGGGATCAAGTTATTGTACACACTGGGAAATGGTCAGTTTTTTGAGAATTGCAAACATGTCTTTACAATGTGGCAAAAACAATTTTGTGTCAAGAAGAGTTTTTCAAATCCTAAGGTTTATGTTTTCGTTGTAGAAAGTGTAAAGTCATTGCTGCCATCAGAACAGAAGTTTTTGAATTCTTACATAGGTATCCGACAGTGTGCTGCTGTGAGCACAAAATCTCCTCTCACCAGTGCTCCTCCACAGTTTTGGAGACCTCGGACTTGCAACGAGGCCATGTAGGGGCGTGAGTGGGGGGCAGCATCTCTGCCGCCAACAATATGAGAACCATCAGCTTCTGAAACACAAAATAGGAACCATCATCATTTACTCATATTCAACTCAATTTAGGTTTGGTCTTTAAAAAACCTGTGGCATGTATTAAAACAAGTATTACAAAGGAACTAATGCTGGTTGTTGGGCTATTTTGGGATATTATCATAAAGATGATGTATCTTACCATTTTGGACAGAGAACAGCAGGAGTACAAAGATTACTGCCATGTTGTCTGGTCAAGTCTAAAGTTCCACTCTTGGATTTATTGTCAGAGAGAAAGCGCCTTGCTCCATTTGTGGTCTTTCTTGCTTCAGTGTCTTTGCTAACAAGCTCTTAGGTTAATCTGAAGATGTTGGTGGGATTACAAAAGACATGGTTTTGTTTTCAAAACAGGCTTTCACATTGATGCAAAGGACGGTTGGAGTTACAGCTGAAGAAATACTTAGAAACATAATGCATAATGCTCACAAAGTTCAGGTGAGCCATACAGAATAATACCTCCTGATGAACTGAAAGTCAACCTGTTATGCAAAGTCAGCATTCTAGATAAACGTCAGAACTGCCACACTGTCAGAAAAACGAATGTATCCAGGTGACTGACAAGTAGAATAGGGGACAAAATGCATAACACATTTGTGTGGGATAGTTATTCAAAACTGTGGTTTATGGTTTTGCTTAAATTTAAAGCAAAGTGCTCCAAGAGTCATGTTTTTGAAAAGGATGTTTTAAAAAGCAGTCTTAAGAAAGTGGTTTCCTGTCATGCAACACACCGCAATCTTTCTTCAAAGTTTCTCAACTTTGTGTGCTGAAAGTATAATCATCAAATTTACTTTTAAGGTTTTTACTGTATTAAGCTTTGATCAGATTACCTGTTGCTACTCTTGAAGGACAGAGTTTGAATCACCAAACACTCAGCAAAAAACGCAGCCTTTTAGGGCTTTACAGTCTGTTTATTTTGTATTGAGCTTAAATAAACATTGGAACACTTAATTTTCTTCATCAACTGAAATATAATTTTGCATTTTCTGAGGGGATGTAAAATACCCATATCATATGGCCCCCAGTTTGACTCCTGGGTGGGACCTATCTCAAGAAAATATCACAAATTGATCCAGATCTGGATACTATTATGGATTTGGAGAAATGTTCAGCCATGGCAGGGGTCTGCTCTATAAATGCACGGCTATCAGGTCAGCCAATTTATTTCTAATTCTTATGCATTTGTGGAGATATGACTCAAAATGTAAAGTTTTGACCAATCTCACAATCATGAGAAATCCTTTAAAAATGTCCTAGATCTAGATACAGATCATTTATATCATTTTTAAGTTAGACCAAGAGATAAATCTGTGAAAATCCCTCCAGTATTTTTGTGTAATCCTGCAAACAATCAGAGCAAACCCAAAAAACAACGTCCTTGGCGGAGATAATCCGACAGACACAACATAAAAGGCTGTTTGGCGGTGATCTTCTTAAAACAGCTCACTTAAAAATTTCTTTAAACTGTGAGATAAACAAGATGAACGACAGTTTCCGCTCTCTTGTTTGTCAATGTCAGCATACACACAGACATCAGACTTCAACATATTGTTTCATGTTAGGTAAGTATCAGGACAGTTGACCACACAATGCACAAACACACGCAAACACATAGTGGCTTAAGGGGCTGGAGCTGCTGACCATGTACCTTCTGTTTGCAGAGGTGAATCTCTCTGGATCAGATAATATATAATTTATTTAATTATTTATTTAATAAATAATTTCTTTTTTATTACTGGATTCAACGCACTGCTTTATCTTCTCCAAATCCAGTTTCCTAACCTGAGTGTCCTTGGTCTCCTGTTTAACCCCAGGTTAATATCTGAAATGAATAAAAATTTAACACAAACTGGTACTATTTTGAAGTGCTCTACAGAGAAATTAAGGCATTTTGTTAATAAGCTGCTGGAGAGGGTATTGAATTTTAAAACAAGTTAAAGAGCATTTGTGTCGCCTGGCAAAGGAAAATGAATATGCAACTGTTTGAAACATTTTTTAATGTTTTTATTTTGCTTTTCTGTCAAAGAGCAAACACTGACAGAGCAACGTCACCTTCTAAATACAGCTACAGTATGCTGAAGCAAAGCATTGTGTAAGATTTTACATTCAGCAATTCTTATCTTTGAGGATCTTGTTGATCCACGGAAGGTATTTTGAGACATCTGTGTACACGTTGGGTAGATTTGGGTAGACACAGTTGTAAAATTTGTTGAAAGACACCACACCAACAGCTGTCCCGTTGCACACCAGAGGGCCACCAGAATCACCCTGTGAGAAGGATATATCTGAATTAATCATTCATTCAAAATGATTTAACATGTTTATCATGTTTTCATACAAGAAACCAGTCGACATTTTCTATGAAAAAACAGAAAATATACCTGACAGAATCCTTTGTTTGTGCCATATCCACCTGCACAGAGGACATTAGCAGGAAGGGCATTGAACCACTCCTTCTGACATATTTTCAGGTTAATGACTGGCACATCCACCATTTGCAGCGCATCAACACTTAAATGACCAGTTTTTGTGAGACCCCATCCAGCCACACGGCAATTTGCATTTTCTTTTGGGATTACTGGATGATTTGGAAGTGGGCTTATTTGAATTCCATTGGTTAACTCAGCTTTCCTTGACAGCTGAAAAGACACAAAATCAGTAACCTACTCCTTGAAACTGGCAAGTAAACAAGTGAGAGCACATTGGTAGATTTTTTTTTCTATCTGGCTATCTTGAGATAATTAGTCAAATGTCTGTATTTTGAAATAAGATGCTGTGTTGAGGAAACAAAACACTGTTTCTTGAGAGCCTGACAAATTGTTGGAATGATGATCATTGTTAGCAGTGTTATATACAATTACTGTCAAATAGAAAGGACTAAGAAGTACTAAAAATACACTATCATTGCCTCTGACATTTTTTACATTTTACTTTTCGTGGAAGCAACAGCTTGCATTCATTTTATTGATCCTAGTGAAGTTCAACAGAACTTGATCTCAAGGCAATGTAACTAAGTCGCAAGGCAACTGGATTATCAGGTTAAATCAGTGCTGCATATACTTACTTTCAGAAGCATGATGTCATTCCCAGATGAGACAGACACAAAATCTGGGTGTTTGCATTTTTTGACACTGTATATCATGTCATCATTTGCCATCCTGAGATTGTGGGTGCCGAGAACAACTTTCATATAATTGCTGTATAAACAATGATGTAGGAAATGACAGAATTACTTAAATTATACCTTGATTTCAAAAATCTGCTTGAACTAGGAAGATCACTCACCTAACATCACAGTGGGCCGCAGTCAGTACAAAGTCTTCACTGACAAGGAAACCTCCACATACATGACCTATCTCGTTCTGCACTGAGGCCATATACTGCATTGAGTTCTCCGGGACTTTCTCTCCATTTATGATTTCACTCCCACGTGCTGCAAAGATGAGTGAAATCAAAATGAAGTTAAAGTCCCATTAAATGGTTGGAGAATAATATTCAGACTTCATAATCTTACCACTCGGTCCAAGACATGCCAAGACTTGCAAAAGCAGAAACTTGTGCAGACCATGCATGGTGCCAGCAAGACAGTTAACTTGTCCTCTTGGGGGTGTCTCGTTGTCCCTTTTTATACAGGAGGCTGCTTTGTTGACATGCGTGATTATCATCTATCTTGTCTTGACATCTGACCACATCATTTCTGCAATGCAAGTTTGTAACCAACCAAAATTATCTTTGAATTAACTTGTTATTTTATCTTGTGCCTCAACAGCTGTAATCCATTATTGATCTTCTGCTAATATTTTATTACATCAAGTGAACTTTAGTTGCAGCTGCAGATAATTAAAATGGTAAAATATCTGTGATGCAATGTACTGATGATACTAGATATGTGTGTGTGTGTGGCATGATCACAGGTTGACTGTCACTTTCAGTTTGAATTTTACTGCAATGTTGCAGTGTTTACTGCAGTGTTATGAAATATTTTAAATCTTTTTTTTATCTTTTTTTGTTATTCTATACACATCCAATATTTTTACTGGAAATGTAATAGCTACAGGTAGATCTGGTGCTGCTGCAGGGTGTAGAACATCATCAGCTTCTGACCTGTTGCAGATGTCATTTGCAAGAATCCTTTCACCCATCACCACCTCATTTATCATTATGAATGATATAAACCTTGCATTCTACTGCTCAGTTAAGATTAGACAGCAAATCAGAAAGTCAAACCTGCAGGTACAGAGGCTAAGTGTACCCCCTGCTCTCCCTGTATGTAGATACAACTGAGCCACATCAAAGTGTTAACTTCAGTAGGATAACGTTTATAAGTGGAGAGCAAATAAGAAGCTGCTTCTTTGTTGTGAATCATAGCGACACTTTATGACAAACCACAGAAACCACATTCTGAGTTTTGAAGTCAGTGTTCTCACAGTCACAGCTGTGAAAGTGATGTTTTAGATAAGTTCCTTTTATTGTTAATGGATGACTAACAGTCAAGCATAATATCCACTTGGTTTATTTGGCCAGAATATTTGAGCCAATTGTTGTAAAAATATGACTGACTAGGGATACTGGCTTCAAACGTAACTACATCAACAAAAGTAATACATGCAGGCAAACAGACATATAAACTGGTTATACAGTGTTAGGAATGAAACAAATTTCACATCTGTATTTTTTTGCATATTTTTGTTGTTGATAGGGAGTTCTATCTTAAGTCCCATGTCTTTGTTCTGATTAAGAACAAAAGTTTTATTTTCCGTTTCAGATAAAGGGTACACACAGAGCAATTTTAACACAGACAAGCTATGCTATGTTACACTTAACAATTCTTTTGCTTGAGAATTTTCTCGATCCAGTGAAGGTATTTTGATATGTCTGTATAGACATTGGGTAGATTTGGATAGTCACAGTTGTTCCACATGTTGAAAGACACAACACCAACTGCCACCCCACCACACACCAGAGGGCCACCAGAGTCACCCTGTGAGGAGGAAGAAGCCAAATTTGTTGATTCATTATGTAAAACTTGTGGTTATTATTTTCAATTCAAAACCAATTAGACCAGAAGTGACCAACAAAAAGAACATACCATGCAGAATCCTTTATCTGTACCATATCCACCTGCACAGGTAACATTGTCCGGAAGACTAAATTTCCTATGTTCTTTCCATTGTTTCTTACACACTGCCAGGTTAATGAAAGGGACCTCCACCACTTGCAGCACATCAACAACTTTACCATCAGTTTTTGTGCGACCCCATCCAGCTACACTGCACTTTGCTTTATCCTTTATTTTATTGCCAGTCCTTGGAAGTTTAATTGGTTGTACTCTGTTGTCCAGTTGAGCTTTCCTAGACAGCTGTGGGAACACAGAATCACAAGGTGATTTTCAAATTAAAATTTGTAGCATATTTATCTTTACATCATTCCTGAAGTTATACTTTTTGGAAAACAGAGCTGCCAGGATCAGTGATCTCAGTATAGTCAGTGTTTAGGAACTGTATGAAAGAGAAAATGCATGATTATCATCAGGGACTATTTATTTAATATCTGCTTACTTTGAAGAGCATTATGTCATTTCCAAACTTAGGACTCTTATAATGTGGGGGTTTGCATCTCTTCGCTATACCATATCTCATCACGTCGTCAATGAGATTGCTGTTGAGATTATGGGTGCCGAGGACAACACTGGTGGGTTCGCTGAATGAATGACCATTGAGAGATTGTTAGTAGTTTTACTTACATTGTGCTGACAAAACATTTAAAGAAAATTAAATTTAAAAAATTGTACATCTTTTTACAAAAATTGTGGGTTCTTTTGGTTTAATTTCAAAATCATTTTGAAATGAATGAATGAGTTTGCTTGAAGAGAAAGGGTAACTCACCTTTTGTCACAGTGTGCAGCAGAGAGCACAAAGTCTTCACTGACAAGGAATCCTCCACATATATGACGTTCATTTTTCTGCACTGAGGCCATATACAGCATTGACTTATCTGAGGCATTTTTACCATGTATGATTTCACTCCTGAGTGCTTAAAAAAATTAACAGAAAAAGGATGAATTAATATCTCCGTTTGTATAACAGACAGTAATAATCATAATCATCATAATAATCTTACCATTTTGTCCAGGACATGTCAGAAGAAGCAAAAGCAGAAGTTTATGCAAACCTTGCATCATGGTGGTCCAACAAACCCAACCTATCTTCTCTGAGCTGTTCCAGTCAGACACTTTATACATCTGTTTGCTCAGCAAGGGGCCCCATGGTTATTGTTGACTTCATTTTAACTTCTTTGGCCACATCCTCTCTGCATCAGTGCAACCTTTAAGTTTGTTATAGTGACGAGCCCATGTGGTTAGTAAAGAAATTATTTATCCTTCAGTATTGCCAGTAAATGTAAAGGTTGTGGTTGTGCTGCCTTCCGCCTCTGCAGCACATACATAAATTATTTGAGCAGCATGTGATGAGTTTAATACAGACTGTCCAATAAATGCAGTTATTTTATTATTCATTTGATCTCTTTTCACATTTTCATTTTTCCTTTTGCATTTATGACACTATAAGTTTCTGTCAAACTCTGTATATAGTTATAGCCTATCTCTGGAAATATTCAGATGTTCCTTTTTCATTACTGATCATCTCACTGATTGAATACCACTTACCACTGCTTAATACTAAGTAAACTAGATAGAATAATTGAATTAAAAGATCAAATTTCTTTGATAGGATCAACATTTTATGTAACGTTTGTGCTCTTGCTGGCTTTTGTCACTGTGATGTTGCACCAAAACCACAGAAACCACAGTTTCAAGCACCAGACTTGAGTGTCAGTATTCTCACAGTCACAGTTATGATACTTGTGTGCGACAGTCATTTAACCACTGTCAACTTGCAGTCTAAAGAGGCATTATAATTCAGCCTGTCGTGTCTGTCTTGACCACAGTGGAACATGTCAGTAAGTGACATTTATTATGGGTGAGGTAAATTGGAAATAAATATGTGAAGAGGAGACAGCACTCAGTGAAATGTATGAGTCAGACGTTTGTTAGTAAAAATAACTACATAAATGCATACCAAGAAATGTGTAATAATAGAGCAAAATTATCTGCATGTATATATATATGGTCAAATTACATTATAATAATGAACAAGCAATCAATATTTTAAATAATCTCTATGGTCTTGTCAGTATAGAATATGCCATTCAAGCTTCTATAGTGGAAGCTGGAAAAAGTGTGTGAACACTTTGAATAATGATGTCAAATGCAATTTGGAGTTAGGGGTCAGAAAACCTGGAGTCCTGTCAATGGAACCAGAGTAAATTTATAGAAACATTCAAAAAGCATTGGTGTCCATGGCAGGGAAACCACAGTGGAAGGAACCACTGTCCACTCTTGATGTCAGAACCAAGACCATAACCCAATAGATAAGCTGTTAAATGAGTCTTGAGAGCTATTCAGACCAGACATTGTAGTGCAGCAGAATCATGACAAAAACTAGATATGACGCAGCTTCTTTCTTTCAAAATTACTTGCTCATTGTTTAATTTGAAAGATAAATGTGAATAAAAAAGTTCCACACACCTTCACCAATACAAAAAAATTCAAAAAAACTTACAAACTAGGCTGCCATGAACAACAGTAACTGATTTCATGCATTCATCATGCATTTAATACAAAGCTGCGTGGCATTAATCTATAGTATGTTTCCTGTACCATTGATTTTCATTTTGCATCTCTGAAATTTTCCTTCTTTTGATTTTAATTTTCTGGACCATGTTAGTTCTCTTCTGCTCACTTTTTATGCATACTACTCTGTTCCCACATCAAATGAGCTTTAGCTGAAGAACTGAATTACAAAGCAAGACACCCTAACCCACTTCTTTGAATTGTGTGGCAATCTTGATGAACCACAGTTACCAAAGTTTCCAGCTGCAGAATTGAGTACAAATTTTTTCATGGTCACAGTTGAAGCTTTGCCCATTGTTTTTGTTTGGGGTTTTGTAAAATCAAGATTTAACAGATAGCAGTCTAAATGGACATCACTACCCAATCCATTTATGTAACAAAATGTTTTTTTATTTGAAATGCTATAAAATATGGATAATGTACTGTAGGTGTTTCGCAAACATATAAAAGTAGTAGGACGATGTCAGAATCTGTACCCCTCAAGCAGCTAGAGGATATCAGTAAGAGACAACATGGACAAAGATTATAAGCACTAAAGTACAAAATTTTTTTTGCAAGGGTTGGTGAATATTTTATTTCACAAAGAAGCTTACATTTGCAATAGATCCACAAGTAAGATTGTTATATTTTGCACTTATTTTTCTTGAGAATGTCTTTGATCCAGGGCAGGTATTTTGATATGTCTGTAAAGACATTGGGTTTATCTGGGTAGTTACAGTTCTCATTGTTATTAAAGGAAACAATTCCAACAGCCAACTTCCCTTTGCACACCAGGGGACCACCAGAATCACCCTGTGAAGAGGAAACCACTCATTTAATTTATTCAATATTTAAAGGGGTTTATAACATTTCAAGTATGTGTCATTTTCTATGAATGTACAGAAAAACATACCTGACAGAAACCTTTGTTTATGCCATATCCACCTGCACAGGTAACATTGGCAGGAAGGCTATTTTGCCACTCCTTCCGACACTTTTCCAAGTTAATGATTGGCACATACACCACTCTCAGCTCATCAACAGATGTACCACCGGTTCTTGTGGAACCCCATCCAGATACATGGCACTTTGTGTTGTCTTTAGGTGGTATTTTATGATTTGGAAGCTGAATTGGCTTGATTGGTACTCCATTGCTCAGGCGAGCCTTCCTAGAAAGCTGAATATATATGAAAAAGAAAGTAACAAAAGGTTTATTTGGACTTACTTTCTGGACATGCAAGTGACTGGGTGCAATCTTTGAGTGAGTGCCTATGTCAGTAAAATCATGGCAGGTCAGTTACAGAGATTTGCACCAAAGGGTTTCTAAGGGTTTGCTATTTTAATTAATTTATTTACATTCACCTTCCCTGGAAAGAGAAGCATTATATATTTTTTAGGTTTGTTAAACATAGCATAAATTATACTGACTCCAAATACTTTGATAAGGATGCATGATGTCAGCACCCAGAGGTTGAATAGGTATTTACTTACTTTCAGGAGCATGATGTCATCCCCTTTTGCAACATCAACATAAGATGGGTGTTTGCATTTCTTGATATCGTATCTCATGTCTTTGTTGACCATCTTTAGATTGTTGGTGCCAAGAACAACACTCGTAGGATTGCTGCATGAACAATGATTGAGAAATTGATAGAATTATTTAAGTTATCGAGATATAATTTTGAGATTTCGAGCAAAATTGCTTGAATAGGTAAGATCACTCACCGGTCATCACAGTGGGCTGCAGTCATTACAAAGTTTTGACTGATAAGGAATCCTCCACATACATGACCATCCTCATTCTGCACTGAGGCCATATACAGCATTGAATTCTCCCTGCTCTTTCTGCCATTTATAATTTTGCTACCAAATGCTAGAAGAAAAAAGTGAAAATTAGAAGAGATCATGTCTCGAGTGTATGTTGTAAGAATCAGATCTTACAATCTTACCATTTGGTATGACACATGTCAGAAGATGGCAGAGCAGAAACTTGTGCAGAATGTGCATTGTGCCTATCGGACCCTCAAACTGTTGTCTTTGTTGAGAACAGCAACACCTTTAATACTGTGTTTCCTTTGTGGACAAATTGGCTTCCCCTCTCATCTCTCCTCTTTTTTTTTCCTTAGCCTTTTTACATTCTTGTTCATTTGCATCCCTTTTGGACCGCCTTCTCTCACTCTTTAGATACTACTCAGTCAGGTGAAGTAAACTTTTGTTGGTTGAATTTAACCCTTGGATGCATGACCTACACTCTTCCATGAGTGGGGTCAAACATGACCCCACTTAGAATCAATGTGTTTTTGCAATAAATAAACTTTCTTTTTGTTATTATTTTGGTTAAAGATGATGATTTTTATTATATTTTCATTGATATTTTGATTTGATGAAAAGAGTGATTTAATTTTTGACATGTTCATTTATCACTTTTTATGCACATTTTATCACAAAACAATCAATCAATCAGGTATCAAAAAATGCAATGGCCTCATGTCACAAACATGTTTTATGAGGAATACCTGGAATATGAAAATACTTTTAATTTCAAAGATTTTGAAGAATAACAACCCTTGGGGTCATTTTTGACCCCACTTATGCATCTAAGGGTTAATAAGTGAAGAATATCAATGGCATTTTTTTTGCTTTTGTTTTTCTCTCGCAGTTGTGGTTTCTTGTGAAACATCCTACCTTGATGCTGCACCAAAGCCCTTGAAAATGTGACGAGACGAGACACTTAAACCACATCCAACCTCATCTTTACTGCCTTAGGCTGTTCTAGTTAAATACTTTTAATCACAATTTCAAAAGGACAACCATTATTCAGTATCCTAAGGGTTTTAATATGACAGCAGTACAGCGCATGAAAGTGAATTTATTTCAGTCAACTGGGGGTACATGCAAACACATTCACATGAAATCATACATGCAAGCACACTAAGACTCAATTACCCAACAGAAAAAAAATATTGGTGAAGGGTTTTAGTCCATTTTAGTGTATGATATTTAACATTTCACGGTAGCCTAGTATATGGTGTGCACACATTTTCAGTTATACCAAAAACATTTTGGCATTGTGAACACTGCAGAGTATTAATGTAGAAATTCTTACAAAAAAAATAGCAGGGACTCAAACCATAAAGAGCCTTCAGTGTAATAAATAAGACCATAAAGTCTTTTCCTGAAGTAAAGTGGAAGCAATCAGATCTGATATGGTCATGACAGATTAGATCTGTACATTAGTAGAACCACAGTATTTGGTTTCAGGTTTAAGTGTCACAGTCATAGTAAAGAGACTAATGCTGTAATGTGAACTAATGTGACAAATGAGATAATTCACTTCACTTGTTAAATGTTAACTGGCATTCTGAAGTAACATCATTATTAATCAATATTTTAATGTTTTACTTGACCAGATATATTGTAGGAATCATGCTCTTGAATCTGTGTTCATATAAATGCTTACAACATATGTATCTGGTACAACCCTGACACAAGGAAAATAAAGGGTGCCACTCTCAGAAAGAGAGAGGGACTATTGTTTAAAAAAGGAAATACTCTGGGCCAGGATACATCAACAAGTTGAAGGCCTGTCGAGCATGACAGACTTGCTCAAGCTATAGATCATAGGCTATAGATAGAGAGAGTGGGTGGAGTATGCAAAAAGAGCAGCTTTTGACATAACGGCATTAAGCTGTTGCTATTGCTTTGGTCAGTGCTTCATAATATCCAGCAGAGAGGGCCAGAGTTCCCTTTAAGACTTTTGAGGTTGCTGTGCTTTGACCATCAGAGGGTGCCACCTCTCCATCAGTATTGTAAAGTCAACAAAGCAAACAAAACAGTGAGAATGTCATCCCACTACAAATGCAAGGGGAAATGTTTTACAATTTGTAAATTTGAGGTATGAAAAGAAGCCAGTCTTCTGTGAAGTCAAATTTAGAAACAGAAATTTTACTTCAATACCAGAAAATAACTGATAGGTTTGATGTGGAAATATGCAGTAAAGGCCAAGAATATCCAGTATCAGTATATATCCGAAAACAGGCCTGACTGATATATAGGTATTACTCTTTTTTACAGTTGCTATCTCACCTAGCATTACAGTATAAAAATAATGCTGTCACAGACTACATTTGACTGGTTCCTAATATCCATCTGATTGGTGGTACAATTGTGTCAACTGTGTTTAAAAACATTGCTTGTAACGACAGCAACAGCAGACTTCTCCTGAACCCTACAAGTTTAGGGGATTTACGTTCTAATCTTTCCACTGATTATCAGCGCAGTGTCAGGACTATATCAGTTTGTCCTCCATCAGCTGTAGCGGCTGAGCTTGCTGCTGAGACTGGAGAAGTTCAGGTCAGGGTGGGAGAAAACTCTTCATAGTTGCTTCTCTGTTGTGTTTACTAGCTCATTAGTGGTCATTTTTAATGAATTTATCTGTCAATATACAATCCAATATTTGACTGTATTTGATCTTTTAGGTCCCTAAATTTGGCCTGCAGTTGAACCTCAAAGCTAGACTGTTTATATTCATGCATTTTGCTGTTTTGTTCCACAGTCTGTCTGCATTAGTTGTTAATGCATGGCTTTAGCCAGATTTTGGATGTAGCATCCTCACATTTTCCAGCCAATGTCTTATTAGTTCATGATGCTAGATTGACAGACAGAGAAAATATACTTTTGCACATCATCCTTACTGTCTAATACAGTGTACAGGTTTTAATCTAATAAAACCCCTCTCACATCAAACATCCTAAAGGGGGGGGGGCAGATTTTGAGATTATGCATGAATGTTACGGAAGAACATTCACCTGTTAATGTACTGTATTGAAAAAACTGCAATGTTGAAGAAATATCATCATTCAAGCGGTGACAAAATACAGAGTCTGTCTGGCTTTGCTGGCATGAAGAATTACTTCACACTCAGCAGGGCTTGAGGGGCAGGGTGGATAGGCTTTGGCACCAGTCAAACTTTGCATGAAGCAGCACTGACTTTAGTCTTTTCCAGTCACTAACAGCCAAAGACAACCTCATGATGTTGACTGGGACATCGGCCAACATGTGGCTGGCCTGCCTCAGCTGGCCAGACTATATATATATATAGGGAGGGGGTCCTTGCCCCTTTAGGATGTCACCACCTTTTCTGTGGTCTTATATTCTCAAATTTTGAATATTGTTATCTTTTCATTGCCTGTAAACATTTTGATTATACCTCTGTATTTTGACAGCTTAGCCATCACAGGGTTACTGTAACCTTTGTACTCTCTCGTGTGTAAAATCCTGCCCAGGGCTACTAGAAACTGGTCGCAGGAGTGTGACTAGCTAGCCTGATCAGGATTTTATTCATGTTTGCTCTTCCTCCTGACGTCTCAGTGACACACAGAAGCAACATTATCTGTGTGGAAAAATGCCAATAACTGAAGCTGTGTAAAATAAAGGGATGTAACGATTGCCCACACCTGTCTCTCCTGAGGGCGTGGTAACCCTGCATCCAGAGTGAAATGATTGTAAATATAGATAAATTCCAGTTCAGACATTCAGCAGCAGCTGCAACAATACACCCAGTGGCCATTTTATGATACAATCCACAAATTCTTCCTTACGAAAGCTTATCCTGTCTATTTTTTTAACTTTCTGTGATATGTATTAATCAAACTGTTTTTGCCCTGCATGATGATGAGTGTGGCATTGGGTGTCCTCTGCTTAGTTAAACAGTTGAATGTGTGCTCTGACTGAATAGCAAATGTCAAGGTTGGTAAGAATATAACAAACGGCTTTAGAAAGTTTAGGATGATTCTGGTGCGAGTTAAAGGAGATATCAATGCCATACTTATCTGTATGCTGAACTGACACTAAAGCAGTGACTAGTAAGCTTAGGTCAGCCTAAAAACTAGATGCAAGAGAAAACAGATCAGTTCAAAGTTTAAATAATTCTGTGTACCTGCAAGGAAGCTTGCTAATTAAGATATTACACCCCCTATCAAATCTCAGTTCCTTACTAGTTGCTTGACAACCTCACAGTGAAGACACAAATCCAGCAAGTCTCTGCTCTTGTTTATTCGCCCATATTAGATTGCACTCATCCTCTTTGCTTACTTTTTGTCTCATCCACTCTGATTCACACAGTCATCTTTCCATCCATCTCTTCACCCCATCTCCTGGTGTCTGGCACGGCTACAGGCATCCAGAGAATGCCTGACAGGGGGTTTGGCCAGTCGGCCACCACATACCTTCGGCGTGGCATGGCAGGGCTTTAGGGGAAATGTGGCGCATGTGCCACTCAGCAGCCCTGTCTAATGTCCAGTAAGTGGCTTCAGACATGAACACTAATCCACTCAGTGATGAGAAGGCCTCAGTCTGATGGCTCTGCTGCAGGCTGCCAAAACTGTCCAAGCACTGTCTCGAGTGCTGCACCTGAGACAGAGCATGGTGGAGACCAACTCAAGGCTTCAAAAGGAATTGAAGTAACTTTAATGAAATTGTATTTCCTTTGCAGGAATTTGACTGTGATAAATCAATTTGTTCATGTTTTTCCTCTGTTTTATGAAATGTTTATTTTCAAAGGAGACTCGTGAGGACCGTGAACTCTGTCTTTGCTCTCTCTTTGTGCGAATGTCCGTCAGTCCATGCACACACACATATTAAATGAAAAATGAAAACACACAACATGTTAGTAAGAGAGCTTTGGGACTTTTGGAAGGCAAACATTTTCATTTTTGACAAAGCAAGGCTAAATGACAAAATTGTAATACTCTAATACCAAAATCTGGAGAAACATGGTATTCTTTCTTATTACAAGGCACAGTGTCCACATAGAAGACAAACTATCACTTTTGCATGTTTCACATATCACTAAGATTTTAGACAAAACCCAATTTCTGTATTTTCATTAATGTGGTCATAAACATAGTGTATACCCGTAACCACGCACACACGCTCACAAACTCACATGCACACTCATCTGTTGTCCACCCTTTAGTCCATCTATTCAGCATTATAACTTGGGCTGTTTTTGTAACAAAACAAGGCCTAATCCTAAATTCAGGGAACTGTGAATGTGCCTCAACAAATGGCAGACAAATGAGAAGGATTAGCGAGGGCCTGTGAAAGAGTGAAAGGTTTGCCATTGATCTACGGTGGTCCTGTTCTCTTTCAGGGCCACTCGGTTTGAAAACCCCACTGAGTAAGAGCATACAGGGCCACTCCAGAGCCCCCTAGGCCACCAGGAGATACACAACAGCCACAATTAGTCTCAGGAGCTGTAATGGCAATTCAATAAGCGCTTTAAAATTGTGCCTTAGTCTGACTGCCACCCCCCCAACCCCTCCCATCTCTCCCATTTTCATCTACATACATAAGATTGGTATTATGAGTGGTGAGGGGCTCTTTTTTCTTTCCCACCCACCACAGTTCTTTTCAGTCACTGTGAGAGAAAATGACCACACAGGGTTTCAAAGGTTCCAGAGGCTGTGGTTTGTTGTCACTGAAACAGCATGACTTGTGCCCCTGTAGATTTTGGCTAAGGCCCTCAAAATGGGCTTCTATTATTACTTTTTTTTCTGTCACTCAGCTGCAAATTAATTTTGAAGCATTCAAAGTAACCTTCTCTGTCAACACTTTTTTTAATGGGTCATGAAGAATACCTCAATCGAATAAATGTTTTCACAGAAGAGCAGTGCTTCAAGTGTGTGGACACTTCTGTCAAAATTAGATTGCAGAACTGCTGATGTGGCCTGTGCAGAAACATAACGACATGGCCTGCCGTGAAGGCAAACAGGTGCTATCTGACAGACACTTTAGCAACAACATCATCGCATGACTCACTCTCTCAGGCCTCTGCTTACATGGATCAGATCAAACGCAGCCAAAACACCTGTGCTCCTGACATCAGCACGTCATAGCAGAGGAGGAGCTGAGGATGTCTCCTGGATGGCTGTCATTTCCATTCTCCTGGGCTCGTTTTGGGACATTCCTCGTTGATTTTGCACAGTGTTTAGGTTTTTCCTTTTGCTTCGTGATCAAAGGCCAAAGCTTTTGATCACGACTTCCAAAGGATCCCTCTTGTTTTGCTGGCGAGCACACTGACAGGACAGTGGTGGAGCAATGATAATTACAGCTCCCATTTGGTGTCCCTGGAACTGGCACCGACACCCAGTCGCACCCTCAGGCCAAGAAGAAAGGAGAGATTCTTGGATTGTTAAAAGAGGAGAGAAGAGAGGTAGAGGAGAAGAGATGCAGGACGCACTGACAAAGAGGCGAGTCAATCAAGAGAACAGGCAGAAAATGTGATTACTTTGTGGCGCACATGTTTTAGTGTGTCTGTGCCAGCTGAGGGTTGGATAACGATCATATGTTCATAGACACCTGTAAAGTGAAATGCATTGCGATGCAATACTTTATTTCAACAAGAGAGCAAAAAAGCTGAAATATGCAGACTTTTTTTCCTTCAAAATATGAAAACTAGAAGGAAAAGTTTGCCATTTTGTGAAATGTGTTTTTCAAATTTTTTATCTTATTTTTTTTACTTTGAATTGGATGACAAGATTGAAACTACTCTCATGTCTGTGCAGTAAATAGGCTATTAAGCTACAACCAGCAGACAGTTAGTTTAGCTTGGTACAAAGACTGGAAAAGGAGGGGATACAGCGAGTCCAAAGATAAAATCCATCTACCAGCATCTCTGAAACTCACAGATTAACATATACATTTATTTAACATGTAAAAACCCAAAATTGGAAAATGACAACTCACTCTTTTAAAGGGTTTGTACTGGAGTATTTCTTGCCTGAGACCAGTGTCCTAGAGCCTCCACTGGGTTCTTGGCAGCTGGTAGTTTTTATACTACAGTATTTGTACTGTTAAAACAAACATAATACAATTAGTAACTTCAGAGGTGCTAATACACTAATTTTGTTACCTCTGGACAGAGCCAGGCTAACTGTTTCCTGTTTCCAGTCATTGTGCCATGTTAAGTAAGCTGGCCGCTGGTTGTTGCTGGCTTCTGTACTGTACAGATGGAAGATTTGTAATGATTTTCATCATCATTTGACTCTGGGCAAAAAGCAAATGTATTTCCCACAATGTCAGTCTTTTCTTGAAACAATTCTTTCAAAGTTTGAGCCATGCCAAAGCCAAACATTTCATGACTGCAACAAAAGTAGAACAATTACATGTGGTCTAGATTTCAAAATGTAACAACCCCTCAAGCCATACAGCTGAGGAAAAAGACATTTACAGGGAAACAGTATTGTCAGACCCCCCATGCTGATGTCTGTGTGCTGCAACCAGACCTTTGGAGCTGATCTACAGTGTGACTTCACGCCATTCTGACCAGACATGTACCCCGCCACAGTAATCTCACATTATGACAGACTGAAAGGTTGCCCTTTATTCACCCCATACAGCCACTATTCATCCCCAACTCTCCTTTCTGTTCACTGAAAAGGCAGAGTGGCCTCCTGTGCCACTGGAAAGCTTGTCTGTGAGTAAATGAACTTGATGCTTGGTTGCATAGTTCATAACTGCAGACCTTTCATCAAACACAGGGAGGTACTCCACATCAACGCCTCTCCCACTGTGAGTTTTGTTATGATTATGAAGAGGAGGGGGATTATGTTGGAGAGTTCTGATGGAGATGTTACCAACACTTAACAATCAGCGGCATGCACAAGACGAGGTTGAAATGCCATTTTTGCACTCCATAGCATAACTGAGTGAGCCATAACATGATTTATCCACATTTTTATTGAAGTTTGCCAAATTTAGCATGGACAAAGGCACTCGAATGATTTTACTTCTTTTTTTTTTAAATGAATCGTATGACGGTTTGTGTTGTGAGAATTTCACCTTATTTACAACCTGCTGTTACTGGCTTATACCTGGAAAACAGTTTATGATAAATGGATCACAAATATACCAATATACAGTAGTAATACCATACAAAATGAGTTGAATATGGACTTGAATACAATTATTTTTTCCCTTTTTTAACAGTAGGACTACAATTCAACACAAAAGTCCACAATGAAAATAAACACCAACCTCAAACAGTTAAAGAGTACAAAATGTTTTAAATATATTAAATGTTCTATTAGCAATAGCTTTGTTGTAAAGAAAATGTTAGCAAGAATTGACAGAGAGGCAGTATGTCATAACCATTTACTACACTGTACAAAATTAATGAAGTTGCTGCTATGTGATGTATGGTGTATCTACAGACATTATTATGCATCAAAAGATTTAAAACTTATATTAATTATTTAACAACTGAACTGGCCCAGGAATCACAGATACCTATTGTTGGATGGGATAAGCAGTCTGACAGAAGCATGCACAATCATACAAAATCATCTCAGGAAATCCAGCATGTTTCCCCAGTAATTAGCTTAGTTTCTGAACAGTACATTTGTCAATGTATCAGTGAGTCAGTAGAGATTTTCATCTCATCTCATCCAGTAGCATCAGTATATCCCAAGAAACAGTGATAATGTTTGATTTGTAGCAGAGCCAAAGCCAGGCTTTTAAAAATATTGAGGTCATGAGTCCAACCTCCCCCTACATCCCATGTTTTTAGTAACTATGTGGATTCGGTTGAATCATTCTAATAAGCCCTCTTAACTTTACCCCCATAAGTAAAAAAAATCTTGTGGAGAAATACAATTTAAAAGAAAAATAATTTCTCTTTTTATGTTGGCCTAAACACATTTAGCCTTACAGAAAAGGCTAACATTAAATTTGCTTTCCATTCCATCTGTAAAATGTCCCAAAAAAAACTATAAATATTATTCCCACATGTCAATTCACTTAAGTGCATTTTTACAAGTGATAAACCATGTGCTCATATGTGAATTTACTGTCATTGAACATGTAATATTTCATGTTTCATGTTACATGTATAATACCTGAAAAAATGAATATGGGAAGTCATTTAGATGTGAAAGGGTGCTTTATATGTACTTATGATGAGTGTTTAACATGCTATATTAAATTCACACATTTTTTTGTAAGGCTAAATATACAATATTAAAGGGGCTATAGATGTCGACTAAAATTAGCATGCTAATCAGCTAGCCCTGGCCTGGCGAGCCCATTTTGCTACTTTCCATTAGCGAGTCACTGTAGCGTTCAGTCTGCTGAAGATGTAGTGCTGCTCAGAGGGCTTTCTATAACCTATTGTCTTAAAAACACAACAATGGTTGAAGCTCTTGTCAAGCAACCATCACCCTCACCTGCTCCTGGCAAGAAAACATGTTCAGTGAAAGAATATACCCCCTTTAACTATAAAAATACAGGAACCAGCTCATGTACTACCCACCATATGGATTTTTATAGTGTGGCCCTCCCACCGTCCCCACATTGCTTTCCTCAGAATCTGTAGTGGTGGCTAGGACATGTGATTTGTAGCTTTGTAGCTAGCTATGAAAGTTGCTTCTCTTTTTGATTTTTGCTGTACCAGATGCTTCTCTTCTCATGTAGCTGAAACAGGGTAACACCAAACCAGTGAGTCACAGTTTTTTCTGAGCCTTGCTGTCCCTTTTCAGTCCTCTTATCCCCTCTTCAAGTTGCCCAAACCAAACTTCACATGCAGTTCAGATGACACAGATGTATACTGTAGCCGGACAGATTCCAGAAGCATAATTCTACCGTTTTGAACTGTATTACTGGACATCATTAGAAAATGGAGAAAATAACTTAAAAGTACATACAGTATTATACTAACTCTACAAATGTTACAGAGCTCAACAAATGTACATTTTTGTGACAGGAGGATGGAATTATAAAAATAATGACATGCTCACGGTGAAATCAACACTAGGGTGAGGAGGCAGGTGAGCCAGCCAGTTGCCGATCAGAGTTCAGACTTGGGCGGCTAGGATGGGAGCATAGGTAGGAAATGAGTTGATGGGTGTCTACGTCGAGCCTTGTGACCTCGCCTGGGCTTTCCCCGCCCGTTCAGCGAAACAAACATCTGCCTGCCACCATGCTTCCAGCGGAGGGAGGCATACGTGTTGTAGCCATTCTCTTCAATGCGTTCCTTGAACTTGCAGCTTGGGTTGTACTTCACCTGTGATCAGAGGCAGGGGGACATGAGAGGTTAAGGAGGTTATAACAGTTGAGTGTGTAGTTTCTGGCTGTGCTGTGCTACTCAGTCAGAAATACTCAAAGGTTAATGTCTATTGTTCCAGTGAAAGATTTCCCAGGTGTTTGTAGTTGAAAGGGTAAGATTTCCTTTCCAAAGAATTTAGCTTATTTTTGTGTTTCTATAGCCACAATGAAAGTGTTTAGTCTAGAATTGAGAAATTGTTTTTCCCAAATCACAAAAAAACCTTTTTACTTATCCCTCACCACTTGTAATGTTAAGACATGCAAATATATGTGACATTTCTTCATTTAATGCAGTGTAGGTAAACACATTTTATTTTTGAGGGTAAAAACAATGAAATATTACAATTGACTCCAATAGTGATGTGCCTTTCCAGAAACAATGTTCTGGTTACTCAGGATAATCCACAGACCTCAGAGTTAGGTTTTAATTGGGACCAATCTCTGAAACCTGATCACTGACTGAAACTGATGGCAATGAGGTCTGTGAAATATCCTGAATAACTGGGACATTGTTATTGAAGGGATATATTCATTTCTGTTCACCTGCATTGTATTTGGTTGGCAGACAAAGTTAGAATTAGAGCTGACATCCTAAAAACTTGGCAAATAAAAGCAAATGAGAAAATATGATTATGGGGCATGTGTATGTATAATTTGGTGAACTGACCCTTTAAGGCTGTCAAATTAACAAGAATACAGCAACAAGAGGTTCTGCTGCATTCCCTTTTCCAGATTGCTATCGTGCTGTCATAATGAGGCCCTCCATGTGATAGCATCAGGATAGCATGAGCCTGGCGTGATTCACCTGCATTTTTGTCATTATGGGAGGATTCAGAGTTAAGTGAAGGCCTGGGCCTTCAGGTCTGTTTATGTCCTGTTTTCTGTGTTAGGTTGTTGGAAGCACTTCTCTTATCACTGCTGACTGACTGATTGCTTGTCCCAGATTTCTCCTTTTTCCAAGATGTAAATACATGAGCTAGACACCACACATCTCGGGTCTGATGTGCGGTGTGTGACTTTAACAAAGAGAGGTAATTACTTTTGAAAGCTTGCTGTGCAAAGCAACAATTGGCAGATGGCACGCAAAGACTTTTAAAGGAGCCCAGCTGGCTCTTTGTCATTGCCGGTTGGGTTTCTTTACTCTGCTATATCTATTTTGACAGTGGAACAAGCCTACTCAAGCTGCAGGTACCATCAACCATGGCCCAGGTGTACAGCAATGATTGATAGTAACTCTGACCTTTCTCTGGACTTTCTAGCAGAAGATTCCTGAGATTTTCCCTCACTTCAGCAGAATCAGACATGTTTAGGTAATGCACTCATTTGGGACCCTCATACATGTATACCTTCATCACCCTCCTCCCCTTCTTAGCCATCACATCTTGACCTCAAGAAACAATGTTACCATGTTGTATACGCACCGATCCAAAGAGTGTGCCTTTCTTGGACATAGCTAAGTACAGCCCAGTGCTGACAGATTTGATGGCAACAACTCCCACACTGACAGATCGGATTTCCATCAGGCCTGGAAAATAAAAGAAGGAACAAGACTCTGGGTTAGAAAGATCAAGCTTTGAGAATTTCCCCACCAAAAGCCACTCTATCATGCGTGATTAGAGTACCAGAATACCAAAAAGCCATATGCTCCAGAGAGACAGAGCCAAAGACAAGAGAAAAGAAAAACACAGGAAGTGGACAATGGTCTGAGAGCACTCTCTTTGTAAGGAGAAGAATAGAGCTCTGAGCATTTTCAGGTAATTTTTTTACCATATCAGAAAAGGAAATAATTTATTATCAACTCTGTTATGTTTGTTGGCTTGTTTGTTTGTTAGGAAGATTACGTGAAAAGTAAAGGACAGATTTTCACCAAAATTGAGCAGAGTTGGTGCTTGGTCTAACTCATGATTCAGTACATTTTGTCGAAATTTTTGAAGTATTCTTAGGGGATCAGTATTGTTCAACATTGCTCATAAGGATAGACTGCTGCTCCTTTCCATTTCTTTTTTGCATTTGTGTTTTGGTGTTTGCATTTATGTCATGGCTTTTATATTATGTTGAGCCATCTGGGCCACCATAGAAACTAACACCAAAATGTTACAAATCGATCTAGATCTGGATGCTCTTTTGGTTTTGGGGGAATTTTCAGCCTTGGCAGAGGTCTGCACTCTCAGAGTGCTTTTTATTTTACTATAGTTTAGTGTCATTGAAAAACTTTACAAATGCAACCTCAGACCATGTCCTAACAACATAAAATCAATAACACACACTTCTGTAGCTGACATACTACACCCCATGTCTGAGCCTGCTCAGTATCTGTCTGCCTTGCCACATGTGTCCATAAAAGCCTCCTGATTCCAGATGTGACACCCTATCGCGATGATACCCAATGTTGTTTACTGAGGGACACAAAACCCATGTCTGCTGGCCACTTAAGCAGACTCTCTAACTCACTTCATCCCATGAAAAAGCTGGCAAGCTGGTGGGCTAATTGTTTCCTCTGGGTACTGATTGCAAACAAGTCCCATGTGGCTCTCTCTTGAACTGTTTTTTTGGCTGTATACAAAAATAAAGGCGCACACCCATTGTCATGGCTATGACAGGGAGATGTTTTGGAGATGACCTGAAGGTTTACCACAGGGTCCTGAATAGAAAGTAATTGCTGGAGATGAAGCTCGCTTTATGCTGTCTTTTCATGGCTTGATTTGCTCACTTACACCTTCAAAAGCACCCTGATGTGGCCTGCTATCTGATCAGAGAGCAAAATTTTTTTTTTTTTACACCCCTGAAAACCAAGTATGTATGGAGAAAATATGTTATCCCATTGCTCAAGGGCTATGTACTGCAGGATATTTGTGAATAAAAGGTTTGTTAGGTTTTGACAGATGCTGTAAACATAGCACCAGGTCAAGGTGCTGAAGGACAGACTGACCCAAAGCTGGTAGGAAATGAAGGAGTCATAAAATCAGCACCCAACTGACTAACCCCTGGCTGCTTCTGTACAAATACAGATCTTGTACGGGGCAGTGACTGAGTTCCTGAATAGCCTCACTGGTTAAAGCCATCCAGTAATGAAAAATAAACACACACACACCAGGGGTTTTCACGGGTGCTACTCCCCCTGCACTGCATTCATTTGTGCAAATCCTAATTTTTTTTGGAAAGATGGTGAAAGTTATATTTTTGTTTTAGACCAGGACAGGGTCAATTTTTTTCAAGTCTATCTTAATAAACAAGAAATCTTTGCAATTACAGGAAAAATGTTTCCTCCAACTTTGACTGTTGGCTTCCCGTGGTAAAGTCAAATGTTTGACTGCACCTCCTCACCTATGTGGACATAATCCATCCATGAGAATGTTATCTGGTTTCCTCTTTTGTTCACACTGAGGCCACTTGACGGCATTGTCATGCTCATATGTGCACTGACGGGATTTTTGGTTCACTGCAGTTTTTTGTTTTTGTCCCTGGACAATGTTTCCCCTGTTGAAATACAATGTAATGACAGTCAGAAAATGAGGGAAACCAGGAGTTAAAAATGTAACTTTGGCAGATTTCCATTTGATTTGACTGCTGAATCTAATATGAGATTTTAGTAGTCAACTCTCCAGGCATTTTATTCAGAACATATTAGATTTTTTTTTGTTTGCAAATAACCTTTAACATGCTTTGAAAACTTATAATTATACAGATGATACCAGCATATTACATGATTGTGCAGAAAGATGCTACTAACTGCTCTTCTCTATGGCTTCTAATACAATCAGACTGCTATTGCTGCTCCCAAAAAGCACCAAAAGCTTACACACATCTGCTGCTCCCATCACTCCAACTATTTCTAACCTTTTTTTTAAGCTCCGAACATAGTCGTGCTCATCAAGTGAGGTCATCTACTTTAAGCATGATACAAAGTACAAAGAGTAAAAAAAAAAGGGGGGGGGGGGTAAACAAACACAATCTCCTGTTGAGTTTCTTTCTTCTCTGACAGGAGCCTGTAAATGAAGCCCCCTCTCCACTTGCCACAGCTGCAGGGAAAGGAGGGAATGCCTCTGTTGAGTCCATCTAGGTATGAGCCCAGCTGCACCCCCATCATTCCTGTGCTACCTCTGATCCCCCAAGGAAACATTAACACTTTGATGGCAGCTTCCTCTTTACGAGCTGTGTTTACAAACACCGGGTGTGCTATGGTGGCACCTGGAGCGTGCAAGGGACTCATAAGCAATTAGCTGAGGCCTGGCTGGTGATTGGAGCACTGCAAGGATTTATGGGGGATTATTCCAGGCCAATGAAAACCGCTGGTGCCTGAAAGTGGTGCCAGTCGTAATTGCCATTATTTGCTGGTTTGAGTTCCAGGCACAGTAGGTGTGTTGGAAGCAAGATGTTGGCTTACATCCCAGGCTTTAAAAGGTTAATATTTCATTAATGCCTTAGAACTAGAAAATATACATGCACTGATCAAAATGCACTTTATGTAAACAACTTTTTGGTGTTAATATTAGAGGCTTCCACTGGCTAATATCTGTGCTGAATAATTTTCAAGTCTGTCTATTAGCAATAATTTTGTAAAGCAATTCAAGAAAACTCCCAAATCCTACCTCATGGCACATTAAATATTGCCCTTTCTCTCCTCAGTAGTCATAGGTGCCATAAGTGTCACTTTATTTATACGTGGCTGTGTAGCAGCCAACAGATAGAAAAGATCTGAAGACATAAAATTGGGATTTCACTTGGGCTCTGGACGCTTGACCACACATCTATAAAGACTATTTAGATCCATATAACTCATAGCACCCTCCCTTTGAAAAGTCACTCCATTCTGTTCAAAGCTTTGGAGAAAAAAATGGAGTGAGGTATTTCAAGCTATTAGAGGGTTTTCCTAACTGTTGAAATACAAAGGTCACTTTACTGGAAGGAAGGCTCAATACTGATTTTAGCCTCCAGACTTGAATAAATGTACTTTAATATTGACATTGTTTTGTAAAATTACAGATTTTCAGATACAACTGTCACAACATTTATAATAAACATCTTTAAACAGATATCCAGTGATGTGGCTGATGACACTCGCACAAAATAATGTGTCAAAATTGGTAAATCATGTCCATTTAGCCCTGCGAAAATCATTTATTTATGGGTAGCAGAAACTAGCCCTGTGTCTCTTAATATGCATCATTTCAAATATTTTTTTTCCTTTATTAACTCCTGTTTTATGAAACAGTGAACAGTCTATGATAAGGTGTTAAGAAAGTGATCTTCATAGCCAGGCAGGAATACCTTATTTGCTTTGATAAAATCATTCTTACTATAGTGTAGTAGCTGACTATATTTAGAGAAAATGAAAGTTTGGGTAAAAAGGAAATATTTCAGTTCCTTTCAAAGTCACAATCGATATCACAATTAGAGAACAAAGAGGAACAATGGAGACAAATTAACTCTTTGTTCCTGAGTTCCATTGGAAACTGAAGGTCGTTTCTTCACCACATTCTGCTGTGCAAGTATCAACTGATGGCCCTATTGAGCTCATGAAAAAGGTACTTTTGGCTTCCCACTTGCAGTTGGCAAGATCTCTTAACCTTTGACATGTTTTGGCTGAGACTGCCAATAAGCTCAAGCTGCCATTACAAGCAAATCCTGCACTATACATGTCTAGTCAACTGTGGACTTGCCATTTATTTCTCCTCTATGGGATTTTTTAAAAGCATAGAAAAAGTCCTTTGCCCAGTCTTTTTTCCCCCTTTCTTTTCTATCCATCCCCCATTTTTTGGATGTTAGCCCATCGTCAGATCATTCAAGCCTTTTCTGACCTTGAAGAAAAAACGGAAAGGAAAGACAGAGACACTCTCACGGGGTTCTCTTTTGTCAAGCTCATGGTATGGGGGAGGAGAAAGGAGGGCGCAAGTACAGGGTTAAGGTACTGGTAATAAGATGGGGGCTTTGGGTGGTGGGAGGAGGCACTTCCAGTGGCTGCTCACCCTAATAAGTCTTTGTTGCTCACCTGAGAGGTGAAGAGCTAGGCAAGATCTTATTAATGGCTCAGCCTTTTCAATAGGACTCTAAAAAGTGTGGCAAAATGGTTCCTTCCATCACAAATTTAAAGCAAAGAAGAGTGAAAGACTGAGCAGACAGAGTGAGAAGAAGAAATTTTTCTGCTCCTATCCTCCTGTCTTCTTTTTGTTCCTTTTCCCAGGTCTTTAATTTCTTGGGTTGCCCTATTGAGCAGCCCTCCATGGCTCAGTGCTTGACCAGAGCAGAGCCTGGGAATCTCGGAGTTCCTGCTGTGCTCCTGCTCTTGATTGACATACCTTTTCAATTATTTCAGAGTTTGCTTGCTTTTTAAATGAAGAGGGCCCTGTTGTTTTTTTCCTTCTGCCCTCCTTTTCAAAACACAAGCTTTTCATGTCGGGTCTGGGCTGCCAGGCCTAATGGCTGTGACCAGCACCTTTGATCTGCCATGACCCCCTCGAAGGGTCTGGTACTGGGTGAAGCAGCCGCCTGTGTGTATCAGCGCAGACAAAGGCTACATCACTCACTATTGCTTTAAACACCTTGAGAGATTACCATGAGAACGGATGCTCTACTGGAGGCCTTCACAGGTGGTGTAATATAGAAACTTGCATGTTAACCCGTGAATTTACAGTAAAATTACCAACCAATGATTTGCAAGGACTTTTTGAGAATGCTGATTTTGTTTGTAATTCCAGAGGTGGTTGAGTAACCTGTTCATAATTTACACTTTTGACCAAAATACTCATATATTCTACAGTAAAAAAAATCATAGTTTTTCTTTAATAACTGCTAAGCTGTATTTACAAGAAAACAATGTTACATTCTGCAAACAAATAACATTTAATTTTGCTTGCACTGATTTTGTGAGGTTTAATGTATGAGTGTCTATGCCCTAAAAACCTCATTATACGTGGCCTCCATCTTGCCCTCCCAGTCCTGCCAAAGACCTGAATTTATGCAAAACAAAGTGTTTGTTGAGTCAACTAACAGCACATGAAACCTCTTTTTTAATGACAGTCCAGCGATCGCAATTATTGTATTCAGCAATTGGTATATGGTCCTCCTGTTAAGAAAAACGTGTCCAAGCCTGCTTATTGTGATACATTATGTTTTGTTACTCTGCGACCTCTGGTGGCCATAGTCATTATGGCGGGAAGAAAGTAGGAAATTAGTTGTGTAGTATGTCAAATACACATTGGGTGGAGGTTGAAAGGGTTTGATGGATTGTTGAAAGTTGTTCCTTTCCCATTTAATAGTGATAGTCATCAGTGTTTCCTTTAATCGTGATCATTCCACAACCTAAACGATGTGTTTATTATAACGACGAAGGTCTCCTAACCTCAAGGAAGAATTTATTTCGACTTGAACCACAATATTTTCCTAAAACTAACTAAGCACATTTTCTGCCTACACCTGATCAGACCTGTTTGATATGCTTAACCATGTTTAATATTGAAACCGTGATAATGACCGTTTGGTCTGTAACGGCCAAGTGGTGCTATTTCACAAGACACTCCTATGTATCATATCAGAGAGTAGGAACAAACAACCTATATGGTCTTTCAGGTTGGAGGTCCTTTTGGCAAATGGACAGGTATGCAGAGGTCTGAAAGTAGGCAAGTGTTGAAATTCTCTTTTCAACTGTCAGTTAATTCTTCATGCAACCACATCATTTTTGTAAAACTGCACATAAAACCATACATTCCTTTGAGGAAGGACTTTCCAAAAGTGTACACCCTTTTCCCTATGTTTCCAGTTCATCATGGTCGAGACAATAAAGACATGCAAACAAAACTGTTTTCTTGGAGAAAGGCTGGGGTGATAGTGGGTTGTAGTCATAAGGAAGCTGGTTGCAGTGTATTAACCCCACCTTTGAATGTGGAAGAGGTACAAACAATTTTTCCTTCAGACATAGGCTGACGACATGTTATGTGACATCTTCAGTTCGAAGCATGGTGAGGCCCATAGGGCTGCAAAAGAAAGCCAACACAGATTTGTAATAATTGCATTAAATTAGCATAAATTTAGATGGCATATAAAAAGTGTCATACACAAGAGGCTAGTTTCACCTGTAGTCTGAAAGGCAGCCAGAGGAATTCAAGCAATGATTGCACACTGTCCTTTCATTTAATAGCTGAGAAAACATAATCGTGACACTAATTTGGGGCAGAGGCCATTGTTTATGCCCTGACAACAAAGTGATTATGGCCCTCAGCTGATAAAAACCATGCTAAGAGGTGTGTTAGTAAGAACCACCTCCTCTGTGTCAGTGCATCCGAGGGGGGCAAAGGGAGCATGAAATGACCAATGCACTGACCAGTTTCTTTAAAGTGCTCCCAGAAATATACAGTGTATTCAAAATGAGTTTAAGCTGGGACTGATTTGGTGAACTATCAAAATAACTCAAAACTCACTTCATTCAGTGAATCCTAACAACATGCCTGTGTGACATTCTTAATTTGCAATGTTAAAGAAACAAAAATCCAAACACCTCATATTGATTTGTAGCTGACAGATGAAGGAATGTGTTCAAATTGTCAGCAGGCTCATACACCAGCAGCCTGATATTTCTTCGTTGCATCACATGATACTGGGTCAGTGGTGATCTCACTGCAATGAGTGGCTGATATGAAAGCTGATCTTCAATTTGCTGTGGAATATGAAAGTGCTGCTCAGAAGAAAAGAGATCGTTTGCAGAGAACATGGTGTTCTGGATGTTTTTTGTTTGCAGGTGAATGTTATTCTGTTTTCCACTACACTTTGAAATGGGAGAAGGTAACTTAAATAGTCTAATACATGCATTTTTAGTTGAGCTACAGCAAATTTTCCATGCATTTAGGCAGCTGTCTACGTTTAAGCATGTTTATTATACTGACTGAGACGGCAGACAAAATCATTACTTTCTACATTTGCCCTGAAGGTCATGAAGGTCTGTAGCCAAAAAAAGACCCTATTAAAACCATACATTCTTACCATCATGTTTAAGCATTTTTCTTAACTGCAGTTGTTACGTAGCAATGACAGACTGCTAACTAATAGCTGTACTGAAAAAAATACAAAGCACCCAAAAAGGAACAATGAAAAAACGAGAACGAAAAATAAGAAAATTGTAATTATATCGTACCATGCTCTGTCTTACAACTGTGTGTGCAAACAGCATGCAAAGGGTGCCCCAGATTACATTACTTCTCCTGCAGCCACATGCAGCTACCAGCCTATGACATTTACTGAAGTCAGTGTACCAGAGCTGGTGAACATAGTGGAGCATTTATTAGTCAAAGAGCCAGATATTCCCCTTAGCAGTTGGCAGAGACCAAAAATAGGGCTATGGCAGAGGGAACAATGGACTTACATTTTCCAAGTGACCAAAAGTATGATTGTAAAAGTTACTTGGTAACCCTAAGTGACCAAAAATAATCAGCTGAGGTTTATGGCACCAAAAGATAGCAAGGCAGAGATTTGAACAATTTCTAAATTCTAAAAAGGGGTGAAAAGGCTCAAAATAAACAACATAAGTCACAGTTGCAGGAAACTGATCACAAAGTAGTTTATGGGCTTGTTGAAGTTCAGTGTAAAATCACTAGAGCAGTGAAACTGCCAACGCCAAAGAAACAGAGCACGCCAATTAATCATGATTCGGTCAAAAAATGCAAAAACTCGTGTGGCAGCCCTCTACAGGCAGAAGCATGGGCGACTTCACACCCCAGTGAGTGTCATTAGAGCAGGTGTTTTACATCTCCTTTTACAGGTAAAAGTACCTGTTGTGACAAGACTGATTGGAGTGCCACAATGATTTTCTAGCCTATGTTTTAAGTGACTTCACATTTTTGGTCTTCTTTGATTGAACAGTTTTTTGTGCTCAGACTTTTGGGGTATTGCAAGGATAGTTATAAGCAGCTGCATATTCTTGTGAAATAGTTATACTTATACCAAGGTTAGTTCAGTGCCGGTTTTAGTGCTGCTTTGTGAACACCTTATCCTGACAATTAGCTAAGCTTGTTCCCTATGAAAGCCTAGAAAACTAAAAAACTGACTGCCCTCAGTTTTAACATTTTGTTAAAGGTCCAGGGAAGCCTTTTTATGCTTCATTCTCAAAGGTTTGACTTTATTATGAAAGTTGAGGGGTGGGTTTGCTCTCGGTTTCCTTTTTATGTATGTAAAAACACACTGGTTAAGACACTGTCCACAATGTTTCATACACATGCCGTTCAAATGATGACATTTATTTTTGTTTGAATAGGTGCGATCAGGTTCAAAATACATATGATGCAATGAACTCATTTGGTTTAATGGACCTCTCTTCTCTTTAACTCTTTAACAGGGACTGTGGTCGCTTCTTGCACTGCACTACTCTTAGGGAAGAGGATTTGTGTTTTGGCATATACCTGTGTGTGTGTGTGGAGGGGGGGCAGCTAGCATCTGTTTGTCTAGAGGGAGCACCTCCCTCTATTTCTACGAAGTGTACCTGTCTTTCTTGCCATTCTGTCTCCCATCTGCTATCCTGATTTTCACTGCCCGTCTGTCCCTGATTTTTTTTTCCCTCTGCCATGCCTCTTTGGTCTCTCTGTCTCAGTCTGGCTCTTTCCCTGCTTGGGTCACCCCTCTGCTCTCTTCCTTCCAGCCCATCTGCACTGTGTCCCCGGACATGCATCATACATATTAACTTTCACAGCACTAGGATGATTTATTCAGCCCTTACCAGCAGCTATGAGATATGTCTGCTGTGAATGCAGTCAATTTGAGCTGAGCTGGATTTATCTCACACACACACACACACACACACACACACGCACAAAAAAACATGAAATGTTGAGCCACACACACAAAACACATAGACTGCAGTTGACTTGCTTGCTTGATTTTTGTTGCTTTGTTTACAAAAAACGTAGAAAAGTTTTTAAAAAAATCTCTACGATACTTAGTAATGAACTGAGCAACCTCAGTCAGATCATCAGCCACATGTTAGCAGCACATCCAAGACAACATGCCAAGTAACTCAGCCCTGATCGGATTCTGTTCCTCAAATGAGCTCACACTGTCTGGAAGTCTGAACAGTGTTTCTCCTGCCTAATTTAGCTCTGAATTCCAGGACAGTTAGGATTCCTTCAACTTAACTTACACTGGCTAAGATCAAACAAAATGTAAAAAGTACAAAAGTACATAATTAAAGTCACAGCAAAGGAAATAGAAAACAGGATTATTTTTGCACCAATTTTTTGCCCTTTTTCTTTTTTGCTCAATTGAAAGTTCACAGATCTAAACATGCTGTCACTTTGTTAATTGCTATTCATGCTGTCATTTAAATATGACTGTACACACTGTCCTTTATACCTGAAGGAAGTAGGGCACAAAGAGACTGTGTGTGTGTGTGGATTTTCATGAGTAGATTCCCTCGGCCCACCCCATCAAAACAAGAAAGACGGTAGATAGAAAGGAGAGAAAAGACTGGCAGAGGGCCGGTCTTCCCTACCCACATATCACTAGGTGTTCCCACATTCCACTAAAATCTCTGGAGAGATGAGAGTGAAGATGAGACTGATAAGTTTGTGTTTCTTCTGTCTTTTAATCTCACTCACTCTATATTCAATGACCAGGGGTTTTTTTTGTTCAGCAATAGTTTATTATTATTATTATTATTATTATTATTATTATTATTATTATTATTATTATTATTATTATTATTATTATTATTATTATTATATTATTTCCATTATGATTATTATTATACTTGTTCACCTCCACGAGTGATTCGTACCGCTGACCAAAGCCATTGACTGTTTTGCTTTAGCATGATGTTTCAAGCATCTACCTTAATTTCAAACCATTCCCTCCATTCCCTCTGCAGTGTTTGGAATATCAATCTTTGTCAATCTGTTACTGAATGGGCAAAATGTCATCCATGAAGAACTACCTTAGCACAAACTACAAAACTGGTCTGGAAGCAATTTGAAGTACACTCTCTCAAAGTTGTGTGCCGACTGGTTTTCAGGCTGTTACTCCTGCCAGACTGAGCCACTGAGGGAGGTGTAAAGCAGAGACAATCTACTTCTCTACAAGCCTGGGGCCAGTTTTTTTGAGCCTGTGAACAAGCCACATGGTGGTGATCTGCTGAAAGCTGACTCTCACACTCCCCGGCCCCGGCCGCAAGGGGTGACATTCTCTCACACACACAATCCAGAGGCCGGTCCTCTTTCAGGACTTGCACTCGGCCCTGTTACCCCCACCCTTTCATATGGTGCTACTGGGAGAAGTACTCCAGGGATTAGCCCAGCCAGGTCTTTCAAAGGCCATTAGAGCAAATTACAGGTATCCTGTTACCAGTGCGCTGGGACAGGCCAGGTGAGGGGCGCAGAGGCCAGGCGGGAGAGCAGGGGTCAGCTTGGGACAAAAAGACAAGGCCACCCTGGGCCCCACTCTATCGGAGTTTCTCCCTGGCTCCACAAACTGGTAGACCTGCATCTATGAATGGCTCACTTGATGGGACCTCAGAGACATTGTCCCACCACCGTAACTTTAGCCTTTTTTTTTCTTAGTGCCCCCTCCACCCCCAGACCTCACTCTCCCCACCCTTTTTTTTCTTGTATTTTGATTGATGTGGGCATGACTTTGACCAAATAAATAAAGGATCAGACAGAATGGAAAAATGTGAAGGTTTGTCTGTAATGCATGACCTCTAGACCTTAATACCCCCAAAATGCTGCAAAGGCCCAATCCTGTGCTTTCAGCATGCACCACACAAAAAAGCCCTGCCTTGGGTCAAAGGTTTAATTTGAATTACATTTACCATCTCTATTTCAAACCTAAATTTAAATTGTAATGGCAACCACATAACCACTGATGTGTGTTCTGTCAATGAATCAGTATGCAGGCATCATGAGGCTGATGTTGCAGATAAAGTCGTGGAGATAGCCACGGGGAGTTCCGCATCCTGCCATTTTCTCTGGACTACACACACACTCTCACCCATGCAAACATGCCTCTTGGCCACTTGTGCCGGCCACACAAATACACACGCACATGCCTCACCCTATACCAACTGGTGGATGACAATCTAGTGGAGGAGATGCGGAAGTGTTTCATTAGCCAATTACCGCTAGTAGATAAAGCCTGCGTTCCCACAGTCCACAAGGCCGGGGGTCAAATGTGACCAATTACCCTCCACAGGACAGATTAGTCTGCCTGATTTATCCCCAGACAGACTGACCCAATACTCCAGAATCCTGGTCCACATCTGGATATGTCGTGGAGGTGAGTGGGTAGGCAGTTGTGTGTGTTGGAGTGATTTCTCTGTTCAAAAACTTTGCTTATACCATCGATGCAACTTCAATAACTGTAAGAACAGGCACAAATGTGAATAGAAAGAGAAATCTTTTTTGAATGACAATGACAAGGCCCAGAAAAAAAAAACTCAGACTGGCTCACATTAGTAACAGGTCAAAGAGTGGAGCAGTACTGAAATCTCTTCTACCACACACACATACACTTCCCATCAAACCGTAATTAGTGTACCTGCATGTCCTGTCAGTATGCACTCCATGGTAGTTTCACTGCTGAAGACAAACTTCCTTGGACATGCTAAGCTGTGATTGTGTGTAATGGAACATCAATCAGTAAATTAAGGACCTCCAGGATGCTGAATCAGAGGGCAAAGACCCTCCGCTGATCAAACCCCAAATTTACAAGCATGGTGGGGGCAAAGGTAACACTAGAGGACAGTCTGAGTGAGTGGGCGAGTGGTTGGGTAGATGGTTGTTGCAGTGAGGCTGAGGGATATCAGAGGTGAAAAAGGTTAACGAAGGCAGTGTGCACCCTGCCTGCTCGTCTGTACCTGTGTGGTACGGAGGGGCCGCAATCCTACCGACTGAGAGGCCCTTTCTTTAATCAAGGCGGGAGAAGGGGGGGGGGCTGCCTCCAAATCATGCATCACATCCGTAACAAACGAAGGGAAAGCTATCAAAGGCTTCACAGATAGTTACGAGCAGATCTGCCCACTGAGAGCTTTGTGACTCAACTGCTTCTGCAGTTTCCTGCACTTTGGTGCCCCGGGACGGGTGGCAAGGGATGGTGGGATCCACATTAGACTGAGGTCATTCCTCAGTGCCACTAAATTGCAGTAAGCTGGTTTGTTGCATCTGTGGCTGGTTTGGGTGGCTGTCCAGACCAGATTCAGCCACCTGTAGTGGAAATATTACCAGTAGAAAACAAAGGCCTTCTTTACAGTCTCCTCCCTTCATCTTCACTGGGGTCTTAGTTGCAATAGCCACAGTCAAACTAAACCAGGACTCTCTGTCAGCAAAACATGGTGAATGTTGGCAAATATTCCTGAGATTACAGTTGACTGTAGAAGCAGCTGAAGCCACTGATTTGAGAAACTCAGACCTTGTAGGTTACAAGCATGTGAGAGTGGGTAAGCTGCAAATATATTCCAAAGAAACTCAAACTGGATTTCTAAATGTGTCATAATATTCCTTGTCATATCATAATTATTGTAACCCTGACAATGTCATCAGGGTCAGATCTGCATCAAAAACTCAACATGCATTACAAACTGTAGGCATTTAGGAGGCAGACTGGGTGTAATGAAAGACACTATACAGTTGAATTATGGAAGGCTGGGAGGCTCCTGTGTATTTGCAGCTTGACCCATTAAGGGAGTAAACCTCAGGATATCTTGGCGTCTGCTGCATCGATCTTGCCTGTTCCTTTTTATCTCTCTCCTGTGAGTCACCCAGTTTTATACAAGTGAAATATTAAGGCGCTGGAATGAACATTGGAATGTTTTTGTTCCAAAAGCATTCTTTCCCATCTCCACCACATCAGCATTGCCTCGTAATGTTATATGGGTGTTTTGTATTTATTGTCCGTAATATTATGATTTCTTATTGTTCTCAGGACTTGGTGGAGTCATGTCAGTTCCTTAACATTTTGTGGACACGTTAAGAAACTGAATTTACTGTTATTGCTTTTAGTGTGGTATTAAAATCCACCTTGAAACCATACCACTTATTCTGGAGAGTGCTGCCAAGTGTAAGCGTGTGCATGTGTGGCTCAGGTGCACAACAGGTTTCCAGTGAGTGAGCACCAGGACACAGAATATTCTCTGTGGCCTGAGCTTGCCCCATATTTACATTATTAAAATGAGAGGGGCATACAGGGAGGTGACAGAAGGCACAAGAGTGAAATCAGGGCCATGTCAGAGCTGTCACTTGCTCCACTGGTCGTAGGGCCCTGACCCCAATCCTATCCACTCCAGGGGAGGAGAGGGGAGAAATGGAGACAGCAGGAGGGAGAGAAATGGTGATAGGTAGAGAGAGATGGACAAACAAAAAAAGAGAGATGAGATGATAGTGAAAGATATGTGTATGTAAATATATATGTATGAAGACAGAGGGATACAGAAAGAGTGCCAGAGGCTTCACATTAATGCAGCTTTTCTGAGGCATTCAGAAATTGCAAAGTTATCAGATATGGGGGGGGCATAGATGACATATGATGTTATGTCCACTTTCTCACTCTGAATAAAAAAAATTGTAAAGAAGAAATGTGTGATAGTTGTTCATTTAAAAGGAAGCTGCATTCTGGACAAAGAACTCAGTGTCCTTACAGGAGCAGCCTGATGTATGGTGTGGACTGTACTGCCTCAACTATATCACTGCAATGCTCTTTGCCACCCTCTGTGTTCTAATGAGGAGCATGGCTTTCCAGACGGGAAAAACACCCATGTGCACACAGGCCTGCACATGTCAGCGTGCGTGTAAACACACACACACACACACACACGAATGCTTCTGACTTGAGTGCAAGGTAAGGTCTGGTTCATATTAGCCATTAGGGAACGGAAACGAACATCTTTTTCAGTTTAGGGTCCACTTCATGCTCCCGCAGTGGCACAAGTATAAACACAGGCACATGCATTCTAAATGTACACACACATTCAAAGAGCCCTGACACGATACTCACATCCTGCTCGCCTTCGTTTAGCAAAATGGCCCCAGAGATAAAAAGCAGGTACGGGTGGATGTGTGTAATGCAGTTCAGAGAAGACGCTGTATATAGACTCAACCTGTTGGTATGCATGGGCCTGCACTGGAGCCGCTGTTTTTAGCCTTCCACATTTGCATTAATTATCTGACTTCTACTTTCAAGACACGCATTTGCAACAGTTATTCAGTCCAGATAGTGACTTCTCTGCCTTACTCTTTGTATGGGCAAAGAACTTCAGCACATAGGTCGTTAACCTAATGGAAACAAATCCCAAAGATTATTTGTTTGCTCTCTGTCAAATAGCATCTAAATCCAAAATGTAATCCTAAACATAATGTTCTTGTGTGATTTTTCTTTAAATCCATTCTTTTTTGGGGGGTTAAGTTGCTGTCTGAGATAGATGTACCCTCTTTCCATGCTGTTGTCCATATGGTCCACATTTCTATGTTGTGACCCACGTAAAAGGATGTGCATGGCCAATATTCAAATTCTGAACCCTACAGTCAGTTCACTGCTTCCATCCAGAAATATTTGAAATTTTTCAACAACTATAGGTTGGTTGCCATGAAGGCTTATACAAATATGTTTGATTTTGCAAAGGGTGAATCTTACTGGCATAGCTACCTTGCTTTGTGAAATGGCATAAGTTTGGTAGTCATTCACAGAAAATAAATTCTAATGACTTTGGTGAAACTTTTTCTCAATGCCCCCATGAGGTTGACATTTGTGATTCAGTATGAAATGTCTTCAGAATTATTTGATGGATTACAGTGCAGTGTGGAAGAAACATTTATGAATTTCTCAGTGTGATGCACCATCAATTCCCCACATAGGTGTCATGATTTCTCTGATTTCCAGTCTATTACACATAGTCAGCTGAAACTACCTTTTTATGACTTAATTGACTGACAGCATGTCAATATTTAACCCTGCACATTATATATGCAGGTTGTGGTTCCTCTGTTTGTGTGTTTGTGTGAGGTGGGTGTGGCTGAGTGAGAGAGAGAGATTAAAGTCTATTGAAAGTCCAGGGAGCTCCCTATGGTTTATAACTTCACAAGGAAAAAAGGGTGGAGAGCCCCAGATTTACGTGAATGTCACCTATGAGAAAGACTGAGGCACCTGATTTTACTGCCTCTTATTGCTTTATGATCCAGACCAAATCCTACAGGGAGGGATATCTGTCTTCCAGGCAACAGGTGCATTACATTCCTGCCATTATTGCTTCCCAGTTCCAGGCTCCTTGTGATTTAATGCTAAATTTGAACACCTTTAAACTCTTGTAGCTGTAGTCAGTGAGCTGTAGCTGTATGTTGGGATGCCAAGTTGTTTCTTTTTTCCATGTCTACAGCAGGGGTTCTCTTTCACTTTCTTTATTCCTGGGCCAGTGGTTAAACGCCATCCAAGATATGACGTCTGGCTCAGTTCAAGCAGGGAGGCGAGAGACTTTACTGGAAGGGTCAAAACAAAACCATTAATCTGCCTTGGTCTATCTAAGGTTGAGGCAAACCTGCCTCTTTTGACTCAAAATGGACTGATTATGTCTGTGTGTGTGTGTGTGTGTGTGTGTGTGTGTGTGTGTGTCAGTGCGTGCATGTGTAGGGTCCGAGATGTGAGTGGCGGCTGCACCTCAGTGAGCATTTCCTTTGCCAAATCTTTTCAAACGTGGTGCTTCAAGAGTATGACGAACTGGCCAACTGTCCCGAACTGATCTAATCAATACTTATTTTACACCTTTCACAAAAATAGCACTCACGGTAATAATGTGTTCTAATTGAGGAAAAGGCCATGTCTTCGCTCCCATTTTAAAAACTTTGGCTGTGACTCTGTTAAACACTTTTGTAATTGATTGTCACTCATTACAAGTGTGTGTAAAGCACCTAAATAATTGAAGGTGGATTTTTTTGATGGCAGCAGATAGTCCACTCATGGGGAATGAAAAGATGGGAAACATAAATAAGTACAATGGTTATTTTTTCTGGCCCAAATAATATTTATAGGAGTCACACCTCAATTTCGCTGTATTACATAATGTAATCAATATATTTAACCTTGTATCCTTTTTGTGCTTTTACAATACTTTCAGAACATCAGTTCAAATATGTTTTGTCAATGGCCCTAAGGTCCAAGTAGCTGGTTACTGGCACTGCAAGTCTTCTCCTTTGTGTTCTCTTCACACCCACAGGATGTCCAGAACTGTGGGATGTTATAAAGGAATTGGCTGCTGGAGCCAAAGTCAGACTCTATAAACCTACTGATGAACTCAGTAAATCCCAGAGAAGAGCCACAGCCAGACTGCTAAAGGTTGTTAGCTACTAATTGCTACATTTCTAGAGTTCATTCACAATAGGCTATCAAGCCCCGGTGGCAAAAACCAGGGATACTGGGCTAATTAGGGTGACACTGACTCTCTTGTCCTGCAATGTTCCCAGGAAAGTGATAGCGTGTGCATTTATGTGAGGGATTTAACATGCATGTTCACCATGCATGCGTATGCCAGTAATGTTTTATTTAGCTTTCGGCCTCTTAATACCAGGAACAGCTGGCACATGGTCGATTTCCATTTGTCTCCCACAGGCTGAGGCCATGCACTGTCCTTGTTGGAGGGGATAATAAATGCATGATTCGTGGGATTTTACCCTCCCATTGGCATCCAAAATGTCCACGAAGCCCCTCTCAGTTGAGACGACCCAGAGGAAACCTTATATAATGCCTAATGAGCAACGGGAAACACTCCAGCACTCCTCTAGCCTTTAATTTCCACCTCAATACTGAGCAGAGCACGCCTTAGCCCTTCTCCTAGCCTCATTAACATGTGTATTCTCCCGATTCAAAATACCAAAGCACTTCCTTCAGCCAGGTGCTTCCCTCTTTAGCCCCTCCAGCCCCATTGCTGTTGATCCAGTCACATATCCCCGTCTGAGCTCAACCAAAATTAATGGTGAGTCATGGTGAGGGATGTAGAAAGGCCAGGACAGAAAAAAAACTTTCTTACACCTTTGAAATGGCAGAGCAGAACAGACATGTTGTAATGTCTGTTGCTTTGGCATGTGAATGCCATTGTTCCTAAATTGCAGCCTAGGTAACACTAAAGCTTCTGATGACATTTTGTTAACTTGAAGAAAAGAAAAGATCCACTTGGAAAAATTGCCCCTCAATAATGTTTTGCATGGATATATTATTATGGCTGATAAATGACATCTTCTTAAGTGCTGTAGCAATATCTGAATGACATGGGATCAGTACTTGAGCAAGTCTTATATTTAGATTCTTTCAATGTGGCTACGCTCAGCTCTTATAGTAAATACATAACTTATTGCCATATATAATGTAAGCATTAACTAAGTGGAGATTCATTCATTACTAAATTGATATGGGTTCCACCAGATAAATTAGTTATTTCAGAAAGATCACATTTATTAAATAGCCCTATTTACACCCAGTGACTATCACGCACAGCAGTTCAATTGATAGCTAACCAAAGCAGCAAACGAACAAATGAAAATAAAGAGTAATAAGTTAAAACTGTGGTTGACAAAATGTCAGACCTCATGATCAAAAGGTTGTTTAATTTCACATTTCAGAAAAATTTCAAAATATACCTCAAATTACATAAAATAATGTTAGGCTAAAAGACAAAATTGTGTAGGTCAAGTTAATATAATCTCCCTCATTCTAAATTTATTGAATATCTATCCAAATCTGAAACACGTATTACTCAGTGTGATACATAACTGAAACATTATATTATTTGTCTTTACAAAAGATAGGCAATTTAGTTTAATTTATTATTTGAACATCTGAATCATTTACTTTTAATCGTTAAATGCAGCTTGAGCTGCTAGAGACACTTCTTACCAGTGTTTAATTCTTTTGATTAGACAGCCCTATAAATGCCTCCGAGCTTCTGATTTACATGGTTGTAATTATTCTACTATCTAAAACATTAATTTAGTTTTGATGGTGCCACTCAATAGTAAATCATTCATTTTAAATCAGCGAGCAGTTACTTGAAAATGCATTAACTCACAAATGGTGCACATGGATTCACGATTAGTTGATCTAACCCAGTTGTGGTATTTACACAAAACTTTTTCATTTGGTCTGTTACCTCTGCCAAGGAAGATATGTTTCTGGTTAGATCTATTGTTTGTTTGTTTGTTTTAAGCTTGCTTGTCTTGAGCTAACTTATGAGCCGTTTTATTTTGAGTGATCCAGATCAGTATATGGATCCAGGAAATTTTGAAGGATTCTTCACCATTGCGAGATAGGGCAAAATTTCCCATTTTAAATCATATCTCCATAAATTCAATATTAATAAAAAATGTATTGATATAATATAGATATGTAAGAAAACTAACATGAATTAAAAGGTTTTTTTATATTAATAAATAGTATGAATCAAAAAAGTAATGTTTATAAATACTATTATTTTAAAAAGCAACATATACTACATGCCAGGAGTATATTCTTCCACAAATGTTATATTTAGGAGGTTCTATAATGATCTGTTGAGAAATATACATGAAAGGCAATTTAAAATTTGGGGAAAATATTCACCCTTGGCAGAGTTATGCACTCTAAAAACTTGTGTTTTCTTGTTTTGCTCTGTTTTCAACAAAAGAGCCAACCCAACATCTTTGAATAAAAGTGCAAATGACCAATTAAACAAATGAAATATGGTAACTTTATATAAAAATGTAAAATGTCAAAACTCTTTTCACCACTGGTCCATATAATCTTTATTTTACTCTTATGTGCAGATGTTCATTTTCATCACTCCCTATACTGTAAGACTGGTCAAACCTTTTAGGTGGAGTCATCTGTCTGAAGCACTCATCCTGTCTTTTCCCATTTTCAAATTCAACTCGGTCTCTCCTTGGTGAGTGACAGTTTCCCCTGTCTACAACAAGTTTGAATAATTTCCACAACATATTTCAGTCAGGGTGGAAGATTTTCTTCCCATGGGTCCCGTCCAAGTCAAATACACTTATGAACTCGGAAAACTCTCACATCAAACAGCAAAATGTTGCACACGAAGGGGAAATTTGGTAAACACAACACGCCCTGGCTGTGAGCGTTGCATGGCTATAGAGTCAGAATGGAGCTGGTCTGGCTGCAGTTGAATTTTTGCGAAATATTGTGTGATTATACTGGGGTGATGAGATGACCTTATTTCTTGAGGGTGAATGGACTGTCACTAGATGGATACTGCACCACTTGATGCCTTCAGCCATATCCTTTAAAATAAGGATGAAAAAACTGAAACATAAATATATGCAGTGCAGTATCCTAAAATAAAGACCATAAGAATCTGCAAAACAAAATAGAAAGAGTGGAATAAAGAGAAAACATAGCCAAAGCCCAGATGCATTAAATTTGACTTGACTGTACTGTACTGTACATGAAGCTTTTTTTTTCTTGTATTCTACTCTGTATTCCACAGTACCTTAGCTGCATGATTTGCTGTTGCGATTGATCATGAAGAGGTTGCTGGGTGTGCCTGCACAGCTGTTGTGCTGTAGCAGTGTCTAATTAGCAGGCTATGACCGATGACCCAGGACAGGATATGATGCATACCTGCCTCTCAAGCTTTTGTAAACACTTGGTTGTGTTTTTCCTCTCAATCATTTTCTGCTTTGCCATAGGTCAAAAGAAAAAAAATGTTGAGGCCCTCCCCCTCAGTTCCACAAACTACTGTACTTTGTCCCTCCTTGTGATTAGTTCAACAAGTTATTTATAGTGACTTCGCTGATCAAATGGTTTATAATTTTAGTTGGAACCATATTTAGAGCATGTGGTTTCACAGACTGTAGTCAGATTAAAGTTGAATCATTTATCTTGTCTGATTTCAATCTCCCTAGTTTGATAAGCAAATGTGTAACTATAAAAGTCCAATAAGCTTGTATGCTTGATTCTGATAACAAACTTCAGGAACAGATACCTGAAACCTAGTGTGTGTGTGTGTGTGTGTGTGTGTGTGTGTGTGTGTGTGTGTGTATATATATATATATATATGTGTGTGCTTGAATGAGACAGGATATTTTTCTCAGAGCACTTTGTCAATTACAGAGATGTAATTGATACACATTCAGCCGATCTTCTCTGTTGCAACTGATAGTGTTTAATTTCATCACTCTGCAAAAAAGAGTATTTAATCCCTTATTTGCCCTTTAATAACATCTGGTGCAGGGCGTGTTTATGAGTCCTGTGCAGTACCACTTCCTGTCATACTAGTAGCTAATTCCTCATGAGCTGACAGGCAACACTGATAAGCAAAAGTGCACTTATATTTTCCATGTATGTTTTGCATAATTCTCTATCTCCTTCAATTCTGTCCAGCTCTTTCATCCTTTAAACCCTCCATCCCCCTAAGTTCGTCTCTCTCCCTCTTGCCTCTTCCCTCAGCTGTTCCATGCCCCTGCTCCACTGGGATTGATACAATATTTTCCAGCCTTAATTAGCAGAGAGCCTGTTGACTAATTCCAACTGTTTTTGCACCTGAGAGGGAGTTGGGAGTTGGGGCTGGAAAAACTGAGTGGGGTGGAGGTGAGGGCCGGGAGCTGGGTGTAGCAGGCAGAGCTGTCGAGGCAATATAGCTGTGTCGACAAGAGTGTGAGGGCAACACAGAGGACAGAGGAGGGGTCGGCCAGACTGCTGGGCAGTGCTCATGGAAGCTCAAATTCAGACAGTCCTGTGCTGATCTACAGTTCGCCAAACTGCTGGGCACATTATTCAAAACAGTACTCCAACATTTTGTGTTTACGTCTGTCTCTGTGGGTATGTACTGTACGCACTCCAAACATTTCTGCATGATTAAACTAAACTATTTTGCATCACATTGAAAAGGGTATTTCAGAAATATTGACAGAAGAAATGTATCCTCTTTCCTGTGTAAGATGTTGCTGGCTAGTATCTGTGTCACTGCTCATGTCATTAAATATGTACAACTTCCTGCCTGTTCAGTCACTGTAATCTATGGCATGGCCACCATATCAGCATCAATAAATTGTCGAGGTCACGATGCTTAAGGTCTGATTGAAAATCTCATTATGTTATGGAAGCAACGGTGGCCTCACATAGAAATAGAGTGAAACCTCAAAATGGCCTAAAACCAGATCAGTCGCATTGTGAGGCGCAACCACAGACTGACCACAAGGTCCATTTTGTTCAATATAAGGCAAAGCCTACATGACCACTGGTTTGGCACTGTGCTCAGAAAAGGGTGCAGGTACACACCCTCATTCTGTATGAGCACAGAAAGAATCGTTCTTTCCACCAAAGGAAATGAGAGGATGATGGCTAAAGTGTATGAGGACATTACATTTAAGGGGTCTGCACTTTTTTAATAGAGAGCTACTGTAAAGACAAACATAAATGACATGGATGTGGTGGGAAAAACGCATGAGTTTCACAATGCCCAAACATCAGTTTTGCCACTTTCCAAAAACTTGTTTTAATTTAAACTCCCTTGTGTTTTCCTAATTGCAGCAGGACTTCTAAGGTGTCAAAATCAAGCAATGTTTGAATTTCATTATGGTAGCTGACATTACCACTAATAGGAGAGAATAATCTCTTGACTTGGAGAAGCCCACATGACCAAATTCAACACAGTAATATCAGTCTCAACTTGAATTTCTAACTCTGTGTGTGGTTTTAAAAGATTTCAAAAGATTCTGCCAGGTGACTAATCCTGACAGGTTAACAAATGTCATCCAGTCTGCAACTTGGAGGTTATTGAAACAGTGGCATCAGACAGACTTGCAAGCCCCCATGGAAAAATCTGACTCACCAACTTGTGTAAAAAAAGCAGCAACAACCAAATGCATAAATTTCCCATCAAGGGCATGAATGTCTCTAAGGGCTATCCAGTCAGTCTGTCAGTGACTAATGGAGAGGGAGGTCAGATCATAACCGGAGTCGGCTCATCTGACCTGGTCAAGCATCTGAAAGACACTCATTGATGGATGCACTAAGGAGGCACGGCTGCTCTATGAACAACCTCCTCTCAGGTGTCCCTGGACCACAGTTTGTGTATAGACTACAGACTTGCCAATAGAGTAACCTGGGCCTATTTGGATCTGCTCCACTAGATACTGAACACAGTTGTTGGCATGTTGGGAAGTGCTGCCCTGTCCAAGCAGGTGCTAAGAGGCATGATGTGAGGTGTAAAAAAGAGCCACACTGGTAGCAGATTCTAGAGAGGGAGTTACAGCTGTGTGCATGACTGCCACAAAAAATGGGATGGTAAACATTAGTCAGTAAAGTACACAACAAAGAAAACCCAAATGCTAATGCAGGTTGTCTGTAAGAGACCAACTCCCTTCTTTAGATTGAAGTTAGTGCATATGTAAACATGCATGGATGAATACTAATCCTCACATACAAAAAATCATCTCTAAATTTAAACCTGACTTCAAAATGCAGTCTCATTTGCTAATAAAATGGTGATTAATCTGTGTTTGCATTTGTTGGACGGATGTATTTCCATTTCCACTTCCACCTGCTACTTACAATTGATGCACTTTCACAGTTTTGACAAGTTAATCCTTGTGAAAGTCAAGCTTTTTTTCTCTGAAGCCCACTTTGCTTCACCAACTGATGCTCAGTGTCTTTCCTCAAGTCAGCTTTCCTGTTAATTCAGGGCCGGCTTTCCCATGAGGAGCCTAAATCCACACAAGTGTATTTCCTTCGTACCTAGCAACGCTTCTCTCACACTCTAAACACAACACAAATAGCTCAGCAGCATAACCATAGGATATCCCTATGAACTGCTATAAAGGTGAACAGATAAGAAAGTCCAGCCATAACAATAAAAGTGAGAACATGACAGGACAACCTGTCTGCTCTCTGACACTACACACGCATGGCATACAGAACTTAGATGCACTCTGGCTATGCCAGCCACTTACTGTCTGCGTAGTTTTTCCGCCGAGTGCCGTCCACCTTGCCTGTTTTGTCAATACACAGGAAGAACTTGTTGGCAGAGTAAAGCCGCCGTAGTCGGACATCGCCCTCTAGGTGATTATAACTGCGAGTGTGCCTTTCCAGTGTCCATGAACAGTTGATGCCACTCGCAAGCACCTGAAGGGGTTCATGCCCTACCCCAGGAGGACAGGCCCCTGAGGCAGTGCCAGTGGTGACCAGGAGCAGGGTTAAGCATGCCAGACAAAGGGAGGCTGCACTAGGCAGAGGGAGAAGTCGCCTGGCGCAAACCGCAGTGGTGGTGGTGCCAAGGGCAGTTTCTGGACAGAAATGAGCTACGGACGGCGTCCATCTGCACATGGTGGGTCAGACTCCCAAGGTGCACCTTGTGCAAGCTGTAGGCATGCTGATGATCAGGAGATGTCCCAGCAGAGGGATGAGAAGAGGGTTGGAGTCCTGAAGAGAGAAGGGAGGGAAACAACGCTTGACTCACAGCAGATTCTCTGGATGTCACCAGTGACCAGTGTCCACTCTGGGCTGACAACAGGCCTCTCTACAGCAACAAGTTTGTTTGTCCAGTTGTCATCTTCAGTCTCGTTTTTGATTCTGTTTGTCCGGTCCTTTCACGAAGAGTTGTCATTTCATGAATCCACCTGAAGAAGTTCTTCTTTATTCTCTCTCCTTGTGTCTCAGTTTGTCCTGCTCCTTCTTCTTTCCCAGTCCACAGATGAAGCCCTAGGATGTATCAGCATGTGCGTGCGTGAGGGTCTGTGTGTTTATATGTGTGTATCGATGCGCCTGTGTTTTTGTGAGTGTGTGAGTATATGTGTGTGCACCTCGCGATGCTCTGCTCTTTCCAGCTGGATAGGAACAAGGTGCCTGAGTTGCTGGCCCGCGCCTTAGAGGGAGGTGAATGAGGGCTGGTGACTGACTATGTGTATGTGCGTGTGTGTGTGTGTGTGTGTGTGTGATACTGAGAGAGGGAGAGAGAAAGAGAGAGGGAGTGAGTAAGTGAGTGAGTATGGGAGGGAGAGAGTTGCTGTGTGTTTGCGATAGAAAGAGAGAGAGGCAGTGAGAGTGTGTCTGTATGTGTCAGAGTGAGTGGCAGTCGGTGAGTGTGTGTCTAGCTAGCACAGGGCAGTGAAGCAGTAAGCTAATGGCCTCGCGCTCTGCCGTGTGCAGTCAGTCAGTCAGTCCTCTCTTCTGTGGAGGCACCGGCTGAGTTGTCCTGCATTTTATCCTGGGCAGGGCCAGCATCTAGGGGCTTGAAAGGAGAGGGGTGGGGGGGTGGGGCCACCGCACTCATTCATAACCATTTCAAACAAATGAGAGAGCCTGCTTCAAGCACCATCCCCTTTCTATTTTCTCTCAGAAAAGTTTATTCTGTGAGAAAACAAGTAATTTGCTTTTCACCTGAGGGTTTTATTATCCTCTTTTCACGGCCACAGACACCTGGAAAGACTTACATCCCCTCCCTATCCCATGACCCGCTGTCTGTATGGTGAAGCATTTTGTAGCTCAGTCAAACCTGCCCCATTACTGTCCAGTGACCCAGCTAGGAGACTGTTTTTGACACCTTTGCTCTCTTTTCTTCTCTCTGGCCACATGGGGAAAATTAAGGGAGCCTTTCCTTTTTTTGGTTACGGCTGCTGGTTTGAATCATCAAGCAGTCAGAAACACAGAGCAGGTTGCAAGAGTGTCAATGGAGTTAGTCCAGATGAAGCCTGAGAGTCTTACTGATCACCTGTGTTAATATTTCAATGAAACACCCTCTCTGATCTTTTGCCATTTAATTTTAGGAACAGGACGGAAATGAAGAACACCTTTTTTGTGACTTCCAACACTCTTGTCTGTTTTTTACAAGCTGTGTAATGAACCTGCTAAGGACAAGCGCATTAAACGCAGTCCAAGCAGTCCAGCTATCTGTGTCATTATCATATTCTTAAAAACAATGTAAAGGAGAAAGAGAACAAAAACCTTTTTATACTAACCCATTGCAATTTATTTGGTGCAAACTCAATACTGTCAGACTGGACAAGAACTTAAAGGATTTTTTTAAATTCTGGGAAATATGATTAATTTGCTTTTCTGAGAATAGAAAGATTACATGATTGATATCCCTCTCATATTTGTATGATAAATAAAAACAGCCAGTCAGGCAACCAGCAGAAAAGAAAGGTTATGGGTCCTGAGTAAGAAAGAATCTGCACATTACTCCCCCTTAAAAGAACAATTTATCATTTTTGCTTTGTTCCTTTGATTATTTTGTATTGTATTTGTCTTAACAATAACAACAACACTGACAAAATATAACTTGGTACATGCAGCTGTTCTATCAAGAATCAGACTCAAGATGGGGAACACACTACATACAGTACATGATGAAGAATACAGTATAGATTTGACTCAGTTATCTGCAAGAAATGCAAAGGCTGAGGCTGTTCAGTTTGCGCTGGCAATGAACTTATTTTTACTAGATGCTCTGTGTCAGTTTCAGTGGTTATCAGCCCTTTTCCAGAGCTGGAAGTGTGTTGTGGGTATATGAGGTGTATGTGTCCAGAGAGGGTGACAGTCACTTCACACTCTTGCTTGTTAACTTCCCCCTGAGAAGAGGCCAGTCACCTCATTCTCCAACCTCCCAGCTCCAACCCTCCAACCCCCAACTCCCTCAAAGCCATTCCTATCTACCTGCCACTATGTTCTGGCCCTCGATCCCCACCAGGCTCCTCATCAAAGCAGTGTTCAGCATAGATGTATATGGGCCCTTCATAAAACTCACAGTCTTTCACCCTCAATTACATCACACTGCTGTGCCTGTTAATTTCCCTAAACTTTATTTGTTTTTCTGGTTCTTAACGCATCTTTTCTCTCCTCCTGACTCTGTCCATCAGAGTCAAACTGGGAATCAAAGAATAGAAATAGAGAGAGTGCACCAGTATTCTGTATGTGTTTTTTGTTAGTGTTGCCATCTTTAAAAAACCCCAAAAACCCAACAACAACATGTGAATAGTTTTCAGGACATCTGAGTGTTTGCAGACTTAACATTCTTCTCCATCTATCAGCATTGAAATGGGAAATAATATTTATCAACACTGTTTTCATGAAAATAGGGCAGGTTTGGAGTTCTTTGCAAACTAAGCTGTTCATCACAAAATGTAATTTTTGTTCTGGAGGACAAGAAATAAATTTGAAGTTGCTTGATCTAAAACAATGAACCATCTTTACAGTGTGCTGATCCCTGCCATTCTCTGTGCTGACTGACGCAAATTGTGCTGTTGAACATGCTTGATAAACAGATGGTACTTCCAGTTAATAGGCCCAACAGACTTGTTAGTTACGAACTCTCCAACTCCCTTAACAATTTATTTTTCCAGTATATTGTTGGTAACATCTAGAGTATAGTTGTCAAGTCTTTTACGGAAGCAAGCGATTATATACAGCATATAAATGATGTAGTAGTCATGCAGAGAAAGCATTGCATGGATGTGTATTTTATTTTATACCAAGATGTTTTCTTCTGGAAAATGAATATTTTTAAAATAATCTAGTTATATAGTCGCTTGGCCCATGTGTTTGAGTGTATATGTATAGAGGTGTATACACTATCATTTCACAACACACAGTATGCCTTAAATAAGGTTTGCTGTGGCTTTACTGCCTTCCAGTGTATTTGAAATTATTATTATATTAAAAATAATTTTAAATAGTGGTAAAATAATTAAAACAATGCCCTTATCTACTCGCTAGCAAAGGGGATCTATTTTTCTTTTGCAAAATGAAATGAAACACAGATGCAAAAAAAACAAAGAAAAAGAGAAAGAAGAGAAAGTGAGAGAGAAAAAGAATATAAGAACCCCCAGGAAGTTTGAGTTGTCCTTCCTTTGCTGAAATTCCCCATAATTAAAATCATACAATCATTCTATGTGCTGTAGAACTCCTCAAAAATCAGAGTGGCCCCCGAGGTCAGCAGCAAAGCTAGGGCCTCATGTGAACGTCAGATGTGGCAGCAGATTTCTTTGTGGTGTCTTGGAAACAAATGTTTGGGCTCTGAGCTCAGTAGCAGACTCAAGCATAATGTATTTCTTTGTTAAAAGTCTTAACGTGGAATGTCTTGCTCTTTTACAGTGTGCATCTTTGATGTTGAAAACGACAGTGATGTCGATGATTTCAACGTTGTAGTGCCTTCTGTGGATTTAAGAAATATTACAATTGTCCAGCTCATGAGGCCTACAATGTCTGTGCATAATACTTCCCATTTCTTAGATCAAAGGCAGGTAAACCTTTAGGAACAGCTAATACATATTACTTTATGTCATCATTTATGTTACACAACATTTACCAATGGCTGCAACACCATCTACAAATCATGGGAATGTCATTAGTTCTCCAGGTACTACATTTGACCTTAAATCAAAGTTTAGGCTCTAGAGAAAAGGTTATCAGATCAGTATATTGTCACAGTCTGGAGAAGAACATTAATTTCTGTACTACAAGTCATAGCAATTTCGTCCAGTTATTGCCAAAACATTTCATTTAACTCCATTTAATAGTAGTAGAGATACTGTGTTTCAGACTGGACCAATGTGGTGGGCAACAGATAACAGACTAACATAGCCACTGCTTACGTGGCTAAAAGAATACTTAATCTGGCTGCAGCTTATATTTCTCACTACAAAAACCTGCCTGTTCACTGCGTGCCATAGATGGACTATTTTGGTTGTTTATCTGCCACCTTGGTTTAACTTGGCCATGGGGTGGTTGAGGATGTATCCTCTGCAAAGAATTGAGTTGAGTCGCACTGAGTTGACTTGAGTTGAGCTTTGTGGGTGTGCCCTGAGCTGAGAACACCACTCTGTGAGCCAGGCATCCAAGGAGGATGTTCTCAAGTGGAGGAACCTAATCTTTCCCAGCAGGGATCCAAGCGGCTCTGTAAGTGTATGAATAGAGATAATATCTCTATAATGAGGCCTGTTTTGTACCATCAAAGTCTTCAAAAGGGTCTGAAACCCGACCTCCCTCCTAGCACTGACAATCCCTCAGTAATAGCTCCCTATTATTAATTGTTTTGCCTGCCTGCTAAGTCCATGTCTCTCTCTTTCTCTCTCTTGTTCTTGTAGTTGTGTTTTAGCCACTCACCCTTGACCTAGTGCTTTTAAGTCTGCTGACAGTCTGCCAATTTGCAACTCAGTGCTGGGAGGGTATTTGTTTTCCTTGTTTTAAATAAAACTGTTTCCAGATACATGACAATCTATTTTTTCTTGACTGTAGATACTGAGGTGCAAAGAGTTACAACACTAACATGAGGAAATTATCTCATCCATATTATCCACACGCAGGAAATCCTTATAATTTCAGTGATTATGCAATTTATCCTTTCAGTGCCTCCAATGCTGCCTGTGTTGTTGATTCAGACCCAACACAGGCACGCCTGATGCTTTTGAGCTGTCTGCTGTGGTTGGCTGACAAACATCCGGACATGGTTAAAGGAACTGACCAGACCACCATAGCTCAGTCCCCCATGTCCCTTTGCATATCCTGTTTTGTGACCATTGTCTATTGTCAGTGCCAGTATGATAAGTGGGTCGACTATCTGATACTGTGAACAGTTCTGAGAGATGCAGTCTCCTGGTTCTTCACAGGATAACAAGTAGAGATCCAAGTGACTGATAATGTTTGATGACAAAAATTGTGACTTGTCAGGAGCTATTTAACATCTGTGTCCTGCTAATCTGATCTATCTGACTTACATAACAGAGAACATGGATAGAACAAGATGGTGGTGGTAAGGAGGAAAAAAACACTTTTAAAACCTTTGCTGACTCTGCATTTCTTCAACTGATAATGAAAACGAGGAGGCAGCTGTAGCTACAGTAGCTTTGTGTGAATCTTGAAGTTGACACAGCATCATTAAAGTTTCAAGTATACACAATTCTCTCAAATTATTCTATTAAGATGCACTTGTAAATAGTAGCATGACACATCTTTTGGCATTTAACTGACTCAGTAATTGAATCTGTCTTAAAATGCTTGTGTGGGGAAACCCAGTCAGAGCTGTGTGAGTCACAGCAGTCCAGTAAAGGTCTGTGCATGAGCCTGAAGAATCACTCTGATCCATCTGTAATGGACAGTAATGGACATTAAGTGTGTGATGTGATGAGTAATACTTTATAATTGATGTTTGTATCAGAGCTCTGGAAGTTTACTGTAGACTATACAAAGTCCTGGCCCAAAAGTGTGATTTTGAAATTTTTTTAAATAAGTTTTCCAAATTCGGCTCCAAATATGACTTCTTTGTTGTCTCAGATGTCACATATGTGGAGGCTCATGGGGAAGTTCCTTGAGAAGCAGTTTTTTCCACACAGGACAGGTCACTAATTCCATGTAAGTACTGCAGACACACACACTGAGACAAACACAAGAGACTCACTCACGCACACAAACGCATGCCAAAGGCATTTAGCAACACACGCATCTCACAGAGAAGTATCTCCATCAAGTTTCCTTGGCCAGGTGAAGCAGTTTCAAAAACAGGCCTCTCTCCATCTGTTAAACAAATAGGGAGCCCCTACAAAGGTGTGCAAAAGAATCCACATGATCAAAGTGTATGAGAATGGCAGCCTTGTCCTGGCCTGGCCATTATCAGGCCCCATGAATGCCTGTCTTCTCCTCTTTTGTCGGTCGGGGCATTGACAGTCACTCACCCGGCAATGACTGTCACACCAGCGCAAAGAGCCAGCCGCCGACAGGGGCCAACCACATCAAACGAGGCTGTCAAGGGGCCCTGCTCGTGAACCGTGGCAACAAACACCTCCTGATCCTCACCTACAGCTCAGCAGCAGACACCCACCGCTGTGCTCTCAGCCACTGCCTCCACTGAGAAAAGATGTACTGCCTGGACCTCATTTCCCTCTCTGCCCCCCACCCCCCACCCCCCTCTCTGTCAAGTAGTGCTTGTGTTAACCTCCAGCATGCAGACACACAAAGGGCTGCTAAAGTGTTTAAGAATGCTTTATGGATGCATGACAAGGGGAGGCTGACACTGCTGGGGGTCAGAAAGTAACCAGGATGGGAATGAGATCAATTTTCTGAGCTGAGTCACACTTGATTTAAACTGTATGATGTTTGAACTTCAGGATTGGCCTGGAAAAAAAGAACACAATGATTTTCCGCAGGCTGTAACAAGTGCTTTGGTCAAGTCAGCAGGAGAGCAGGTTGCATGTGTATACAACCAGCTTCAGATTGCATGACAAATGTAACCTCACATGCACTGTTATTTAAATGGGATATAATCGCTACAGTAACTGTAAATTCTATACAATTCCTGAGACATCATATACATGTCTCTGGATGTTTTAAAGTGACACTATCTATGATTGCAAAGAGAAAAGAGTCATGGCAAATTTCTCCTTAAATCATTAATCATGCAGTATGGAGGGTCTTTATGTGAAATTATTACAACTTTGCCTGCGTAGTAATGAATATCTGTGTCATAACATTTTCTTTCTAAACTAAACTACATAGTATAGGAATGTTTTCACGAGCAACCATTTGATCTCATAGAGAATTGTGTATTTTGATAGGGTGTAAAATTAAATAAATGTGAACATCAATTTAATTATACAAAACTTAACAAACTTAACTAAAACTTAATAACAGACTCATTTTTCACCATGGCCTACTGCTTGACCTCCAGTCCCACTTGTTTGACTGTGGAGAGACTGCCACCTGTAGGCAAAACCTAATTCACTGGCCATTCCAAACTGCAGTGATATGTGTGGGGCTTTAGTCTCTGGAAAGAAAGAAAAGGATAAAGAAACGTTTGTTTCGAAATGTTGAGCAATAAATACAATATAGCTGAGCTCTGCCTATAAGATATAAAAATAATAGAAATTCTGTAAATTAAAAAAAATCAATAATGTGGGTAATAACCCATGGTAATCAGTAAAACATGTTTTATGTAATATGTTATTTTCAAATATCTGAGACTATGTCCTGATTTCCGTTAAAGCAACATTTTCACGGAATAAAAGGAGCGAAGAGCGCCAGGCGCCTCAATCGATTTATCTGTACTCTTCTCGCCGTGCCTTAAACAACGATTACCTCTCTCCACGATTAGCTTTGCCTCGTTTAAGATGGCGGCCTAGTGTAAAGCAGTAACGCGGTTATTTCATGTCAACATGTCACTCCTTCGAGTCTTTGCCTTTGCCAAATGTCTGAGTCGCCGGAGTCTGTTTGAGAAGTGCGCTGTTCGCGGGTCTTATGCGGACTGCTGTCAGCTGTGCGCGTCCATAAGGAGCGGCGCAGTCAGACGAATATCAGGTGAGGAGGAGACTGTGGCTCGGACTGACACCACTACCTGCCTGCGAGGCTGCCGTGCGATGGACAGTTTGTCCGTTTGACTCAATGACTCTTGACTTTTGTGCTATTTTAAACCGGGATTCACAGAACCGTTCGTGTCCTCTCCGGTTGGCTCGTGGTACTACTACTATACTGGTCTTGAGTCAAACTGAAGGAGGTTTTCTTTTCTGGACATTAACGTGAGAGTTAATGTTTTCCCCCCATTCACGGGGGACGAGTGAACAGCATCAGTATTTCAAGATGTATTCCCTGTGATAACTTCAGATGACATGACGACTTCATGAGAAAACTTGCAGGGCTGATTATGAACCTCAGACCCAGTCCTTCACCAAACTAACATTACTTGACTGCAGCAGCGTGCTGGTCAGGATGTAGAGCGGGTCAATCAGAACCGATCCTTCAGCAAGACACTGTAACACCCATCCCTACCCTCCTGTGTATTGTATGTATGTAAGGAAAATGTAGCAAATTTAATGTAACGTACAGGTGATAATTGTTGCTACTCTATTGCTCTAGCTCTCTATTATTACCCCATTGCTATTGTTATGAGATTTTGCTGTCCTGCTGATTCCTTTGCTGTCAGCAGCATCAGTCTACTCAAGACACAGAGTCGAGTTTGAACGCCTTTTTATTAGTTCGGACTATGTGTGTTATCCAGCAATATTTTTTTGTAATGTCTAATGGCATACTGCAGTTTTTATTTTATTTTACTTATTTTTCAGAGACACAACTCAAGCTCCAAAGAAGAAGTGTTGCATTCGTAATCCCAAAGGCAGAAGATGCAAAGAAACGTGTACTGGAACAGTCTCAGCTGTTAGACGGTATGTTGCATTTCTAACTCCCCACACCACACCACGCTAACCGGCATGTGATAAATGACTGTGACACCATACAGTGGTATGTTAACAGTTTTTGACAGGTTTTGTTTTGTATATGCTACCTGCCAGACCAAACCATTTCTGTTTACACTGTTAGGTCCTGAAGAGCCTCATGGCCTAGATTTTTGTGCTACCAGCCTGTTGGATTTTAGAGTTAAGTAGCCTTTAGTGTTATCTGTATCAGTCAGTTAGTTAGTTTGTATCTGTCAGTTTACGCCTCTCAAATGGGCTGATCAGTAATTTTGTCTGTGAAGAATATACTCAATGATTGTGTTAACCCACAGTAAATACCTTTTATTATTTCTCCCTGTCAGTGCTCGAGGCCAGGATCCAGCAACTCCAAACCGACATCATACTAGATGTCCAACATGCTAATGTACAATTTGTTAAAGCCCCCTCTTCTGGAAGAGGGGTTTCATCTGTTAGGGGACCCCAAGTCATGCCTCTGGAGAAAACTGACATTCCTATGTCAGGAGCTAAGAGAGCTTCTGAATCTCAGCCAAGCCCGTGGATGAGGAAATTAACTCAGGAGAGGAAGAACAAACTTAAGAAACAGCAGCATTTCCTGCAGAAAATGGACAAGGAGAAACAAAACCCAAAACCCAAAACTAAAGACAGCAAAAGCTGCTCCCAGATGCCCACAGGAACAACATTTAAAACTATATCCAATGTACCTAAAAAGAGCGCACCTTCGACTAAGAGGAGCAGAGGGTCCATGAAAATATCTGATGAAATTCATGCTGCAGCTGGTTCCACTGCTACTGCTGCTACTGCAGCAGCCATACCGCATACAATCCCAAAAGGGAAGAGGAATGACTCTAGAAATCAGTGTCTCGGAGAGAGCCAAACGCAGACTGTTAGCGATGCTCAGGAGTTGGCTGAGGTGGAAGAGTTGGAGAGGCGTCTCCGGCAGCAGGTGAACCAGGAGGCGTCTTCTGCTAAACCGGAGTGCCTACAGGCGAACAGTGAAGGAGCTGCAGTCGGGGACATCCAGTTGAGCATCCGCTCCTACCTGGAGGCTTGTGTGTTTGCAGGGGACTCTGAGAGGGCACACAGTTTCCTGCTCAGCCAGCACAGAGTAAGGAGTCGACGTAAACATCTGAACACGGACATCTACAACATCCTCATGAGGGTGTGGGCCAAGAAGGTGAGCTCAAAAGTTTTTGAAACCTCAGGGGATTTGGATTTGGCAGTACAATAGTCAAGTAGTAGTAGTAGTAGTCATTTGAGACATTTGAGATAGAACAAGTAAATGTATTTATGTGTGACACTGTCAGTTTTTAAGGCTGGATTGTTTTTTTTCACACTAGACTTGTCAAAGCAGAAAAAGCTCACATTTATTAATAACACTAACAATGGATTTGTTCAATTTAAATAGCCTGCTAAGCAACAGGTGCAATACCACAACGCAGAAGCTTGAAGCTAAATGGAATTTAGCCATGACAGATTTTATTATTTTCACCTGTGCTTTTCCTACTCTGACATGTCAACATGTTGTCTTTGGAAAGCTGTGAGGTCAAACTCGTAATTTGAACATTTAAGGACATTTCAAAATATCTCGTGATCGAAGATGGCAGGCCAAGTGCTCAGTTCTCTACATTAATTACTTAGTTGTTAGTGTTGTGAACATTTTTTGGGAAATTCTTAAGTGTCAACGACAGCAGCTGTTGGAGAATATGTATTCATTTTTATAAATATAAGGTTACATGCAGATGATAGGGTTTGATATTTTGTATGCTTTTTAAATTTAAGTTGAATTGCCAGTAGTGTCCTTGGAGTAATGTAAAATTGCTGGCATAAACCTCGGTATAAAGTTTAATTGGAAGCAAAGTTTAACGGCCCCTCCATGTGTCTGTGTTTGCAGGGCACATTAAATCAGATCGGCCGCATGTTTATTCTGTTAGAAGAGGCTGGTCTAAAGCCAAATCTGGGATCCTACTGTGCTGCCCTGGAGTGTATGGGCCGCAATCCCAGCTGCTTCCCAAGAGTCATCACGAGGTATGTGCACCCATACGCACACGTGTCAGTGAGGATCGTGTAGAGCTGTGTTTGTGATCACATGCAATTGTTCAGTATGATTTCATTTCTGACAGGATGGAAAGGTTGTTTGGGGTTTTTTGTTTGTTTTAAAGAGCTGGTAGGGCAGTGATGCACACACTTACCAGCAGGTGTCATTCTAATCTCCTGGTTCAACAACTTTCCTCACATCCTTTCAGCTCTGGCATGTCCATCTGTTGATAACTGTTTCATCCTCATATAATGATGCTAACTTTATTTACTATTTACTGCAGCCTATATCCATATTTTAACTCTACAAATAAAAATAATATATACTGCAGTATATTTGGCTGTAGTTGTTGCTGCAACTCTAACTTTGGCATAGGGATGATTAAAGGTCCACCTCGCTGTTATGGCTACATCCTTTCCAGCTCTGCTGTGGAAAAGACGTTATCATACGTGTGACTTGTGAATGAAAGAATGCTTTACTCTGGGTGCTGAACAACAGTCTCAGTGTCCAGTGTCTATCTTGTATTAAGATGATACTTGCTTCCCCAGCAACTCAGCATATTAACTTTTCTTCTTTTAAGGAGTCTATTGTTTTGTTTGTGGCAGCATGCTGACACAGAGTTAATGAGGTTGGCTCAGACTAACTGAATTGTTACAAGACAGCAGAAACCTACTTGCAATGCATTGCAGTGTGTCTAATTCATTTTTGCTCAAACAACTCCAACTAGTAGCCCAGCTGTACCTCCACAGTAACTAGGTCACCCTGACAAATCACTGTTAAGTATTATTAATTGCGTTATGTGTGTCAGGGCTCCACATTTAGATTAATTACATGACATTTAGCACACATAACCTTGCTGGGCACAGCTCACAGCCTCAGCACAAGACTGCCTCACAGTATGTGTGTGTTTGTGTCGGTTTGATGGCAGCCAGTACAATCGGTTGGCCTGCTGCCCAGGCAGGGGCAGAGATCATATTGAATTTTCTGGAGCTAGGTTTTTCTTCTGAGCGGGCTGACATTAATCTGGACTTATTATAGCAGGAAAAAAATTACAAGGCACAGCAGTTGTTTGTTTAACTTACCTTAATGCGTGTTGATACAGAGACACTGCTGAACGTGTTCTTTCATGCATGACCTCTTTCAAATGAGCTACACAGTCTGTGTCCCAGTTTTGGAGTTGCTTCCTTACTGGGGTGTCCTACTCCAATCGCTTCTTTGGTAGCAGGTGAGAAATATTTTCTGCCCGAATTTGGAATACACAAGTGGTGTTATCCATGTGGCCCTCAGTATCCCAAAATCCCTTGCAGACAGGTTAGATTCATCCAGGTTGTCCTGATTAATGCTGTACGCATCTTTAAATGTCTGTACAGTATTTACGAGTACATGAGTGCAGGTGGTCATCGATCACTGGACTGAAGGGAAAAAAACATTGTTCTCATAAGGTAATTGTACAAGTTAATCAGCACATGACCTGCTGTATATGGAATAAATAACATCTTCAGTTAGAGACAATTTTAGAAAATCACATATGCATGTATTGCTAATAGCTGATACGTAACATTATATCACAATGCAGAAATTAGATTCATTTCAAAATGAATTCACGATTACATAGTTTGTCCGTCAAATATCACTACATATTATAGGCCAACCAATAATGTGTGGACCCCCCTGAGCTGTGCTGCTCATTCTGGATTAAGTTAAATTGTATTTTTGAGGCTGATGCTGTTTAAATTTAGCAGCCAGTATTGTATTTTTAACATAAATAGATAACCAATAGCTAAGGTAGAACCAATATATATATTAGGTGATATTTCACTGTTAAAAAGATCAAGTCATCAGAGGACAAAATATGTCATGATGGTACTGTTACCGGCCACCGAATACAGATTTGCAGTATTTGAAGTAAGCTAATATCTGCTGACTAATTTATCAGTCTTTCTCAGGTACATATATCTCCAGATCAACTCTGAAACATCCATATACTTATCTTCAAAGATCCATTATTTATTAGGCTAGAATATTTACTATAACCCTGTGACATTGTCTGCTGGTTGTGAAAGATACATCTTTTAATTATAATGAAACTTCACTGTGTTTGTTTAGTTTTACTACAGTTAAATAGCACTTGACCATTAGAAAAAAAAAATCTTCTTGACAAGATTTTCCTGAATTCACCATTAGTTTTGGTCTCTGACCCCCTCATTTGGAAAGGGAGTGCTGGTTCAGCCCACAACCTCCAGTCCTCAATGTTTGACTGAAGTAGTCTATGTCCTTTGGTGGAGACAGCCTGTGAACTTGAACACAGCAAGCTTCTAATCCCACTGCTCAAAATAGCCCACTTTACACCATGGTTTTTGAAGTGAAATGATGAGACAAATTCCCCCATGTCACCACTGGCTTGATTAGTTATTTGAGAGCTTCATCAACTTCAGTCACATTAAGTGCTATTGCACAAACCATGCACGCACACCGAAACACGCACATACTTTCCTCCTGGACCTGGTGACATCACCCTATAGAGCTTGATCCAATAGCGGGACAGGCGGCAGGGCAGTCGGGTGGGTGGTAAGTATCTGGTTGGTCCATCGATCTTTGCAAGCTGCTGCTCATATGACATTGTTGTTCTGCTGGGGTGCACGTCCGCTTGCTCTCTGGCCAAGCAGAACCTAATTTCTCTTACCTTCCCAACTATTGAAATTTTTTCTGTCAACTCTTTTGTTTGTTGTCTGCCAGTTCTTTACTCTTTACTTTCCCTTTACTTTCCCTTTATCATCGACTGCCTTACTCCCCGGATGTCACTGCTGCCTCTGAAGCCTCCCCTGCAGCATCCTTGCCCTCAGTGTACAAATCTGCTCCCATCTCCTCTGTCGCTCTCTCACGCACACATGCACACCCTGACTCATGCACAGTTATCCCTTTAAGTTTTCCCCTTGTAAGTGCTGCACCCTCCAGAGCTTTTTGCTCCTTTGGGTGCAGCAGGGCAGTCACCAGGCTGATTATACTCCATCTTTCAACCTCTCTGCCCTCTTTGTTCCCCTGGACCACACTGCTAGCAGCACCCAGACTAATCCCGTCTTTGTTCAAGGCTCTCTCATTTACTCAGACCAGAATTGCACATTGCATCACAAGAGACTCCGAGGCATGAGTGAAAATGCTCAAAAACTCTTTGACTTGCTTCAGACATTTTTCCAAACATGCACTATAACTCTAAACAACAGGCATATAGCTTGCGTCTTCTGTCACAGTGCTGCTTTTGTTTTATTCATTCATTCATCTGCAGAGCCCTGCTCACTTCTCATGTGATTAAGTTGGTGGAAGCTGCTGAGCCAGGGTTTCCTCCAGATGGTAATTAAAGTGCTGTTATTTATAATTGACTAGAGGAAAAGGTGTGCAGGGTGAAGCAGAGCTTTCTCATCCTCTGCGGATGATGATAAATTGGTTTGCCTCACTTCAGTCTCTTGGCTCATCCCATGTAGTTCTGTTGTTAACCTCCAGGGTGCAGTGCAGCCAAACAAGGCCCTCAAGCTCGTCTGTGCCGGACAGGGCATTTTGATCACAAATTGTATATGGCACTAACAAGCCTTTTCCCCTGTAGAGATACAGTATCTGTATCTACACATGAAAAATACTGCATAGTGTACACTGCAAGTAATACAAACAGAACATGGGTGACATTCAGTCAACTAATTAAGCCATAGTGAAATACACTGCTGATTATATTGTTTCTTATTTCCCATTGCCAGACACATTTGTATGTACGACATATGCGTTTGTATAATTTCTACTGCCAGATCTTTTTGTTTGTAATCCCCCTTAATGTTAGACTTTGCATAAAATACTTCATACCCTGAATATTAACCCTGATAATATTATATGCTGAAATTCCTTAAATAATTTACAGAAATGTGTATCATTGCAGCCCCTGGATCACACCAGTCACAGAAGAATAAAAATCCACCACGCTGAAAATATTCTCACTCCCCTTCTTAGTATGATATATCAAACTGAGTTATGGAATAATCACGTTATTACACCTCTCATTTGTATTCCGGGGACCGGTTGCACATTGGCTTTATCTGCATTTTGCAGTCCAGTCATGGAGACTGTGCTCTGTCTATGAGATCTCTAGGATATTCTGTTTAAATAAACATTTCACTGATGTCGTCAGTGCCCATCTGCCTCTGGATCAAACTCATATTTTGAGTCTAACAGATAAGCCCGTCAATGCAAATACTTAAATTGATATTCCGCAAACGGAGAGCATGGTAGGGGAGACATATACAATGATCCCACATACAGTAGTTGTTTTTAAAGCTGAATTAATCAGGGAACCAGAAAGTTATATGATTATCTTAGTCCCATTCCCACATGAACAGGCAGGTCAGAAGGTCGTGAACTCTGATCTTGTGATCAGAAGACTGCAAAGTCTGTTCCAACATAATAACCATAATCTCCCACGTAAATGAAAACCTACCTCTTGTGTCATCTGATGGGCCGGTATTCTGAACACTAAGGTTGAACAAGCATCAAGCGAACCGGATGGAAAGGAGAGCTATTGTAATTACTTTCTGAAAGAAAGTTGGTATGTTTTCTCAGTCAAATCTGGTGGACTGGTACTTCAGCATAACTGAGAATACCAGTTTATGGGATCGCTAGGCTGGCTGGTTCTAGGATATTTTGTGGGGAAAATATCATTTAGGTGGAAAGCAGTCAGTTTCTTTGGGCCAATTTTGTTGTGTCATGCTACATGATTATCTATTTTAATCAAAATGGAGCTGCTTTCGCTGCCTCTCACTTCACAAAGCTGAGTTACAGCAATATAGCAAAAGAGCGAACTCTAATGGTTACTTAAGAAACAAGCTGTGTTGATCTGCTTCTAGTACACAAAAGCTAAAGCACTTACAATATGCTTCTGTCAGACATGGATAATATAGGAATAGCCTTTTCTGCTCTGATTAACCTCTGCGGGTATCACATAGGACAATGCAGAGAGCTGTGTCCAGGGTTAAGACACAGTACATTACACTGCAATGTATTTAAACCTGATCCACTGACTGTACAGTATGTCTCTGTTTTTCCAGGTGCCTGAGTCAGATGGAGGCGGATGGTCTGTCTGTGGACAATCTGTTCAGCCAGTGTGTGTTCCGACAAGATGAGAGAGACATGGTGCTGAAGGCCATACGCGTCATCCAGCCCGACTACCAACCCTGCGTCAACCAGACCCCAAGCCAGTGTTATCCGTCGCTGGTTCAGGACTTCTACACGCAGGTATCATAGGCTAGCTTTGACATGAATCAGGATTCTTAAAACTGGCAAGACATACAATAAAACACAATGATTTGATATAAATCTTTTAAAACCCTCTAGAGAGGGTCTTTTGCATTCTTTTTTACGTCACCTAAAGGCCACCGTAGATTCTCCTTACCGTTGGGAAAGGAAGAAGTGGTGAGGAAGGGGTGTTCACTTGGTTGCAATATGCACCATCAACACTAGATGGCACAAAATCCAACACACTGGGTCATCGTATCAACATATGAGCGCAAATTGGAATTACAATTTTATATGAAAAATACCAGTAGATCTGGCAGTAGTCCTTGTGGCACACCAGAGATAATTTTGGACCATTTAAAGATGAATGGGCTCGAATGTATTATGTCACCATTTGCTACAAAAGAAACTCAGGTGAAACTTGAAATCATTATTCTGCCTTATCATCAAGATACTTAATTGCTGGCAAGCTGATCTCTTTTGGGGCCACAGAAAATAAGATGCCCCTGTTTCACTGACATCACCATAGCTGATGGCTGAATTAACCAATATTTTAGTGTTATCAGATTGTCTTTGGGCTTCAGATGATCATCTTTTGCTTATGACGCAATAGCAGAATGCATTTTTAGTCTAGTCAGTCACATACACTTTTACTTTAAAAGGGTGTGATGCATCATAAGCCATTTTCCCATTATTCAGTTCACTAAGAATGTGTTTAACAGTCTAACAGCAGTGTTAAAAAATCTTCATGGAGAATAGTTGAAGGAGTTTATTGAAATACAAAGTTGGGCTTTATTTTAAAAATGGTAATCGATGACTTTAAATACAGATGAGAGTTGTTTTTCAAGCCGAGTCTTGTGTTCATTTTGCCACTCAAAGCCCCAGAAAGCTGGGAAAGCTGTCAGAAGGCTCCAGCGTGACTACGAAAGATTTGATTGTCACTCCTTCACAGCCAGACAGGCACTGGCCTATTTATAGTGAGCCAACTCTGCTTTCTAATGGGTCCTCTGCTTTTCTTGCCTCTCCTCCTCTCACCTCGCCTCACTTTTCCCCACCTCCCTTCTCCTCCTGATTCTCAGCTGATGCATTAGCAGTTTTTTGTACAGTTGAAGTATTTATATTCTGGGTGCTTGCACCATATTTACTTTATTCTTCAGCTGAGTGACATATTTTTGGTCTTCTTTATCTGGTGTGCGTGTGATGGTAGCAATCAGGAGGTCATGTATTTTTATCTCTTTTTAGAGTGTATGTGAAACTTACTGACATGTGAAAGGTTAAATGCGTCTGCTCCATTACGATTGCCTCTGATTGTATTTGCAAGGCCAGCTAACTAGTGACTATGGGCAGATTAATTCAGTGACTGAAAGGCTGCTGTCTGAGTAACTAATCCACTTGAAAACAGAAGAGCAGACTGGATGGTCTCTGGAGGATTTTGAACCGGTGTTGGGAGCAAAAGCACAGGCTAATTAGAATATTTTTGTGTTGGTTTGGGAAAAAATTTTGATGAAGCTGTAGATCGTACAAAATGCAGTTTGATCTAGTTTCAACATGTCATCAGAGATTGTCTGGCATTCTCTCAGTTGATTGTTTTTTCATCTGGACGCTGGCTTATGTGTGTGCCCATTTTATTAATGTAGATTTAATATTAATATAATATAGCTCACAACACAAAGTACTGAATTCAGTTTCGTGAAGTATTCAAATAAAAACACTCATTGCAACACAACTCTTTCTATGGAGCATTTAACTTTTCTTTGAACACTAAAAGCTGTGGCTTTGCACTTTTCAAAAAAAAAAAAATCAGCAGATATCTGTTGCTTCAATCCCCGTTGACTGATAATGAAGTGTTAGCTTCTTTGCCAATTTATTGTTCTAAAGTTGGAACATTGTACAAGAGCTGGTCTGGCGTGCAATTTATGTGCCACGCTCCCTTAAGCTTTGCTCTGGCTGCTGTCCATGCTTCATCTCTCTGAGGCCTAATTTACAGTCTGCTGTATTTTGTATGGTTTGTATGATGTGTACAGATAATATCCAGGATGTCTTATTGCTTTGGCAAGGTCAGTATTTCATTCATCAAGAATTGATTTTAAACCACACATTGTTTCTGACAATTCATTCTTGTGACATTCTGTGACAAGAATGTGTGCAGTATCTGTCATGTTGGTTGCTTGTTAGGTAACTTGGACCAGTGCAAACCACTTTGTTCTTGCAGGATTTTGGGAGCAGTATAAGAGGGGTCTATAAGCATTGTGCTCAAATTGGTAAAAGTTCATTGATTAAGCCTACAACTATAGAGATGCATATATTTCAGGAAATATCTGTTCAGTATTGATTTTGGTAGACTGGATTTATTTCTCTTCATCTCACCCTACATGGAATATTTATTGTTTTAGTAGGGTTTGATTAACAACCCACCAAGTTTCTTTTCCCACTTGAGAGTAATTAATTGTTTGCTTTCTGGCTTTGCTTTCTCAAAAAAGGCTCTCTCTCTACTTCTTGCTGTGACTTATCGTGTCAGACAAAGCTGAACCCCGGCCATGTACCAGCAACTTCCTGCAATCCAGTGGTTACATAAAGTCTGCCGGTCTCGCTGTCTTAATAGGTTAACATCAGGGCAAAAAAGTACCTTGCTCTTCTACAGTCGTAAGCAGCCTTCATTCCTCTCTTGTTTTTGTTGTTTTAGAGGACAGACCACCACTACCCCAAACTCGATTTCACTCAGGAGGATCTCCGGGAGCGTTTCAAACGTCAGCTCAGCGTGGAGCAGGCCTGCACCGTCACCATTGACTCTGTGGAGGCTGCCAAGCCCATCACTGAAAACATGGTCAAAATGGTAAACAAACCCACCCGTTGCCTCTCTTCCACTTCATTCTCACCTTCAATACAGACTTGATGCTGTGATGCTGAAACTTCTCCGAAATGTAAAATTGTTGTTATGACGTGGAAAAGATTTAGTTGATAATAGATGATGTGAGGTTTACTCTTAAAATATATACATATAGTATTATAACATATAGTATTTTTAAGCAGTATGTTATCGTCACATTAATTTTGACACACTGATTTATGGTACCCTGTATCTACAATAGTGTTAATGCTGAGCCAGCATTTTTAAGAAAAAGAAAAAATAAAATGGGCCGACAATTCCCACAAATGTCATTGCTGTTTCTATTAGTAAGAAAACATTGCTTCATTTATGCCAGAAGAACACGAGTTTTCCTCCTGTTTTGTGCTGAAAGTTTGTGCCTTTAAAATGCAAAAGAAGCAGATTGCTGGAAAAGCCTAACAAGCTGGCACACCATGTAAAATGCAGACTGTGATGGGTGCATATCGTCTTGGCAGCAGTCTGCTTTGTTTGAAGTAATTATACTGCTATATGACCATCTACAACGCAGTTGTACTCCTAACCTACTTTTCACATTTAGGTGTTCACGTTATCCCCTACGAGTGAAGTTTTTCTTTTTTCTCTGATCTAAACTCTGAAATAATATTCATTCGGATGTGACAGGTTACAGGAAGAAACTTTTTATTCCTGTGGTGTGCCTTCTTTCCAACTTTGGCATTTACAGTCCAGCCTGGCTCATCTGCCTCTGCAGATGGGCTTTGTGGGAAGCGAGCAGGCTGAGTGTCCCTGGTGGTCTGGAAGCATTTACAGACAGGCCGGGCAGAATAATAATGTATTGTAATGGAGGCCACCGGAGACAATGCAGAGTCACCTCTCTCTCCCACAATCCAGACTGTGTCTCTGCTCCAGTTAGACTGAATAATAGTCTTCAGCTGACGAGTAAACATTAAAACACCATCATGCACAGAATGTGCATATATCACAAGACCTCCTCAGACTCACAGGTATAAATGAACAAACCTACTTACCCCCCAACTGGGTATGCACACTTTCCATTTTTCCTCAGAATTGTCTTATGTTAATAGTGAAAACTAATGAACATGTAAGTGCACTGGAAGTTACAAGTAATGTTACAAACTGGTTATCTCCTTCTCTCAAAACAAAAAAATATGTACCACAACATGAGAGCACAGAACAGGAGTTGTTACGATGGAAGTCTGACTGAAAATGAAAAATGTGTTGTCTCCCTGTCATCTGGGCCAAACAAGCCTAACCATCAAATGGAATTCACTGTCATGTTGCATAACCACTTGTGTCCACTGAGAGGTGGCCCCATCTACTGCTTTATAATCTACACGTTATAATGACTTTCCATTTGGATCATGCACTGTGCAATAAACAAGGATTTCTGCTGGATTGGTCATTTTATTTGACACGATCTTTAAGGGTCTCCTGCTCTCTGTCACAGTCATGACTTACACTTGTATTGTCCTTTACAGAGGAAGCTTCTGGCGGAGCAGCGGGCTCAGTGGCACAAGATCCTACTCCAGGCCCTGAGGGAGAGCAAGATGATCCTGGCGAAAACCAACACCAAGGACTACAGGCTTAACCTTTATCCCTACCTCTGTCTGCTGGAGGATAGGGAGTATGTTGACATCATGCTACAGGTAATGCAGCCCACCCAACCCAGCTCAGTGATGCCCCAGAAATCAAGGATTTGAGAGATGACAGCTTTATTTTGCTACAACATAAGCAAATGTTGCATTAGCAATGTCACAGTCATTGCTTCTTTGTTTTCTCGACATTGCTGCTGTGACATACGAGCCAACCGGTCTGTGAAACCACAAAACACAAATCAAGCAGCTGACAGTGACAACAACCGGAAAAGCACAAGACTTTATCTTTAGCCTTTGCTTCCTCTATAGACAAATCAACAGGTGTGATGTGTTTTCTGAAATTACCGTTTTAACTTTGATTTCCCCTCTGACTGAAGGACTCACTTTTTGTGTGAAAATAAACCAAGTTTGATGGAACCATCAAACACCCTTTTGCTGCTTTTTTTCCACCCATTTGACCTTTTGAACTGTGTCCTGTTCTTGTCCAGAGTGTTACCAACCTGCCTCCCAGTGGAGAGTCGCTGAAGATTTTAGCCGGAGATCTGGGCAACAGGGTCTACACCAAGTACTCTGTGCAACAGAAGCACCAGAATCAAACGGTGGAAAAGTTGAGCAACATTTACAACAGTTACACAGACCTGCTGGCTAAAGATACCAAGGTAGAGAAATGACATCTTAATTGTTCAGTGATGCTCTACATATTAATGTGTACTTCTCCTCTATTAGTTTTGCAAAAGCACTTTTCATTTTGTCATCGGGTATTGTGGTCCAAAAAAATATCAATTTGTCATAACAAAAAGTGAGAGGAAGGCTTGATTTTGATGTATGCCCCACAAAATCATAATATCACTGTTTACATATGTAAAAAGAACATTTAACCAACTTATTTATATCTGGTTCTGAAATTATTTCAGGAATGACCAAATTTTCAGATAACTTGATGCTGTAATAAGGGAGAAATCAAATCATAATATGCAGCACTGTAAACATAAAATAGGACATAGTTATTGTTCGCAGGCTGCAAAGAAACTCTGTAGCCTGCAACGGTGCCAGCTGAATGACATTGCAGTTCATGTTTACAGCTCTACTTACATGTGAAAACACAACACGTGTCAAAACAGAACCACACAGTTCCCTACACATTCAGTCTAAAATCTGTCGGGCTGTCGATGTTGAGCTGAGCCGAGCCTGACACCTTATTCTGTCAACAAACGTGTTTCTTTAAATAGCAAAGCGCTGCTTTTGTTTTGTGAAAATACACTGAAAAATAACACAAACTCATTTGTTTTACTCTCAGATGGTATGAAGCTGAATGTTTCAGTGAATTTGAAATGAAATTTAAATTCAGTTCAGTCATACGCTCTTTATTTTGGGCTTTGTGGGGAAGGTTTAGAGTAACAACACCAAAATATTGTATCTGAATGAACAGCACATTTAGGGAAACATCACAGCCCTTTATACTATTCTAACACTCAAGTTTAAATCATTTTGAAAAAAAACACAGCAGCCCCGCAGGATCAACAGTAAAATCGAAAATTGAATGAATGAACTAAGGCGCACAACCAATAATAAATGAGTGAAAGGTGGTGATATCGGATGGATGTATGAATAGGCTTTGTTCACCAGCTCATTGGCAATGCTGTTCATTATTCTTTATGTGAAATTAAGCACTGTGTTTCCTCAGTGGAATTTTACAGCCAGTATCACTGACTCAGCGTTCCACCAGTGTTTTGATGGTTCCGGTGCACTGGGGGGAACACTACTGTCATCAACACTATAATAAGCAAGAGCTCATTATACTGCAGGAGCTAGTTAGACTGGACGTTATTTAAGGTGTTGTTTTGGGTCAGTTATTTTACATGCCACCTTTGTAGTTAAATTTATGCGAGTCATGGTGCTTTTCATTGTTGTTATGACACAAAAGTTTTTAGTTCTCAATTCACTTATTTACATTTTCAGGCATTCATTCTGAAAGTTGAACATCATAAATGTCTGGTTAACCTGCTTCTCAGTTCAGCTCAATCAGCCTCTTTTGGTCTTTTCCATCTAGGAGTACGGCGTCCTTCCCAGGGAGCAGTGGTGTAACCTGGAGATGGAGCACAGTTCAGGACCAATACTGCAGGGCAGGGAGACAAGCTGGCCATACATAGTAACTCTGGAGCTGGGGACTTACTTGGTGGATATGATGGTCAAGAACCTCAAAATAAATAGCGACATCCTGGACCCGGCTCACGACAGGAAGCTCATCCCCATCCTCTACCACATGTACACCTTCCGTAACACCCGACAGGTACAGTGGATGTGCAAGTCTTTCCGAGTGCCACTTGGAAAGATTCTTTCCCGCATAGACACATTAACACAGGCCCTCTGGGTTCTTCTCCCAGATGAGACCATTCAGAACCAGATCTGACAAAATTTGAATACCTTGATATCCTGGTAGCGGGATTTACCTGCAGTAACCCAGACCAAAAATAATCTTTTCAACTGAGACTTTTGTGGGACAAAATGGATTAGAGTCATCGGGATCCCCTGAAAACTAACATCGAGTATATGACAGTATTTGAAAGGGTTAAAAATGAACTGTTCACAATGAGGACCCTTTATCAGTCAACTCAAATTATATTCACTGTGACTCGCACGCGCACACACACACCATTGGTCTGATTATAAGATTAACCTACTAAAGCTGAAGTAGTCATACAGTTGACATTTGCATTAATAAGGAAAGAAGGGAGGGGAGTAGAGACTAAGAAAGTACCTGAAAACACTTGACCTTCACTTGGAACGGGAAGAGTGTCTGTCGTTCTAAAGCCTGTTACCTTGAACACTTGCGTGTCCTCCTATCCAGTGTGAAGCTCCAGAGTGTGTATTATAAAACCTTTTACCCCCCCCTCATGTGGATTGGCAGGACGAACAGTGGAGTAAGATGAATAGGTTCCAGGCTAATCCCTTTTTTAGTGTCCCCTTAATTGGCTCACTGATTTACTGCCATAGGACCCTGCAGGAGGGTGAGGCAACCGTGTCAGGGGAAAGAGGCCGAAATGGAGGGAGAGAGAGAGAGAAGTGTGGTCTTTTTGGAATTTTACAAAAGGATGTTCTGCAGCAGAACTTTGTTCTTGTGTATTTTTCATACCTCTCTCTGTCTCCCTCTACCTTCTTTCTATCTTTGGAGGTTATCGGGGGGGAGCATCCTAATGATTTCACAGCACAGCATGAGAGTCTGAGTCACGCAAGCAATGCTGAGGTGTATGTCTTTGTGTGCCGACGTACGCCTTTATATCCACTTCTCCATGCTGCAACTGTGTTTCGTTAGAACGAAGACGAGACAAAGTCTTGTTTATACTGGCATCAGGAGGTCAACGTGTCGTTATCCATCTGTGACATGCTTCTAACTGGTATTTTACATCATTAATCCAAGAAAAGAAACTTTTAACCACATCATCTGTAATGTTAAAGCTCCATTGGGATTTATAGTGCCAAAAATGCCTGCTCGAGGCTTTTCTTCATTCTACCGATGACCAGTAGTATGAACTGAGCACTGATATCGCTGGAGGCTTTGTCTGTACCGAGTGCTGAGTGCTTGTACATTGTTCCTCTTGTCATATAAGATTTAAACTGCTATGAAACAGATGCTCAAATTTATATCTTATCTAGTGGTATATATTTATCAGAATTATACTCAATTAAATTAGCTGTCCTCTGTCATGATCTACCTTAGCCTGATTTTAAAATAAACTGAGCTAGCTTCTTTCATTTTGTCATAATTGACATATTTGCCCCTGTTTATAAGAGCATTTTTTTCTGTCTGCTCATTTGAGGTTCCTAATTGGATTTCTTCTGATCTTTTACACACCAGATCGGCTTTATCAAGCCCCATCCCATCCTGACTCAGATGCAGCAGGAAGCCGTAGAGACCAAACTGACCTTCGACTCCTATGTGATGCCGATGATGTGCCCTCCTGTGCCCTGGACTTCTGTCAAGTTTGGAGCCTACATACTGACACCGGCCAAGCTGATGCGCACGGTCGACGGTGCCACCCAACATGAGGCGTTGTTGGAGAAAAGCCAGAACCTCCAAGCAGTCCTGGACTCTCTCAACCAGCTGGGCAACTGTGCCTGGAGGATCAATAAACCTCTGCTGGACATCATTATCTCCATCTTCAATGACCGAGGTAGTGATAAGCTGGACATCCCTCCTCCGCTGTCAGAGGCCCCCAAAATACTCCACTTTAATCCTCATGATCCCGCTTATACCACTTCTGAGAAGGCCCACATGAGAAGAGAGGTGATTATTGCCAAAAAGAAATGCAGCGAGATGCACAGCCTGCGTATGGATGCCCTCTATAAACTCTCCATCGCCAACCACATGCGGGATGAGATTTTCTGGTTCCCTCACAACATGGACTTCAGGGGGCGTACCTACCCCTGTCCTCCATACTTTAATCACCTAGGGAGTGATGTGACCCGGGCCATCCTTGTGTTTGCAGAGGGGAAGCCCCTCGGTCCCAATGGCCTGGACTGGCTAAAGATCCACTTAGTCAATCTGTCAGGGTTAAAGAAGAGGAGCTCACTACAGGGACGGTTGGAGTACGCCAACACTATCATGGAGGACATACTGGACTCTGCCAACAACCCTCTAAATGTCAGTCAACCTCTATTGATCTTTTCTGGGCATTGATGGCTCAGTTCATAGTTTCACACAGCAATTCTTGTTAGAAGCTCTTAGTTATTAGTGATGCTAGAATTCTGTCAGAGTAAAGCCTGTTGAAGCAAAACACATTTAGATTCAGATTATAGCCTAAGTACTTCCTCTATCACTTGGTGATTGGTCTGTAAAATATGCGACTAACTAAAAAAGTAAAAGTTAAAGTGTTTATGCATGCAGGATAACGTGTCATGCACTTGTGTTTCTTTCTCAGGGTAAGAAGTGGTGGATGAACGCAGATGAACCTTGGCAGGCTCTGGCCTGCTGCATGGAGATTGCCAATGCTATGAGATCGCCCGATCCGACACAGTTCATCTCTCATTTTCCTGTGCATCAGGTATGATCAAAGACTGGAAATAAGTACTTATCTGTTTACAGAGATGCATAGCCATTTGAACCACAGAGGTGCAAAAAGATGATTAGAACCAATTATCTGTGGGAAATTTACTCATCTGACAATAGACCAATTATAGTTCTAGTTTATAGCCTCCTAAAAATAAGATGTGCCATTTAGTTATGTTTTATAGTTCCGTTATAGAGGATGCATCAAAGTTAACACGCCGTGACCTCCAGAGTCACGTGGGGTCGTTTTTATGTCATTTATTATAAACCTGCAGCCTTAATCTTCCAGACCGCATTGAGTTCTCTTGTGTTTCGATCTGTCCCTTTCTCACACAAACCAAAGCAACAAACAGATCCTCAAGACTGGGATCAGTGTCAGGTGATTATTTGCTACACTATGTAGCCCACTTACTGTGCAGCCTTATGCCAAGAGTTCAGTGAGCTACATCTTCAAACATAATCTGTGGCAATGCAACATGCTGTTAATAGCCTTCTTATAAGGTAGCTTATATACTAAAATGTCTCTCCTGTGTTGTAGGCAACATGAAGCATTATATTTTCACTTTAAACCTTTTAAGAACAACAACAAAATGAAATTTTAACACTTATTTTTAAATCAACATGTATGACAAAAAATGAAATATTTGGTATATGATTTAATCAGTGAATTGCGGGCACTCCCATAGCCTCTTTCTTTTATCTGATGCCAAAACCAATCCAGATGTTGCTTTGAACGATGCTCACAGATGGTTTATAATAAGTGCAAATTGGGAAATGGCGGGTAACAGCTCTGACCATTTTTTTTCCTCATCTACCTCTGTGTTTCATCTTACCCTTTCTCCTTTGTTTCTGCTCTCTCTTTCTTCTCTTCACTGTCTTTGTTGTTCTTTCACTTTTACTTCTTGAAATCATCCGTTCGTTGTTTTGTTCACCGTTAACCCTTGTCCCCTTGCTACCCTCTCCCATTCTGTGATCTCTGTAATTCCCTCTGTCTCTGTTCTCTCCTCCTCCTCCTCCTCCTCCTCCTCCACCACATCACTGCTTTAATCTTTCCTCTTCGTCTCCCTACCTAACCTCCAGGATGGCTCCTGTAACGGTCTCCAGCACTACGCTGCTCTAGGCAGAGATGTTGTCGGTGCCACATCCGTCAACCTCATGCCCTGTGACATGCCCCAGGATGTGTACAGTGGAGTAGCACAGCAGGTGAGCACCAATGAGCATTTTGGTTTGCATTGTTGCATTCCTCTTCCTTGACATGCGTTTACTTGAAAGGTGCACAACGTATCTGAACGAGGGTGGTGATTTCTATTGCAAAACACATTGCAGTTGCTCCAAAGGGCCTTGAAACAAAATCATCTGGAAAAGTAGAATGCATACTGTGACCTGGATGTAAGAGAATCTTTGCAGACATGTTGCAGTTGCTCATCTGTTGATATTCAGATGTCTCACCAGCTTCCTTAATGTGTGACAGACTGAACAGTTAGAAAATATATATGGAATTTCTCACTTTAGATCTTGCTTTTAAAAGTGCTTAGTTGCAGTAAGAGCAGACAACCCCTCACAGCAAAAGGCTCCAAGGGCACGTGTGCATACAGTGCTATCATAAGACCCAGCTAACTGAACAACATGCTTCTTTTTAGGGAGAAACCATTTGAAGTTAATTGCAAAGTATTGACATCTCAGTACAGGAGTGTGCTGAGGGAAGTTGAAACCTTTAAAGGGCAGTGGGGTTGTGTGGAGTTGTCAGTCAGTGGCATCTTAAAATGTATGGTTTGCTGCCGGCCTCTATCTGACCTGTGCTTTCACCACTGGGCGTTACAGTTATTGTTAGATAACAGGGTACATTATATCAGGTTTGTGAAATAGCAAAGTACCTGGGAATATAAATCTTGTTCACTGGCAAAGATACGCTGTACAAAAAGCAACACTGGCAATAGTCTTATTTTTAGAGGTTGTGTTATAACTATAGCTGAAATGATCAGTTGCTGACTGACAGAAAATCACTTGATAATAGGTAAATTAATTTTGCACAAAACTAGGTATTTGTTGGTGTCAATTTGGATTTGATCTTTTTTTCAGCCTTTTCTGACATTTTACAAACAAAGAATTAATTGGTTGTGTCATGTGTTTCAGGTGGAGGAGTTCCGAGCGCAGGATGCAGAGAAAGGTCTGAAGATCGCCCAGGTGCTGGAGGGCTTCATCAGCAGGAAGGTGGTCAAGCAGACCGTGATGACTGTGGTGTATGGGGTCACTCACTATGGGGGGCGCCTCCAGATAGAGAAAAGGCTGAAGGAGATTGATGAGTTCCCCAAGGTACGTTGGTGGGGGAGGCTGAGGGGGTTCCCTCACACACTGTGCTGTTTTATTTTTAGCATTGTGTTAGGGCAGCATGACAGAATGTCCAGGATCTCCTCTATATGGGCCACTTGTTACACCTTCCTCTTAGGATATACATTCTCACACATACAATGAACCCAGGTGGACAAAGTCTTCTCTACTGAGGTCTGTCCTCCTTTCATATTATTGCTCCATTTTCTTCTGCATCTGCATTTAGGCATTTTGATGGTGCACCCACATGGTCTTCAGGTAGTTTAACTTTGACGTGACAATCCCACCACACTGTCTCTAAGTGAGCCACACGGAGCAAGAGAGGAAGCATTTAAATCAAATTTTAGTCAAGTTTATTTACTCATCATCTTATTATAGTGTAATAAAATAATGCATGGTTGAATCAGGGAGGCCATTAGTGTAATACAACAGTAGGTATAATATTGGATATCCTCTGCACAGCCACTCTGGATCTATTCTTAATTCAAAACCATTGTACTTCGATTTGGCAGACATAAATGGTCCGTTGATGGGCACACCCATTCTGTCAAATGACACAGTGGCAGGAAAATGGAAGCATTTAATCTTCTTACAGCACTGCTGTGCTTATTATCTGTCAAACCTGTATAGTTCCATACAATAATCTCATTGTCTGTATAGAGGGGAAATGCATGATCCCGCTGTCAGTGTATCTACTATCTCACAGCCAGACGATTGCGCTAAATGACTTCTGCATAATGTCCCTAATTGTTTAAACAGGGAATTAGGGGGAAGTGTAATTTGCGAATGATTACAGGGGCATGGGTGGAGGGATGAGTTGCTCCTACTGAGGGGGAGATCCCATTTTTGTAATCATGGGAGAAATATATCTTTTGTCATTGTGTGCGGCCTCTGCATTAAACATACAATCCCTTAATATTACCTTTATAATAAAGTATACAAGTAAATATAAATTGTATTTTAAAAATCATTATGAAATGCAGCAGAAAAACGGCATGTGGGTTCAAGGATGCAAATGCACAAGTATAATAATTGGTTATGTTTTCAGGAGCATGTATGGGATGCATCTCATTACCTGGTACGACTGGTATTCACTGGCTTAAAAGAGATGTTTACAGGGACCAGAGAGATCCAGGTGAGTTCACTGCAGCTGTATAAAGTCAAATACATACATGCAGTTATCTCATTCACTGCCTTTGAGTGCACCTTGCAAGCACCCTGGTCACATGCGGCACCACCCACCACCACAAGTCAATTAACAACCTTTGGGTTTATTTTACAACCCACTTTGGTCAGTCCTTTTTTGTAGGTTTCTGTAATTTTCAAAAATTCTGCATTTACAGTATAGATAGAATACTAGTTTACTTTAGTATTACCCTGGCAACGGCACCCATTCATCACACTGACTCCATTTATAGATCTAGGATGTGCACCTGGTTGGACATTGTACATTACCTCCACAGGCATAGAGGAATCTTGTGAGCTAATAGGACCACCACCCACTGCTGGCGTATGTGTGTCCTTTGGGGAGTGACGGCCCAGTCTGAGCTTAAAAAAAAATCCCCCAGCATACCTCAGTGCCGACCAGATGTTTTCATACCCGTGTGCCTTTGTGTGTATGCACCTGCTGCTTTTAAATAGGTCACATCGTGTGTGTGTGTGTGTGTGTGGGGGGGTAGTTGATCATCCCTGACCTCCTCTCCTACATTCTCTGTACATTTCCCATTTATTCTGTCAACACTGGTATTCATTCCCTTCAAATCAGTCTCTGTCCTCTCTTACTCTCCCTCTCTCTCTGCCTCTTATCACTCTGTTGATTGATCAGTCGATCTCTCCAACGATCTCTTCAGTTAATCTTTCAGTCCTGTGTCTCTGCTTTCATGTTATCTTCATTTTGTTGTGCCTGGGAATTCACAGAGGGAGGTGATGATGAATGGAGCAGCTCTGGGCCAGACTGCTACCTAGACTTGCGAGGACGTATTTATCTTTCCTACAGCTCAATGTGTGTGTGTGTGGCCATGAATAGGGCTCCCATTCTTGGAGACAAACTGGGCCAGACACAAAAGCAAACAGCACTGTTGCACTTGCAATTTTTAGAATAAGCAACAACTCCTGACCTGTTCCTCAGAAAATTTGCAACAGTTGTTTGCAGCTCCTTGAATAAGAGCAGCAGATCTAAATGCATCAATCATCCTTTGATGCTTCGGGGGTCTGTTGTTTCGAATGCATCGTAGTATCTCTATATTTATAGCCTGATTTATTCAATCATTGATCCAGCAGAGCATGAAAACTTCATCAGCCAACTGTATTCTTTGAACTCACTGAGTGGAACTCAATTGCACTGATGGTCAAAAGAAACACACTTGTACAGACAAAAGAGATGGGTATTCACTGACGCTTTACTGGCAATGTGTTCCTCAGTCCAGTGCATGCCCACGCTTTACCACTGCTGACATCCTTCTGTTGCAGGACTGGCTGACAGAGAGCGCCAGGCTCATCTCCAAGTCTGGCCACACCGTGGAGTGGGTGACACCCCTGGGTTTACCCATTATTCAGCCCTACCACCGCACACGCAACCAAGTGGTAAGTCTGCCAAGCCTAAAGCATGTGCGTGGTTCCTTTACTGGCCTCTCCAAAGTGAAGTTGTAACAACAGTACACACACTGTCTGTGTGTAGGATGAATCACACGGTTCGCACATAATGAAACAGTGGTATTTTCATGAGGCTTAGGTATTGGTGCTCTTATTGTATTTTAACTAGCACAGTTGGTGTTAGAATTAACTGTCATCCTGATGCAACACCCGCTCTTTGTACTGTAAATAGTTTCACACAATGTATAACAAAGAGCTTAGCCAGTCACAGGCCTACATTTCCCTGTGTTTTGAGATATTAAGAAGATGACCTTTTAGATGTTGCCTTCTTGTATCTTCACCTGTTCATCCTCCTCTTCTCTGTGTCTCAACTTTCACAATATTCCCAAGAGCTGACCTTTTCATAGGACACAATGAATCCACTCTTTGACTCGGTACAGTACAAACAGGACTCATTAATCTCTCTTTCAACATACTGACCAATAATAGAAACCCCTTTGTGTGCTAGCCCCACGCTGTTATACTCTATACTATGTGTTGGATTTGAAGCATCATTTCCATGAGGTAAAAAGGTGATTTGGATCATCACTTCCACTATAATCATCATTTCACAGTGTCATTTCTACTCATTATATTACATTGGAGTTTGATGGAATTTCTGATGAACCCAATAATAAATCAGGGTGGCCAATTAGCTGCGGGCATACATCAGCCTAGTGTGCACACAATGAGCCGAATTAGTACTTAGACACAATTACACATGCACCAAAAGCAACGGCTTCCCTATTAGCTGAACAAGCTATAAATCCTGTTAAATTTCAGTGTTTTCATCCAAGTGAAAACAAGCTGTTGTCCTCGTATACTCAGCCCAGGAATTTAGTTTCACTCACTGTGCTGTGGATGAGCATTTGCTGGAATTAGGTGGAACTGCCAATGTGCGTAGACAATTTGATCAGATTTTTTTCACCTGATGGACTTTTTCTCTACCTCACTGTTATTTCTTTTTCCTCTGTTCCATAAATAATCAGACTCCCTTAAATAATTATTGTCTCGTCTTATTCACAGGACACCTAAATTATCACAAAGCCTTAAGTACTGGCTGCCCGGGTTGAATGTAGGAGTGCACCACTGATGGTGCATTGTGATTGCTGTGAGTGGCCCAACATTAATGGAGCTGAACAACATCACTGGAGTTGTTCGTCACTATGGAGATTCTGACAGTAGCACGTCTTGGAGATAACATGTCTCTGTGCCAGCACGTAGCAAGATAACGTGCCTGTGTGTGTGTGTGTGTGTGTGTGTGTGAGAGAGAGTGTGTGTACATGGAGAGAAAAAGCCTATATGTGTCCATGTGTTATTGTATAAAGCCTATTCTGACCTATAATATCCTTAAGCTCATTAACTAACTTATAGGAGCAGACAGACGTATCACGTATGCCAAGCGCAGGCAGCCAGCAAGCTCAAAGGCTCACCCAGTATGCTGCCTGCTCTTTTAGTATGACATCAAGCAGAAGGTTGGCTTAGAGGGCGTGTGACACCTCATAAGCAGGTGCAAGAGAGCGAGGGGGACAGATGGTGGGTCCCCTGGGGGCGCGTCTCTCTCTGGATGTAGTGGGGATACGTTCCCTTGATTTCATCTGCTTCTTTTAACATCCTGCAGGGACAGGGCAGCTGATTAGCCTGTGCATTTTTCAAGGCCTTTTCCAACTTTCATTTTTCAGTATATCAATGAGCGCATGAATGAAAGAAAAGATGACTTCATGGGTGAATGAGGCTTTGGCTTACGTTTCACAGATAACTTTCTTCATCCGCCTGCTCTAATGCTCTAATCCAGTTGCATCACTGGGCAACAAAAAATGAAACCAACTTGCAGAAAGGTCACCTTTTCCCTGCATGGCTGGATTAAATTCAATCTCCCAGCCTCCTCTCTGCCTCTCAAATCCAAGGCCACTATGTTTGTGAGGGTTGTTAGTAATTAGACTCGAGATAGAGCGGGAAGGTGAAGCGTGATGCACAGTAAGAAAACCAAGAAGTGGAGAGAAAGTAGCTACAGTAGCATCACATAATCAGCCAGGAGTGTGTTTGCATGTGTGTGCCCCTCTGGGCTTTTGTTTGTTGGTTGTTTTCAGTGTTGCGTACAGAGATGAGTGCACAAGCCGACCTGTGTAATGCAGTATTTTCCATGACTGATGGAAGGTGAGGAAATCAGAGTAGGATAGAGTGGCTGAATGGAGCATGAACATACATCAGGGAGGATGCCTAACAGGATTTGGAGATACTAATCTGATCAGAGGTCACTCTGGCTCAGATTCCTTGTTTATTTTTCATTCCTCCTCCCAGGCAAGGTTACAGTGAAATCTCACTCTCAGCGGATGGTGACACAGGGGAGTCATCAGATGGATTGGCTGGATTTGACTGGATTTGCGAGTTCATAGCGTGACTAAAACCTTGTGCTCTAATGTCCTCTACTTCTTCGTACTTCATGTTGTGGTTGTAATTTCCCTGGACATTAAAGCACTGTGCATAATTTCCTATTAGTTAAGTACGAAACAGTAAAGTGCAGTAGTTGCTATTCATAAATAGGGAACTGTCATCATCAATTAATAGTTCTATGAATCTACTGTTTTACAAGCACCAAGAGTTAATACCGTTTTATTTATTTTTTTATTTTTAATCTTAACGATCCTTGATGGATTACGAAACAACAAGCTGCTGGGCAAAAGTATGAAAAAGGCCTCCTGCCCCTCCTGCATGGGCGTATTGAAACATAACATGTTCGCTTTGTGTCTCTTTAAGGTTGTCTTAGATCTCTGAAGGGCTTATTTTGCATTTCTTTGTGGTAATTTAGCATCTTTTTGTGGCTGTATTGCATCTCTGTGGCCATTTTGTGTCTCTTTGTATTTGTTTGAGACTTTTTATGGTTTTTTAGCTTCTATTTATATTCATTTAGTGTCTCTTTCTCGACACGTTTGGTCTCTTTCTAGTCATTTCGACTCCTTGGATGACTGGGTCTGTGCCCTTTAAAGCCAGACCAGTAAATCCATCCAGGTTACTAATACCAAAACGCTTCTAAGACTTGTATTTCTATTACATGCCTAATGAAGCTACCTTTCTCACTAAGAGGAACTGCTCTGTCTGCCTGGCTTTCTTTTCCTTTGTTCAGACCTTTTTTTCCTACAGCAGACATTTTGACTTGTCATGTTAGGAAAAGCGCAGGTGTTACCAGTAACATTAATGATGCCTCTGTTCAGTTCCAGTGCCCCAGTAAGACATGACAGTGTGACAGTCAACATGCACATTACCAGGATCCTGAAACTGAAGCAGCTAAATGGAATTCAGCCGTCTTTCATTTGACTAGTTACTCCTGTGCTTCTCCTACTGTGACATATCAAAATAACTACTGCTGGACTACATGTTTCTAAAAGTTGGCACGATGCCCTCCATGGCTCCTTCTGCCTTTGACCAGAAGAGAGCCGTTCCCATGGGTAGCAGGCTGTTTCGTTGATCTTGCAGAATCTCGTGGCATTTTGGGGTGAAATAATAAATGCAGTCAAGGACAAGGACACCGCAGTGGGGTGGGTAGAAAAGGAAAGTTTAGCGCGTGCAAACTGTGAGTCTGTGGCAGGCTTCATCTGTCTTCAGGGAGAAAGCGAAGTAACCTGGAACAGCAGAGGGGGTGTGAGGTGTAGCCCAGAGCTGCTTCCACTCCAATACAAGAGCCGCGTTATTAACCATTATCTGATTAATAGGGATTCCCTTCATACAGCATGGTTTATTTACGGATGGCTGTTGTATCCAAGACCATCTGTACTGCAACTTTCAGGTGATTTAGACTATAGCAGTCTATTCCCCACAGACACACAGGAGGGGTTAGCCAAGTGCTCATTCATCACGGCCTCAGGGTTCGAGTCTGATCTTGTGCACAGATCATACACATATTCATTACAATGAACAGGACTACAGCAGTAACCTAATTTACAGCGTGGTGGTCCATTACTCACATCAATGGTAACCTCCACTTCTTTTTTCACACTTACCCTCTTTTACGTCACATTCTCTCAGTTCCCTCCATTGAACCAATCCGTGAGGTCAAAGATGGGATGTTCAGAGTGGAATGATGCTTGCATTCAGTTCAAAACTCATTTCGATATAGGTGCACAGACTGTTATCCAAATTTTTCACCTGATGTCCTAATAAATGAAGGTCTTGATGACCCAGTTTCCAGCTCTGCACTGTTGCTGACTTTCACTAAACAATAAATACTAAAATCAAGAGAGCGTCCCACATGAAACATTTGGTTTCCACCTTTCCAGGAAGTCATTGCAGACTCGGAATGAAGCTGACAGGGGAAAAGTTAGAATTGCGGAGGCATGTGCACTTCAAAGGGCCTCTGTGTCCTCTCTGTTCATTCCACAGAGAAGCAAGAAAGATCAAAGAAACGAGATGTACAAGTCCAGTTGCTCCTGCTTCAGCGCCCTTCAGATAACTATGACTTGTATGAATGCAAATCAGAATGGCAGTATAAAGCCAACCAATAACTGATGGGAGTTGATCAACCTATTTTCCCTTCCACTCAGCTCTGACCGCTGTGCTGCCATGCTGCGCAATTTGAATTGATTTGTTTCTTTATTTTGCCTGTTTGTGATGCAGTTTCATGTATTTGACCTAAAAAACAAGCAGCAGAATGCAAATGTGTCCTGTGTGCCCATTAATAATTTGGAAATCCACATTTTCTATTCATTCATATGATCACATGAAGAAGTTTTTGTGAACAGTAACCAACAGCATTGATGTGTCGTGGCATTTTCAATAAAAGCCTTTCCATTAGTCAGAGTACAGAAAGATTTAAGTGTTTATATCACTGTGAATAGAATTTAATTGAAATGGCAAAAAACCTTTCTGATGCCATCCATCAGTAAAAAGAGGAAATGCATTCAGGCAGAGTAGCAGGCTTGGAGACACTTAGATACGTTGGTGTAAGCTGAACGCAAGGTAAACACACTAATGCACTGTGCTCACTTAGCAAGAAGTTGGCTGCCTGCTGCCCGGTCATATCACTTTCTTGATAGTAGCCTGTCATTCCCACCCAGGCACGCTTCCAAGGGTCAGGGGAAAGAATGTTCTGCCGCAGATGCATTGGCATGGCTGACTGGATGGTCCCCTCAAGGCTAGGGAGATTAGAGTGCGAAGTCTTCTGTCCATTAAGAACAACTGTCAGTAATGGCTTGGGAGAGAGTGTGTTAAAAATGAGGTTATAGAGGATGTTATCTTGAGGAATAGTTGTGATTTTCCAGTTGTCTAGGGGATATTTTGTGTCGTGCTCTTTGTCATCTGCTTTTTTGTGTGTTTTTCTTCCATTAACAAAATCAAATATTCTCACAAATCACTAAAATTCATTACCACCTATTTTTGATAAACTGTAATTTTGTGACATAGTCTCAGTACATGAAAAACACCTTTCCCATCTGTGGTGAAAGTGTGTCACTATGGACATTACCCATATGTGAATACATGTGAGTGTTGTTGCATGCAGTTGTCTTTGTAGATGTGTGCGTGTAAGGTGAGAACAGGTAGCCCCATGAAACCGTGTCTTAACTTCCTTAATGTGATGTAATTCCTCTTGAAATGAGATTTCAGGGAGGGACATGGCAGAGTGAGGATCATTTCAAACTGTAAACCACTGGCATCAATTAAGCAGAGGGAGCACTGGGGCGTGATGGCCTCATTGGTTGAGGTTTTGTTTGCACTTACTCACTAGGATGAGGTCGCCATTAAAGATTAATTTGTTTCCGAGTGACAAATGACATTTTTCCAGGGAATAAAATCCCCCTTTTGTGGAGCCTTTACAGAAACCCATCCCAGTGATCAAGTTGTGCCGGGCGTGACAAGGTCACTTTAAAGTGACAAACTTCTCATTGACCCAAATGCTTGCCATACCCAGCAGAATGTTGAACCAAGAACAATTCAAAGTACTAAAAGCTGACAACACAGCTCACCATAATCTGATTTCAGACAAGAACCAATGGGGCTGGCTTTGCTAAAAATATGCCCTCATGGGATGCTGTAAAACAACTGGGGATAAAAGTGTTCAACGCTGGACTTTTCTAAGAAACACTTTAATGACATATGGTAGAATAACCATTAGTCCCAATTTTAAATACTTGATCTCTTTTAATGCACTAAAAATGGCCATCACAGAGACATCCACAACAATTTCATTCAGTAAACCAGAGCTGAACCACAGTCACAGCTTTTAGGGTTCACGTAGCCTGCGTTGAGTTTCAGTGCCACCTGGCTCCCTGTGGCCACTGACCTAAATGAGCAGCTGGTAAATGTAACATGGATGAAAGGATAGGAGGAAGGACATGAACTAATGCGTTATCATGCATTTTTTGATAATAAATTCATGAAATCATTTCCTTTCACCCTACACTGGTCAGGTAGGCTAAAACTCCACCATGAAAAATTCTGTCAAAACTGATGCATGGAATAATGCTTTAAAAAACCCCACACCATTTAACATAGACAGCTTTATCCTGTGTTTTTTTTAAAGACAAGTACAGTTTTTTGGTCCGTGCCAGACTTTTCATACTCAGACCACGTCCACCTGACAGAAGTAGGCCCTCTTTAGGGGACGAGCTCCTCGTTTTGTCTTGGCTGGTCAGAGTCCCTTCGGGAATGACCACATTCTGTGTCACATTCCCTCTCCTCCATGTTCTTTGTGTCGCGTTCATGCTTATTTCCTGCTGCATCCTTGCTGTGTGGAAAAAGAAATCTAGAGATCTAGATTTGTGGGGGGTCATTTACATCTAGGGGCTTTTTTATTTTTACATTTTAATAGACATCATCAGTTAGTAGTTAGTCTCGACCTCAATTTACTGTCATCACCAATCAGATGGAACTATTAACCTTGTCTTCTCTCTCTTTTTGCCTCTCCAGCTGAGGAGTACTATGCAAAACATCAGCCTCAAGATCAACCATGATAATAAAGAGTAAGTCCTCATTGCCAACATCTGTTTCTCCACTGTCATACTAACGCTGACCCACAGCAGATTTAATGTTGCATTCTCTGATGGTACTCATTGACATTTTGTGCTGAAATGTCACCAGTTGGTCTGATTTTAGTGGCCTGAACAAGAACAGAGGATAGCTCTTGAGAGAAATGGGGTTCACAGCTGGTCTTTATTTTGTCATTGGCATAAATGACACATTTTCTAAATGTAGCTGCAGACCACTTGACAACTTCCTATTTAGCTTTTAGAGGTGACTTAAAAAGTAGAGCTCTCTCTCTCTTGGCTCGCATTCACATGAAACATCATCCGCACGAATGCGCTGTCTCCACCGGATATTTTCACTAATTGCCTTCTCGAGCTCGGATGTAACTTTGTTATGAGTTAGAAACTTTGAGAGCATAGTTTTGCACTCCCACTTTCAATTACACAAAGTTAAATTGTGACTTTGCTAATGGAAATGAATTCAAATAATGTAGTTTAAACTGCTTTGTCAGGGGGCAACAATTATGAAAATGTTAGAAATTGTGAAGAATGAATGCTACTTTTTTATTATAATTAGAATTACTTAACACATTAAAGATGGGTGACACAACCTGACAAAAATACAATATGACATTCCATTAATGGGTTAAATTACTAGGGTTAAAAACACGTGCCAAAATAATCAAATATGTTTTTAACAGTGTCCATGTGTAGCTTGTCAGGATTCAGGATTTCAATCCCTGAAAGGCGTGAGGTTGAGGTTTAATGGACTCAGCACATTCACATTTAATTATTGTTCCATTATTTCTGATCACCAGTATATGCACAACCCTTTGCGCGGGCAATTTTCGAATATCTCTAAGCTTTTGGGAAAACATTGATTGAACATTGAACAGCTGGATCAGAGCATTTGGGTCATGTGTGGATGGCGGCTCATTGCAAGAAGGCAATAGAGAAAAATGTTTAGATTTTAGATTTAGGAATGGGGGCCAAGGTGAGTGCAGACAAACAAGAGACAGAATGAAACATAGCAAAGAAGAGCTTAGGGAAGATGGAGTAAGAGCTCTGGAGACAGAGATGACGAAGACTGACAGCCGTCCTCTTCAGTCTGACATCTGCAGCGTGCCACAGATCCTGCAGTGTGAATATTTAAACAGCAGTCAACTAAGGATGGAGGGATGGAGGAGGTATGACTCGTGTGAATAAACAATTACTGACTTTCTTCGGCTTTTCCTTCCACAGAGACACACACACACACACAAATGGGATCAGCCACAATGGCATTAGCTGTAATTAAAGAGCCTGATTTTAAAAAAAAAAAAAAAAAAAAAAGCTCATCAAGCATCAGAGTATGTAAATACAGGTCTAAATGGAGTAGTGACAGCCAAGCCCTCATTTTTCTTGTGTTTTCCTCTGTCACTCTCACACTGATTATCCAGTCGTCTAAAATACAACGTAAAAAACATGTAATGCTAATCCCCGTGCTAACTTTTAGTATCCCTTGTGATTAGAAGTGAACATTCATCGTGCTCGTGTGCTCTTTAGGGAGAGATTTTACACTTCAGAGAGCTGTGGTTGCTAACCCTTAGAGCGCTGACTGTGCACCTTTCCAGTCCGTCAGGCCTATGGGATTTAAAGGTGACGTGTTTTCTGTGTGGGTGTAGGTTTGAGACAAAGGAAAAAAGAGAAAGACAGTTTTGTTCAAAGCGTAGCTCACCAAGTCTTCTTGCAAATAAATTTCCAGTAATGTTGTTTTTTTCAGCACATGCCCAAAACAGCAGAACTGAAAGCAACCTGATAAAAATCTAACTTTTTCCGAACCATGAATAAAATAGACAGAGGGAAAACAAGACTGACAGACAGGAACAGCGTGTGTGTGTGTGTGTGTGTGTGTGTGTGTGTGTGTGTGTGTGTGTGTGTGTGTGTGTGTGTGTGTGTGCCTGTTTGTGTGTCTGCTTTAGCTCTGGGTTTTGCCCAAGCTCTCTCCGCTCTGTCTGCATTTCCATTAGAAGAGCGTTCTGGTCTGTGGTCGCCCAGAGGATTTGAATGGCACAGGCTCAGGGTAATGGGAACATCGGGATGCAGATTGGCAGGATTTTTTTTTTTTTTACTGCCAGTTTCATCATCAGTAGCAGCAACAACACTGCATTTATATTAACTTGTAATATGTCTTCTATATCACATCTTTATTTGCATACTTTCATATTGTTTGTATTGTTTAGAAGATGGCGAGTCCCCCGTGGGTCACATAGTAGAAAATGAATATTGATGTTGAACTCCGTGCGCACAGACCTGCACTGGAGACCCTCTGATTTGCTGCTGGAAAAACTAATAATACATCACGATTCAGCCTTTAAAATGATTGTTGTTACGTCAGTGCTTTTCCTTCTACTGTAATTAGATTTCAGTTTAGATTAGTTATATTAAAAGGCCCACAATAGAAAATGTTTTTGACCTCTGGTAGCGCTATTATAAACAGTTCTCTACCACTCTATTCTGTTTTGTATTTGCTCATCGACAGCCACTTTTGGATCCAGTCGTGTAAATCTGTCCAATCCACGTAAAGTACTTTATTTAAATCGATCTCGTAATAGTTCCCCCACCCACCAGATCCATTTCATGCAGTAATTTGGCACATTATGGTGGATAAAGTCACTCCAGCTTCATTTTCACTGTGACTTTAATGATTCGAAAGAAAAATAAGTAGCTTTCAAGAAACATAATCAGGTGTCTAATGTAGGTAAACGTTCATTGAAAGCACAGATTAAAAATTGGTGTGACAATAAGAATTGCTACGCTATAGTATGTACAGATGTTGCACATAATAGACAGCTTTAACACTTCTCAGTAAAACAGCGTTTTGTTGAATGACAGTATCTGCACAGTTCCTCTGTTCTTGCACAAATGATATGTCCGAACACTCCTCCTGACCTTTACATGTGCTGTAACATTATCAGACTTAAAAACACCATCATGAACTCCTTCCTCCCAAATGATTCACTATCTGAAAATGCAAATCAAAGCAGAACTGCTAAATGTTTCCCTGGGAGTTATCAGCACGGTTCATAATGAGGCCACTTTAGTTGTGTCACATGTCATGGCTGAAAATATCCCATATTTGGAAGCATCAAAATTCAGGAACTGTTGCACAAAGTCCAAAGCTGTTTTTACATTTCTTTGTCTGGTTTTCTGCCCCTTTCACAGGAGGCCAGACACCGTGAAACAGAAGAATGCCTTCCCGCCAAATTTCATCCACTCTCTGGACTCCACACATATGATGCTCACCGCTCTCCACTGCTACAGGTGTCATTTAACACACCGCACATGAATATGAGTTATTTATCTAAATGTAGTTCAAAATCTGCCTCTGAGATTGTGCATATGAGATATTTGCGTGACCTTGATGGCTGTGAAGTGCCCTCTTGTCTCTGTAATGCAATTCTGATCACCTTTTTTTTTTCAAAATCTACCTGTTTTGTCATTGTCTGCTCTTTCTGAAAATCTTCTCCCCTCTGATTTCCATTCCAGTGCTGGTCTGACATTCGTCTCCGTTCACGACTGTTTCTGGACGCACGCCCTCACTGTGGACACCATGAACAAGGTATCAAATTACACTGCAACTTTTTATTTGCTCCCACCTGTCCAGATTTCTCCACCATTCATCGTCCTGATCAATCCTTCCAGTGCTGTTTACACCTTGTCTGTTCACATCCTGTCTGCTCATATACAGTATCACTGAAGGGTTTGTCTTCCCCTCTTTTAAAGGTGGCATTGAACACGTGAGTCTGTTCACCTGATCCCAGCTTCTCTTCGGTTTATTTTTAAAACAGGAGAATGATTGTGCGTGTTTTAAGGCATTGGACTTGTTTTAGCAGCACTTGCTTGTGACAAAAATAATTTGTGAAGCATCGCCAGTGCTTCTGTTAGAGTAGTGGAATCAGCTTTGTAATGCCAGTAAAACAAATTTTATACCTTCAATGGACTTAATAGGCTTACAGGCAGCTGACTGCAGGTAGCACCATCACACAGAGCCGGTCTTGCTGTATAAATGACTCTCTGCCCCTGCCTGCTGAAACTAGCTCGTCAACAGGCCGAGACTGAGACAGAGCATAAAATGGAATGGATCAAATTACCATAAAGCCCCAATTTTCTGTTGATGTAGCTTCAGAGCACAGTAATAGTTTTATGTCTTCACCCAATCTCACAGGAGTTACAACCAATGAAGCAGTTCCCTCTCAGCGCATTTATTCTGTCTCGTATTCCCTTGATGTGTGAGTGTACGCCTTCCTCATTACACAGGTAATTGAACACAGCGGCAGAGGAAGTGTTTTAAATATCTTAGTCAACACCTAAGCACATGAAGCAGCCCATCTGTCCTTCATCCCTCATTCATCCATTTTCTGCTGAGTTCCTGTTTAGTTTGAGGAGTTTTTGTTCCTTAAACTGCACAAACTGCAAAAGTCCTGGAAAATGTTCAAACTCGCTGCTCTCCTTTCTACCTCCACTGATCTCTTAGCCACTCACCAGGCTAGGACAGTCTGGAGGAGGTTTGTCAGTCTGGACCAGACCAAACCAGACCAGAGTAACTCAGTGCACTTTCCCCTGTCTCCTCCTCCCCCCATCAGGTCTGTAGGGAACAGTTTGTTGCCCTGCACAGCCAGCCGATCCTTCAAGAGCTGTCCAACTTCCTGCTACTGAAATACTGCTCTAGGATCCCGTGAGTTTACATACCGGTGCACAGTAACACTTTGAGCTGTGCACACACACACACACACACACACACAAACACAAACACAAGGCTCGGGAGCAACACCATGGTTATTCATCTGTCAGTTTTATTTCTTCATTTTATAGCTTCTCATAATTGTCTTGATTCATTGTCTAAGTTTTTGGTAAAATATTATACATGATACGATATAGTTACATGTACATATTTTTTTCAACTTTGTTGCCCTGCACCTACAATCTGTCCCCCTTTCTCTGTTCTAATTATTCTTCCACTACAAACAAACATTGCCATCAGTCCTTTCCTGTTTATGCCATACTGTGCGATCTTTGTGGACTTTTACAGTAGAGACAAAAACCATTGCACACTGAACATGCGACTCCCATATGTACACACATTATAACACAGTTCAAACAGAAGAAGGTACACACACATAAGTTTTAAAAAGTTTTCTTGACATGCCAGAGTTTTTCTTCCACTTGTCAGCAGCATGAGATATAAAAGGATTTTCTATCCTCCTCTCTGTATCTTACTGGGGCTGGGTTATTCTCATCATCATACTGTGTTTTTCTCTCTTTGGGATAATTGGACACCTTCTCCACAGCCTCAACTCCACAGCAGCCCTTGTACCCCCCCCCCCACACACACACACACACACACATTACTATTCCCCAAACCTCACAAATATATTATTCATTCTAGTCTAGACACCAGAGAGGACACGTAGGACTACAAAGACATTTCGGGATGCTTCACTTATCACAATATGAAACTAAGAAGTTTTCTTACCAGCAGTACCGATTTTTATTCCATAGTTTCTACCATCTCAGGTTAAAAATGCATTTTGCTAATTGTTACTTCTCTTGAATATTTGACTTTCACTCTGCAGAATGATACATGTGTACATGTTTGATACTTTTTTTTTGGACATTTTCACATTCATCTTCTCAAGAGGCAACATGCATTCTCAATTTTGTGGTAGAACCATTACAAGTGCTTTCAATAATTTTACAGAGGCAATTCAACTTTGTGGGAGGGGAAAGAGGCACGAGTACATCTCGAAAAATCTGAACAACCTGTTCAGTATTTACCATTAGTTATTTAAGAATTGTTGATGCAGTAAGTAAAGGAGCCCAAGACAAGTACCAAGTACTCGTAGAAACCTATTTTCAAAAATGTTGAGATGCTGTATTAATTAATAAGATGTTGATGATTTGCTAATCATTTAAACTTAATATTTAATTAAAAACAACATAGCAATTGTTGAAATTGTATTGTGTTTTGAAACATATATGCTCATTTTTTATTGGATTAGTAACACAGGGCCATGTTTACCACTGTGCAGCATCACCTCTTCTTTTAGCAACACTCTGTATGTGTTTTGTTACTGAGGAGACCAATTGCTGATTTATTTTAAGCACTTTCATTGAGTGACATATCCTTCAACAAAAAAAACAATAACATTTTTCAGTTTCAACATTTGCGATGTTATCTGAAAGTCCAATTCCCGAAGACCTGCATAGACACAGAACCATTTTCTTCTGAGTGTTACCGAAGTCTTCAATTTTCATTCTCTTCCTTTGGGATAGGACTGAAGCCAAGAACAAGAAGTACCAGGAGTACAGGAAGCTGATACTGCTGCTGGCAAAAGTGCCCCAGACAGGTCAGTTTCTATGCAGCTGTGTAACACCTGGCCTCACATAAGTTGGGTTGTTGTTGGAGATTGTCAACATGTAAGGTGCTGTTTTCTTCCTAATTGGGTTGTAGAGGACTTGATATGTCTCGGAGCTGTGTTTGAGGTTAGAACTCTGATAGGAATGCAATTTAACTGTCTTTTTGTATAGTGCTGTACTTTCTGTCCTGCTTTATAATTGGTCTCTGTCAAAAGTCTTCTGTGATTTTTTTTGGCATGGGAACCAGCAGCACAACAACAGACATGGATTATTGTTGTTGCCTATTGTATGCAAATTAATTCCACTGACTTTGGTTGTTTATGTAGCTGCCTGTGTAGCCCAGATTGCTGTTTCAAACACGTAAAGCCTGACTTTGGCTGAAATTCATATTTCAGCTTACATGATAGGCTGTGCATTCATGTCTGCCTATGCGGCCACTAGCAGGTCCAGATTCCCCTGTTTTCTTTTGATGCCACTTTAAGCCACTGTCTGTTGTTTCCACAGTGGAGGTACTGTACAGAGGCCGTATGTCTCCCTGTCAGTCAGGTGGATGAAGGCTTTTCTGTTGTGTAATGCCTCACTCCATCTCCATCTGTACACCTACTGTCAGCTTGGCACTGACAGCTGGGTTGTATAAATTGATTACTGTTAATTGTGTCCCTCCTCTGCATAATCAGCTTATGTGGCTGAGACCAGTCAGGTGTACTCCTGAGGGGTGTGTGTGTCTGTGTCTGTGTGTGGGTACAGTATTGAATGTTCAATATGAGACCCACAGGATCTAGGCTAAAAATCCATCATAAGCTTCACTATGAAGGAACCTGAACTTATTATTAAGGTTGAATCAGGTTTCCGTGTGTAATCCAGGAGATCTGATGAATCAGGTATTTTTGAGCATAGACCTGAGGGGAAAAAGGCTGGAAAGGGGATTGAATAACTGAACAGATGGTATTGTCTGAAACAGCTATTCAGTGTGCTCATGTCCTTCCTCTGTTCAAGCTTAAACACTAACTGCTTTGCTTGGATTTCATTTAACACAACCAAGGCTGCACAGTTTACAAGACTCAGCTCTCAAGTTGTTTGAGAAAAAAGTCTTTCCATTTGTACAGTATGTGCCATCATTTTGCTACACAATGCAGGACATTATGTCATCATTGTAACATGTCTGTCTCTTACAAAGATTACATAATGTTATTTCACAAAAGACATTGACAGAAAAATACAATATAGAAAATAAATACGAAATACATTTTTCCAATAGACAGGTTTTGAGCTCCAAAAACTGTTGTGCTATGTTTTGACATGTACTTAGACATTTGTGTTTGTGTTGGTTAGTTACTGTGTTAGCTTAAGCATTTCAGCATTTTCTCGCTACAGTAAGTTTTTGCATTCTTAACATTTTATGGCCTTTTCTCAATAATTCACGCTGCAGTTCCTCCTGGTGTACACAGCTGTCAGAGAGGCAAAGAGCACACGAGGCAAAGAACAGAGTGCAGGACAGGGCTAAAATTAGTATTCAAGTGGTGTATTAAAGCTCATAGAGCATTTACCGGTGCCCAGTAAAACTAAAAACTTGTTCCTAATTTAAAAATTTAAAGTTCCTGAGTTGACCCACTTATAAAACAACTTCTCTCTAATGAAGCTTTTATCTTTGTCCTTGGGCTGGACTCAGGATACTTCAGAACAAACTACACCCTACCTGGGAACTTCTAAGCAAATTTCTTCATTAATTTGTATAAACTTATAAAACGCATCTTCTTCCTCAATGAGAGTTAATTACAAATGGGATTCCATGGAGGGATGGTACTGCAGGTTGGATTGTCCACAGACTTAAACCTGCCCTGACACTTTGCCTCTTGCCTCTCCAGGTGATTTTGACCTCCAGAGGGTGAAAGAATCCACTTATTTCTTCAGCTGAGAAACTCATGAGGACAAGGCAGTGGAGGGAGATGAATGAAATTGACAGAGTGCAGCGGGGAAGCTGCAGACCCTGCGGTCTCAACCGGTTTCGACTCCCTCAGACATCAGAGCATTGATCCAGCCGTGCCCCACCTGCCTCTTGGTCCACAGGCTGGTCGGAGCTGCTGGATTTGCTGGAGACATTCACACACAGCAAACCAGCCTGATTAAGTGACTAGCAGGCTGATGGAGGGAGGGTGGGATACTCATTCAGGCAAAAGATGAGGAAAGCTCCACCGGATGGGACTGTTAAGACTTCAATCAGTGTAAAAGTACCTCTTACAATGGACGCCGAGGCCATTTTCAGGTGTGTGTGTGTGTGTGTGTGTGAATGCATGTGAACTGCATTGACCTCGCTATCACTCAGCAACACTTCTGCTACTCAATAAGACTGAGAAAAAAAGTTTCTACTTACAAACTGTAATTACTAGTGATTGGCAGTATGCTTGTGTGCGTGTGCATTTTCATACTGTGAAGACCTCCACAGAGCACTGACACGCCTCCGCTACTATCCCACCTAATCATCGATCCCATCATATACTGGATGACAGGATTCTCTCTGACACAGTGTTCAAACCTTTCAGCTTGCTCTGAAGAAGAGTGAAAAAGAGACATGTGTCGGGAAATGAAAGATATACTTTACTGAAATGGGGCATATGGAACTCTGAAAGAAAGAGACTTGCTTTTATATTGCATTGTGTCCCAGTGTACTCTTGATTCTCACCTACTTAGAGTGACTAAGCACTTGGCAGCAGCCCTAAAATAAATGTGTTTCTTGAAATGTCTCTTAATTCATTGGATGATTCAGAAAAATAGCTGGTATTCTCAGTATGCTGAAATAGAATGAATGAGACAGCATGTTATTTGGTTATATCTGCATATTTCAATCCTTTTGTGCATCACGATATGAAGGCCTTTTAGATGCACTGCAAAGGGTTTGCAGGCTTCACTAATCAACTTAGATCTTATTTTTCTGGGCCACTGCCGCATCTAGCAGTAAAAATAGCAGAAGTGCTATCTGATCGTTGCTGGAAACGTTACAGCAGCTTCAGACAAAAGGTGCCGTTGATGTTCAAAGGCAATTGTAGGCTCAGCCAAACAAAGCTGGCTGAGTGACAATGTAATGAAATGGAGATAATCTTCAAGGGGGCATAAATAGTATGCTGATTAGACTGTAGGATTTGCATGGCAACATGCACATGCAGATGATCTTCATATTTTATGACAGGCATCAGACCTGACTTGTGAATTTGATAAATTATTTGATTATTTTTTTCAAAATATGAGCTATCACCTTGATGGCATGATTTAAAGTGAAATGTACTTTGAACTGTGTTTCTTCATTCCTGGTGTGCTCTCTGTGAGAATTTGAGAACCATCCTTTAATACTGCCAAATCAAAGGTATATTCACACAGACTGAATATAAATGAGAAGTTTGAATTTGAAGTGTTTGTTTTTTCTCGACTGATTTGCATTGATAAAATATCCTTTCTTTGGTGTTTACAGACATTTCAAATGAAAGCAGACTTCTAATGGCAACAGAAAACAGTAACTTTGATGTAGTTTTCTAATTAGAACGGAGAAGTTTGACATTTTGAGAAATGAACTTATTTGCTTTCTTATAAGGAGATGCTACTTTCATATCTTTATGCTAAATATGAAGGTAGAGCCAGCAGATGTTAGCTCAGCTTTACAGAAGCACTGGAAGCACATGGAAACATAGCCTGATTATGTTATCTCCAAAGGTAACAAAATCTTCCTACCAGCACTTTCAAAGTTCACAAAGTAACAAGTTATATTTTGCTTGTATAATCTGCATAAAAAGTGATTTAATGAGAGGCTAGTATCTCTTGGCCATATGCAGTAAGAGCTTACCTCTCTCATCATATGCTCAACACCAACCACACACAGACAAGCTACTGCTAGCTAGAACCCCAGACGTTACAGTTACAGGCGAAAACCAAATGCTCCTTTCAATTGTTATATCATAGGTATTGATTGTTTTTGAAACAGAATAAAGTTTAAAAAATCCAGTGACAGCTCAACCTGGAGAAAACCCATGCAGGCACAGGGAAACTCCACACAGAAAGGCCCTGACCAAACTGGGTTTCGAACCTTCTTGCTGTGACAGTGCTAGCCACTGCACCACCAAAGGTAAAGCAAACCAAGTTAAGGTCTCCTTCCAGCAAGCATCAACCCAACATGTCTTTCCACCTCCCAGTAGCCTACAAGTAATTCATGAAACAGTTTATGAAATAAAAAAAGGTCACAATTTTTAAGTTACAACCAAAACATCAATTGTCAATGAGTTTGGTTATTAAATATGACTTGTTTTCCATTTAAGACATTGCGCAATACCTTGAACGGATGGTCACTTTATTTGAATGATGAACGTGTGCTGATAAAATATGTATGTACTGTATGTCATAGGATGATGCTGTGCCTACAGAAGTAAAGTGTATCACATTTAGCACAGATAGTAGTACAGGGCTTTTAGTGAGCACTTTATTCCGGCCAAAGGATCATCAGAAAGTGGACTCTATAGAAGTGTTGGTCACTATCTGCCAGGCATGCCATAGATGGAAGCCACTCTCTGATAGCTGGACCACTCACTCTCACTGAGGCCACTTTGATTTGTTTGCCAGGTTCCTGGGCTCTCCCAACCTATCTCTTGCCCTGTGTCGTCATGAGTGGCTGGCACTCAGGAGCACTAGTGACGGAGCAGGATGTACAAAAAGTCCTGGCAGTGAGCAAATGGGACCAGACCTGTCTGACAAGAGGGGGAGGAGTTGTGTGTGTCCTTGGCCTACCCTTTTTCTGACTGACAGGCAAGGATGGTTGGACAAACAGCCATCAAACACATACAGTACACATATCTGGTGCTTGTGCATGGTGCTTTAGTGAGTTGGAGCTGCTTGTAGAATGTCCTTTTTTATGTGGACATGGACTTTTAGTGTTACAGAAAGGGAAAGGAGTTACAACAAAGGAGGCTTCTTTGAACCTCTGCATTTTCACCTTGGCAAAACTAACTGTCCCAAGTGTGCAGGAAAACCCCTGCAGTGTCAGCAATATAAAATCAAGATATCTTTCACCAACAAATGTGTCCTTATGAGCAATTAGTAAACTTTTATTTTCAATAGTTTTCATTTTGAATCGCATACTTCACGAAATGTTCGGTTCTCGTTTTTGAAAAACAAAATTTTAAATGTTGAAAACACTGGTTTACCATGGATTTACATGGTAAACTCCATAGCATATGTCTTCAGAAGACATAAAACTGAATGAAAAGGTCATAATGTAGTATGTCATGAAAATGAAAAAAGGTATACTATACTATGTTGAAAAGGTGAAAAATGTCAAAAATTTGTCCTAAAAATGCAACTAAACTTAAAATAGTAGTGTTTTATGAACCCTGCATAGCGTAACATGTGTTAAAAATGCATGTAAATTCATAAAATGGCCACACTTAGTATGTCATGAAAATGAAAAATATGCCATACTATACAATGTCAAAAAAGTAAAAAATTTAAAAATTTAACATGTTCAAAAAACACTACAAAACAAAAATGAATAGTGTTTTATGAACCCTGCATAGCATAATATGTGTTAAAAATACATATACATGTATATAAAGGCCAGAGTTAGTGTGTCATGACATTGAAAAAAACCCCACCATATTATACTATGTCAAAAAAAGTGAGAGAGAAAGAATACTGTCTAAGGTGCAACTTGGCATGTTTTTACAGCATATTTTAGCACTTAGCTCTAAAGAATGAGGAAAGAATGACAGTTCAAAATGGCGTTTATTGCAGGTAGCCACATGCCAAAGTAAGACAGCTGGACAGCAATACAGATTCTAACTCAGTGCCAAAACAGAACTGCACTTCCTCTCTCCTGATGTCTTTACGATTCTTTAGAAACTCCCGCTTAAGATATATATTTTTAAGAGGAGACCCTCTTTTGTTTCACATCTGACCATTTATAAATTGTAAGTCCTATCACTTCAGGAGTCACACGATGTGAATTTATGTGCGAGAAATGAAATATGCAGGAGTTAGAAGGGCTAAAACAAAAACATTTTGTGAAAAAAAGAGCAGCTGAAAACTTGAGTGGATGACATCACTGCTGATGTCACAAGTCGTGACGTGAAATTTGTCTGTAAAGTACCCTGGACACAATTAAATGAACACACCAAAGACACCAAAGCCACTGATAGGGTGAAAGTGATATATTGTAATTTAAAATATTGGAGACAGACCAACCTCATTTCAAGAAGTCACAAGGATTGTCTCAACTTGAGGAGATGTTTTTCATAGCTTATATTGTGGAATTCAACACAAAAATGCATCCCTACTTGACTGTGTTCCCTCAGTTTAAGATAGCCTCCAAGTAGGGTAAAAACTATAAATTATCTTTGTGCTGTGCCTGAAAAAAGTCATCAAAACACAAACAGATGCTCAGTTATATATTTTTGTCAGAGACTTCACTTGACTTCAGTACCATACTAAATATAAGTTCAAGGTACCCCAGAAGATTAAAAAAATGTAAATTTCTCTTAGAGATCAATAAAGTGTCTATCTATCTATCTAAGATCATAACAGAGACAGTAAGGGGTAACCAAAAACCATTTAAAGAATTTCCGTTATGAAAAATTACGAACCTATAACGTTTTCTTTCACACACCCACTCCAGTTGTCCATTATAAACTTGTCGAAGATAGTGAAAGGATGATTACACCGGTAATAATTGAAAGTCTTGTGACCTGTTGTGGAATTTCAAGCTCAAAGTATGATGAAATAGCTGAATCTGAAAAAGGAAGCCTTTTATAGGTTTTAAACATTCTCCAAATGCATTTCCAATGGGGAAAATTTAGACAAAACATTGAATATTTCAGAAAGTATGAAATTTTTTTTTAATCTAAATACACCTGATTCCTTATTGAGTGGAACATTTTGATGTTTAAATGGAGTTTCAAGGATGAAGTGTGTTGAAACATTATTTTTGGATATCCAAAATAGGTTCCACAGGGCATAATTTGGGCACAGAATAAAAACAACAACAGGCCTCAAAAACACTGTAAAAACTTACATATAAACCTTCAATTTTGCCCCGTTTGGATGTCTCAAGGTAGAGGATAACAAAACGGGGTCACAGAAACTGAAAAATATAAAAATGCAAAATGATCATAGGAGAAGTACTCATTATTGGCACTGTATAATGAAATACATCGAAGTAGAATAGTTACAGATCCAAACAAACCCAAGGGATTCCAATTTCCACTTTCATTACCAAGCAATGGTCCAGGAATTATTGATGAGTGAAATAGATTGTGAGGTCCAAAAGAAAAAGAGTCCCTCTCTCAATGCTTTTGGACAAAAATCTGTTGCATCTGATGAACTCTTATTGGGGCACTGCAATAGACACTTTGCAAAGTATCTGCACTGCCCTTGGCTGTTGATCATAACTGTAGCCTTTATAGAAGAGTTGAGCTTCACAGGAGTTTCATTATGTGGATGAATCGACACAGTGACACACTGCCAAAACTGCTGCTGCAAGAAATGTGAGATTCTGGGTAAGAAAAAAAATGGATTTCCATTTTGATTGTGAGATGTATTTCCATTTTTAACACATATTATAGCTTCGTTATTAACTGGCTGTGAATGATAATTTCTAACCTACAACAGGATATTTTCACAAAGTGGGGGATATTAACACGCACAGGACAACAGACCATAATCCCACTGCTTCAAAACTCAAATCTGCCATTAAGAGGAAGTACAATTTATTTAGGGTTTTTTGCTGCATCTTATTTGCTCATGAATTTTAAAAATGTATAAATCATTTTTGCTCAGTAGAGGATGAACTCCATTACAAGATAGCAGACATACAGCTCTGACCTCTACATCCACCAGACATAATCAGCATTGTCATCCCACCAGAGTAATTTTTCTCAAAGCTCTGGTTTGGTTGGAACTCCTGAGAAAAAAAAAATCTGGTTTAAGCTTTTGCTTGCTTAATATCTTCCAACATCTGACGCATTTATAGTATCTTTTTTTTTTTTTTTTTTTTTTGCTGGGAGAGCAGCACTGTACCATAAAGCTGTGGGTCTTAAAACCAAAACAATTAGCTGCAAGAAGCAAAACAATCTACAAAAGTAAGTAGAATGACCATTGTCTATGGGCTCATCATCCCCTTCGCATCACACTTAGTCATTTGTAAATATTAAAAGATATTGATATCTTTAATTCAACTTTAAATTAAACAGTCTTGTCCCACAGCTATAAATTCAGTTTGAAGGATATTCATCATCTGTAATCTGAGTAGAGCCTCAAATATTTATCTGTGGGGATTATCAGAGGTAAGGGAAGACTTACAAAAGAGCTCAAGTCGGTTCTGACAATGCTAATTGGATTTCATAAACAGTACATACTTGATCATCTGTTTATATCAATAGTCTGGGAAAAATATGGCTTAAAACAGTGGAATAAAGGTAATGTAAAGGAGAGTGCTTTTTATATTGTCCAATTTTGTACATACAAATTTGGTATCATGATTTATTTGAATAAATATTTTTCAAAATAAACCAAACTTTATGATCATACTTTGTATGACTGTTTATGAAACCACAATTATTATGCCTTCATCAAGAGATGAAAGCCAGCCACATGAAAAAAGTGAGATACAGTAGTTACACCACATTAAAGTGCCATCTTATGATATCTGACAAAGGTCCCTGATTTTCTTTTCATCCCATTCAACCCCAAATGTCCATTAAATGAGTTGAACAAAAAGGGAAGTGAAGGAGTTATGCCCATATATTGGTGACTGTTGTGAAATGTAGTAAATAAATGAGCAGGGAGATGAGCGACTGCTGTTCTGTGCAATTACTTTGTGAGTAGAAACATCTTGATGCTGCAGATCCAGTAGTCCATATAGTCTCCTCTCAGATTCTCCTTGCTGGCTCCATTCAACTTTCATACATTCAGATAGTCAAACTGAACTGAGTAGAGAGAAACTAAAGTTTTGGAGAGAGAACAGAAATCACCCCCTGTTCCTGCAGTCAAACCCCTCATGAGTCACTTTAATTAGGATCACAAGTTTGAGGATAGCCTGGATCTAACTTTGATGCGGTCTGTCTCAGGGAGGCTCACTATAGAGTCCTTCTTGGGTAGTCCAGAGTCCCCCAGACCTGTCCCTACACCCCCTACTATCAGCCCTGCACTTGCCCCAAAACCGTGCACAGAACCAGGCAGGGATGCTACAGGGAAGGCCCCCACAGACATTTGGTGGGGCAGTACCACCCTGTGTGGTACAGCGCTTCGAACACCTGTGTGACCTGATGGGGTCTGAGGGGATCCAATGGAAGTGGAGGAGACTCGAGTTGACTGGGGTGGACTGGGGGCACCTGGTTGAACCCCTTCATGAGGCAGTGAGGGCTGAGAGGCTGACAGTGCCCTGGCATCTTGGCTCAGACTGCCCATTTGTAAGGAATGGGTGCTCTTATGTATGCTCAGCCGATGTACAGGGCTGGGTATGTGCTGCTGGGCGAGAGAAAGTTGGGAGCCTGAGATGGGACCTGCCAGGGCACTGGACCCATACTGGAATGATCGTCCTCCAATTGCCAGCGGGCTATGGATAGGAGGGCTGGACATGACTGGAGCAAAGGCACCAGAAGAAAGGAGCTGAGACTGCAATGGAGAGGCTGTAGCAGGGCTGGATACACTTTGCATCACTTGGAATCTCCTCACCATTCTCGGGGACTGCAGGTTCCCGGCTCCCACTGAGTTCCCTTGCATCGGGGGACAAAAGTTCATGGCTACAGCCTGCTGCAGAGTGGCGATTGCTGAATTCTGTGGCTGGGTTGAGGAACTTGGAGGAGTAAAGATCCCACCATGTAGAGGAGGTGTCATAGACATTGCTCGTGGTCGTGGTACGTCCACCTGTTGAACCATCTCCCGGTCATATTTAACTATCTCCTGGATCATCTCATTCTCCCGGTTGTTGAAGACACCCGAATTCAGATCATGCTGAACTTTGTGCATCAAGATTGAGTTCTTCTTGCCTACAGTGACACAGAGAAAGGAGAATTATAACTGGAGGAGAGACTAATGGAGGCTAAGACAGTTTTGGTTTTTGAGAATGTTTTCCTAGCTTATTTTAACGAAAGAAAGAACAACCAAGTCATTTACTGTTTTTCTTTTTTCTTGTATCCCTTGCCATGCTGGATATGGTGCCTTATACAGAAACTGTATATTTCTAAATCCATCACTACCAAGCAGCAACAATAGTTCGGGTCTACCCACAGCCACACTATCAGAATCAGAAATCAATAAAAAATAAAAATAAATAAAAAGAATTTATTGATGCAATATCAAGTTGCTGCTGCAGAGAGCAACACAAGGGAGCTTGTGAGATGTGTGTGACATCACAGCAGTCAGGTAAGTAAGGTGAGTTTGTTAGACCGCTGTCAGGAAACCTGCTCAGAGTGGGGTTAGTAAGGTCACTGCTCTCTGGTGTAATGAGCAAAAGAGGTCATGGTAAACAACATATTTCATCTTCTACTAATGGTGAATTGTGGCAGACAAACCCACATTATGCAGCTGAATCTTTTATTCAGTTACGGAGAAAAACAGAATTTCCAAAATAGGTTTGGTGCCTCTTAGTGATAGACATAACATTCCTACAACTGAATCAGACTGAGGTTCAAATGATGAAAAGGGAGAAGAGAAGATTTTGTTTCTTTGAAGGATGCTGTAATTCACTGGGCAACACCTCTCTTGATCCAGTTTTTTGCTTGACTTCGTGAAGACTGATGTTACCAGCACTCAGCTCATGGGATGGCTGAAATGTTGGAATATCTAGAGCAGCAAGCCCTTGATGATAATGCTGATCACAGGGTCACTTTTTGCATGACAAAAACTGCTAGGGAAGAAGGTTGGGACAAAAGACAAGATTTGAGCGGTTTCTTGATAAGCGAACATCTGTTGTACCTTGAGGACAAAGAGGGACTCACAGGATGGACATGACATAAGAAATGTGTGTGCGCCTGTGAGCAATTGAAGTAGTGCATATGACTCTTCTATACCACTATCACTGGTGGTCAGCTTGATTCTCTGATGCATCGGGAGTTCTAGAGAGTTTTCAAGAAAGCTAGGTTATTAGTCAGTAAAACAACCTGAGTGATATCTATTTAATAATGGTAAAACAGGCTTGTCATAAAGCCCTCTCGCACAGGAAGAGAGGAAGATGATGACTTCGGTGTCCTTTTATGCCCTCCCAGCACATTACATACCTTCCATTTGTGGCCCAAAGTGACAAAAGAGTAAGTTTGGCAGTCTAGGCTTGGTAATGAGATCTTCTCTCATGGTTTGGGAGGAAGCATACAAAGGAATCCTCATTTGCTGTGTAAATGTACAAAAGGTGTAATGTTCAGAGAGTTCTTCCTTGAGGATCGCCTCTGGGTCTTCCTCATAGATACAGTGGGGACTGTTCTTGTTATACATCTCAGGGAATCATCAATGGCAAAAAGATGCTCCAAAAAGCCACCTAAGGGTAACAATAACCTGCAGATGACACTTGAGGGGGGGCTGAAAGACAAGGGCAGAGGGTGCACAGGTCGTTTTGGGTGCCAGTGTAGAGCTTCACGTGGGTGACAAAGCCCTTTAAAGGTTGGAGCCCATAAGAAATTGAAGCAGCTGATAAACTGAAGCTGCCTCTTTACAGAACACATCCACTATGATCACCAAGTAACACCTCTATCATATTTTAAATCACTGCTCTATCCCATCCTCTGCTGATCTCAAGTGATATTGTGTTTACATGCATTATAAAATCATTGTAAAGAATACTAAAAAAATATTTACACTCACAGTCATGTCTTACTTAAAGCCAATATAATTTTAAGTATTTAAGGGTTTAAACACAAGGGGACTTGAAGGAGACAGGTCAGTGTACACCCAAATACGTGATTCAGTTGACTGAAGGCTGCTCATGGGTGGAATCTGGCTGCTATGGCAACAGCTAGCGGGGGGTGGATGCAGGGCTTTTTGCAGACATGTGAAGTATGTTCATGTGACAGGGGGATGTGACATCAGCAGCACTGCTGATTTTGGGGGGCACCATAGCAGGGGGAAGTTGTTTGTGTTGTGAAGAAAAATAAGATGTTTCCATTTACTCTAACAATGACCCCCCAAAAAAAAAATATTCAGAGTTCCTGCTGAGCAATCATTTGAACAAATCAGTAAATTAATCTAATCTTAAAGGGACACAAATCCAACTAATCTTGCTCAGCAGATTCTGTTGCATTTCAAGTGTTACATACAATGTTAAATCATTTTCACATTGGGAGATATCCAATGGAAGCATTCAATCTCCCTAACATACTCAAGGAATGACATAATCCATGATTCACAGCCATCAACACATTGTTTTCCTGGACCCAACAAATCCATCCTATTTGTCTCCCTCACACAGCACATCAGAGTCAGCTGTCAGATAGCACAGTATTTCGCTGAAGACATCATGTTATTGAATGAATACATTTTCGTTATCTTTCATTTCTTCTTATGTATGACTAATATGCTTAATAAAGACACCATACTGTACCTGTGCTTGTATCAGGGAGGCATATTGCTAATTTTCTGAGACTAAATCTCTAAGATAAATTAGGTCTGGGTGGAAAAATTAATTACAGATTGGGTCAACTGTTATTCTGTGAAATTCAGATCAAATCTCTGTGTTTTTTTCTTTGTAAAAAACTGATGTAACAATATGTTAGATGGATAAAAAATTACTGAAAAAGTGAAGACATATAGTTGGTTAAACATGTACATACACATGTCAGCAGAGTTTACAAATCCTTCTCTTGGTGATCTTACCTATCCTGTCCAATCTGTCGATTGCAACCGTCTCAAAGGCCCTCCTCATCATGGGATACTCCTCTAGCACCTCGTTGAAATTGTCCACAGAGAGAGAATAGAGGCGGCAGTAGGTGTCCGCTTGCACACTGGCTGTCCGTCTGCCTCGGGTCAGCAGGCAGATCTCTGGTGGGGTGAAAAAGAGCCCCGTACAAGAGATAGAAAGTCAAGATCAAAATATACACACTGACAGTTTGTCAGACAGTGATAGAGAAAAGAAGCATAAATAAGGGGAGATTTGCTGGGCACTCTGAGACTCATACCCAGCCACAGCACTGTTGCAAAAATAAAGCTTAGATGTTAAAATGCGGCTGGGTCGTACAAAACTATGGGCCTTGAGCAAATGTGTGAACAAAATGAGCGTATGCATGCAGTTGTTGTGTGTAGTCAGCATGACCCCCTGACAGTAACACTGAGTATTTCCTCCAGCACTGGCACAGCACTGACAGCTATGTGAAGGAAGCACACACTATATTTGGAGATGTGCAGCTAAGCCTCATTACATTCAGTTGTTTCCTTTCTCTTCTCCTTGTAGCTTCTATCTCTAGCTTTCTTCTTCTGTGGGCTGGGGCTGACTGTTGTCTTGACAACCATGAGCCCTCATCCCTCCCCCCACCTGAAAGGTCGACCTCCTCTGACTCTCTGTGGGAAAGGAAGAAATATAACAAAATGCTAGGATATTCAAGATTAAGCTCATGAATAGGACCATTACTGTCTAATCAAGTAAAATTACAAATAGGCTACACAAATCTAAACATTAAAAATCACAATTACATTAGATTATAGAAAATTGAACATTTTGGTAAATATTTTCATTTGCTTTTTGGCTGAGAATTGATGAGTAGATTGACACCACTCCACTGCTAGTCCTTTCATTATGAAGCTATTACCAGCAGATGGTTAATGTAGCTCACCACAAGGCCTGAAAAAGAAAGCAAATGTCCAGATAATTAAAAGAAAGCCTGCCAGTGGCTCTAAAGATGGCAAACAAAAGAAAAAAGAAAGTTAAAAAAAAAAAACAAGCTGTGGGGTGGTTACATGCTGGACTTTGGTAGGCAGATTTTGAGTCCTTTGGGCAGAGCCAGACTAACTCTTTGCAGTCTTTATGCTAATGTAGGCCAACTGACTGGCTGTACCTTCACATTAAGTGACATGAGTAGTATCTATTTTCTCGTATAACTCTTAGCAATGAATTAGTATGTTTCCCAAAATGTCAAACTGTTCTTTTTACTGATAAATAAGACATTATGATTATCCATAATGATTGGATCCAGGCAACAGCTGTATACATATTAAATATAAACACATATACTGTCTCTATAACCTACAACAGATGCATGGTGCACATACAGTAGATTCCCATGTCACCTTGACCGTGACCATGTTTTCTGCCTATCTGGTAAGGGTTTATATCACTCTGCTTACTGTATGCTCATGGTTAGGCTCCTCACAGTCAGATGGATGTGCTATAGATAGCCCAACAGATCAGAACTGTAACACGCAGTGGCATCAGTCTGTCTCTCTATAAATAATTTGGTAATCTATTACTCATAATCTTGTAGAAACATCTGAAATGTCAGTGGAAAGATGTCTTGTTTTGTCCAGTCATATTTGAAAAATTAAAGTCAACATTTTAGATGCTTCAGTTTTGTAAGAGTTGTGGAAAAACTCCAGATGCCCCAGACTCCTTTTCTTCAAGTGTCTCTTGGGATCTTCCTGGTTATACATAACACAAGCATTTGCATACTTCTAGCATCATTACTGGGCAGTGGTAACTGCCGGCAGAGGATAATAATCAGAATGAAACCGCTGGGCCTGCATTAAAAAGCTGTTCAAAACCACTGGGTAACCACTGTAGCTTGTGGACAGGGCAACCCTCATCCTCAAATATGATGAAAAATATACAGAAATACAGGACGGATAAAGTGGATTTGAACTGTATAAAGTTTTATGTGACTCTGGACAATTCATACAGTAATAGAACCAATCCAGCATGTAAAGCAAATATCGAACCTGTGACCCTATGTTTCCAAACACTGATCTAAAAACAGCTAAACTCATTAGAAATTCTAAATTCACATATTTGACATCACAATGTGCTGCTACTTTCTATTTTAGAGCCACAAATACACACTGCTGCACTTGTTATACCAGGCTGTCCCTCCCACCCAAGCCCACTAGTTTTGTGTATTGTGCCTTTGATTTCCTGCCCGGTGGCAGGGATGGAAGGAACAGTCTATGCTCAACATTAAAAATGGCCCCGTCATCACTGTTCTGCTGTTCTAATTACCTGTTATTAATTGGCAGTGTGTGTTTGTAATGTGTATGTGCACGTGTGGGGCGAGCATCCATGCCACTCCAACAGCGCCCGGGGCTGCTGGCACATCAACATTACTGCCGGTGAACTCTGATCTGCTGCAAAGGGCAGCCTAAACCATCAACCCCTACGTGGGTTTGTGGGTGTCAAAGGCAGCAGAAACACCACGTGTGTCTGAACAGCCACAGATGATCAACAGCCTGGGAAAGTGGGGCAACAGGGGCTTTAAGGCAAGACTGTGCAAGAAGATCGAGTAAAATGTCAGGATGCTGTTTTTCTTTCTTTATGTACCTGTTGATATGATTCTTATTTAAATAGTAAACACAATCTTTAATAATACTGTATCATATTCTACTGGAATTTAGAGAGTAAATATATAGTAGAAGAGAAAGACCATAACAGAACAGAATAGTGGAATCACAAATAAAAATACAGAATAGAACTGAATAGAATAGAACAGAAAAAGCAAATGATGACACAACAGTGACAGAGACAGTGACAGACCTCCAAAGTAGGAGCCGTCCATCAGCTTCATGCCAATGTTTCCTTTGGTCAGGACGCTGACTACCCCATGCTGGATGAAGTACATCTTCTTGCCGATGGTGCCTTCTCTGATGATGTAGTCTCTTGGCTGGAAGACTTCAAATCTCAGTTTGGTCAGCATGGCGGTCACAAAGTTTGGATCAGCATTGGCAAACAGTGGCATGGATGCCACCAGCTTACGACAGTTGAAGTTGACGATTTCCTAAATGGGGACAGCAGACAGAATTTGATTTGTTTCTGGGGATTTTTTTACTTTGGCGTTTGAGGAGGCAGACCTTACAACTATTGATGATGTGGGTGTCATGGATGAAGGGTAAATACATGATAGAGTTCATTATTTTCAACCTTTGATGTATATTAAGTAATTTGCCTGTTTATTTTGAAAATTAAAAAAAGAGAGAAGGAAGTCCACTGATGGGATCACCAGTTGCAGAGCATTTTAAACATTATTTGTTTTTTTTTAATTACCTTGAGGGACCCTGGCACAGCTCATTTAATTATTCTCCTTAGTTTCTTGCTTACTTTCTATTACCTGAGGCATACTTTCAGCTGTCCTTGAAGTAAGAAGACATTGCTTACTATGAACTAGAGAAAAAAAAAAGGAAAAACAACTTTTGGGTGCATGCGATTATAAACCCCTTGTGAAGATTCTTTACTTTTAAAATTTTGTTATTTAGCAGTGAAGAAAACTTTGGGTGACTTTAAGGACTACTTAGCAAGCAATTAAGTTAACAACAGTTAATATGTAAATTAAAACAGATACTGGAAATTATTTAATTTTAATTTTTTCGTTGTTCATATAATACCCCAATCTACTTATTTAGCAAAGACTTGAAAGGTGTGTGCCTTTGTTATTGACCAAACACATTATAGTGAACACGTGGGTGTTTCCATACCTCACGCAGAGGCTCATTAAGCTCCTCCAGGATGCTCTCTTCATCAAACATCTTGCCCTGGTATCTGTGCTCGTAGTAGTCATGGATTTTCTGTCGGAAGTCGGCTGGCAGTTTGTGGAAGGACATGTACTGCTCCACTTGTTTGTACTAAAAGACAGAGAGAGGTGAGAGGGTGAGAGAGAGAGAGAGAGAGAATGGTGGGGCAGAGCAGAAGTGCTGTGAAAACAGGATTCAGCTACTTTTGTTAAATGTAACAAGAAAGGGTTTTGAGAAATCCGTCCAAATTTATGATCGTGATGTATGACTGGAATCAACAGCATCATGTTTTCACTTGACACGCTGAGATAACCACCTTAACCATATGATTCCCACAGCATCATGATGACTTGATGAGGCAGCACCATGCTCTCGAAAGGCCATGAGGATTCACCACGCTCTATTGTACAGTATTAGAGAAGAAAATTGCTGCTATTGTACTTCTTAACCACAGCTAGCCAGAAAGTATATTCAGACTTTACATGGGAAAACATGCCTTTTATTAATTTTTAGATGACAAATAGTATATGAAGCAACTCTTCCATTATCTGTGAGACTGCTGTAAAAACAAATAAAAAAAGACATGAGTAAATAATTAAATAGAACCAGTGGACATCTGTGTACTCACGTTACTATTCTGAGAAAGGACGACATTTGTTATTTATGTGGAAATTGATAAATATGGAACTATGTGGCTACAAAAAAAGGACTGGAAGTGGAGATTGGCTGCAAAAAACTGCATTTGTTTACTGGAGGGTCAAACTGAACCCAAGTGATTCACACCATCACATGTTCCCCACTGTTATGTTTATCTACATCAAATGCAGCTTGAATGTCCACTTCTCTGAACTCATTATGATGCTCCATAACACATTTCATGCATGGATTCCCTGGAAAAATAGAAGCCACTGGATCTACTGTATAGCATCTCCAATAAGATCAAATAGTATGGCACCCTGTCACTTGGGGAATAAACCTTGCTATTATTTCCTATTCACCGTACAGGAATGGCTTTTGGGTTGGCCTCATTTATACTAGGACAATGGGCTATTATATGTGGTTTTCACGCGTCACCACCTTCATGTAAACAAAAAATACACACTTCTACTGCAGAAGGTGAGAAAGCGGCCACATGATCTGTATTTTAGTACAGATAACCCCTCACTTCCTCTTACTCCAGCAACCAACATACTAACTCCAATGTAGAAAGATGTAAAAACCCAACCCCATTGTAGTAATAAAATAAGAGCAGGAATAATATGATGGAATTAATATCTATGTAATATCTATGTAGATTCTAAGTCATCCAGGTCAACCATGCTGGAATTAACTTTCATGTACACAGAGACAGAAAGGCAAGAACATTTGTCAATGCTGTGCAAGAAATATAACAAATCTTGCTTTAAAAATGCATACATAGGCCTCACTCTCTGTCTCTCCCAAGTGTGTGTATTTGCGTGTTAAGAAGTGTGAGTCATCCCTCTGTGGAATAAACTGTCAATTGAATGAGTAATGGATTTCAAAGAGAAGGTCAAGGGAGAACCTCCCCTGTCCAAACCCACCCTTGAAAAATACAAACAAGATGTATCTCAAATCTTCCGCATAGATGTTCGGTAATCACAGTTAGGTAAGTGTTGCGCATTGTTAAACAGCCTTGGGTAATAAACAGTTTACGTTTACAGTGAAAAATAATTTGACTGCACCCAGTCAAGCAAGGCTGTCATTGCTTACAGCCTATTTTTGAGTTATGCAACGTGTCTATATCAATCAGCAGAGTTTTAATTATTTCTTTATATATTCACTTTTTCAGAAATTACAGCTGTCACAGCTGTAGGTTTTCATAGTTTTAATGTCAACTGAATATGAAAATAAAATATCTGGATTAACTCAAAAATAGGGGTCAAGCTAGCAACAGGGCTATTTCTCTCAGCCCCTGATACACATTCAGTTGACATGTCCTGCAATGATTGCAGTGACACACGTGACATGTATAAAAGTCGCACAACTATGGAGAATTTGAAGCTGTTCGAGAGGCTTGTCATGGTTGTGGACCCCAACAAAGGCATTTTATATGTTTTCATTGATTAATTTAATTTGATATGCATTGTAATCTTAAAATGGATGGCCAATGTAAATACTGGAAAATAATCAACTGAGATGTGGTAGAAATTATAGAGGGGGCACTCTAGTTGCATGTGTGAGTTCATACATCAAGGGGAATCTGATGCTTTATCCATCTAGAGTGCCAATATCTTCCTGCCTGCAAGTCTATTTCTTGACCAGACAGTCATGATTTATGATGACATACTGTTATGGAGGCCCAGCGAGGGCACTGACAGTGACCTTGCTTGTAACTGTTGATGACACACGCATGAGTATGGGATGGCACGTTGTCCAGGAAATTACACTTTGACACACTGTAGGGTGACATGTGGGTTAGAGAAGAAAATGGAGGCTTGACCCCAACGGCTCGTGACACACCCAATGACAATATCTTTAAAGCGGCACACACACTAGCTGTCATGGATGGATGTCATTTGTTTCTCTTTCCCCTCCATATATAAAGGGGGGAGTGGGTTTTATAAAACAGAAAAAATGCAAGAATGCAATATTATTTTCTTAATTTGTTTCATTTCTATTATTGTAGAGTGGCATACTGCTCAACAGTGTGATATACATTCTGCAGAAACTGACTGTAGTTTAGGAGTCTCTCTAAAAATCAAATACAGTGGCAATTCTCAATCTGTCAATTGAAATTACATAAATCTATTTTTTTTTCTTAATTATCCATTTCTTCTCACTTCCTTGTTGCAAAAATTAAACAAATAAGGTAAACAGAATGTTCTGGGGTTTGTGTATGAAATGGAGTGTGTGGTCTTAATATGATGAAAGGGGAAAACAGTGACAGTCCAACTCCAGCTGTGTAGTGTAGAGTGTATATTTGCTGTGTGTCAGTAACAATAAAGATGCAGCTGAATTCTACAGTATTTGGTTCATTCAGTGAACTGGGAGGCTCCCATTAAGTGTTTCCTGCCTCAGGGTTCAGTGTGTGACAGCTTCAATTAAACTGACATGATCATCCCTCCCTCCCTGTCCCTTTAAAAGGGATTGCTGATGGAACTTCTTAACTACAAAATTTGGAGTGAGACACCAAGAAAGAAATCCACAATTCACTTTATGATCAATGACTTGAGGTTGACAGCTACAGAAATAGCAAGCAAGTCAATCTTAAGTTCTATTCATTATTATTCTCTATTATTATTAACTCCACATGATATATTTAATCAATCAAACCTAAAGTTTCTGAGACCCAGGTCAGGCCTCAGTCAAGGTTATGAAATGAGCAGTTCCTCATGTGTGACATGTCATGGCTGAGGGGATCAACGCTCATCACCAAAGGCCCCAGGAGTCACATCTCTCTCCTCTTACAACTTAACGGACACAATTCTATATTGCTCTTGAGGCTGTGTGTGTGTGTGTGGGGGGGGGGTTGTTGTGCAAGCACTTACGTAACGGCTAATGTGCGGTTTCTACTGGCAGATGGTGTATTGCCCAACAGTCAAGGGCGAATGGACAGGTGAAGCGAGGGGGGGGGGCTGTTTTTGAGAAGCAACAGATCAGGGCACTAGTCACCTTGACGTGTGGGGGAGAGGGGGGGTGGGGTTGGCAATGAAATAGTTAGGTGCCACCACTGTCTCTTCATTGTTGAAAAGAGGATCAAGTCATAAGTTAGACAAAGAGTTCATATAATGAGCTAAAATTAATGGATGAACATGTGAAACAGGTAACGTTAATACAGTAGCTTAACAGTTGAAATAATTAGCTAAAGGTAACAACAGATGAAAGTAACACAATGCTGAAATGGATAGCGAGAAATAAATAAATGATAGCTAAAAGTAATGGATAAACAGATAAATGTAAGTTAAAATTCATTAATGAATACTTCAATTGTCCAGCCTCTGATATTCAAGTTGTATTGTTGGAAGGCAGACCTACCCTAAACACTGACAATTCAAGTGTATGACAAAATACTAAGTTACTTAAGATCCACTTACAAATCATTTTAAATGAACATCTGAAACATGATGGGCAATGTGGATGAAGGGGTACCAGAGTAAATTTACCGTTTACTGTTTGTGTGCGTCTCCATTTAGACTACATTATATCTCATCCCTAGACCCGCTAAGCACACAGGTAACCAAACAACACATGTGACTTCTGATAATGCAGAAACATACCAGCATGCTTTGTCTGACTCTTGAACCCACAGTAAACAGTGTTCATCCACATCTCTCTTTGGTCAGTGGCCCACCCTGGAGAGGATGCTTAGCTGCAGAGCTATTGTGACACTTCTGTCTGAGCACAGGAGGCAATGCTAACTGTTTACTGTGTGTTATGTCAATATAAGTTCATGCTGTCGCTAGCCTTTAGAACACAAAGAATTTATTTTGTCAGAGAGGCAAAGCTCCAACCCATAGCTCTGTCTCCAGTCTGTTATCTGACGGACTCATTGCAGACTGCAGTGCAGCATGGTTCAGTTCATTGGTTAATGGTGAACAAACAGTCATGGTGTACTGGAGAGGGATAGGATGTTGGATCTGTTGTCTTAGTCAAACCTAGCAGGGTGTTGCCACTCCTGCAACAGAAGGAACTGATTGCTCCAAATGTCACATCACTGAAAAAGTACAGCTACACATAACCTACACAAAACAGAGACACCAGAGAGTCAGCAGCACATTTGCCCTTTCTCTCACTTTTTCTTTTCAGTATCTGTTTGCAAGCTGTGCTGTCTGAAAGACAAAGTGCTTTAGACTTATGGCATGGATGCAATAGATCAAAGATGGTAGGTACTGGATGACATTTGTGGGAAAGGTGGTTAAAGAAAGTTAAATGGTGGATGTGGTCTTTAATGACTGATATGACTTTAACCAAAAAATACAGGAAACAAAGTGTTTCACTGTGCCTTAAGTTTCAGTATAAGAGGCAAAATGTGTTTTATAAATGGCAGCCTACTGGATCCAACCACTGCCAAACATACTCACATCTTCTTGGGACCTTGATCTCACTTTCCATTAATCCCACTTTAATCTAAAAATAAGTTGCGATCATATCTGCTGACCTACAGACAAAGTAAAAAAAAAAAAAGTGACTGATAATATAACTTTATAAGGACCATAACAATAGGTAACATTGAAAATAGAACTAAACAAAGTTTATTAAGGGCAGGCCTAAGAAGAAGACAAATTAATAAGGAATTAAAAAAAAAGGAAGACAAAACAATAGAAAACATGATGATCAAAAGAAAAGAAAATTAAATTAGATTTAAAAATCCAGACAACAAAAGATTAAAGTTGGCAAGATCAAACATTTATTACATAAATAGCACGTCGAGAGAGTGTATTTTAAGTTAATTTTAAGATGGTACTGAATTAGTGACTCTGAGTTCTTTGTGCCGGGTAGTCTACATCCTGTCTGCCCTGGACTGGAGGACTGGAGGAGAGGAGAGGAGGATACTAAAATGGCTGGCAGGTAAAATCCAGTCAGTAAAACTCATAACCCCCCAAAAATCAGATCCTTAATGGCCTTTTCATCCAAATTACAAATAAAGAAGTTTCTTTGTGGTGACATTTAAAACGTCAACGATATAACAGAATTTATTGAAGCATTTTGAAATGGACTATTTCTTCAGTTGAAAGTAGTTCCAGTCTATGGATTACCCAGAGCAACAGGGTCATCATTTCTGTAAAAAGATGTGAACAAAAAAGGTGAACGTTCCATTCACCTGCCTTGTATTTATCGTGTGACGGTGGCATGAGGTGTTTTTGTATTTTGAGTGACATCATGCATAGTTATATTAAATGCAAGTCAGTGTAGTCAGTGATTATGAATGTTGGACCCCAGATCCACTGATAATGTGTCCCTTCCCTGCTTTGTTTACCATGCTTATAAGTCTGACACATAGTTGCATCATTGCAATTTATAGACCATCAAACCCCTTCCCGTGGGAGATCTGGTCTGCTGTAAACTAAGCATCCTCATGGATGCTCACTGATATCATGACCTAGAAAATGAAGCAAGATGATTATCTCTCCAACATGACGCACAGCCAAGCCACAAGAGAAAAGAAAATAAACAGAATAAAATGCAATGTTTGATGACTCAGAAAGAGAGACGTAAACCTGATCACTCTTTGTTCTAAACATTAGCCAGAGGCTTCACCTCAACAACAAAGCTTGACCAATCAATCTTGTGTATGCGTGTGAGTGATAGATAGCATAAGACATTCCCTGCTTCACCCAGGATCTAAGGAACCTAACAAGACACAGAGCACAGATAACACAGTGGACTTATAATGCAGGGATGTGCTCCCCTCCCTGGCCTGCAGACACACAGCTTTGATCTGCTGTTGTATGGAGACAACAGATGGGCCAAGGCCCAGCCTTGACTATTGGACTAATGGAACAGGTGCTGTTCCTATCAAAGTGTGTTGGAATCAAACGAGAAAAGCCTCTCTGTTCATATCAAATGTGATAACCTTTTCCAGATCACTGTAAGGACCAACGCTGTAGATGAAATATCCTTGTGGACTCGGGCATCTTCCTATGCTCTAGACAGAAGGGCCATCTGGGTACAGGTAACATGCCACCCTGAGTAATGTTATCAGTGATCCAAAGACAGACTGCAGTGTAACCATCCCTCCAATAATTCAAGGGGGTTAAGAAAACCACTCTTTCCACAAAAAGTGTCCCTGAAACCACAGTAGAAAACACAGTCCACAGTTTTCATATTAAGGAGTTCCAATGACACCTGTCTTTGACACCAAGGCTTGGTCTGTGGATTATTTTGAGTAGCAAGAGGTTGTTTGTGAAAAAAGAAGTTGGTTTGGAATTATCAGAAGAATGGTTTTGATATGGGGAAATACCCTTTGTTGCATCCTTACCAAAAATAAAATGAGAAGATGGATACTTCTCTCACATCAGTCCACTAGTTCTGTCTAAGCTGGAGCCAGGAGCAGAGTAGCATAGTTAAAAGAGTGTAAGTGGGGGAAGTAGCCAACCTGGATGAAACTGGTACCACAAGAAACTTGCTACAAAAACACAACTTTTCGTTGCTAAATTTTGGTTGGCATACAGATTAAACAAACAAGATATAGCATGTTCATTTATGCGATTTAGTGATGCATCCAGTGCCAGGCTAGCTGTTTCCCCCATTACCAGTCTTTATGCTAAGACATCCAGTGAAAGAAAGCAGTGCACCATAAACAAGACAAACCTTTTCCTGGTATTGCCTTCTAGACGAATCCAGAGACTGGATGAGGGCAGTTGCGTGGCCGATGAACATGGCATAGCAGGTGGCTCCTACAATCATACTGAGCATGGTCAGCCAGATGTCTGACATACTCTCTGGGGCTTGTCTTCCATATCCAATGCACAGCATGTGGCTCATGGCCTTGAAGAGAGCGAAGGAGTAGAGCTCGCTCCACGAGTCATTCTGTAGAAACAGAGATGAAGGAAGAAGAATGAGACAGAATTGGACAGAATTGAAATATAGTTCTGGAAAACAATGAGTTATTCTGTTCTCCTAAGGGTGTGCGATCTTCCCACCAAAAAAGTCATCACAATGATCCACAATCTGAATGTCGAAAAAAGTGGTTATAGAAAGAGTGAATTAAAGAATGGGAGGGTAACAGTAAGCTGTTCCTGAAAAGAGTACAGCTCTGCGTATGATGATTGTTGCAGGTTTGGTGGAGAGCCTATTCATCATCACTGTGCAGCCTCGCCTGGTCTTGGCCAAGCAGAACGAGATGAGGGAAAAAAAGCCAAGTGTTAATGAGGAGCCCGTGCATCTGCCTGCTCCAGTCTGCCTTTGATTGGTGCTCACACACTCAGTCAACTCTAATTCTCCCATGTCAGGATCATTACAAAGCCCTCCACAGGCACCGCTGAACCTCACATCCTCCCCTCAAACAGCTGTGGCTCTGTCCAGTGTACCACTCTATGTGTGTGTGAGTGTTTCTTCTGGGATAAGTGGTGCTCTCAGTCACTGATTGACTAGTTGCATTTTTATCTGATTTGTATTTTTGCATGGTCATTTGCATGTCATTTGAGATTCAAATTTGGTTGGTTCCTGTAGAGGTGAAAGAGCATTTACTGGCAAGTGGCCGATGTCAAATGCTTGAAAATGAGTGTTTGGAAAGGTGATTTGAAAAATCACAAAGAAGATGAGATTTTAAAGGCACTCAGCCTTCGGCCAGCAGGATAGAAACTCAGCTCTGGTGTCAGACTGTGAGCTTAGCTCTAGCCCCAAGCATGGCTCAAAGTTTCATATCTGTTTTGAGCTGTCAGCTGGATCAATTGTTTGGATTTGTTGGAGGAGACAAACTGCACCTTCTAATCTTAGATAAAAGACTGAGAAACCCAAAACAACAATCCTTTAAGATTTTAAGCCCAATTGTCATACATATCTTCAGCTTTGTTGTTATATTTATGAGACACAGCCTTGCAACTGCAGCCCTTGTCTCACTGTCATCCACAGCCCTAAAGCCCATTATAATAAGACATTTAACCACTCTAGCTTCAGTCTGAGCCTCATCCCCACTGCCTCGGTGCTAAACAAACCTGGAACTGAATCCCTGCAGTCAGCCATCAACATGCTGGCCACAATGCTGATAGATATAGAGCAGGAATAGGAGGCCCTAACTCGGAGCCACAGCACAGAAATAAACACCTTTTAATACATGGCTACATCTGTTTATCTCTGTTTGTCGCTTGCTTACTCTCTCTCTCTCTCTCCCTCTCTCACACACACACACACAAAGATGAATGTACAGTGTAAGGAGACACACAAAGCAGTGCAGAATACCCTTAATGCACGAATGCAGTAAACAAACAAAATTAGAATGGAAAATACTAGTCGATTTTTTTAAATGCACAGACACATTGTTTCATTTACTCCTGCATTGATCAGGTTTTGACTGCACCTTCGATAAAATCAAGAAATAGCCTTCAGCTTGTCTGTCTGTGATGTATACAACACCTGTCACATGCTGCGGTGGCATCATGCTGTGGCGACCTGCCCGTGACCTTTGACTATCTTGGCACAAATGCAGAATGAGCCAAGATAATTCATCTGCAGGTTGCAGATGAATTACGCACAGTCTGTCTATCTGACTGAGTATTGGTGAAAATGGTCTGCATGGGTTTAAGTTTGAGACAGTAGCTGATTAAAACTGACACAGCCTCCAGCTGTCTCTTGCTATTGGAAATTACAACTTTCATAGTAACACAATAAACTAATTTTGCAGATACCACCCTTAGTGACGGGGGAAACAAATGAAATTAGCTCTTGTGTTCATTTCATTTGCCATTGGTCTTCACTGAGCAGTGAGGATGATAGCTAATTGTACGTAATACATTTAAGGAGGAACACAAAGGGAGTATGGGACATCGATGATGCACAATGGCATAATTATAGAATGGTGAGTGTGCCTGCACGCTGGCACACCCGTCTGGGTAGACATGATGTTTGACTCTCAGCTTCTGAGCATCTCTCTGACAGGGTGCAGTCAAACACTGAAAAAGTTTTGGTTAGTCTGAAAGGACTGACACTAAGAAAATTTAAACTGTCATATAAGAGCTTGTTAGCAATATTAAGATCCATTGTTTACAGCCAGCGGATTTGTGTTTGTATTCATAATTTAAAACCAAACGAGCACCGAAAGTTGCAACATGGTTTGGTGTCTGCTGTCATTATTTAACGATGTTAATAAAGAATGCAGACTTTAACAGCAAAAAAGACATTTCTCGTGATTAGAAAGAATAAATCACTACTGATCAAAATGTATCATGGTGGCTGTGTTTGATAAGCTGTAAATCATAACTATGAATCCATAACTGGAACATTTAATCTCTTCTGTCCTCTCATCATCTTCTTCTCTCGTTGTAAAGTAAACTACTAGTTTTTTTCAAACTTAAGTGTGACACCAAATACCTCTTTCTGATGCTTTCTGTGAATGTAAACAGAAGTCTAGTTAAAGGTCTATTTCAGTGTGTCAGCGTGATAACTTTGTTATCCCCTGATTGCTAACATGGCTAATACATAAGAAGAAGCTTGTGTTATAAATGTTTTTAATTTGAGTTTTTTATTCCAGTCTGATGTAAGGCGGTCTTACTCCACTGACTAACTTCTCTGCATCTTTATAATCAGATATGAAGAGGTGCTTGTAATAAACTACCACATTATTGGGTTTGAGTTTCTCTTTTAATTGGTATGTTTCCTTAGACAGATGTCGAGGGGAAGGAGGTTGGCACTGTGTGTTCGAGGAACTACTTCCAGATAATCCAACCGATTAGATGAATAATTTATAATTAAAATTTATAATCAATTTACATGTTGGCAATAGCAACTAATTTCATGTCTCCTCTTAGGCGGAAGTGGAGCCTCAAGAATCACATTATTTATACATCAATGAGCTGTTATATAAATAAATATCAAAAAGTTACGGAAGCTTAAGGGGAGTGTAGTCTGAATTATGTGGTAGAACAGGAGTGTGTTGAGAAAGGTGATTATTTATTGATTTCCATATTTTGTCATGTCAGTCCTCTCTCTTATAGTCTATTGTACCCCAAGTATTTTTTACTTTCTGTCTTTTGCAAACAGAAATTGATGAAATGAGATTTGTTACCTTGTAAATCATCATCACACCCTTCCTTAAAATGACAGGTGCACTACTGTAACTGGGAGTCATTTCAGATGATCAGGAGTAAGCTCAGGTTCAGTCTGGCCTTTCGAGTCCTCTGAGGGCCACACCGTCACCACACCAGGATCCAGCCTCTGAGCTGAGACACAGCTGTAGATTTCAGGCTGCTGTTGATGTGCCACCACGTTCATCCAGGGAATGTGTTTCATTGATGATGCAAGCTGTAGCCATATGACTGGAGCCCAAAGCATCTGTTCTGCTGTGACTAGTGTTGTAATATTGAAAGAAGGAATTATTAACAGCACGGGGAAGAGCTGATTGCTTTTTTAGTCAGCCACTGGTAATGTCGATAAGTTAGTCCACGACTGGATTGCTGTAATATTTTATAAGTTAACGACCAGATAGCCAGTCAGCCTGAAGTGAAACATGAAGCTCAGGATCACTTAACCCCGTGTCTCACATTCAACGCCACGCTGAAAAGTATCCCTGACCTTGATTACCCCAAGATGGCAGCAGCACAGCACGCCATGTGGACACGCCTACATGGGTGATCGCTGAGTTGGGCTTGAAAAATGACAGACAGGCATAAACAACACGCATCAATCTAAGCCATGAAAGAGAAAAGTGAATGTAAATACGGCAAGGAGCAAGAGGGGGAGGCAAGGAATGAAGGGAGGGTTGCATTGATGAGAGCATAGTGATTGATATATTTTCCCTGCACTCATACCCTTTGGTGATACTTAACATTACAGAAAATAATGTAGCTGTGCTATGGAGAAACTGCTTGTTCTCTGAGAGTGGAAAACATCAACTCAAAAAGTCACTTTGAATTGGGGTTTAATGCTAATAAGACTATCAACGCATTTATTTTTATAGCTGTGAACCTAGAAAACTCAAGATGCCAAGGGAGTAGGCATGTTTGAGCAGAGGAAAGTAAGGGTCAGTATCTCTGGTATTTCTGATGTTGCTTCATCTAATTCAGAAAATGTGAGACACAGACTTGGCACACAGCAGCGAGCTTCTTGCTGGCCTCCAAAAGCACAGGAGACATGCGTGTGTATGGAGAGGGACAGAGAAAAAACAAAGATGGCCAGGGATGAAACGAGAACCAAGAAATGGAGTGAGAGAGAAGCAACAGTGACGTCCCCTAGGGTCAGTGGGTGTGAGATCCATCTGTTCCTGGAGATCACGCATACCCAAACACGCACACCAGTGTGTCACAGTACACACTGTTATCAGAGGACTATTTTCGAGGCCTGAATGTCACAAATCTATGTGCCAAAATTAGAAAGTTCCTTCTCAGCATATGAAACATTTCTTAGCAACAGCAGCAGTTACACGGCTCAGGAAACAGCCTGGGCCTGACAAAAGCATAAAGAAGGAATTATCCAGTCTGCTGAACTTCCTTAGATGCAACAAAAATGCAATGTTCCCTCCAAGAAATAGTTTCAGCAATCTCACAAGCCAGCTAAAATGATATGCACCTTATGATCCTACATAAGTGAGTAGCAGTCAGCCAATATCTTTTCTCTGCATCTGTGTGAGCTTCTTTGCAGGGCAGATGATGCTAATATCAATCAGGAAACTGTAGTTTTCTATTTCTCAGTTTTGCACTGATTCATCTTCCTGCAGTGACAGTGTGTCCCAAACCATTAATTCTAGTGCAATTCTCTGTTTCTCTGTGGTTACACTCAGATCATTTCATCACTGTTTGTTCCACTCTTTTCCCAAAGGTAGACCCAAACTAATGCTTATGCCTTCTCTTTGAAGTGTACAGTGTAAACACCCTATTTATTCTGTATGGGTCACAGCCTTTCATTAAGTTGTCACCAGCCCTTCTCATCTACATGAACTCACCTGCACACATCACTCAGTTATAAGATATAAGCTGTTGCAGATCTTGTTTGAATTACCACGAGGCCTCATTATCAGTATTCTAGAGTGAGCAACTTTTGTCGGCATGTGCAATTATATCATACTGTATGTGTATAGAGGTGTTAAACAAAGTGAATATTCATTAAAAAAGGGGGGGGTGAAAAAGACGCATATTGAATGATAGGCCAAGTACGCATACTCTGGCTGTGTCAGACACCAACTTCCAATCTCTTATCTCCAATAAAGAAATGATGGAAATGATAAATACCCAAACAGGGAGAAATATTGATGATGAATGATAAAGATTCCAATAATTATCTGGTTAGATAATTGTTTGTCATTGTGCTTGAATATCGCTTCTATGTGCTCTGAAGAGAGTTTTCTTCTCATGCCAACAGTAATTTGGGAGAAAACCTCTTCTGATTGTCTGTCTATCAGCAGATGGCCAAAAGCTACCTGCCAGCTAGAAGGAAGGACGGAAGGAATGAAGGATGTCTGGGAGTAGAAAATAAACTAGACAGAGCAATAAAGAAGAGAATGGCAAAAGAGCAAACCACATGGTGTGAAGGGAGTGAACAAGCGGCCCTTTTTTCCATTCTTCACTCCTGCTTTCTGTACACTGGCATGTCTCCTGGGTTTAACTAGAGAGGGTTTAATTCAGACTGGTCTTGTGTGTGTGTGTGTGTGTGTGTGTGTGTGTGTGTGCATGCATGTGTGCAAACTCAACTTTAAATAAATCCCATTCCCCCAGTTGCCAGCAAATAACACTTATGCACCATGGGGATATGCTTTATGCTCTGGTTTGCAGTCATTGATTTGTCAACATACATATGTTCATATGACTTACGAATTCCTTTTATCGTCTGTAAACACAAATACACACTGAGCATTTTGCTTACCACCATCTTGTTGAGGGATACCCAGCAATCTGATGGAAAGTCCTGCAGCATGGGAACAAGGAACTGGAGACAGCCATCCCAGTGACACAGCAGCAGCATCATACCAATCAGGTTGAATATTCGCATCACAGCACTGGCCAGGTCATAGGTCATGTGGAAGATCTGTCAGGAAGAGAAGAGATAGGCAGACACAGGGTTAGAGTCATGGCAAGGGGAAAAGGCAGGGAGAGATGTGTGGAGAGAATGACAAATTAGTGGTTTCAGACTGAATCCAAATGAAAAATGAATCTGTTTTCAAAAATACATCTAGCATTGTTAAACTCAGGACTGAATTTTACACAGTGACTTTTTCTGTGTCTTTCTTGGACAATATTTTCAGGCAATATTTCAAAGTCACTATAATCAATATTTTTACAAAAAAAACAACATATCAAATGTGTGAAAGGGGTTGCAATGTGAGAAATCCTTTAATGTTTTTTTCTGTACAATGAACTGAAAGATGCTAAAATGCTCTCCAAAACTGAGGGGAACAGCGGTCTAAAGATCATTCCTTGGTGAATTTCACAATACGCAACCCCTTTTATATTACAGGTGCATTCATCCTATGGTTAATTAATAAATATTATTTGTTTATCTTTACGTAAATTAGCAGCAGGGATGGATATTTTAAGTAGAGGATAAAAGTAGTTGGGTTTCCAAGGCTTTTTTTGGACATATGCCATTCCTCCTCAGTCGAAGTGGGTTTAGTTAGAATAATGTGTCATAATGGCACAGAGTCTGTGTGTGTGTGTGTGTGTGTGTGTGCTTCAGTAGTTTTACATGTATTTGTGTGGTGTGAAGCCCTTGCATAGCTGAACATATATGAGCATATATCCCAACTGGGGGCAAAAGAACTGTCCTACAATGGAAATAGGTCAGATGGTGCGTGTAAGTCTGCATCTAGTTTATGCATTTATGCATACTGGAAAGCCCTGTTTTTTATGGGCCAACTCTGTGGTTTCTCATATCAAAAACAAGGGCTCACTTCTCACTTGAGACACAGTGAATCATCCTGCATGTGACGTAGGCCAGATACAACGTGTATGTCTGGAGACATATGAGAGCTGCCTCTGTTGTGACTTTACAGTTTGGGAGCAGCCGGTGCCAGACCTCAGAGGCCTCCCCTGCGCTCAACACACAACCCCCCCCCACACACACACACACACTAAACCCCAGCGTGCAAATGTCTCCAGTTAGTTCCAGTGTCAACAGAAGAAGGCCAACCAGCATAACATCTCAGTCCTGAGATGAACCTGGCCAGCACTCATACTCCACTTGCTTGATGCACTGCATGATTGGTCACATAGCTGTGGGCCTACAATTATTTGAATTTATCCAATGTTTAATTAGAGGTATCTGATGTATCAGATGTATGAATCCCCATTAGTATGGTGCATGTTAGCTGTCATGTTAGCTGTGCATTAAACATCACCTTTGCTTGGTGAATTACATCCTTATTGATGTCAAATATACTTCAAGTTTGATCCCTCCCCTTGTCTGCTTTATTAAAAAAAGGCAATTTAGCTTCAGACCAAATGCCAAATGACACTACTTTCTTTACTTTCTTTGAGTACTGTATCTCCTATATAATGGCTAATGGCCTTTGCTAATTTGGAGAAAGAGAATGGGAAGCACACAGTGAGGCCCTGCCCTGTGATTAGGAAGCATTCCATCATGATTAATGAGGCTCCAGGACTAATGTTCCCCCGACACAAGAGCAGCACCTGGCCATGTGTCACTGTCAGACCACAATCTGGGTCAAGGCACATTAATGTGACCACAATTCACACCCTGAAAACACAAAGTACTTTATACTCCATTAGACAACATTTAGGGAAAACTAGTGAACTTCACATCATTTTACCCCCAACAGCAATCACCACACTCATGCATGCACTCCCACCCATTCACCACCATTGTCTACATCATGGAGAAGGCATGCCAGCATGCATGTATGATACATGCTTCCTGCCTCAGGAAATTGCTCTGTTATTCCCAACAACGTGTTTCTGCACTGCTGTGTCAGCTACACACACAAACACAACACTATATTCTAAACTCATGTCAAAAATATAGTACATGCTGTATCCAGCATAATTTGGAACCAGATTATTGCCCAATATTTTCCACTGTGTTGGCCTCCAGCCGTGCTAAACAGTGAAATTATCAGAACTCTGAGATGATCTTTTAGGAAATGCTGCGGCACTGAGCTGAGCAAAGCTGAGCCGGGCAACAGGGACACACAGTTTGGATCGAGCTGAGTGGAGCAGAGCCTCAGCTCATCTAAGATGACCAGGGCGAGGGCTCAGTCGAAGCAAAGGAGCATTAGATTGTGTGTGTTTGAGTCAGTAATTAGGGTTCTTGACAAACTCAAATTAACACTGTGATCAGAGAAGCCATGGTTATTTATTGGTTAATTCATAGATGCTTGTTTAGGTTAAATAGGGATCTTTAGTTTAAATACAGATGAAAAAGCACCAGAGTTATTGGTGTGTAGCAGCAAAGGGGTATATGATAAATGACGATGCATTTATCACTAGATAAATATTATTTCCCCTGATGTGTAATGTAATCAGTGACGCTTGTGTTCTTGTATTAGCCACTCTGTCAGTTTTTGTTTAAATAGTTTGACACCTTAATCAGTTGAAAAAGAACATTAAAACAATTATGAAAATATGGAAAAGGTGACTGTCATCGTGAGAAAAAAAGGACAATTAACATCGCTGCTGGTTGTGTTCATTCCTCGGGAAATCCCTTGTCAGTTTCCCTCTGATAAGCACAAATTAATTTTTCATGACTTCTGCATCAGTATGCTGGGTTATGATGAGCTATTATGAAGCTGTCAGGCTTATTGCTATACAATACAGTAAAATCCTATTTTTTGTGTCCAGAAGCAATTATACAGAGGAGGATTGTTAAGATATATACAAACAGAATTATTTCTCTTCTGACACAAACCACAGCGCTGGAATCCAATATTTTATTGTAAAGGACAGCAAAGTAAGGCTCGTCTCTCTCCCTTTTTTCCCAAGCAAACACAATTTAAATATCCAAACATGCAACTCACTTCTGCTTAATTCTAAACTAAAGCATCAGTGATGATCTGTGCAACTCTAATGAGGGAAATTAAGCTGATAAACCTTTTGTTAGGAGGCCTCATGATCTAAAAGTAAATGGCAAGAATATTATGAGCAAAGACAAGAGGCAGTATCTTACATAACCGGAATATTAATAATGATATTAACAATATATTGGCTGCTAGCAATGTTTTAAACAACAATCTTACTTTTAGGTATTTTTTTAAGAACTTCAACAAATTCACAATTGAAGAATGACCTTATCAGTGCTTTCTGATGGACAATGTTTCCATATTACCTCAAATCTACTTCTTGTTTGTTATCAGCTAACATATACTCTGTTACAGTTTAACTGCAATGTCAGCCTAGCCAATTTATCTCTCTAGCTCTGTTTATTTTTATAACCAAAAAGCAAAAGGAAGATAATTTTCATTTTCTGTTTGATAATTTTTACAATTCTTTTAAGCAATAAAAATAAGACAATGCAACCCCTTTAACTGCACTTTAAACAAGAGAAAAGAGGATGATGTGATTGGACAGATCAGTATATAAGTGAGCTGCTGTGACTGACTGATACTGGCTTATCAGAAAGATATAGATACTGTATACCTGCATCAGCATACATGACAATATACTGTAAATTGCAATGTAACCCTAATTTTGCAAAATGTTAGCAGCCTGCATGTCAATGTACTTTTCAGTTTATATTGATGGCTATTATGGTTATGGTCTCATGATATATTGACCATTACATTTAGAAAATTATTGTTCAACAGCTAAATATATATGGCATTTAACACAAGTCACCAAAATTTAATGTGGATATATATAGCAAAAAATGGTTGTTTATATTCAGTGTTTACATGAAAAAGGGTTAGTGGCCAATATATCATCTTAAAACAGTCAGGTTACAATTGTGGACAGCTGTACTGATGGCTTAGGTTAGTGCGTATCGCCTCACAAATACAGCACACAACCTAAAACAGAGGTGTCGCTTGTGCTTAAACTGCGTGCTTAACTTATGTGTTATGTGTTTCTCATCTATGAGATATAGGAATACTTATGCACATATGCTTGTTTTATACCTAATCTGATGGTTATCATCAAAATAAATTCATCAGTAATTATCCAACCCAACTCTCACTTCCTGTAGTGGTCAAAGTGAAGTAAATCCCAACCCCTCCATCTTTTTGTGTGATTGTATAATAAATGTTGAAACTCAGCCTACCTCCTCCCACTGGTGGATGTAGCGGATGAGTCTGGACAGCCTCAGCAGGCGCAGCAGACTGAGGATCTTAGTGAAGCGGACAATGCGGAGCGCCCGGGCCGTCTTGTACACCTCTGAGTCGATGCCTTTCTCCACGATGAGAAAGATATAATCCACCGGTATGGAAGAGACAAAGTCCACCACAAACCAGCTCTGCAGGTACTTCTTCTTAATCTTCTTGGGGTCGAGGATGATCTCGGTGTTGTCCTCGAACACGATGCCCGTCCTGAAGTTGAGCACCAGGTCCATAAGAAAGAAAGTGTCAGAGACCACATTGAAGATGATCCAGGGTGTGGTGGTCTCATCCTTGAAGAAGGTGATGCCCACGGGGATGATGATAAGGTTGCCCACCATGAACATGAGCATGGTAAAGTCCCAGTAGAACCTGACAGGGTGGAGCAATGGGAAGAAGGTGGTTAGAATCAAACAGGACTATAAGAAGATAGATGCCAAACACACAAGGGGGCCTACAACACATGATAGTTACAACTGCAAAATCTGAATATGACCCAGGTCTAAAACTGAAGTGGTGATAGCTAGACACTTACAGTGTAACTATCTGCTGTGCATATCACATGCCAATAAAATGCTAATTGTACTTGATTTATGATAAGTGGTAGTTGTAGTTTTCTCTGTATCATGAAGCAATGCAATCTCAAAGGCCACATGCACACAGTCCGCAGTGAAAAGTTTTACAGAAGACCACAGTGAAAAAATGGCTTATCTTTTATGTATTAAATGCACCGTATCTGCTCCTAGTGAGACAACCTGTTATCATCTGACCAAGGACAAGGTCAAACCAAGGACACTCAGAGGGACAGTACAGAAGAGACAAGCTGGGTGCTGAGTTCATTTCAAATCAAAGAACAACAGATATGAAGACCTGAGCACATCTGGGCAAGCATCACCCATATCATGTGATCTGTGTTAGTATAAAACCATATTGTTGTGCCACACAACTGATCTGTGATTTACAGTTTTATACACTGATTGATGGTTTATACTGACATTGTTTTTAGAACTGATTGTAAGTAAAGATGTAAGTACTGAAGTAAATAAATCCACAGAATTAATCAGCAAATATTTTGATAACTGATCAACCACTAATCAATTTGTCGGGCAAAAATGGACAAACACACTTCAGGGTTTAGACTGTTGGTTCAGACAAAACACGTCATGTGAAGGCATTCTACGATTGTGGCAAATGTGCATTATCGCTTTCAATCAAACTATTGATCCAATAATCGAGAAAGCTGCTAGCAGACTAATCAATAAAAATAATCACTATCGGTCGTATGCCTTGCCATTCTTGTTCAGTTAGAGTTACACTGCAGTCTGCTCAGCTGGAAGTAAGGTGGGACACTGCAAAGCAAAGGGAGGAACTAATTCAAGCTATTGCTGAGTCATGAACGTCCCATGGCTAAGCTTTAAGATTTACTGGGCATTAAAAACACGCACTGAAATTATATTTTATACATTTTGATCGTATAATTCGAGTAACGAGCTCAAATAGATTCGGCTGATCCTTAAAGCTATTTACGTATAATAATATATAATTAGAGGAGCTGTCCTTGGTGCTGAGACAACTGTAGAGAACTTTTTCTAACTTCATGTCGAGCTCATTTTTAAGACAAGGAAACTTGCCTGCTGCCGATACAAAAATTTTAATATTTTTGTCAGTGTTGTAAAAATTTGAACCAACTCGATAAGTTTCGATAAGTGACGCAACGTTCAAATTAGTAGCCGATTACTGTTAGAGGGGAAAACAACGTTTTTATTACGCCCTTAGAAATTTGGCATTTCCCTGCTGTCTATTGCTAAGATGCAGTCAATAGAAAACGCAGTATTCTCCCATTATATTCTTTGTATTTCCTCATATAAAGTTATTAAGAATATAGAAGGGGTACCGATATAAATCAAATAGGCATTATATGTTTTATTTTCTCAACCTAAGTGGGTGTACTGTTTATGAACCTAACTCAGTTGGACTCGTACCTGAAATCGCTGTATGGGTGGATAATCCAATTACCCGCTGACTTTACGCGCTCTTGCTCTTTTTCCACGGCCTTCTGGCTGCCAAACATGCGCAGGGAGAATTTGTTAACTCCGGGCTGTAGCATGGAACTAAACTGCCGCTGCATGTATGTCTGGTTCCCCCTGGAGTCTACATCGTCCGCCACTATCTGGGAGCCATCCTCAGCTTTGTTGAATGTGACAGAATTTCTCGATTGCTGACTCGGGGTCTGTCCTTTACTGGCTGGGGCATTGGAGAAGGAAACTCTGGAGTCCTTTTTCTCCATCGTTTCCGCTGTCTTGACCTCGGCCCCCGGCCCCTGTGTCAGAGACCCCGGTGAAGTAACAGTGCCGTCCATGCTCCCAGCCTGCCCCTTGCCGTCTTCTGCCACTGCTGCTACTCCATCTGCCTGCATCTCCTGCCTGGAGATGAGAGAGGAGAGGCTCCCTGAACTGGTCGGGTCCCTTCTACAATCTCCGTTTTTGTTGCATATCATACCGATGGTTCCCTCTACTATCACGCCTTCCTCTGAGACTGTGTCCCCTCCACTCCTGTTGTCTAACTCTGAGCCGTGACTCTGAACATCCCTCTGGCGTGACAGAGCGGAGGCTGCGCTGCCACTGGCACTGACAGACTCCTCGTCTTGCAGGAGCCAGAGCTCATTGTTGTTGGAGTTTTTGCGCGCAGTGGACGCGGCTCCGCCTCCTGGCGTAAATTTCTTCATCTTGGTTCCTCCGCTGCTCCCATGATCCTCGCGTCCGGTCAAGGCGGTTACTTGAGGTGGTCGAGGCTGCTGGAATTTTGGCTCCTCCTCGCCGTCCTCCGCCTCTTCCATCACCGGCAGACAAAGACAGACGGACGGGGAGACACTCCCGTGTACCTTGAACCTGGGGAGACTGGGCGGCGGCGGAGGAGGGAGTGGAGAGTTCAAAGCCGCAACAGCCCTCTGCTTTCCATTCACAACACTTTAGGATAACAGCGCACCGGTAGCGTTGCTATGGCTGCAACCTGGCTGCTGTTATCTCGTGTGCGTACGTGTAAAAGAGGGAGAGAGGCGGCATCATTACCATTGCGCTTCAACCATCTACAGGTAGCTTGTATTTCAGACCGATGGAAATATGTGAACAAAATCAGTTTTGTCAAACCACACCCAACCTCACAGTGTCATGACAGGGAAAGCTCCCATCAGCTCATGAGTAAACACATAAACATATTATAAAACACGAATAAACTCACCTGATGGGAACAAGGAACGTCAGGATAAAGGTGACAATTGAAGGTCACAATAAAACCATAAAGTTCACCATCTTTCGACATCCACCACTGATCTCAGGTCAATAGATCGAAAGGGCCCCCCAGACTCCCTGCTGCCACATGCAGGTGATCAATAACAAGCATGCTCCCTATAATCTACAGCGCGAGCCTGCATCAACGGTGTCTGCCTGTTGCTTTACACCGGCGGTCGTCTGCCTTAATGGTCGGGGTTCCCTCTCTTGGGTCAACGGCTCCACCAAGTGGAAAAATCCGCACACTGCACACTCTAGACCTTCCCGAGTGAACAATCAAGGCTTTTCAGACTCGGCAGATGCCACAGTAACACACTGTGCATAGTCCGTTGGTTTGTGGCATAAAAAAATCTGGACTTTAACTACGTATCAGCTCCATCGAAGTTGCATTCACCATGTTCTTTTTTCTGCAGGCCTTTCTGATTCACAAAAAGAAAGTTTTACGTAATTTATAACATGTCTTGCACAACTTTTCTTTTTCATTTTTTTTATTCTGCTGAAAATTCTCACATGGATTAAACACATCCCAATGATGCAATCATTTAAGCTTTAGGGGGGGAAAAAACAAAATAAATATCCGTTGCACACAAAAGCAGCACACAAGATAATCAGACACAGCTCTAATGATAAAAAGAGAAAGACAGTCCATGCAACTTAGGACAGATTGGGCAGAACATTTAGCTTCCAGAGCGTGACTGGTTTTGTGTGTTTAGAGGTTCGATTTACATTTTTCCCCAAGCCTGTCTTGAAGTAAGGACCTCACATGTACACTTTAACACTTTTTGCTTGCTTGTAAGAGCTCCCTGCGTAATGCCCTTCAGCAGTTTGAGTAAACTGAATCAAGTGTTTATCTTCTTAGTCTTGTGTTTCCCACTTTGTGTTACTATCCATCCACCACAGCTTTAAGTGCTAACTCAGACTGCTGAGCATCACATTACTTTCAGCTGAAGACTGTGAAGCATTTTTGCATCAGAATGATGGATTTAGCCCCCCCCATCACCGACGCTGGATGCACGGGCAGGTGTGAACAGGAGGAAAGATCACAGCAAGTGAAACCAGTTTCAATGTTGACACGGGCACCTGTTTTAAGACAGACTTGGAAAAAGCTGTGAACTCACCCTTCAACAATGACACCCAACTACGTTCTTTTGTGACTGACTTTGTGTTTTTGTTAGTCTTATAGTAGTCTATAGCAATAAAGGCATTATTTACCTCTTGAGATTGTTGTCAGGTTTGTTTGTTGGCAGGAATAAGTGAAAAGTAATGCAGGGATTTCTGCAAAACATTTTACAGGAGGTGGCTCTCGGTGTAGAAACCACCATGTTTGGGAGTGAACCAGACAGGAATTTGTTTATAATTTTGTTGAGTCATATCTTCAAAAATGCATATAGATATGAAATAAGTGGCGGAGAAAGTGACACTTAAACTCAGACATGCAACATGAAGCAGATAAACCAACATGTAAAATCAAATACCTTTATTCAGTTTGTGCAAGCTGTACAACAGACGGTGTTCCATGTCCTTTGGCGGTACAACAAGTTGCACAACTCTGGCTCGGTCTTTTTATTATTCGTGTAACTCTGAAATGGTAATATCCAATCACAACACTACTGGGGTTAAATGGAACATATGGCTTCTGAATCATCTACACAGTGAAGGGAACAGAGACAACAATTGCACAGAAAACGTTTTTTTCCTCTGGTCACATTAAGTGATAGAGGGAAAAAAACTACTGTATTAAATGTTTATCTGCAGTTTTAAATATCAGCATACATCAGTATTTATGTTGCATTCCTAAGAAGCAACAGAAGTTACATCTCTCACACTTGGTCCTTCATAGATTTGTTTTTATTGTGGATGTGATTTCAGCAACAAAGGATTTGTGACTAAAACTTCAATTTTAAATATGTGAATGTTAAAATGAAATAAAAGCATGATTTAACAGACAAAAGCTTTCCTACTTAGAAACTGTAATTTCTTATGGCAACAAAACCTTGCAAACACTGAATCTAAGTCATTTCCGCATTTAATCTGAAGCTTCACGTTTAACTTTTTAAACAAGAAACAAAAATACAAAAAAAAAGACAAAAGAGAAATGGTGCTTGTTAAGGCAAAGTTTGCAAAACTCTGCAAAGGGAGGTCTGCGGTGGTGTCGGGACAGAACAAAGATGTGAATTCAAACGCAGTCCAGTCGTTTGCGGAATGGCAGTGATGTATCCGGATCAGAAAACGCTTCAGATCCTCTGACAGAACTTGTGCTGCTCGACAAGTCACCATTCCAAATTGGAGATTACGAACGCAAAGACTGACAAGCTGTGAGGTCAGTGTAGGAAGCATCGGCATGAACAGAAATGAACCACAAACTACGCATTCCTCAGGTGAACATTCTAATGATTTTACAACGAACACACACTTTGCTAGAACAGCATTTAAACTCATGCAATATTTGCCCCATGGCCTCAAGCAGAAATTATTTCACACTATGTTTCTCCGGCTGCTCAGTGTGGAGGAGAATATAGAAGAAAACAAAACAAGACGAAATCAGCCAGTTTCTTAAAACATTAACACCCAAGCACAAAAAAGGTACTTTAAATTGCAGGGTGCACAGTATATGTGCCACACAACAGCTGAATCATGGACTGCCGTCTGCCCATCCATCTAGGAAGGAAAAAAGTAGAAGTTTTCTTTACCTTTACAAAAAGGCTTGAAAAATATGGAAATTATTCAAGGACAGTTTTGTCTTTTTAATCTTGGATGGCTGCTTCTTCTTACATACGCACCTCTTTTAGCTTCTAATTAGAATTCCTTTGCCTCACGTTCTTGTCTTTGTGGTTTGCAGTAGAATTGCTCTTCCTGTAAAACAAAAACAGATTGCAGAACAAACGTGAGTTCTGTGACAAAAACACAAATTCCTACGTGATGGATAAGATACCAAGATGTTGGTGTTACTTACAGAGGAGCAGATCCTGAGTCGTCATCTAGAGATAATCAAGGAAGGAAGGCAAACAAACACAAGAGTCAGTTGACAGCAGGTTACGCATCTTTTGACTGGTGTGAGTAATGCATGCCCCGCCCCCCCACAGGTGATGGAAGCAAATGTTATAACATAACATCCTCTGCAACATGAGTCCAATGAGGTTATGATCAAAGCCAACTAAACACGAACTGAAGCATGCCCACCTGTTGCATTTCTGATAGCGAATGATACAACAAAATCTGTCGAAGATTGTCTATGGCGCACACACGTCATTGTTTGTGCTCTTGAAAAGACACACTGCTAATTCATAGACTTGTATGCGTTTCCTGTAGTAAACCTGCAGTAGCATTTGAACATTTTTGTACACCGTCCAGAGTCGCCCCTTAGCATCACAAACGCTCATGCAACACAAGCAAAGGACACCAAATGAACGACCGCGGTGGCCATATTAAGTTAAAAATAAACAATATAGGGAAACGTCTTCAGTGTGGCAGAGCTAACACACAACCTGGCATGTAGAGTGGCAGGATAGACACCGAGCAAGAGCACGTATTCACAAGGTAAGGCAACGGGTCGCCCATCTCTGGGGCCAAACGGTGAATGAGACAAATGGTGAATGGTGTACTGGTCTTGAGAAGAGGGTTGCTTATCATTTCTCATGCATAAAAGTACAAGATGCAGAAAACATGCAGGCAGAACGCCGAACCCTCTCGCTTTATAAACCTAACCAGTTACATGTCAAACCATAGCCTGAGTGTCTCGCTCAACTCTTTCATTGGCTCAAAACACGATTCTCTTTCTTTTTTTTTTTTTTTTTTTTTAAAAAGGACCAAAATAAGTGGAAAGAAAAGAGTTGCTCTGTATTCATTGCAGGGCCAGTGAAAGAGTGACCAAATCTTTGAGCACATTCCTCGTAGAAGTGGTGACTAAGAAAGCAGTTCATTCACGTTTTTCCTCTCTCTCTCTCCACGCGGTCATCTCAGCCCAACCACTTCAGTCTGACATGCAGTTTTGTTCACTTACCAAAATGCAAAATCAGCAGCGAACAGAGAAGTAAAAATGTAAATAATAAAAAATATATATAAAATAAATAAATAATAGTTTGTTTACACAGAGGCGAAAGCTTAATCCCGGTTTCTATTTTTCAAAATGTAATTAAAGACAAAACCAAAAAGGTAATAAGGGTTCATAGAGAATGCATGCCACTACATTCCATATATCTCCACCTAAAGAGCGACGCTCGTCCCTAACAGGCGCCGACGTGCAACTGGAGGGCGCTGAACCTGATCCAGGCTCAGTTCAGTAAACAGGGTCTACAGTTGGATGTGTTTTACAGAAGTTCACAGACTTAAAACAGGCTTCTTTACATTCTTTTAGCCGCAACCTATGTCAGAGGGCAAAGCACGTCCACAACAAGTTGAGTACTGAATGTACACACTGATCATTAAAACCAGCCTACCTGTTTAAATGCTGTGGCTGCTGAGCGCATATATTTACCCCCTGCCAGGTATTTTGACAGCCAGCTTTTCGTGGCGTGAGCTTACTCTTTTTCTACTAAAACCTCTAATTAATCAATAATTAAATCAAATTTTGGAATTTACCAACACTTGCGGCCTCCTCATAAATAACATTTTCATCTCCAGGTGGCTGTTCAGACCAAGAAACAACATTGTGAACAGAATCAATAGCAATTCATTCTACTGTGGTTATAGCTTATCACACTGGCTATAATGTCATCTAATATTTTGATGATTGCAAGGTATAACAGCAGAACTAACTTATTCAGGTAACCATGTTATGTAAAGAGAATATGTTCTTGGATGAGACTGATTAGCAAACATCAGCTCGATGTATTTGCCAATGAACCAGCTTTCGTTTTTTTGTTTTTTTTGCCTTGTTAGCTGAACCCAGTGGCCTCATCCTTTGTGTGGCGGTGTGGACAGTGTGGCGTACATACCGTCGTTGACCTCGTCGGGCTTTCTTCTCTTCTCATAGATGAAGATAATGGTCACCAGGATGATGACCTCAGCCACGATGCCGAGGAAGGGCCACAGGGCAGCCAGGCGACTGCGCACGCGCAGGCGGATCTTGTCGTTGCTCGCGCCGAGCTCATTGGTTCCGAAGCAGAGGTAATCTCCAATGTCGGTTTTGATGTTCAGGTCGTTGACGGTCAGCGTGGTCTTCTCAGGGGTGCTCTTGATCTCGTATTTTTCGCCGGTGCCGTTGGTGATGGCCTGTGGGTTGTGTTTAAGCAACAGATTTGTCAGACAAGCCGAAAAAGGATGTAGGCACTCTGCGTTATATTTCATTTCACGCGTGGAATACTGGACGCGCATCACGCATGGCAACGAGCTTGAGAGAGACACATACCGTTTGGACCCCATCAATCTCCTTGGACCAGGACCAGGTAGTGGGCAGTGGATAACTGTGGCTCACACAGACCATCACACCTTTGTCCTTCTCATTGCCATGCTCGGAGTGCTTGTAGGCAACAACGTGGGGAAGTGCTAGAGAAAAGATACACATTATTATATTCACAGCTGAATGTGAACGTTTGTGAATTAAATAAACTGGCTTCAATCTTTCATCCTGGAGCAACAGGCACCTTCACTTAAAAAAAACTGTGACATTCCAACTTCTGTCCTCAATAAACAAGATTTAATAAACAAAATATATAAATGACATAAATAACAATTTGATAAATGAATAATTAAATGTTTTCATGCTGGTCGTTCCTTATAGTTTGACAGCGACGGGCTTCGCTCCAGGTGTACCACAAACCAAATGTATTCCTTGTAAATCAGGAGAATGTTGTCAATAGTTTATGGATACACAATCTTTTAGGTTTTGATCCAGTGGCCACACCACGATCACGGACCAGACCACAAAAACAGCCAAAGTGTCACCTTGAATGTTATCAGGACTTACTACTAGTAATAAAAACACAAGACATCACATGATGCTTCCTGGAAAATGTAAACTGATAGTTGTTACGAGATAATATCTGAATTATAGTCTTATTTACACGTGACCTGGTCTGCAGCTATAAAAAAAAAACAAAAAACAGAGTTGCAACAATGTGAGGTAAAAAAACAACTTACTTTTGACTTCAATCGTCTGCTTCACCTCTGGCTCAGTCATGAACACGCATTCATACTTCCCGCCAGAGGAGTGGGTGATTTTGTCCAAACTGTGCAAAGAAAAGAAAACAGGATTTGAGGACAATCTGCAAAAACCACAACTACAAATCGTGTATTTTACCATGCACGCCCTGTGATCTGGTGTGTAACAGGTCCCTAACTATTACCAAAGGAACACAAATGTCTTTCATATAGTTTACATTTAAAGTGATATTGGATGGTTTTTTTGGCAGGCTTTGTTTCAGGTGGTTAAAATACATTTTCCTCTGGTGCCGTGTACTGCAGTCCACAGCTTAGCATCATCTCTGCCTCCCCAAAGTAGGAGCCGACAGACAGATAAACCGACTCTGCCTCAGCACCTCACAATACCCCACTTCAAATAACCTGAACCATCCCTTTAAAAGGACAGTGTTTTCCACTCAGCTAAGTAGAAAATCCATAATAGAACACTGTTTATGCTCAAGAGCTGGGGGTAAAAATAAAGCTGCTTGTCCATGCAACAAATATTTCAAATTGCCCTTAGCAATAACAATCGCACTTTTGTTTGGTGCTGCTGTCCCGTACAGTCCTGCCTGGTCTCTCTAATGGGGAATTAAGGTCAGGGCAAGCGAGCACGCTGCTAGGGGCGGTTATCTGCGCTGCCAAGACTAACGGCAAAGCTGCACGTCTTCACGGTCCACCTCTCTGCTAATCAAGGGCTCCGAATGCCGGAATGGCGCCCCCAGACCCCGCTGCCGATGGAGGCAGCTGGGCAGGGAGGATGGAAGGAGAGTGGGAGGGGGAGGGACGCCACACAAGCAAGCAAATTGCAAAAAAAAATGTGAGGGAGAGAACATCAAGGAATAAAAAAAGGAAATGGACGGCACAAGAAGCAGAGTCGGGGACAAAAGAGGGGAAATAATAAAGGCTCCATCAGGACCTGTCAGGCAAACATCTCTCTGTTCGAGGCTGGGGAATGATTAAATGTCTTCTGTCATGCCCATAGATCGTCTGGAAGCATTAATACCTTTCCATTTTCTTGCATCGCTCATTCACTCAATGCAGCTCATCAGTAAATTGCAAAACAGAACAGTGAATTATTCTGCTTTACCAGCAAGTAGGAAACAGTACATAGACACTGTCAGAAGGACATTTATACAATTATCAGAGAATGAGCATCTTTATCGCCCGTGCGACACACACGTGGGTGGGTGCAGCCACTTACTGGAGGGCCGTGTATGAAGTGGATTCACTGGACTTGGATTTATCGATGACCTTTTCGTTGTGCATCCAGTAGGAGCCCTTGATGGGAAGGCTGGACTCTGTCAGGTTGCAGCTGAGGACGGCGGAGGTCTGGTTGGTGACCTCAGAAGGCTCAGCGATGATATTTGGGGCTTAAGGGAGAGGGGAGGAGAACAAATTATTTGTCATCCTTTTCTGACACGAAAGTTTCGACTTATCGGCGCCAAACGACAGTTTTGAAGGTTTTGACATCGATGCCTGTCTGAACAGTTTTATACATAATTAATGGCATTTGTCTTGAAATGTATCATTATCCCTGCACGAATCATTTTTTAGCTGTAGTCTAATTTCCACTTTGACTCGCGACACTCAACAGTTGCCCTTCACAGAAGTGAAGGATTTGGTGATCATGGATATACAGTCCTGTGCTCATACTCACTGAGCACAACGAAATAAAATGTGGGCAAGGTGGAAGGAGTCGCAAGGAGTGAGAAAACACCCCATTCAATTGTTTCTCAGTTAATATCGGTAGGGAAACGACAGCTAACTTTTTTTGTTGGTCAACTGTTGAGTGTTGAATGATCGAGCAGAACCTTCACGTTTTCCTTCACGAAGGCTGGGAAGGAAAACAAATCTGTTCTGACGAACTAACCAAAGAAAACAGCGTGACAGAAGTACGGGATCTGCTCTATTGTACAGAACCTTCCTAGAAAGTCGGAAAGAATGGAGGAAAGTGTGGGAGTTGTATGGGAAGCTAAGAGAGATGGAAATCTACAAAAGGTCATAGGGGGTTTTAAGATACGCATGCAAAAGAAGCAACAAGAGGGGGGTGAAAATTTGCGGGAGCGCTCGCTGCCGAATTAACTAGTTTTGCTTGAGTCGGGTAAAGAAACTGACCATTTCTTCCAAAGTAACAAAAAAAAAAAATAATAATAATACTGGACCACAAGGCAGAAAGACGCCTCGTGGCTGAGAGTCTGTCTCTAAGAAGTAGTTGCCATCTTCTGAGCCTACAGTTCAGCAGGCTACAAGCCACAGGGATGGACAAGCATAAACAAAAAGGGGAGTATTGCAAGTGTTAGTATCAATTAAGGAAATCACCTACTAATCAAGCAATCTGACACCCCTTTTTTAGTTTTCTTTAAATGATTAAATGTTCACATTTGATTTGCATTAAATATAAATGTACTTTTCCTGCGTGAGCAACTTGCAAATTTCCAACCTTATGGCCAGTATTATGTGCACCTACACCTAACACAATGGCACCTGAAGCCTGAAACAAGGCAAAAAAAAAGGCATCAGATTGAAGACGTGTTCTGTGTCGGGGAATACAGGAGTAGGAGGTGGCTCAGCCACGCTTTATGACCAGGTTCATACTCCACTACGGGACAACTTGGGGGCTTTTGAGGAGAGGGGAGGGAACGCGTGTACTGGGTGAGGCAGGACGGAAGAGGGTGCTGGACTGGGAAGCATGGGAGTTTAACGTCCAGGACCCCGCTAACGAGGAGATAACCACCAAGCTACTTTGACCGGCATCTCCCCGTGCTTCCTCTGGCCACTCACTTTCGATCACAATAACGTTTGCCTGCGAGCGGATCCACTTGATTTTTGGCGTCTTCTTCAGTTCATTGCGGTCGGGGTCGTTGGAAGCGCGGCACTCGTACGTGCCCGAGTCGTCGAGGGCGAGGCTAGTGAGGTGAATGGTGCTGGTGGCGTGCGCTACGTACGTGGCGTTTATTTGCACGCGGCCGTCCCACGCCCCGTCGAAGAGCTGGGTGAAAGTCTCGTTGGCCTCGGCCCCCTCTACAAACCACCACTGCACCTCGGGGATGGGGTTCCCTATCACCTCGCAGTGCAGCTCTGCGCTGTCATTGATCAGCTTGATCTGAGACAGGGGGGACTTGATAAATCCCGCTGAGCGCCGATTACAGTCGGCCCAGTGGGCCGAGATTTAGGGAATTTTGAACGTGGTGGGTTTGAAGCAAGCCCGGTGATTTTGGGGATTAGTGATGAAAGGCAGCGATGGAAGAAAAAGACAAGCAAACAGGACAAAGAAAGAAAAAGAAACAAACGTTAATAAAAAGACAAATGAAATGAAAACATGAAAAGTAAGCACGTCAAAGAGGTACAGATCAGGGAGACGTGGTGACCCCTTCTGGTGCTCTGACCCATTAAGAGAAAAATAAGAAATGCAACATGAATATTTAGTCGGGAAGACCCAGGTAGTGTGCGTTGACGTTGAATTGTGTGCATCCAAATTGGAGGGATTTCTAACATCTGTGTGAAGGATTAGTCAGTGTTGGCAATAACTCAGCAATAAATGCGTTGAGTCTTCTCAAATGTATCCCCAAAAGGCAGATATAGCTAGCATGTACACCAACTTAAAAAACAAAACAAGCAAAAACAACACAGAAACATTCACAGCAGACAAACTGCATTCCCGTGAAATCCAAAAAACGTGCAATGAATGAAACGGAACATGAAGAGCAGATGTGGTTGAAATGGAAAAATACTTTTCACTTAGAAAATTAAATTGAAGACCCATGGAAGCGCGTGGACGTGCGCTGAGCACTTTGGGCAGGGGGGCTTCTCTCCGCTGGGCCGTGTGTAACCCACCAGCGGTAAGTGATGTGTCAGCGGGGCTTGACACACCAACACCTATATTTCAGGATGTTTTATTGTTATTATTAGATTTAATGGAGGCCACGCATCGACATCAATGTACAGCGCATGGTGGTCACCAAGGTCACTCACCGCCGAGAGGGGAATGCAAACAGTCAGCATTCATCGATCAATGTCACCACGTGGGAATGACATTTAAAAGAAAACAACTTTGGATTTAGGAAAGGAGTGCGTCTGCTTTTAATGAAATGCAATAAAACCATATTTCACACCCTAAGCCCGTAGGAATGTCAACTGGTGATTTTGGCGAGGCTGTTGAATCCTGCTTCGGCACGCATGGTGCGTCAGTAAACTCCTTTTCTGGCTTTGCTTCGATACTCGCAACACGGCTGTCTCTCACTTCACGAAATATATCGTTCGGATGGATCTGCCTCTGGAGATGCCCACTGGCTTTCCAGTGATGATGGTTGGGGCGTTTTTAACCGAGGAGGTACCGGGGGAGGGGGGGGGATAACATTCTCACACGACGGGCCAGAGCACAGCGAGCAGGCTCCCCCCTCCTCTCAGACACTTTTTTTTTTTTTGACGACCGACAAAACATGCACACTTGAGTCTCAGTTACCATAAGTAAGTAATGTTTCCAGATTAGAATGGCTTCCCTGCTATTACCAAAGGTCACCTTCGCAGCACATGCTGCTTGAAAGTTCAAAATTAAATATAGTCCAGGCCACAGCCCATACTGTGATTCAATGTAAACCCCATGAATCTTGGCAGTGGAATTTACTGCCTATAACCGGCAGCTCTCTGACATGAGACTCACCTCAGGGGTTCAGGGCCATTTTAAAAGAACAAATGTCTTCATCATTATTCCACTTTATATAAAAAAAAAAGGTAAACAACAGGCTGAAGAGCCCGAACAAAGCACACAAAGACGTGGAAATCAATCATTTTTGCCATACAGTTAAATAAAAAGAAAGAAATATTTTAAGTAACTCAGAGATAGCACGCCATTTGTTAAGCACGATAAGCTAGAGAGTAGCAAATAAATCCAAACTGTAGGGACACATGCTTTATCTTCTTCGCAGACGGTTTGTTTGCGTTTTCCATTTAACTAGCCTGTTGAAAATTAACAACTCCAGAGGGGATCAGCTCCACCGTTTGGAAGGAGTTAAAAAAAAAAAAATTACACAGAATAAAACATTCAACCCTGGAGCGACTTTTCAACACTCGTGTAACAAAGTATATTGAAATTTTCGTTCTGAACAGGAAAAGCGAGAACAATGTAACGTCCTTTCTGACAGAAGATCGATGCCAACGGTTTCAACGTGACCACAGAAGCAAACTGGCGGGGAAAAGAACACAGGGTGAAAAGATGCCACGTAAAGATTTGATTTCCGGTGCATTTAAAAGGGGGAAAACAATCAAAAACAGCCGATTAGGATTGTTCCGTTATTACAATTTGGATGAAACCACGCCTACTTCCTTACTGGTTAGGGGTTTGGCTGTCATTGTTGTTCTGTCGAGGTCATCAAAAGACAGCAACCTGCAAACTATGTCAGAAATCACTTGTCATTTAAGACAGCTTGACAACTACCTGGTTTAACCGTCCACGGCTCAAGCACCACACATTATAATGAATGAGTCAGCGTTCTGTGACAGGCCTAAACCAGTCAACGTATCAGCACAAAAACACACAAGAAAGCAACAGTTAGCGAGACATAGCAAACGCTGTCAACAATTACACCACAAAAGGTATGGTGCCAATTTACTGTGGTAGTCCAGCACAGATTTGCCACTGCTACTGGAAGGATGTCGGCTCCCCAAGCTCAACAACAAAAACAGAACTGCTCTGACTGCAAGCTTTTAGAGGATAATTCAAGTGAGAGCAGGATAAGCAGCTCCAGTCTCAAAATGCTGGTCAATAACAAAATGAGTCCCACCATTTACCAAATTGGGTAAAAAAAGATCAAGCTCTTCCTAACCTAGATTTCACACTGAAGTTAAAATAGAGGAGAAACTGAAACTCAAGGGAAATCTAATTTTACTCCTGAACTACTCCAGAGCAGACTTCACCAGTGGAAGAAAGACTGAACGGCATGAAGGCTCCTTGTGTGTGTGTGTGTGTGTGTGTTTAACTAATGAGCACATGCACATTCATAAACAGTCTTTTTCGCCGTTACCCGACGACCTGCAAAACTAAATGTTGCCCTACTTAACCCATGCATTAGTAAGAGGACTTGAGTCCAAGGTTCTGAAACATATTAATGACCTGGGGTGATGAAATGCTGAAGGGAACGTGTCTCCACATTGGGTATTTGTAAACTGTTCTCATAAGACTGTAAGAAGTATATAAATTTATCGATGCAATGTCCAAAATAAGTCATTTTGACTTAAAAACACAAACCATTAAAATCCTGACGTGAGCGAGTACAATGACGGTCAGCACCCTAAATGTGAATTTTTTTATTATTATTATCATCATCATCATCATCATCAACGTAGTGTTAGACTTGCCGGTGCTCTTTCTCAAACTGTGAAGAAAAATTACTGTTAATTAGCTTCACAGTAAGACAGAAAAAAAACTGTCGGCAACCGCGAGAGAAACAAAACAAATCATTCCAGTGTGCCTATGAGTTCTGCTACCACTTAATCCCACCTAATCTCTGGGGACATTTCGGTTATTAGCAGTGAATGTTCTCTCAGGAAATGTGCGTCTTCCTATGAGTTACTCGCCGTAAACAGGTCACTGCAGTGTTGTCACACAAGTCCGGTGACCCGGCCGACGGATCACTGATAAAGACGACTGTAACCAAGCCAAGAGCCATGTTATTTATAGTTATTGATTAATATGTTACAATAGAAAATGGCAGAGTTGTGTTGTGAGAGCCAATGTAACTGTGCGCAGGGATTGTCTCGTCAGAACGTGCCACCGACATACGCTCATTCTCACGTTAATATTTAAGACGGCAGCGGCGGATAAAACGATGTTACAGCCAGAATTGTTTGGGGAGACACGGTCGAGGTCACTGAAACGACAGTTTACGTTTACTCGTAATGGACGGCAATCCTCCGTAACGTTACGCAACCGCGACTTCGCCTGGCACAAGCATTAAAAGAAACGAACGTTACTGAATCGCGTGCATTCTCAATTAACGCTTGAGCTCACATGACCGATCGCATCAACGAGCGTTTGGCGGACGACGACACAAAACTCCCTTTTTCGTGAAACATTGGCAGACGGAAGAGATGCGAAAACACCCGTTACGACGTTAATGAGGTTTGGTCACGAAACGGACCGAAACGCTTTTCCGGCAGAAAATTAGCAAAATGTGTCGTTAGCATCAATGCTACGCCCGACACAGCTAACGGGGATACGTGACTGTTGATCTTTTCTTATTTAAGTAAGTAAGTTGGGGAGCAGCTGAAAAGAGATATTTGACATCCAACACAAAACTGTCGTAACGTAAACAGAACAGGAGTCGGAATGAACATTATTAATGTTCGTAATCAGGGCAAAGTCTACATCTCCAACATGGCTGACACAAAATTCTTACCTGTGGACGCATTGGTTCGCCAGCAGCTCAACAAAAGGGCACTGACAGCCCACAGTAACTTCATGGTTGATAATTTAGAATTTACTAAATCGTCGAAAATGTGTAGTGCCAAATATAATGGTCTAAATCTTCTTCCTCCTCCTCTCCTCGTGAGCTTGCGGCGGGGAGGCAAGAGCTGAATGTCCGACAACACAGTCGATGTAGTTGGTCGTCCTCTACTTGCACCTCACGCACACGCCCTGATCGTCACGTACACGTGACGTAACGTTGGAGGCGTGGTCACGTCAGATGACTTACGTTGTTTAAAGCCGTTTAAACTTGTTTAGTGATTATGTGCTTAACTAATTTGGCAAAACATACTCCCAGACTAAATACGGTTCTATCACAAAAATCTAAGACAAATAAAAAATGGAGCGTCCTTATTTGTTTTTGAAAGATACGACACTAAAATAATGAAGTCAAAAAGTAATCACGTCACCATTTGCACATTTAAGATCACCCATGCACACTCACACGCTTAACATTCAGGTCAATCATCTCAATATCGTGTATAAGAGAAGGAGAAGGAGAACAAATTGATAGTGTAGAGAAATGGCTGCAGTATACAAACACTGAAATCTGAGGTTTCATCACTTTGGGTATAAAAAATCTCAATTCTAAAGTGCTGGATGCTCACAAAAGTATAGGCTTCATTCCTATAAAACTAATCAAAAACAGAAAATAGTAAGACATTCTTCATCAGGATGCAACATTACATTCAGAACATCATTTCAGAAATGTAAGTTTTGTTCAAGAGTGACAAATAGCAAAATGGGACAGTCCTAGTCCAAAGACAGTATGGAAATCCTTGAGTGGCCAAACCTCAACCCTATGAAAACTCTGAGGGATTTAGTTCAGAATGCTATTCAGATATTCCTTATCAACTCCAATACGCCTGAGCAAATGTATGAGAGTATGTGAGACATACTCACCTCATACATGTGCCATGCTGATACTACAGGTCTCTGAGAAGACAAGGTGGTGCAAATGTGTTAAAAATCTGTTTTTTGTGTATTCCATGATTTTGCATAGATTCACAAAACCCCAAATCAATTACAAATTCAAGCTGCAACACGCCTATTAGAAGTGATAGAATCCCCATTTAAATATTTGCAACTTATAGAACTAAAATGGCAGCTCGAGGTACTATGTAACTAAATATTTAAAAAGCAAATTATTTTTCAAGGTACATAGTTAACAGGACACAAATACAGTCCTTGGACAAAGTTAACAATAAACTATGAATATGAGGCAGCAATTTCACATTGTAAAGTCAAACTCATAGAAACAAGTCAAGTGTTTCTATTTGTCTTTCAGCTACACCAATGTCACTAACAACAATCCCCCGACATTAAAGGCCTTTGAACCTAAACCCCAAAAGAGAGTAGAGCTACAATGTGGAGGAAATACACCCATGTGGCCAAACAATAAAAGGAAGCTGGATTTATTGACTTATTGATAACATTTAGTAGGCAAGTGTACCATTGAAGGATTTAATATAGAATGTTTACTATCTGCAAGCCTTTGGAAACAGGCCTTACTTTGAACTAAACAAACTCAAAATGGTATTATGCATTGAAGTCACTTCCAGCAGTGTTCCCTAATGATGTTATTGTTCCCTGCTTGGTTGTTCTAAGGGCCCTGCAAGACGTCATTAATGTAACAAATCATTAATACCGGGAAAAACTGACACACAGCTCTTAATTCACCTGTATCTCCAAATTTTTCTTCCCATACTATTTTGTTTATTTGGAATTAGGACAAACGTCTCACTAACTTTCGTTCAATTTAAGTTAATCTTTTAGAAAACGTTATGCTTGTTTTGATTAATGTACTCCCATCTAATGCCGAACCACAGAACCACACAATCATCACAGCAAATAAAACAGACTATGCTTCAGTGTTGCAAGGTGACACAAAATTAAAACCTTGTAGTTACTGTCAGTTCTTGAAACAAGAGCATAACTCCACCACAGAAAGTCCCCAAGTTATTTGTAACTACAGCTGCTCATGGTTAGATCTTTAAAAAATATTAATATACTCACACGGAGAATGCGTAACATGAATTTTGAGTGGTAGCACCCAAACATCTTTATTTTCATATCAGTTCCTTTTTTTTCTTTTTTTTCTTTTTTTACACGGTCATACTGCAAATCAATCGTATTTTCAACTGTTAACTTTAGAAAATATGTAATTTACCTTCAGGTTAAAATGCACAAATGCATTGAAATGTCTCTAAGTGAATAATGTAAAAAGCTGATCAACATTTGAGGCTTGCAGATAAAATAATAATTAAAAAAAACCCTGTGTGTAATTTAGTAATGATTATCCACATCACCATCCAAACAGCACCAAATTACTGTAATTCCACGCATTGTTTCAAGTGCAAACAATGTTATGTGTGGTGTCAGATAATCTAAAAATTGCAAGAGTATCTTGACTACAAAATAATTCTATAAATTATTGTCATTTTGTTTTGAGAACTCAAGGAATCAAATGTAATGACTTTCCAAACCACGTAGACGCTTAAGTGCACGCTTAAACAGTGCACTACAGTGCACTTCACGTCATTTTATCTGTGAGATATGAATGCTAATTATAAAAAGGAATAACTATACATTTCTTTTTGCTTCATTGGCAAAAAGGTGTGATTTTAAATCAAACAAGTTTGGTGATTAAAAACAAAAGGAAAAAGAGCAGTAACTGTCTTGTTGTCCCGAGTCTTGTACCACTGGATTCCTTTGTTTTCTCTTCCCAGTATGAGGTGATTCAAGCAGATCAAGCCGCTTGAAGTTTCCATGCTTCTCTGCATCCTCCCTGACAGAAGCTGCACCTCAGGGCCTACACCCTTCCTTTGTTCAGATTCCTGATGAGGGTGGGAGCAACAGGATGGACCTCATGTATCACTTACCCCTGAGTCAGGCTTGAGTGCTCCTGGCAAGATGCACTCAGGTCTCTACCCTAGGACAGGGAGAGACTGGAGGTCACCACTCTGAAGTAAAGCAGCCTGGGAGCTATAAACAGCTCAGTGCGACAAGGACAAAAAATTCACTAGGAGTTATCAGTGGAGTTCTCATTGCTGGTTGAAGTTGAGGAATGAGGGGTAGAGGAGGATGAAGAGGATGAAGAGGACGAGGTAAAGTTCATCCCTGATAGCTCTGGAGGGTTTGTTGCTGTGTTTTGTCCACTTAAGCTTTTCCTGCACACTGGACAAGTGTCATGCTGGAAAAAAAGACAGATATATTATGACATTTTAGTCTTATTGCTGACTTGTTTCCTCATCTCCACCATAGTTTGATGGCAACTTGTGAATATTTGATTGGGAAGAGCAAATAAATACAATAGGTGATGAGTGAATGACTAATACCTGTTCCAGCCAGGGTACTATGCAATCATTGTGGAACATGTGATTGCACGGGAGCTGCCTCACATTTTCTCCAACACTGTAATCTTCTTTACACACGGGACATTCTAGCCCTGAAGCTGAAAACACAGAAAATGTGAACCTTTTTTAGCTGTATATAGATATATACACACGTCATCAGTCCATCTATCGTTTTTCAATTGTTACTGCAATTAGCTCTCTAAAACCTGATGTGATGCGAAGGCTGAGTTAAGTAACTTGGAAAATTAAAATCAATATGGTGCTCATAGTAAATTATACTGCAATGTAATTAGAGATTACAACCATCTATGTTGAGGAAAATTATACTGCTTAGGACCCTGGATAAAAATCATAACAGCAGGTGCAACTATTACTTATTCTGACTTACCAACATGCTCGTCTGTAATTTGTACTGTAGGAAGACTTTTTATTTTATCTCTATCAGCAGGTGGAGGGCCCGTGTTCTCAAATTGGTTTAATAACTAGAGAGAAGGAAAAAAAAAAAAAGAAAAGAAATTGCAATATATATTTAACATTATATGTACCACATATATGTATATGATGTGTAATTCCAAAGGTTAGAGAATTTTTTTTTTTAAAAAGGTCTTGAAAGTACCTGTGTTATTATTGCATCTAGTCCATTTGCACCCCAGGCATAATCCATGGGATTTGAATGAAGAACACCCCTAGGAAAAAAAATGATGACACATTAGACCAACTCGAGGATGCCAAGAGTATATTTGTTGAGTAATTTCTTGGTGATTCATTTCAGCTACAGAGACTCACCAGGGTCCAACACCAATATTTGGCATTGCCGTAGGTGCAATTATTCCATTCACTAGCTGCTGAATGATTCTACAAAACAGAACATACAGGTTTATCAGAGATTTTGTGCAGGAGAAATTTAATCAGTTTCTAGATATTGTGAAGTTTAGCAATTAAGGAGCACACAGTGATGACTAGTGACAAATGCCATGACTCAAGCAGAAATGGGCCTACAGCGCGACATGTCGCTGAATATATCCCTTACCCTTCTAAAGTGGGAACTCCCTCATGCCTCCCTGCTTGTCGTCTTGAGCCATGACGACTCCTCGGTTGCCTGGCACCATATCGTTGTCGTGAGGCCGTTTCCCTTTCCCTTCTGTTTTCAGCATCCCGGTTGTCTTCTGTTCCCAGTCCAGCCCCGAAGTCAAAACTGTCATCAAAGACACCCAGGGCAAACTGACCGTAGCTCGAAGGGAATGTAAACAAGTGCTGGTCTGCATTCTGGAATACACAAAGATAAAAACAAAAACAGACTTACAGTCTGCCTTGGGTGTTGTACTCTTGAAGCTCAGTGATTTTTCTCCATCATCCAGTTTACTGTAACTACTTATGGTCAATACAACATACCCGAAGTGTTAAAAGTTTTGACAACTATCAGGTCAAATCTCACCCCAATGGAAATATTCTAAGATGCCTGCTGACATAGAGCATTTCCCTATTTAATGAATTATTATTAAGCAGGGAAATTACATTATATTTTATTTTAAAATGTCTTCTCACAGCACTCACACATACTATACATTCACCTAAGAAAATTATCTTTGACCTAACAATAGACAAATCACCCAATAGAGCATTACTGTAAAGGAGTTGGATTGTAGCTGAATAGCAGAAGTGGAAACAAATAAGACTTCCGCCATGTGCAGCGCCACGTCAGCAAAAGGAAAAACTGACTCTATTATGCGATAGTGTGGGAGAGCAGAGAAAGGTTATGTGAAAGACAGAGAGTCTGAGGAAAGAATGAGTTCAAAACCTCGAATGGTTGCTGGTTCTGGGACCCACTGGAGATGGTGGACATGGAGCCATTGTCAGCACTAAACGGGGAACAGATTAACAGGTTATGTGTAAATTTATCACTGCTAAAAGATTTTTTTCCACCATGTATAATAGTTTTCATCTTTCCTGACAGTTATTATAACATGCTTTTCAGTGTTCCATTTCTTGCCTCTATCCTCGCCCCCCTACCTTCGGAACAATGGAAGCAAAGAAAGTAAAGCTAGCATAGTTCTATTGAAGGTATTGTGCCTATTGTAAATGTGGCTAATGAGAACTGTTAACTGTTAGGAATGAAAGACAAATGTATAGAGATAAGACCCAGGTTTGCAAAAAATAATGGGGATTATCTGAGGATTTTGTTTATCCATTATAAATTGTGTGAGTCTTTTCTTATTGAGGCTAATGTTAATGTAAATGTAAATGTTGTTTTTAAAAAATGCACCATATGATGAGGTGAACTGTGGTCAATATACACACCTTCTCTCCTCCAGCAGCTCCTCAATAAACCCTGACTCACATCTTGGACATGTATAGTCCTGTAAACAAACAAAGAGATACAAAAACAAATGGCAGTTTAGCTGGACAGTGGGGTAAAGGGGACAGAAGATGAGAATCAGAAAAAGAGCAGTGTGAATTTGGCCTTGAATTTTACTAATTAAAACTGTTAAAGCAGGAACCAGTACGACTAGTCTGTCTGTTTGAAAGACTTACAGAGGAAAGGATGCGCAGATATCAGATTTCATTAAGTGCACATCACTGCTGATCTCTCCTGGTCTTTAAATGTAACCATTCTGGACAGGAGGACGATACACTGAGCAGAGAAGACATTCCCTCCCCCTACCGAACCACCTTGTATTGGACCTGTTGACAGTGCTGTGACCAGCTGTGTCACTGTGCAGGAACTGTTGTCTTGATCAACTGACCACAGCCACTTCCAGAATATTCACGAAGAAAGATGTTTACAAAATAGTCAATAGTCTACAGCATCCAAAAGGACTCCTCCTACTTGCAGACTCGCTGACCCACTACCATTGGTAGCCCATCCTGCCACTCCTTACATGATATGAACATGTCGAATATTTGTGCACCTTAATACCTAAATATTTTGTTTTTGTAGTTGATTATTTCATATCCTGATCCTGAAGTAACCGATGTCATTCAACTACAGTTTTACTGTAAAAATGATAATCTTCAAATACTATACTCGTTAAAAGATACTGGCTACTCTGATCAATTGCAGAGTTGTGTGAGGACCACAGGTCATTACCAGCACCCCACAGAAACCTATGGCTGCTCTTTTACATTGTGAAGGGCACATGTACACCTCTATGACAGATCATTCTAGCCGGTGACAGGCAGGTCAACTTCTGAATGACAAAACAAGGAAAGGACGCAGTGGCATTGTTGCCGCTGAATCATTCAGCAGTGATTAACAGTGTGGCGCACTAAGTCGCATGTGAGACTAGTGTTAACAGCGTCTCTTTAATAAAATTGATAGCTATAGTCGACAGTAATCGTTAGGTCACAGTAATGCTAGTGAATGCAGCTAACAGTTAGGCTTATAAGCCCGGTAAACCCCCATTAATCGACAAATGACCCAGCTTGCTACAAACTACGCAAGAAAAATAGTGGTCTCCTGTGTGTGACGACTGAGCAGCTCGTGTTTACATACGACCTGATCCACTGCTTAGATAACAAGCTAACCAACACTGAGCAGCGCTTGCGAGATAACCGGGACCTCGCAGGAGCCAGCTAATACTGTTAGCATGCTAACAGATGGACGCCGCAGCTATAATGATTTCTACGACAGCAACATCAACAATACCTTGTTTTTAATTTGTCCATCTGTCTCTACCTTTACTTCTCGTCTGTGGTACTTACGGGGAGCTGAGGACTAATCTCTGCTGAGCATCTGTGACAGAAGAACCGACTGGGCCATGGAGGAGCTTCAGCCATCTTTAGCCACTACACAGGTAGAGAGGGGGAAAGACTACGGAGCGCCGAAAAGGACAATGTTAACCGCCTAGAAAATACGACGACCGTGTCATGGCTCCATTACATCATAGATGATATTTAAGAGTAGTAAATGAATGAAATACATTTCTGCGTTAGAATAAATACAATAATGCATATTACTGAGTGGATGATACATGGGCTAAACAATTACAGACGAAGTTTAATTTGAAAATATAAAATGTCTAATTAAGTAATAAAAGTGATTGTTATAAAATGGTGTAAATATAGGGAAACAAAAAAGTCTATTCCTGTATAAAAAAAGTGAAACATGAACTTGTCTCCGTTTGGAATTCTTTAACAATGATGTGTCTTATAAAATATTGCCACATGGTGGTGCTTTTGTGTCGAAGAGTGTCGCTGTAGTTCACATTGCAGTCAGCGGCTAAAGATACATTATGAAGTTTCCCACGAAATTTAGTCACAGTACTGTATGTTGAGAAAACCAGGTTAATATACTCGCATACAAAAGCCCAAGGGAGGTAAAGAACTCAAGATCTGGAAAGTTTTACCCCCACCACATCTGTATCATGTTCTACCACACTGTGTCTCCACTGAACTCATCTCTTATCCCTGCAGGTTGACCCCCCCGCCATAGCCTCCTCTCTTTGTTCATATGAAAACCAGAGATGTGTTTTTGCAATCTAGCGTCACAGTAGATTTATTTTGACATGTTACTTTTCCATTGGATTCCTGTCAACCACCCCGTGTAGCATCTGTTTTTGAGCATCGCATTTCTACAAAGGTGGATTTGTATTTTGTCCTTGATTATTTGACAGCAGTTGTTGGAACCATTTAATCATGTGTCAAATCTGAGACATAAAACAGTAAATAAGTTGCCTCTCACATGGGAAAGACATTGTCTCGTTTTATGTGAATACAGCCAAGCTGTCGCTGGCAGCTATCTGGCGGCCCTGAGATAGCAGTGAAGGTCTCAGAGATCAGTTGGTTACATAAAGTCTGGAAGGAAAAATGATTGATTTTATTTTGTTTTCAGGTCTGTTTTTATTTTCAAAGTAATAAATTAAAATTTCCTCAATATTTTTTTTCACAGGTATTCTTAATGTGATAACCACAACTGCAGATTGACAGCTATAAACATGGGACACAAGTCTGGAGTATCTTTAGCGCTTGGCACAACATGTGGAGAGTAAGGAGGAGTTCCCATCCGACTGCCCGCCAGCCAATCATATCTCTCAAGCTGTCTGGCCTGATTTTTATGCACAAATGTCCAGTTTCATGCTCTTAAGGAGACTAACCCTGGTGGACAACCAGCTCTTGAGGTGTTGTACTGTTTTGAGTGATAAAGTTATATATATAGCAATATATCAACATTGTATCCATTATCAGCCAACACACTTCTCTGTATTCAGTTCATGCAGAACAATCTATTCTGTGAAATGTGTAGTAAAACATCTGCAAAATTTCAGATAGATAATGTCTAAATTTCCCAACCGGCAACACGTAACATAAATTTGATTTGTTACAATAAGACTGGATGTTTCTGCACAGCACAGCCCACAATGTAACCTAGTAAGGTCCTAATGTGCTCTTTAGGCCAGTGTTGTGTCTGATGTGGCCATGTGGGAGCAGGAAAGACACGGCTGTCCCATGGGCTGAGATTAGAGTGTGTCTGATAGCACCGAGGCTTGCTATGTCTGCTTGGCTGAGGTAAGCTATTGTCTCTCTTCACTGAGTGCGTCACTGCCATCCCAGTCGAATGCTCATTGTAGCAATGCAATCTGGGGAGTGAGTGACTGTGGGTCAGAGACAGGTCATGTGAGCAGCATCAGAGCTCTAACAGCTCTACTCAGACCCACTGACCTTCCACATCATGTAGTTTTAGGCCCCTACTAATCTGGATTTTGCTGCAAGTTTATCATATTGCAAGTAAGGCAGAATAGAGATACTAGGAGATTTATTGCTGTGATTTGGGCTGTATTCCTTACAGCCACTGTAGTTAAGTAGCTTTTGAACTGCATATGCATGTATCCATTTATGCATCCAAAAGTAACTGTTTTCTCATCTTACTTTTTACAGTTTAACTTCTATCATGCTGTAAGGGGCAATAAAGTGTTGCAGCCGAGGCAGCAAACAAATATGCTGCAAGGCATACTGCTGCTTTTGTCACTCCATAGAGTTTTTTCAGACGATCCAGTCGGGATTGCCCCAGTCAGTCCCTCTGGGCCCCTGGATCACACTCACATACACTCACATAGACACACACTCAGCAATAACAGCCGCCTGCTGGAACTTCCTGGGCCTCTTAGTCATGCGTCACTTGTTTTCAGTCCCACCCATCGAAGACTCTGTCTTCTCCAGACACTCTCTGTCTGAAGCCATGTGTCACAAGACCTGTGTGTATCAGACACACTTGCACATACACACACATACACAAACTGATCCCTGGACAAACAGCAAGAAGGCTGTGAATATCAACATTTGTGATGGACAAAGCTTTCTTTAAAAAAATAAACCTAACACATCCATGAACATGTATGTGCTCATGCCTGAATCACAGTAGGTATCCCTTCTGTACTGTGCAGTGTTTTTCCGCTCAGCTTGTTTTTCCAGAACAAAGTCCCTTCATTGGTACATAAGAGTTTGGGATTACGTTGTTGAGCACCTAACAAAATATAGATGTTTCTAGGGGAACATATGTGCACAATTAGCAGCCTAGTTCAAACCATCTTTGTTGTTGTGGAGTGTTTGTGGTGGCTCACTACAGATGTTCTATGTACTCATAGTCCATTGTGCTTGCTTTATCTGTTTTTTTTATTGACCAACTGTTTCAATACATTGTGGTAATATATCCTGATCATACACAGTTTATGAGTACATCTTTATGTTTGTGGTTACTCCTAAAGTTTTACTCCTAAATGCTTTTTAACTAAGTTCATGCTGTTGCTCTAGGAATGGCAATTTGGTCTTGACTGAAATATCTTGACAATTAAAGAATGAACTGGAACAAAATTTTGTTCAGACATTCATGGTCCCCACAGGGTGAAACCAACTGTGGTGATCCCTGACTTCCTCTAGAATCAGCATGAGGTTCAGGTTTATCAGTAAAATGTCTGTTGGGTCAGTTGCCATAAAATATTACACAGATATTCACATCGCTCACAGAATGAAGCATAAAAACATTGGATGACTGCTGAATTTCTCATCCATTGCCATCATCAGGTCAACATTTTAATTTGTTTAAAATTTTGGTTGAAGACATTGACATTGTTATCACTGTAGGCATGCTGTCATGCCAACATTAGCATTTACAAAGCTCAAAACATGCTGTGCCTGGCCTCACAGAGCTCCTAGTGTGTAGTGTGTATAAATACAGTAACTAACCATCAAACAATCAGAAAACAAATTGATACAAGACAATATTCAGTCAGAAAAAACAAGTATATGAAGCAAATGGCAGAAAAGATAACATGTTGGAAAGACAAAGACTTTTATCTGTTCAACCCAACATATCCTATATAGAAATACCACCCACAAACCTACACAGGGGACTAGAAGAGCTCCCAATTAACAGAACAAAACCTGTAACATTTCAACAAGTTCCCCAGCAGGTGGCTGAGTGTGAAACGAGGACAAAAAGAGACAATTACAAAGTGATTGAGTGTGTACCATCTAAAAAATTCCCTAATGGAGCAGGGATACATTATATACGTGTGTATGTGTTAGTGCCTATGAGAGTATCAGGGTAGATACATCTTAAGTCCCTCTGTGTGGGTCTCTAGGGTGTGTGGTTTGAAGAGTTTGCGTGCATACAGTATATATATAGCATGTGTGAGTGTCTACATGTTTATGTATTTATTCATTCAGTTCTACATCTCACAGCATCCGCAGTCTACATCAAACAACAGTGGAGCTTCTAACATCATGAATGGGTGCAGTGACTCCTCTAATCTAAAACTGACTATCAGTCTGTTTACAAGATGTGCAGCTCTGCAGTCTGGGGGAATAGGTACCATATGGGCCCCTTGAGTTCATTTGTGGTACACTGTCCTGTTTCAACAAGCGGAGGATCTCCTAACGGATGATTTAATTAAGTGTGTCCTAATGGCTATTGTAGCTCTTCAACTAAATGAAGTTGTTGATAATGAGCAGGAAAAATCCAATGAAATCTGAACTGAGGAAACTTTCCTACTCCCATCTTTGCTGAATTTGCAAGGCATACCTTAACGTATTAGACCAAATTATATGCTCAAACAACTTTCCATGATAACCAACCAACTTTCCATGATAAACAAGCAGGTATCTGGGCCAAGGCTTATAAAAAAGGTATTTCTGTTTTGTTTCAATGTGAGAGCCACCTGAAAAGCTGATGTGAAATTATGGTCATGGCCTGGTGAGCTTCCAAGCCTCAAATTGCACAACTGGACTCAATTTGAGTCAAGTTTAGAGACTAAGTACAGCACAATTACCACACTTCATTGACTTTTTTGAGATATGTGGCTTGATATTTCAACATGAACTCAAACCAAAGATAATTCAATGAAACTGTCAGCGCCAAATCCAGCAGGCAACAATCTCATATTATACTTGACTCAGGCACACGTGTTCCCAAATACTTTAAAACCCTCAAGGAGTCTCAGACCATACCTAAATGTACTCAATACCATAACAAAGTGAATACATCACATATTACAATCATATAATATTGTGTGTGTGTCTGTGTGTATGTACATGTATTTCTAGTACAATTTACTTGTGTTAGATTTAGGACATGTGAGCCAGACCACACACAGAGCTACAGAGAAGCTGTCCCAGAGGTCACGACTGGGGAAGTGAAACAGCTCACCGAGAATAATTTGGGACAATTAGCATTTGCACAACTTCCTAACTCTGCTGATTTGTTGTTGATGATCTGATCCTGGCCAGATCACTGACATACACTGCTCGTGTGCAGTAGACGCGCCTGGATTTTTCAGTGTTGCTTAAAGTAGTGATGAAGTAAGTTGATTTAGTGAGCCCAGACTCCCACTGCAAAGTTTGTTGTGGGGTTTTTTTTGACCAAAAGAATTCTTATTTTGTTACCAGGTACAGATGATGGACTTTCTGAAAAAAGCACTGTCCTTTGCCTGACATCCACTCTGAGGCTTTGAATACATGAAATGACTATTAATCTATGCTGACATTTCATTGGTAGTGTCTTATGCATCAAATAAAATATAATTTACCTCAGATAAAAGATCATAAAATGTAAAGATGGCATTTCCGTGAAATCCATAAAATGTAATCTGTAACAGTAAATGATAAGACCAGAGTGTGGGCTCTATTGTAAGTATAATGATCATATGACAGAAGTTAAATATGATGCACATGTGGAAAATTAAAAGACTTGCCGTGTAACAAAGTAAATCTGGGACGTAATGTCTGAGGCAGACATATTCTGATGGAGTGATGGATCTGATATCTATTAGTTTCAGCTGTGGGACAGAGCTGTTTACAATCCAGTGGCATGATCCAGAGAGTGGGTGGTCCCTGAAAACGCTCCACAGCGCCTGGTTTCATCACAATATTGTTTCAGATCTAAATGCTGGCTGTTAACTTACTGGAAGTAGTATGGCAAGTTGGCGGAAATGATACCATGTGGACGTCAGTGAAAAAGGAGCTTGACATATCAGAGCAGGATGATTACGCATCCCTGAGATGTCGGCGTGGGTGTAACATTATGGCCCCATGTGTTTGCAGGGTTATAAACAACTCAGCTAGAGGTTATGATGTCATGTGTGTGACTAATCCCATGCCTATTACAGGTGAACCCCTGCAGGACAGATGCACCCACATTCACACCCACACAGACAAACATACAGACAGACACACGTACAAAGCCATTTTCCAGTGGAAGTGAGGCTCACAGGCCACACCACAAACCATAACATATAGAGAAGAGGATGAAATATGAAGTGAAGTGGGCAGAGAATTCCTGAGGTGTCACGTCGCATGTAATTAGAATAGTTCTAAAATGACTCAGATGTATACTCTGTGGTCATGTCATTACCACCACCGGTGTGACAGAGGCACATCATATCCGACATCAGTCAGAGGGGCTGTGCGGTAATGATATACAGGTTGTTTCTGGTGAAGGTATTACACAGTCATAATGACAAGAGCAAATGGGATTTTATGTGTCTTGAACAACAAGCATCTATTGGGACGGTTTGTCCAGATCCATGTACCAAAACTGCTGTCTCAACCTTTTTCACTTGTGTGTTTTACTGGAAGACCATGGCCATTTCAAAATATGTACCGAAAAAGTGTGGCAAAAGCTTTCTTTTAGTGGGTGTTCACTGCAAATTCCTGTGGGGTTGCCACTTTTTAAACTATGGTGAGAAACATTGTTTTGGGGAGTTTATTGTGTGGGTCACAGAAGAATTTATAGAAGACTTGCACTCGTAAAGGTATGGGAATAATTGGCAACATACCTCTTAAGAGTTGTATATTTCAGCAGTTAAGGTTTTGCAGTTTTCTCTATATTAATCCCAAAAATGAAGGAACTTAACAGGTTTGAAAGGCTTATTGGATGGGAGGCTTCCGTTCCGTTGCCTGGACAAGTCCAGTGGGCCACAATGAGCTCATGCCTGATGACAAAATCTGACCATGTTTGCATGCCGTCAGAGTTTCCGAACAAATGTCTTTGGATCATATCAGTCATAAATTATTCCATAAACACTATACAGAAAACATTAAAAGATACATTTCTGAGTATGTATTGTGTGGTATGTTTATGTGTGGCCACAGCAACTGACCCTCAGTGGCATTGTTATTTGCCTTGTTCAAACTAACAAAACATCTAATTCCATTCTCAGTGTAATAAAAGGGTACTTGGACTGGAATATAAACATCTCCCTAAAGTTGAACCAGATGCTGCTGCACGACAGAGGGCAGGATTCAGAGACAGGAGAGGGAAAGACAGAAAAACAAGGGAGGTACTTTACACAGGGAAGTGAGTCAGTACCCAGGCCTCGGCACTTCGAAACATTCATTCCTCAGCTCCTTCGCCCTCCATCCCCCTGAAACCCTCCCACCTTATCCAGAGCAAGGGGATATCCCTGAGGAGACAAGGGAGAAAAGCTGCACAGCCTGGATTTGATTCTCTGCCACCTCTCACGGAAGCCTGTCAGAGAGCCACTGCACGCACAGGAGAGAGGGTCGAACAACCACATGCACTGAGTGCCTGACTGGCTGCTGGAGCCTGACCCACAGCCGTAAACCCCAGCATGAGAGGAACACTGTCGAGTTGCCTTGTGGGTGCAAGTATGATCTCATTTGGCTGCAAGTGGCTATGATTAAGACTGTGACACAGTTTAGAAAAATCCAAATATTATAAAATTTAAGTCAGACACAGTTTCACAGTGAGTATTGTTATTAAATGTACTATATTATATTTCAGTGGAGACAATCAATATGCAGAGGTGAACTGAGATATAACAGGAAAAGCACTCCATGGCCAAGAAGTGTGTTAGTCTTCTAAAATATGTAAAAGCAATACGACACATTGTGGCAAATATTAAACTTTATGTTGTTTTGAAGTGGCAGTACAAAAATACAAAAATATGTTGATGCAATGATCATTCAGATTTCACAGTAGGTACACAGGTACAGGTACGCAAGATTGTTATTTACAGGAGAGTCATGAGAGTGTTCCATTATACACTATAAAGTATCCAGGCATCTGCTTTGAGTTTAAAGATTAAATTGGATCACTTGACCATTTGAATGTATTCTTTGACATCTACCAGATTCACCAGTGTCAACACTGGACAGATTGACTCATCTGTGATGGCAGTATAATCAGGTATGTTCAGCTGGCCTAAGTTGCAGTCCATTCCCATACAAATTAAATTTTCCTTTCAATCAGACTATGCTAATTACATTTGTCTGTCCAATAAGTTCTTTTAAAAAATAAAATTTCCAGGCAAGTCAAAGCAGCAAAACAGCATTGGAATGAACTAGCATGACCTACAAAAATGCATTTACAAAACAAAGCCAAGCGTTCAACAGAGGAGGTATTGTAGAGAGCTTGGGGTTGTACCAACAGTCTTCTGAGACTACTACACACACAACCAGAAAGAAGGGAGAAAGAGACCATACAGGTTTGTTTAGGCTGAACTCTTTCCTCACCTCCCAGACAAAAGCTAGAGTACATACAGTACAGCTGTCCCGTTCTTGTCTGTGGTGGATTGAAACCACACTGGCAGGCTATAAAGTGGTATCAACTTTCCAAACAAATTAGTGATGCTTTCCATCAGCTTAAGAGGGAAAACTGTTTGTTTGTGGGGAATGGAGACTGTAAAAACAGTAAAAAGTTGTAAAATGCCAATGCCAGTGACCACTTTTGTGCATACACAATGAACAAAACACAATAAATATATATTTTTGCATCAGCTTTCCCAAGGATATATGGAGTTACTAGGATAAAAACATAAATAGAGTTTGATACCTTCTCCAATAAATAGCAGTGGTATTCTATTTACAATATGCACACATCTCCCAAAGAGCTCATGAGATATTTTTATCTTGAGACACATGCTTTCTCTGCCTCAGCCTTCCAAACTAACATGAGATTAACACAAATTGCTGACTGGATTTGTTGATCTTTTTGAGGCAGTTTCACTAAAGTGTGTCTTCCATAATAACTGTAGCATCATTCTGTGTACAAAGGGAAGGGGGAGTGATTGTCAAAATAAAAAAGAGGTCATCACGGGAAGCTAGTGGTGTGTCACTTGGAAACCAACTCATTTCTTGAAAAGGGTTGTGGCAGGAATCGTCCACCTAGACTGCATTTTCCTCGCTGCCTTCGGAATTGTGAGCTTTCCGAGGGGGATCTGCACGAAAAATGCACCTGTGTCATGGTTATTATTTACATTATTCCCAGTAAAAATATGTCAAAAAGGGTGTTTTCTGTAGACTTACTGTTGCAGTGGCCGTAATGGCGGACTCCTATGGAGCGTCCCAGGAAGCAGGTGGCCCGGCGGAGGTGGCAGGCGCTGGGGTAAGTGATGTTGTCATTGCCACAGATTGGCTGCTCAGATGGCATGGGTATTGGGCAAGGTGTTGTGCGGCACATGACACAGTGAGCACTGTTGGTCTGGTCAGTCACGCAGGTGTGAGTTCCTGGACATACCACGTTGGAGCAAGACTCTGTGCAAGGCATGAGATTGTGAGAATGTACTTGTTTGGCTTCTGTGCAGAACAGCTCTGTGCAGGTATTTGCCAGATGAGATAAATGCAGAAATATTACTTACTTTTGCACTCTCCCTGGTACATGACCTCCAGGTCTGGGTGTCCCATGCAGCGGGCCATCAGCAGAGTACACTCATCTTTGTATGTCTTCCCATCGCTGCCGCACACAGCATGCTTCCGGGAAATGTGAGAGCAGTCTGGAGAGCACACACACTGAGGCCTTCCCGTCTTCATCTTGCAAACCTTCCCGTGACTGCATTTGACTCCCTCACAAGTCTCTACAAAAGCACAGCGAGTGGTTTCATATGTGAGTGAGCGCTGCACAGTGTCAGTGTTATGTTACTGTATTAACAAGGCAGCAGACATCAGGTGATCCAAAGGCATTTTCATGCAAGCTTGAAATCTGGGGTTTTCCCAGGCAGTAACACAATTTTCAGCTTGCACAGTATTTACAATAATCATATCTCTTTATTGACTGTTACACACAGGGGTGCCTCGCCTGGTGGAATGCGAGACTGGCGTGTTTTCATAACAGATCTATGTGTACGGCTGCACACAGAATGGGCTAAGCTCCTGTAGTGGGACAGAGGGGCTCTGAGGTAGACGGAGTTCAAACAGCTGTCAGAGAAGTTTACAGACTGAAAAACGAGGAAGCCCTGGGCTCTTCTGACAACCCATAATGTCAGAGCTCAGGAGGAGCTGTTACCCTACACAGTGCAAAGTCAACATCAGACAATACATACAGGTTTATTCCCAGGACCTTTCTGGGTCTACAGAGATGATGCCTGATCAGCTCTAAGTCCAGAGCATTCTGTGAACAGTTGGGGACTTATTTCCTGCCGCTTTAATATCCTGTTTTATTCCATAGCTGTTTTTTTTTTTCGTGGTTTCCCCCAGACTATCTGCTGCTCTCGATCAGTGGCTCTCTCTTTCTGTACACACGTTCTCTCCTTGTCTCTACCAATAAGGGAACATCTGAAAACAAACACCAGTGTTATGAGGATGTTGGTGTCTGTCCCTGAATTGACAAGCCTTTATTTGCGCAAGAATTCCAAATGATCAAGTTAGTGTTGCATATTATGAGTCCCAGACATCTGGGCATGTGGCAGACGTTTATTTCAGCCTGCAGGAACGTATTACTTATTTTGTGCACGGAAGCAAACAGGGCTCCTTTTTAACTAGCTTTGGAAAAGGTTAACACGCTATGAAAGAAGTGAAGGAGATGGAGCAAGGACGGAGGTTCTGATTCAACCAGCGTCAATCATTTTCCATATGCTACAGCTGTTTAACTTTATGTGAGAGTTATAAACCTGTAGGCTGCCTTTGACTAGTCTCCCGGTTAATTTCAAGTTTATCTAAATACAACCCACATCTCTGTCTCTTAACCACACGATAAGGCCAGAAAAACCCAGTGCTGTGGTTGTGTAGGTTTTCCTAAAAATGCTAGTTGCTGGATTTTTACTGGAAATCATCATCATGGAGAAATTCACATTTTTGGCCTATGATCACATAGTGCAAGTGCTGCTTGTGAAAACAGAATTTATCTGCAAGTGAACCTGAATGAACCTTGCAGAGATTCCAGGGGAGGAAGTGTCTCAGGACAGCTGGGTGGAGTTATGTGGAACGCCTCTCCTCGATCCACGTCTGCATTTTGTTAGACAGTTTCATCGGGATCTCATTGTGTAAATATCTTGATTCACAAACGACATGGTTCAAATTAACTTTCACTGACTCCCCAGGAGCCACAAGAGTTATTTTTCATGTGACGGAATAGTCAATTATGACTCTGAAATCCTATGTTTTACATCTGCAAATGATATCTAAACTGTGATTAAATTCCCAGTGCTAACTCCACAAACACAATCTGACAACCCGAGTCCAGTCAAATATTTTAAGGTTATTTGTTATGTGACTTTCAATACAGCACTTCACTTTTGGGTTCCATGCAATCTGTAATACTAAAACGAGTAGAGATAAATTGAAGCAACTTTTCAACTTGAGGTACTTGGTAGATTCAAGTAAGCTGTTTATTCTTTACCTTTGCATGGTTTACAGGAGACAATTCCCAGGAAGCCCAGCAGGCTGACCTCATTCATGGGCAGGCTGGTGTTGGACCACGCTGTGTCCAGACGGTCCCCGGCACAGCACTCCTCTCTAGTCACCCCTCTCATCAGCACCATGTCACACCTTTGGTCTTGACTCTGCTGCAGCCAGCACATCCCAGCTAGAAACAGTCAAATAAATACACATTGAAACATTTGCTCAAAAGCATAAATTCACATATAAACACATAAAAAGTTGTAAGTTGCACTTCTTCACCCAATATCCATTATAACGCTAAGTATAAAATTGTAATGTTGCTGTTTTTCAATTATATAATGGCAACATATCATCTATCTGCTCGGATATTCTAACAGATCATAAAATTGCATCGACTGTACTATTTTAATAACTAATGAGAAGATAACTACTATGACTACTACCTTTGGGGAACACATATATGTTTAAAACAGAGTGAGATGCTACTTTTGCAGAAGGCTGAAGTAAAGGCAGCATATGAATATGAATTCTGGGAAAGATAGGTAGCTCACTATGATAACAACAAGATGATTCATGCCATTATTTCCATAAGCGTGACACACTGTCAAACTCTTTCAAAATACAAAAAGAATTTCAAAAATGTCCACTCACCAATGGCCGGATTACTCCCAATCTGATACAAGGTAAGAACCACCCCAAAAACAAAACTCAAAAAGCTCATTGTGTACTCTGGTAAGTACAAAACCCTGCTCTGAAAACTTTTCTTAGCAAATATCAGCAAGAAGCAGTGATGTTCTTCTGGCAAACAGAGTGGATCACTCTAACTCAGCTCTGGAAGTAGCCCTCCCTTATGTGAATGAATGTGTTGTGGATAAGTGATGTCGTTCCCCCTCTGTATAAATATTTAGTCCAGATGGAATTATGCTGCTGGGATGGGCGATCCTCTCAGCCAGTAATAAGCCAGGGAAGGACACAGTTTGACTCTGACTCAATTTTCAGAGTCGGGAAATGATCCATGCCCTCCAGCGCCAGACGCTGGGCACTTATATGACCTCACAAAACCGTTTCACACCATATCAGATCCTAATTAAAGGATAATTAAGTTCTGGAAAAGAATGAGAGTGGGTTTTAGATTAGCTTTTTTATTATTAAACTGTAAATTACGTTTTTTTTCACAGTAAGCACTGTTAATGCAGCTGACTGATTCAATTCAATTTATGCTTTGCTGTTCAAGTATTTGGGAAAATACATTATTGCATAATCTTTCCAAATTGACCTTATAAGAAGAAGTTCAGCTCATTTTTGATTTGTCTGGTGGGTCTTGGATGTTTTGCTGTGTATTGTCTCATCTCTTTATCCCCTTTTATGTGGCATAACTCAGAGGTATTTATTTTCCTCATAGTTTGATCATGGTAGTTTTCTGTCTATAAGATGAGCAATGTGGCTTTGGTGGGAAAAGTGGCTTAAAGAAATGACATATGTATATCCTATCTAATTATAGTTTGTAAACGACAATCTTTTGAAATGATGTGATCAAGCACTAACCCTGAATTGTGCCTCTCCATAGTATAAGTGCGTACGAAGGAAACGACAACCGCAACACAGTGTTTAACTTCCAAGGTTTTTCTGAAGGGATTCTGGCCATATTACTTTAAATCAAATTAATATCAAGTGCCTTGACTATCCATGGCTACAAAACCTGAATAAATAAAGTCAGTTGCCTCTCCAACACTATCAAACCTCACTTTGCTGACTGTCTGGACTTATCAATGAATGCTAATGTTTCGCTCCACAGCTGTGGTTACAATAATACTGAGAGATGAGGGGAGGAGTAGATGTCAAGGTGGTTTGCCCTGGAGCGATAACTTCAATAAGCAGCACTATGTTAGAGCTTATCAAGAACATCCACGTCTGCCTGCTCATTTTTAGTCTATGATCAAACACAGGCAGCCACAGCAAGCGGGACTGAAAACACTGAACTGTGGTTATATACACAGTATCTGTCGACCATAGGGACAGACGTGCTTGCTTAACACCATTCATTATTCAAAAACAGCTCAGTGGAGGTGAGTGAAGGCTAATCTGTATTATCATCATTTGATCAGAACATCTGCACTGCTCTTCTCTTTTCCTGCACTCATTCACCCCCCGACACAGAGAGGTATGCACTAACGTCAAAGTAATGTGAGTCTGCCCATCTATCTGTCACAGTTTTTTTATGATCCCTTTTGATCATTGGAGGTAGAGGATGCGGGGGGGTTAGCATATGCTGTAGTATCAGAGCCTTTGTGAATGATGTTGCCTTCTTCAGCAGAGATCCCAAGGGCACTGAAGGAATGCTGCCTGACCTAGGAGAGGAGGAGAGACAAAAGGAGAGTGGAGAGCAATGGCTGTGGGTGGCCTGCCTCTTCACCGGGTCTCTGCAGATCCACTCAGCTCCTCATATGGTTTGGATCACCACTGCTGAGCCATACAAATGAATACAGCATGTTGGGGACTGGAGCGCCCGCTAATGTATGATCTTTATTAGGGTGCAGCTTACTGTGTCCCATCGTATTGAAATATTGGTCTCTTTCAAGTGGCGGGGGTCTGTAGGGTAGCATTAAATTGAAGAAGCCCACGGTGGACTGAGTGTATATCTGGAAGGGCAGGTGTGGAGCTCAGTCTGTCATAATATACATGTGGCTGTGACAACAGAAAAAGGCAAAACACAACTGCCATCTAGTGGAGGAAGTTATATAGTTATTTATATATATAAATATATATATACACACACCAAGAGATGTCCTGCTAAGTGAATATCTCAGACAGCAGACACCTGAGGACGTGGAGGAGGGAGATGAGGAAGCATTATGGATGGATAAGCCCCTGTACGGCAAGTACCACCGACAAATAGAAGCGGCTGATACTGAGAAATACCAGTGGCTGGAAAAGGCTGGTCTGAAAGACAGCGCAGAGGTGCTAATCATGGCAGCACAGGAACAGACACTGATCGCAAGATCAATGAAGGCCAGGGTCCACCACACCAGACAGGGCCCCAGGTGCAGGCTGTGCAAAGACGCTTCTGAGACAGTCCAGCACATGACAGCAGGGTGTAAGATGCAGGCGGGTATGGCGTACATGGATCACCACAACCAAGTGGCTGGAATAGCATCCAGGAAGTGTGGGCTGGAAGTGCCACGGTCAAAGGTGGTCGAGAATGACCGAGCCGAGATCCTGTGGGACTTCCAGATCCAAACTGACAAGCTGCTGATGGCTAACCAGCCGGACAGTGTGGTGATCGACAAACAGCAGGAGAAGGCAGTGACAGATGTAGCAATACAAAACAACAGCAGCATCAAGAAGAAGGAACACAAGAAGCCAGTTGTAATTGGTGGAGATTTCTAAGCTGACATCAATTAACCTTGTTAACTGCAGTTTGGTCATTGTAATTAGCTGCATTCAATCAGAATAATTACCTAACATTGAAAAGTAACATTCACGTCAACTGACTTAACATAAGTTAAAATATCTGAATGGTTAGAAAAAGCCTTACACATTTCATTAATGGCTCTCCACCCATACAGCTCATAACTGTATATTATGTCACAACATAGTTTATTTATAAAGATACACTATATTTCACTGTTTGCTGTTCTGAGGAGCAACTTATGTCCTCATGATAAGTCATTCACAACAGCTGCTGCTGTTCATACACATGTAACATATTTTATTGCCATGGGGCTGCTCCATTACTGCAGTCACCAACTGGGAGTCCATGGTTTGTAGCTGCAATGAACAAAAGATACCAGAGGAGGGCGCTACTCACCCATCTTTTAATCTTCCATTTTCCTTTTTTTTTTACACCTCATCAGCCTCCTGAAATCACCACAAGTCCTCATGTAACAAAAAAGGTCATTACCCTTCCAATTTTAGTCCAGGTTTTAATTTGTTTTGTTCTTCTGCTCCCAAATACATGGGCTCTGCCACTCTCTGGATACAGTATAAGTGATTTGTGTCACCGTTCCTGCCCCGAGGACTGACAGCTGACATTTCAGCGTCAGTGAATATTCCGAACTGAACTGGTTACAACATGACCATTACAGCTTTAGGATAAGTCACACGGTTTTTCTTCGGGTTGCCAGTTGACACCAGTGGGACTTTTTCTTCATTTCTTGGAAGCTATTTTACCATCAGGAACATTGCTCTGTAACCATTGTGTGCTTGACTGTTTGAGGATATGAATTCTACAGTGTATCTTCTTCTGAGCATGAAAGCACTTATTTTACCATTGCAGATATCAAATCAGTTGAAAAGAAATACTCCCACCCCATTTCTGTCCACCCACAGCCATGTCTTAAGTCATAGTGTTGGTTTGTACGTCACACAGTTGAACAGGGCTCAGCGGTGGTAATTGCTCTGCCTGCCCCAGACTGGCTGAAAGCAGCTGCATCATCTATCCACTCAATTTACTCCTAATGTGTGTTACTGATTGAACCGGCAATGAGGGCAGGAAAAGTGACGAGGCCGGATAGAATCACCCCCTCTGTACCTCTGCACACAACTTTCTTCCTCCTCGTCTCCCACCTCACCCTCTCTCGCTCTCTGCTTCCTTCCTGTGTTTAGCATTGCCCATGTGAAGTCCCTCCAGCAGTTCATTAATGATGAAGGTTAATGTTGGTGCACGCGCACCCCCCCTTCACCTTTCTCCCCCTCCCTCTCTACCAGCACCCCCCCTCCCCCGGCCCCATGTCACCTTTTCCACTCTCTCGAGTCCTCTCTTTCCCCTCTCACTTTGCAGCCCAAGCAGGACGTCGACGCGGTCGTGACTAAGGGTCTCCCCAAGGGTGCCGAGAGTGACAGTCATTTGGCTCCATCTGCGTGCTGCTCCGGATCTCTCTGCTCTTCTCTCCAGTGGGCTGGAATTACCCCTCTATAGACGACTCATGCTCCTGCATTCATGAAGACTTGTTTAAAGAAAAAAAACCCAAAAAACTCTCAAGTGTTTTTGTTCAACTTGAATAACAGACTTTCATGACCCTGGTATCCCCAGACTTTGCGCACAGAGTTACAATTTGATAAAATATACATGTGTATACATATTGGGGGAAGAATTTCTTTGTTGAAAGTCAAAGCAAGATATGGAGTTTATGTACAATGCTAATTTTGCCATTGATGCCACTATTTAGGCAGTATATTACCATTCCATATATCCAACATGTGAGACACCAAATTTAATCTGGAGTGATGAAAGTATCCAATTTGCCTTTTCATGGCTGCTGACTGGAAGTGAGATTGTCTCATCAGTAGTTTCATATGCTCTTCACAATATGTTAACTGGTAATTTCCTTATGTGGTGAAAGACTGTCAAGCCTGGAGGATGCAGGAAATTCCAGATATTTTTCCTGAGAAACTATTTATCCAGTTCCTTAATGTGTGATTATGTGTATCAGTCATTTCCAAAGCATTTCCATTATACAGGCACTGTAAACAGTACAGTGTTGTCTGTTTGTCTTTTTCTGACAATGCTAACAAACATATCCTGTTGAGGAATGTGCTGCAGTGAGAGATCAAAATATCTGACTCCGGTGTTGCATTAGTCAGTATTTATGTCAGGGACATAAGGACGTATTGACCTTGATTAAATGGTTTGGTGCTCTGATGAATGATGCAGGCATTGTAACTTAGAGACTTGTTTTTTAACCACGATATCAAGGATGCAAAGTAGCATACATAGCTGCTGTATCAGGCACATGGTTACAACCTTCACAATGTATTCTCAGGTACGATGTCTGCAATTGTTCAATATAGGCTAACATGAACACAATGACTTAGCAACAGCACTATGTGGTCTCAAATACACTCCCAAAGTTGGATTTACTATTTTCTGTGATACAGTAATGTTTCTTTGATCCCAGATATGTGATTAAAAGCTAACAAAGTAATTTTGTTGCTTGTTTTGTCGAAATGCATAATAGTGGGGCACTGTTTACTTCATTAAACATCAATTTGATTATTTTTACACCATACTGCAACAGTCAGTGCTACATGCTTAAATAACTAAAAACGAATAACACCAATCAGACTCAAAGGCGACATTTTAAAATTCACTTCACTGACGAAATTCTTGCATTTTTGCATTACAGATGCCAATTTCCAGCAGTGTTTCAGTTGCAGTATCGGTGACTCCACAGTCGCACTGGTCTACATTCTCTTGTCTGTCTTGTGGTAGCAACCTTCTGCTGCCTTCACGCTTCCAAGTGGCCATATGTTGCCTTGAGAACTCACTTATACAAACAGTGTTTGTCAGACCTGATTTAAAGCTGCCACATTCTGTACTGCTCATTAATATCCAACTGGTTGTGACTCACTCACTGTCGGCAGGTAGCCGCTGCTGCTTCCTGTCATGCACTCAGGGTTGAGGGTGCGTCAGTCGCAGGAACTGCAAAATTATGTAATTTGGTGAGAGAAAAAGTCTAAAAAGTCAAAATGAGAAGCGAAAGAAAAGAAGAATGTGACTCACAAATTTATTCTCTGGTTCTTTCCAAGCACTGACACAAGATTTGCTCAACAACAACAACACCACCACAATATATCCATTTGAATAAACGCCAAAGACAGTTCAAAGAATAACTTTTTTGTTTTCGATGTTTATGTAATTTTGTCTACTCCTTGCAAAAGAGAGACATTATTTTAATGAATAATACAAGATGCCACGCCATCACATGGTGTTACTCAAGTATTTTAATAGTTGAATAATACAGGGAATCAAATGGAGAAGAAAATAATCTATGTGTCTATGTGCTAGGCTTCTTTCAGACGCTTCACAAACAATTTGGAACCGATTCAAGCTACAACACTTTCTCAACATCCTCCTTTTAAATCCATTTCAGTGACCAAACAAGAAATACAGAGGTTTGACATATTGATTGTCTGTAAGATTGCGACTGGAGTGAGTCAGAAAAAAAGTCACCTTTTTGGGCATGACATGCTTGACAGTGAGTGAAAGAAAGTAATCAAATTTCAGCATGCATCAGGAATGCATTTTGATTCCAGCTATGAATGTAGTCTAGCAATGTCACCCCTGGGTGCAACATGGAAATGAGTCACAGCTGTAAAAAAAATGTGTCATGCCAGTCATTCTCATGTGGAGGTGTTACCCCCAAAGGGTTATATATCAGTACACTTAGAGATACACTTTCCCCTTGAATGTGCAGCAGGCGTAATACAAAACAAATACCTTGCAAAAATAAATGTAAAAAGTAATGCTATCCTTTAAAAAACATTTGTGTTGAATTTTGCTGACAAACACTTACTGACGGAAAATAGAGTATCGCACAGCAATTTGACCGAAGGGTACAGAACATGATTGTTTATCCTTATGTTACACCACAAAACAGTGGCCGTTTTCCACTGGAGCAGGATGTTTGAATGTGACACCAGCAGGTGAATGGTCTCCTGTTTGCCTCTGAATAAGCAATTCATCCTTCATATGGACCTGAGAATAATTGCTCCAAAAAATGAGGACTAGATTACATTTCCAGGGAAAGGCAAGTATTTTTTCTTATGGGGAACACAATTAATGATGTGTGTGTGGAAAAAAATCCTGTCTTTTTGGCTCCTCTTTTTTTGTACCCTGTATTGTGTTGTGTAGTGAAGCACATTTGTTTTGAGCCTCTCATCATCATCTTATGTGATTGCCTTGTCTGTCCATATCATTTCACTGGGAGCACAAATTGAATTGCTGTCAGAATTGCTCACATGAAAACTTGTGCAGAGATTACACACTGCAAAATTTGGGAACACTGTGGAGGATCACATACGGTAGCTCAAAAACAAAACGTGAGACTGTTTGTGTTATTGACCGTCTAAAATGTCCTCCATGAACATGTCCTCCTCTTTTGCATGCTTTGACAAAAAGCTAGTAAGAAATAAATAGGGACTAGGGAAGAGACTTCAGTATAGTTTATCCACTCCTGCTTTTGTCGTTATAAGTTTTCAGATGTGACAGTGGAATACCAACCATCAGAATAACAACAGGTGCTTTGGTATGTTCAAAATGAAAAGAGATATCCATATTTGTCATCAGAATAGTCTGACCCCCCAAAAAATCATCTCTATGCTGTCCAACCTCCTACAACTTCCCAGCCTGTCTCTCTGCAAGCTAACGCTTTAAAGACTCTTGACTGCACAAGAGCTGATGCTCATGCTGGCAGCAGTTGCCATGGCAACAAATGACTGAAGTGTATCTGTTGCCACCGTTACGCTGAATGCGAAACAGATAAATAAAACGAAAAGGAGGAGGGAAAGTTTGGATTCTGTCTTTCAGAATTGCGCGCCATGTGATTTTACACCATGTGACTTTAATTCACTGAAAATGAATCGACATGAAAGACAAGACATGAAAACAGGCATATTCATGCACAGACCGATGCTACTATTGATTACTGTCAGTGCCACCATGGTTTTATATTGCCACTTTTGATACTTGCAGCTTTTTCTTTGGTTGCAGAATAACGTTTGGCAGGCTGATTAATGAGATTCCTCTGGTCATCGACAATGATGAATCATTCCAGAGAATTAAATCAATCGTTCTGCCATGTATGGTGGCTGTTTCCTTACAGTGCTGGGCAAAGCAGGCAACAGTGGATGGAAATAAATGGTAACTTACTGCTGTATAAATATTTAAACAAGCAAAAGGGCAGATTGGTCTTTAGAATTAATTACCCCGCTCAGAGTAAATATGAACATTAGGGCCGACTCACAATGAGTAGAGGCACCATGCTGGAGTCTATGCAGTATTAATGACTGACAGCAATAGGCTCCTCGCCTCTTTTGGTGGAATATGCTCACTGGACTACAGATGCAAGCCTTGCAGGGTCACTGTTGCTATCAGAAGGAATGTCATTTTAATTCACAGCAATGAGCAATCTTTGTCCGACTCCAAATGAGGGTCCCATGAAGTTGTTACATATTCAGACTATCTCTCAGACAGAGTTGCACCAAATTTCTCTCACTAATACCAGGTATTGGTATTCAAACCAACATGTGTATGCCAGCTACGTTTGGGGTAGTTCTGAAACAATTATATTATTATGTATTTTGTCCAGTGGAGTTGAATGGCCAGATGTTGATGAGAATATTGTAAATATTTTCCATCAGAATTTTAGTAGCAGTGGAAAATGAGAAGGTCACATGCACCTGACTTAAAGTAGCCAACAAAAGTAAGATGAAGACATAAAAACAGTAACCATACAATCCAAGAGTAGTAAGTAACGATTCATCTTCATAGTCTAAATATTGAAGAGACAGGTAGGTGGGACTGTTCACTTTTGGGCGGCCCCCCAAGTTAAACTGTTGTTACTGCCCATGACAACCCTCCAAAAGAAAAAAAAAGGCTCTCGATCCACCCCTGCTCCACTTATGCCCACACGCAGTACACGCATAGCACTTCACGCAGTTAGGTTATAAAAAAAAATTCTCTCTTTCACACACACACACACACACAGTCACTCAGAGCTACCTACTTCATGCCCCTGTGGCTCAGCTGGCATCACTCATGCTCTGTGAGCTGTTACAAAACAAAAGGTCTTCATCCCTCCGACGGCAAACATTACTCACTGCTCTCACAGAGAGGATGCTGTGTGTTACATGTGGTGGGCTGCGCTACTCAATATTTCTGTCTACAGGAAGGACATGTGGACCATTGGCCCTCCTCGACAATACCTAATGTTAAAGTCACCAATTGACAACCTATCAAGTGTCATCGTGATAGCGAAACCATGAGTCCTTGCCTTTTTTCTATTTATCTATAATCTATATTTTGATGTTTCTGATATGAGAGGGTGAATTTTAATGGGTGCCAACTGTGTCCACCAGGGCCTAATTAAGAGACGCTCCATTACATTGTTTCTTTGTTTCATGTTTGTCAGTATGTACTTTGTAGGTCTTTGAGCTTGTTTCTCATCTGCCAACAAGCTGTCAGAGCGCTGATGTATCTCAATCAGTTCTGAGTTGTTGATAAAAAAAAACAAAAAAGAAAAAAAATATATTTTCACTCACTCATTTGACTAAGCTTAGCTGTTTTAGTTTGCTGTGTGCTTTATAGAACGTTTGCCATTTTGTGAGGAGGAGGGGGAGGAACATGGGTCCATCTCTGGGGAGAATGATGTCATTTACCCCCAGGTAAGAGTGTGCTATATAAAGCAGAGCCCTGGAGAGTAATGAGAGGATAAGAGTGGGGGTGGGGGTGGGTGGGGTGCTGAAAACCCTTGGATTGGCACGACAGATGTGACTGAAAATAAACACCACTGGTAAATTATTAATAAACGTATTTATCAAACTCAGATGCACATTAGTGAATGGACACATGCAAAATCTGTAATATAAAAAAAGATGAAAAAGATAAAAAAAAAGCTTTTATATGCATTCACATCCATTGAGCTATAATCATTTTAGACTGACAGATGATCAAACGTATTTCTTAATTGTATGGCTTCCCTCCCTACTTTGTCTTACATCAGTGAGAACATCTTCAAACATGCAAAACATGAATGCTGAGAGATTATTTGTGAGCAATTCACAGGGAAATGGGATGTATTAAATATTAAGACGATATCAAGAATGACTGTTACATAACCCAACCTTATTTTTGCTGAACACTGTCTGGACCTGCTTTTTGTGCCGAACATTCTTCATGGATAAATACAGCTAATCAAGTTCATCCCCTGGCGTGTATCTTTTTTTTTTTTTTTTACCTGTCCTGTCCAGCATTTTAGGTATGCAGAGAGAGATCTGGATTACCTTACAGTGCCAGGGAGATTTGCTCTACAAGAGATGCAGTGTATCATACTCCACCAATTGCACGACTGAACTTTATTATGTATTGTAGTTATTATCGACCGCGTTGGAATGTTGGAATGAGTGATGGAACACGACCGGACAGAAAGGACAGAAAGAAGAGAGAAGGAAGAGAGAAGACAACAATTGACAACAATAACCATGACAGCAACAACAATAACGACAACACAGCAGCCGTATTAGTAACACACACAACGTTATCAACAATATAATCTGATAAGGGGTGGGGTGTTTGTGTTGGTGTTGTGTTTAAGTGTGCCTGTGTGTGTGTGTGTGTGTGTGTATGAAAGCGCCCAGTAGGGAGGCCCCAGTGCCAGCCCCCGGCCCCCCCAGCTCCCCACTGCTGATGAGCCAACTGGCACGCAGCCCGTTACGAGCTCCACCGAACCCTGAGACCCCCAGCCCCGCCCAAGCACCCTGCCCAGACAGAGCCGACCACCCAAGTAGTGAATCTCCCCCCCACACACACACATGCACCCTTGCTTCACAAGTTCCAAGTTGCCACTGTCATTGTGGCAGCAGAGCTAAGAGCACCCGGGACCAGCACTACCCCACCCCACCCTACTCTAGCATGTATCTACCTGCCCTTCTTCATTCATCTTTCACTCAGCTGTCACACACACCGCAAATATGCCTCCTCACTCTCTTCTCAGTTTTCCCTGACTCTGCTCAATTCCATTGCTCTTCACTAGAACCTCTAACTCTCTTTTACTGCCTCCACCCTTCTGCGCCTTCATTTGCCCTGATTGAGCCACCTTTTGTCCTAGTCACAGACTCAAAGAGGAACTCCTTCAGGAGAATGGCTTTGCTCCGCATGTGATGAGGCACTCCATCATGGCAGGGTTGGGCGGTACACGAGGAGGCGTGATGATGGCCTCGTAATGATGGTCTGTTCCATTTATAAGTGTTGGAGAACTTCCATGTTTTGGTTTGTGTGCCTCTTACTAAAGCCTTTCCTTGTTTAATCTGGCAACACAGAGAATTTGAGTTAGTGGGCATAACATGTTTGGGTCAGAACAGTTAATTCTGTACCTGCCATGCTGGATTCAGGAAATGTTACAGAACTTGTAGTTCTGTAAGTAGGGATTATAATATCTTCGTAGTTTCAATACGCATTTCCTGGAAGAACTGGGTAAAGCTCAGTAGAAAAAGTAAAATTTTCACTGCAAGAAACTCTCCATTCAAATCCAGGTAAATATTTATTCACTATTCATGATTTATCGGAAACTTATTCTTCATATATGTTAATTTATATGCTCATGTGTTGTATTTGCATGGACAGCAGACATGCCGTGCACTGCCAACGCGACTGTTCACACTAGCAGTGAATTTGAATCAACTAATTAGAAGGGTACCAACTGAACACTGCCTCCACTTACCAAATGACTTTTTTCCAGTAAGATCCCCAGGCCATTATTTGGAAATTATTACAAAATGACAGCCCCATCACAGAAGTCATGGCATAATATCGCGGTATACATTATATTGAACCTTAATAAGGTAGAGGAGGTCCTTTGTGGAAAGGACTCAGTGCAGTATGACCTGCTACAGAATGAGATAGTGATTGATGCTCTTCAGGATGATACTGTAGTTGTGTCAGCGGCTATGGCCTGAAGAGGGATTTGCAGGCTGGCTAACAGAAGGTGCTATCAGCACTCAATATGTCTTTGTCTCTTGTTTGGCTAATTGCAGCATGGTGCCAGTGTCAGCCCTCTAGCAAGCCAAGGCACACTACACTGATCATTCAGAGTGAATGCAGAATCATAATCTTACATTAGTTTGCGTGGGCTAAAATCTACTGATATTGAATCGCTTCAGTGGCAGTAAAATGCAGTATTATCGTCTGCACAGTTTGTGCAAGCATCAACACAATAATGAAATTCTGTTTAATTATATGCAAATTGTTGTCAGAGATCTTTGAACAGATAAATCTCCACTAAGCCCTTCTTGAACTGCAATGGCTTTTCAGTCACTGAAAGATTTTGTTTTGACTTAAGTAGCACTTTTGCCTCTTATGAAAAAGTGTTTTTTTCTTCCTGCCACTCATTGCTGTGACTTCTTGGCATGTGACACATATAATATAATCAAGTCTCCTCAACCACAGACTCTGCCAGCTTGTTCCAGTGGCCATCCATGAGGAATCATGGGCAGGGAGACAAATCTGTCCAAACTGGACCCATAATCCACACCCACTCTAGCACAACACCACCCACTCACCTTGGGCTTTAATACCAACTCAATTTCAAATGAGCTTCTGGCCATTAGCCATGCAGCGACACAAATGGAGTCTCTTACAATCATTTTCAAATCCATTGTCATAACCCTATCCGGCCCATGCTTTGTTTTGCATACACACAGAGTACTCAATATGATTATAAAGCACAAAAGGTCAAGTCAGTTATTAAAAATAATCTTTCAAATTAGACCGTGACAGTTATATTACTTACTTTACCTAAAGCAAAACAGGAGAGAAAAGACGGATAGAAAATAATGCCACCCAATGAATGAGTTATAAAAGTAAAATCAAACATTGACTGAAGAAATTGCTGCAAGGCATTAAATCATGAGATCGAATCAAGAGTGAACTAATACATTTACTCTTCCAATATCAAATTCAAAGTCTCAAGGGTTACATTAATCAAAGTATTGGTCAAATTGCGTGCAGAGCTGAAATACTGTATAGAGTATATAGGAACTGATTATTTTCTGGCTGACTTGCCAGCTTTGGACAATTTGCTAATTGCAACATCAGTAATCCCAGCAGATTGCAATATAATAATTTGCAATGATGAGGCCAGTCCAGCAGTGTTTTTTAATCTAGCTAAGTGAAAGTGCTAACATTATTCAAAGGTTAAGGTAACTGCAGTTTTATTTGCTTGCCTCCCTTGATCTTGCCCTTTGCCAAGCACATACCTCGTGCTTCTTCCCATTTTCTGGAGCAGAAATGTGGCCCATTGCCTCCCGGCTCCATTCATCTTCTTCCTCTCAGTTTTCTCTGGCTTTTCTTTCTGACTGTTTTTGACTCTGCATTTTCACTCAGGTGGTCCGCCTACGACACGTACGTTTTGCACGTGTCACTTTCGACCGCACCATTTTCATAAAAACAGCAGTGAGTGTGGTATTAGACAACAAGTTGAAATTTACTTTAAACACATATTTATATGTAAATACATATACATTGTGATGTAAATTAGTAAATTATACTTAATCCAATTTCAGGATCAGTCATAGACGTTTGTGTGAGCCCCCCCTGGGGCTTCCCTCCTGACACGGACGGATGTTGAAGATTTAGATTTTCACTTTCTGTTATTACATGTTTATGTGACCACTGTATAGTATACAGTCTACCTCCTTTGAAGTCAGACCTGTCTCTGGGGTCACAGGGGAAATCATGTCTATTTATTTATTAGCCTATCTTGTTTTATTGTGTTAGCCTTTGAATTGGAACATTTATTTTTCCATAGTGGAGCTTAATGAGCTGCCTGGAACTGTGACTGTGTCCACAAAGGACCCAATTAAATTAAACATGAAGACCATCATTCTCTCCCCTCGCTTGTGTGTTTTTGTGATCCCCCCCACCTCCAGAACGGTAGGACGTGGAGAGGGGAACAGTCTGATTCATTTTCTGCTGCCAATTAATTGTAGGTTAAGTATGTCAGACCAGACTCTTTTTTTTGTATGCAGTGGGAAATTAGATTACTTCCTCTTCCATCTGAAGAGAGGACACATATTATTTTAACACAATTTAGGGACTGTACACAAATTATGAGGGGACATTGAATGCAAGAAAATGGGGAGAACTATCTAGTTTTTCTTTTTGGTAAGGGCAGGGCTGTGTGGCTGTTTTGGGAGAGCAGAGGAATATCTTTTTATATTTGAAAACCCTAGATTTATATATCAGCTTGGTCTTATGAGGGCAATAAAATAAACTGTTATAAATTATGTTTCCTCAACAACACTTCTGCCACTCTTTCAATTATTTCTCCTGTCATTTTCAGTTTCTTCAGCATTGTAACAAAGAGTTAAATGTATTATATAAAATGGGCCTATATTATCATTCAAACTCAGCCTTTTGTTATGTTTTTCACACATTTTGAGATTGCTACTTCCATTTCTAATTGTTGCATTGGTCCCTATAATTTTTTGCTCATAATATATTAAGGTTTAAATGTGATGAAACCATCTTTGCGCTACACTTACATTTCTTTGGGGATTCATAGCAGACACCAACACAGTGCTATATTTTGAGAGATTTGGGGGAGGCTGTTGCAGTTTACTTCTAAGTCAAGTGTTGAACCAAAATAAAATGAAAATACCACTTACAAGGATCTTGCAATGTGAAAAATGTAAAAATATGGTCAAATACACCTCCCCACCATAGACATTATTGTACAGTCCCTTAACTCAGCAATTCTGATGCCTATGATAACAGCATATTCATGACCATTCAATGTTCATTATTATCATTATGTCCCGATCCTCTATTCTATTCATTTTTAAGAAGAGCAAAGGATTTTGGTGGCCTCTAAGTATCAGTTAAGGGAGAAATCACCAGTTTATCATCTTTATTTCTATCATTATTTTGCAGTATTTAGACTCATACATGACTGAAAACAACGACTGGAAATGAATCGTCCATATCACTGGCCATATGTTTTCATACATATCAAAGGAAGTACCACATGAATAACTGGAGCAATTAAAACTTTTAGTTTTAGTTTTGTGGTGGGAGGCCAGACTTTATCCTACATGGCTTTTACTTACCAAGGGCATTCAAGCTGAACACCCACACACATCAGTCCACTACAGTGGAGAAGGAGAAGCTACTGGGTTTCATACTGCAGTGCTGAGAGATACAGAGAGAGAGAGAGCCAGAGAGGTGTGGTTGTAGCCGAGTATTTTGTCTTTGTTTTTGTTAATACCTATTGCTTTTTTCATCTAGGAGGCTTTTATGCTCGCTGTGTGCACCCAATACCGCCCTCTGCAACCCCCTGTTCCCCCGGTGATTTCCGGAAACATACATTTTCCTCCCGTTAGCTGCCACTCCACGAGCAGTTGAAATCACACATTAGAGGAGAGCGTGTCTTTAGGTTGCCATAGCAACAGGGTGAGTCATTCTGCTGCAGTCAGTTTAGTCACACTCGCACTGACTGTATGTTACCCTCTCTTCTTTTTTTTCCCCATCTCACCGCCCCTCTGCCTACCCACCCTCCACACGCACACACACACGCACAGTCAGTTATTCTAAAACACAACATAAAGCTGAATTAAAAGGTACAGCCTGTGTGTGTGTGTGTGTGTGTTCGTGTTGGCGCGTGATGGAGCAGGCTGATAAGGGGCGAGCTTTGATTACTTATTTATGGGTCAGGCTAATCAGTAAACCCACAGCTGAGAGGCACACTGTGAAGGAGGCGGGTGGTGTGAGAAGAGAAGGGAGGCAAAAAAGAGGCAGGATGCACCTAATGCTCATTTTCTTCTAAAAACTCTTGTTAGCTCTGATTACGTCAGCACAATTTGCAGAAGTTGCTTTTTTGTGTTTTTGTTTGATTGCCACTACGGGAAGTCGTTTCCTGTTTTCCCTATAATGACGCTGTGCAAGCGTAGAGCTGCATCACGCAACGTTAGCAATTCACCTGTTTTAGAAATCAATCATCTGCTCATCGTCTACTAATACAGAAGTGTATGAGAACCAAACAAATATGGAGGCCACATATGAGCCAATGATTGAAGTTCAGTGTAAATAAACTCTAACTGAAAAGATGTGGTGTTATGTTCTTAATGCGCAGTATTTTTTTTATCTACACACAACCAACTGTAATTATGCAGTGTTGTTGATGATGATTCCCATCTCTACCATTCATCTCACTCACAAGACCCACGTTTTTATTGTAACAGTCAGTGACACAGTAGCAGCAAGTGGTGGACCGATTGTCCGACGAGATGCCAATATAATGCATATCAGCGGCTCTTTGTCTGCTTGTCTTCCACACACACAAACCTGATCACTAGATCTCTTTTGAACCTAGTTCACACCCACATCGAATGCAAAAGTTTCTCCTTGACCTTCATTGTTAACCTTCTCCATTCAGTCTCTGTCTTGCATTGTTGCTATCAGCCCTGGGATAAGTGTAAATGAGAAAAGGAAAAAAAAAAAGATTTCTAGCCAGCTAATTTCCTCTGCAACTTGTCTCCTTCAGCTCATAAAGCCCCGTGTGACCTGCTCAAGTATCGGTATTTTGATAAGGAGGATAATTTGAGTCATTACCCTCCAGTCATGTCCCTGTGGCAGTGCTGACATCAGTGTTGATGTTTTGGATTGCATGTCTCAAGATATGGTGAGTCACTTTTGTCTTTAATTTACGTCAGCCTTGACCCACGTCTCTCCCCGGGTTGTCTTAAGGAGGATTGGCGAGATCAGCGCGGTCACCAGGGTTGGCTAAACACAGGCTGGGCACTCAAGAGTCTTTGTGACATGTTCACAAGTGGGAGATGAAGAATCTCTCCATATGCAGGGTGGAAGGTTGGGAAAAAGTTTCCGCCATCAGAAGCACAACCACATACCGGACTGGTAAGGAAAGCCCCCCAGCACCACATTCATACCGTCTTAAACACGTGTTCACATGTTTCACCTCTTAAATAGCGGTTCTGTCATCAACTGGCAGTTAAATGCATTTGCCGCAAAGATGAAATCGAAATCCTTGAGTATCTAAAAGCGTGGGCAGCATCTTTCACTGAGCTTTAATGAAACATCACGACAGTTGGAGGGGCTTTACAGGCTGGTTAATGAATAAATGATAACTCTCCAGTGTGTGGAATAATGTCTGCATTTGTGTGGGTGGGTTTTTGTCTGTCAACCCGTCATGAAGCGTAGCCACTGTAACAAATATCCCAAAAGCTTCGGTCTGCGTGTAATAACAAAGCTAGGCGGCGGAGAGTTCTCCGTCCCCAGGGAGGTGGAGGGGGGGCGCACACAATGAAGAGCTGGATGACGCAGCTCAGAAAGGAAAGGCTGGGAGGGAGGAATGGATAGAGCAGAATCCTGAACAAGGAGAGGAGGAAGAAAAGGAGGAGGAGGAGGAGGCGGTGGAGAGAGGGAGCGTAGGCAGATTGCGTGGGACGGAGATGCTGCATAATCAGCTTTCTAGGGTTTTCTCCAGCTCTGGTTTTCCCTTTGCTTTCTTTTTTTTTTTTTAAAGGTCTTTTTGTTCCTGACTGATCCCGGCCCATTCATCTCTGTCAGCCCTATATGTGTCCGCCTGCTTGTCTTCTTGTTTTCATCACTGTCTTCCCTTTCTCTATTTCCTTTCTTTCCCTCCTTCTCGCGATGACTCATTTAGCAGCAAAAGTTGAGGCGTGTTGATAGACTTTCCTGTGTACCATTTGTTTGGTTAAGAAATGAAAAATCCCCCCATCTCAGTGGAGATCTATAATCACACGCTACATGTCTAATAAAGCAGAGGGATGTCATTGTTTAGATGAAATTGAAAAGCGCTTTGCTTGTATTTTGCAGATCATAAATAGACAAAAAAATACAGTTTAGCTGTCTATTATATTCCTGTGCATTTCACAGAACGCACAACACTGTAACAGTCAAACCCTACTCAGCTTTATCCTCATGTAATAGACAACTGAGGTACGTCAGCCGAGCCAGCATTATTTGACACTCATCAGCATTCAGCATCACATTTATTTCGTCACATATAAGTGAGAAACAGAACAAACGGCGAATCGTGACCAAAGCGGAACCCGGTGAGTCATCGGCATCTCCCACATGTTTGAACGGCACCTGGAGCTGCTCCTTTTAAAAGGCGATCTGGTGACAGAGAGGAGTGGCAAGGAGTGGAATGCGTGGGTGGAGGGTGGGGGGGGCAGAGGAGCAGGTGGTGGTGCTGCTGCTGCTGAAGGGAGGGAGGGATGGGGTTTTCCTCTCAGAAACATCCCTGAATACCAAGCACCTCCCTGACAGTCGTCTCGTGTGGGAGGCAGAGCGGGCGGGGAGGCGGAGGAGAGGGGCAGGGGATTGCGGAGGCAAATATGCGTTCATTCATGTGCGTACGGTAGACCGTAAACGTGCAGAGCGTGTGGGTGGGTGTGCAAAGCAAGGGCACAGAACAGGGAACACCATCGCCATCAATATTTGTAGTTCCAGGCGGCACGAGTAACCGTTAAGCTGTGAATGGTGCAACCTGAATAAATTAGTATTTACTTTGAGGAGTGGAGTAAATGCGCCAAACTGTAACAACATTTCTTAATATCTATATTCATGTGATTATGCTTTTTGTGGCTTGCCCGTCTGTCTGCAAGAATCCTGCACATGCACAGAAAAGACATATTCCTGAGGTTTGCTCCACAAACTGTAAAGAAAGATCGGGCTCCACAACAGCACTCCCTATTACAAGCCAAAACCTTTGTGACAAACAAATTTAAACTAATTATCAAAATGAGTTTGTCAGCATACAATAAAAGCTACGCCTCCCAAGACCGCTCGCCAACACATAAGCTATGCACCAAAGCTCTTCTCGTGTCACTGTTCCCTCTTCCTGGCTGTAATCTCTGCTGTCTGACTGCTGTTAGCACAGACGTCGCAGTGCCTCGACTCGCTCGTGGACCTCTTTTGTCAAGCCTTGTCATTGAACCCACGACAGTTGGGCGCTTGTGTGTTTATTGACAGAAAAATTTTATGAACAATGATACCGGATTTTAGATTAGCTTTTGAGGTCTAGCATTCGGTAAGAGCATCTGCATAATGTCCATGCAACTTTTATCTTATAATGACTCAGAGGATGCATGGAGGTTTTCATTCTCCTCTACATCGGTATTTTCACAGAGACACGGACATGGATATGTAAACAACCCTCAAACGATGTTTCGCTGGATTTGCCACACTGCACAGACAATGACGTTGCTTCACATAATGAAGGAAACCCCCTTTCTCCAGTCTCCCAGCGGGCTGACTGCTGAGATGCCTGGCTCAGCGATTGGCTGAGAGACAGTGAAGAGTCATGGGGGCAAGGCTCGGGATGATGTAAAAGAATGAAATGCAGTAGAGCGAGACGGTCTGAATCCATGGCTCTCCCCCTGTTTTTCCGAAAAAACCTCAGCGTCAGATTCAACCAATGCCCCCACTGAGCGCTGTATACACCCAGCTTGATCAGACAGCACTGTTCACCCTAAAGTTCATCAGTATAATGTACACATGTACAAAGTGATGTGTCTTAAATCAGTAGACGGACATTTTCCTCACAGAGCACAGTGCATTTGCTGTTATGACAACTGGGTTTTTCCAAGTTACAAAACGACATTGAAATGATACGCCTTGAGGCAGGGAAACACACACTGTGCCTCTCAAGTATGCTGAATGTCTGCGTATTTTCACTTCACTTCTTTGTTACATGCTTGCCACCTGCGCTTGTCATTTTTCTCCTCTGCATTGGGGGCAGCAGTCCCCACTCTCCTGCAGCCTCCATGCAGTTTGCCTCACCTTGACTTTGCTATATCACTTTTATTGGGGGATTGGCTTTATCGCAGACTAGGATTAGTTGATCTGTATTGAGGCTTTGTATTAAACTGGATCGGTCTGTTTTGATCCCTTCCTGTCCAACTCAATTTGATAGGGATGTATTTCAGACAGATGCAGGAGTAACCAGTATGCGTTTGTAGAGTAAGTACAGTATGTGAAATGAATAAGGAATTTAACTGTAAAGATGGGAAAACACTCAGAAGAATTTAGGCACGGTGGGAGCCGAGAGAACAATGACAAACAGGAACACACAACACAGTTGTGAATTTTGACGTCATGTATTGAACAGGCTATAAAAGATGGACCCCAAGTTACAGTATTGATCTAAATAAAAAATACTCCAAAAACAAACTATGCACACATAAATAATAAAGACCCAGATATAAATTGTCTGTCTGAGTCTCAGTTCTCTCTCTCATTCTTGTGTGAGGCCGATATGAGATTGACTTTTGTGATAGCTGTATGCGTGTGTACTGTTATATCTTACCACACTTAACGCAGATGTGGAAACCTTGAGTGTTCTTTAGTTCAGAGCCTCTTTGTTGCAGGAATCAGATGCTGTTTCAGGTGGGTTGGGCTCCCCATGCATCACTGGAAAAAGTCTTTCTCTGGATATCTCTGAAATTGTCTCTGAGAACTCCTCTGATGGCTCTAAGATCTCTTATACCATCTCAGTCTCCATAGCACTCCATCAAAATCCATTAAATGCAGACATAAGAATAAGGACAAGATAAAATTAACCTATGTGCAAATTATATAAACAGTTCTGATCATAGAAAAAACTAATTAAATCAGCTCAATGCTGAGTTACCAACCTCTGTAACCCCCTATAACATAGTGCTCATAATTTCATTCAGAGCCAAACTAAATAATTAATTATGTGGTAGAGCTAATTTAGATTTACTTTTAGATATTTCAAACGCTCAATTCAAGTTAAGGTACAAAGTAGAAAACACAAATAACAACATAAAACTAGTCACTATTGTATGTTTGAAATATTTTTAAACCCATGTACACTCAAGGAAACAAGTGCTAAAAGCTGGATTCACTAGAAAACAAACCTCAAGATGCAGCAATCAGCACATTTAAGCTAGCAGACTTTTAGCACTAATTGCGTTTAGCATTAGTCAACTGAATTTAACATAGCGAAAATTAGCATGAAGCTAGCGGTCACTTTCTCCAGTTAAATTAGATTAGATTAACTTTATTAACCACAGAATAGGAGTTGTTTTACCTCACCAGTTCAATGAACTAGCACATTAGTTTGGAAAAGGGCATCAGGCCTCAGTTCACAGACAGGAACAGAACGGCGTTCTCTGCTGTGTTATAGTTAAAATACGGTATAAATCAAACCATGCAAAGACAGCTTTGACTTAAAATGAGTTACTCCACAGTTAACCGAATTTCTCGCTACTTCAACAAACGTGCTTTTCTCACATCACGGGTTCGCCCAAGACTGACATTTTGACCTTTCACCTACACTAGCATGTCCAGTTAGTGAGCAGTCGGGAGGCGGGCTGAAGTATTTGATTGGCTAACGGGAAATTGAACTTATTGGTTTCTTGTCAAGTTTATCAACAACACTTTATTTTTAACAGTCACGCTGCCTGAAACGTCTGCTTGTAACGTGAATGTTGCTTTCAGGTAAAACTGTATGATCTTGATTTATTTTCTGTTATTGCTAATTTAACTCTCAGCAACACAAAGATCTTCTTTTACTGTACACAGTGCTCAAACCCACGCATTTATTCACAGCTAAGCCTTGCCAGTAATTCTTGCATTAGTTATTGCACCCTTTGTTAGGTGTTACATCTTGTTCATTAAATCTCAGAATTTAAAACGTTGTGTTTTCTTCCCCATGACGAAGATGTGTTTGAGGTTGTTTAGACAGTGGGAAGGCAGTTTGTTGACCAGAGAGCACATTCACAACTATGAACACCTGATTTCTCATGATGTCGGAAAACATGTTTTGGGATTAACTATTAGACCAGTGTTAAATCATTTAAATTTTTACTTCCAATTGTTATAATCAAATTATGTCTTCCACTGTGAGTAATATCAAAACAAGCACCTTGCAGGATAAAGCAGCATCATAATAAGACTATTTTACTACTGGCTGTTTGCTCAACTTTGGCCCTCTGTTTCATGGTATAGACCAGGGAGATAGATTATCAAGTGTGAAGAGGGCTAACATTTGACATGTTCCCTTTGTAGATCACAGGCTGGATTTGGATTTTCTCTCCAGTTAATTTGGAGGACATGGAAACGAGAGGCAAAAAATCAATAGGAGCCTAAGCAACAGAGAAAAATGAAATGAGGTCCATGAGAGGGAACCTTACCTGCGTTCCATTCCCACGCCTTGATTAACAACCATTCCCTTGGAATAAGGGCAAATGAGAACAGATTTTTTTTTTCTTCATTCATTTATTCACAGATTGAAAAACAACCCTAAAATAACATTTTTTTTATGATTTGGTCCCTCAAGGCTCAATAGATTTGGATCAACAAAAGCAAAGTTGTTAAGAAAGCTCGCCTTTTTTCTTTGAGAAATTAAGCAGTTTACTAACAAGCAAGGAATACAGAAATACTTCTACTTTCAAAGAGATAAATCTCACAAAATCTCATCAGTTACAGCATCCTAGCATGACTTTTAAAAGTTGATTCCATAAAATACAAAATTTCTAGTCATACCAATGTTTTGACCTCTGCCTTTAACAAATGAGCATTAACTATGGACTTATTTTGTAACGCAAGTCTGAGAAAACATGAAGATTTGTACTAAAATGTTAACTCTCATGCAGACCTACACACAGCTATGCATCAATGCTTTTGACAGGCTACTGGTTAGTATACAAACACCATTTACCACAGTGTCTCCAGTTATACAGTATCTGTCTAAACCTAATAAAGGACACTGATTTAGTCTAGCTCCTGTGACGTTGTGCTTTTATACACAGCAAAGTTGAATCTCTGTACAAATGTACTGACTAATAATCGACCATTATGGCCATTTCTTTTGAATTGTTATTGTTACTGTACTGTCTTCATCTCATATTGACTCAGTTCTGAAACAATTTGACTTTTGATCTGTCGGAAATGCAGCTGTCTTCCTCTTTTCCCAGAACTGCCAGAACTTGCTGAGTAATTACTATCATCAAGGAAGCATCGGTTCTATCATATCCAAGAGGGGGATTGCTGATATTTTATTTCCTTCCTGCTGATTAGTGCTGTTGTAAAAGGAATTTTTTATGGCTCAATATTGGCGTGAAGTTGTGGCTGATCAGGGTAATGGTTCAGTGTGTATCTGAGGGGATGGCATAAAAGGAAGCAGAGAGTAAAAAGGAAAAAAAAAACCACTATCCTCTTTACTGTTATTTGTGTTCACCTCTTTTCATCTCAGTCATTGTTCCCCTAATGAGGAATGCAGGTTCTGCCTCAGAGGCCACTTAGCCACAAGAGGAGACTACTGCCACGCAGCAGAGGATGATCTAATCTCGGCAGCCTGGAAAGGAGCACCACCATTGCACCCAAACAAAGCAAGGAGGATAATGTTTTTCCTCTCAAATTTCTATTCACTTCTTTCAATTTGCTGCATTGGTAGCAGCCTCAAAGAATGAGGTAGGGAGATAGGATGAAAAGAGGACTTCCCTTCTCTTGTTTTGATTAATATTCCGCAACATCTTCAACAGCGGCTCCCAGCACAAGAAGCACTGCACAAGGAAGAGAAGGAAAAGCCCAACAGCCCCTCTGAGAATAGATGAGCGAATCTGGGTTACAATCAACTGCCTTCTGCTACCCCCCCGCCAACGGACATAATCTGCTGATGTGGTTTCCTTTGAATGGCAGTACTGATGTGTTTGAAACACACAGAGGGAGCCAAATAAGAGAAAAAATAAAGTGGACTTAACAACAAATAATGTCTTTGTTCAGTTTGGTTTTATAAGCTGGCAGGAAGTGAAGTCCTAGGCCCCAGAGGGAGGCATCAACTGCACTGTCAACTTTCTCAGGAGACGAGGGAAGAGAAGGAAAACAAGAATGTCAGATGTGGACAAATAAAGCCTGTTCTGGGAGCCCTATGCACAAGAAAGCATGCCTTTCTTATAAATTCAATAAACACCAAAGGTTTGGGAGGGCAGCCATCCTGTCTAATAGCTTTAATGTAACTGTCCACCCCATGGCTGTAGACTGAGCTTGTGCTAGTGTTAGTGATGCCCAGAGCTACTCTTACGGAGTATGAGTAGGCTACTATAAGAGTAGCTCATGGAGTCATAGATTATTGGCCAATCTGTGACTGATAAAGAGTTGTCACAGGGTGCTAGTGGTTGTCTGGTTTGATTCAGTCTGTTGGTGGAGAAACCTGTATTTTTTCAAACTGGCCACAAGGTCAGCTTTCATTGTCATTCAAGCAATGCAGACGTACAAAAATATATAACAACTCATTTAACAAACTTAAAGAAAAACAAGACATTTGTCAGTTTCAGTCAAAAACAACAATCATGGCCACTCAGACACTCACTGAGTATAATCAAGACATCTTCTGTTTTAAAAGAAGTTCTGGGAGAAACTTTTCTGGCCCTAATTTGTCTTGTCCAACGATCTAAACCAGTGGTTCCTGGCCTTTTTTTCTTTCGGTCCCTTAAAATTAAACAATGCCTACTTGTGATCCCAAATGATCTGCCTGGTTTTTAGACCTTGACATGTGAAACAACTGACCAATTAGAGCTTTGTATGTGGGGCAAAGAGTGGTCATGTTGACTGAAAATAGCAATGGCGGGAAAGGTATATCACAGACTCCTTCTTCATTAGGTCAGAACCAAACAAAATATCTATAATTTTCTGTCAAAGAAATACATTTTTACTTTCTATCTTAGTTCGTATTATGTAAGCAGCCTCTTCCATATTTGGGGTCGACATCACGGTAAAGTCTGCCTCAAATACTTTTGATTAATAATGAATTCAAATGCATGATAAAACTACTTATCTACCAGTAATGTATGATCTCAGGGCTGGTAGGATCTGTAGCTTTCTCCATGTAGCACCTGGTTTCACAGTGGATCAACGAGTTTCACGGCCAAACCAGCCCTCAGCTTCCCTTATTCTTACTGGAGAGCAGAGACAAGAATAACAGCAGTAGAGACATGAAAACAGAGACTAAATAGACTACAGACACAGAAAAAAACAATGGACAAACAGTTATTACTAAAACCATTATCTTTATGTTAGTTCTGTTAATCTATTATTTTGAATTCTATCAGTGTTTTTCAATGAACTATAAAATGGAAACATTGAACAGTTTTGTAATGTCAACAGGCATAAACAGAGACTGGATGCATTTCTAGTGGATCAACTCTATCTAGCATTATCTGAGAATAACTGATTAATTATGGACTGACATAAAGCATACTTTCCATTGTTTCTTTATGGGTCTGGATCACATCATTCAAAGCTGTACACAGAGAGACATTTAAACGGAGGCAAGACAAATCAAACATATGAATTAGTAGGAGTGAGGCTGACAAGGTTCGAGGACGACTGGAGCCCTGCTACACCGGGCTATGGTCTGGAGAGGCGTGTGTGGCTGTCACCGTCACACACTCAGTGGCTGTGTCCCTGGTCCTGCGAAGGCCCATGTATAGCCTCTCATCCAGGTTAGCAGTCAGTTTGTCTGTGAGCTCTGCTGTGATGGTTTGCGGGCCGTAGCCTGGGGAGTCGGGCAGCTGAGGGGGCGAGCGCTCGTCCGGAGGCTCGGGAGGGAGTCCTGACTGTTTGCTGTCCTCCTGAGGATCAGGGTGCTCACTCAGCCCTTCATCTTTCTCTGATGTGGACGGATGAGGAGAAGAGGAAGTGTGGTCCTCTCTGACACTGATATCCTGCTCCCTATGCTTGCTGCCATCCTCAATAGTTTCAGGCTCTACCTTGGGTGTATCAGGAGTGCTGCCGGTCCCATCGCTGGTCTCCTCATCAGGACCACTGACGATGCGGGGCAGGGTGCTGTGGTAGCTTGTGTCCAGTGGGTAGTTTACACTCTCACCCCTCCGTAACGGGGTCCGCTGTCTCTCAAAGGAGGACTGGAAGTGTCTGACACCTGGGTCGCTCCACTGCTTGTGCCGCTGCCACTGTTTGCGGAGGTGGATTCGGGACCTGTGTTTCCTTAGCTGTGACTCCTGCTGATCAAACTGAGGGTCATGGCGGAGAAACTCGTGGAACAGCGCGTCTGTCTTCTCGTCTATGCTGTAGTCTCGTCGATGCAGGGTTGGCGGTTGAGGCGAAGGCTGCGTAGCTTCTCGTGGTGTCAGCATCTGACCATATGGAAACCAGCTCAGTGAACTAGCACCTGTTTCTATGGAAACTCCTCCACTGGCACCCAACAACAACTCATCTTCTGGCTCCTCCTCATAGAGATGAGACTCAAAGCTGTCACCGATGGTGCCAGCTCGCCCTGCATTGGTGAAGTGGTGCCTTTTCTCATGGGCAGTCCTGTCCTTTGGGCTGCCGCTGATGCTGCTGCTCCCAAATAGTCGCAGGTCCTCTGGACCTCGAGATGGAGCCTCTATCGATGCATAGCCACTGTCCATCTGCAGCAGTTTACGAGTCCCTGTTTCTCCATCACTGCCCCCTCGCTCTGATTCTGTGCTTTCCTGTTTCCTCTTTTTTCCCTCCTTCATCCCCCATCTCTCATCGATATACATCAAAAAGCCCTTGTCATCCTCTCCCCCCTCTGCCTCATCCCCTAAATCCTGGGACGGGTAGCTCGGGAGCCCTCCTCTTTCTGTCTCAGTGCGTCCACCCAGTGAACACACACTGTCAGCATCACTGCAGACAGAGTTTTTGTCATTATTGCTGCTCTGATCAGAGGCAGCATACTGTTCCAGTGATGCACGAAGGGTCCAGATGTCTCTGTAAAGTGACTGGGGGTCTTGGAGATCTAGTGGGTCCAAGGGGTCAGCACCTTCCCCTCTTGCTAGGTTCAGTGCTTCATCTTGGGGATCAGGGGACAGGCCAATTACCCCTGGTCCTCCATGGCTGCAGCGGGGCTCCACCATCACCTCTACCTCTACCCTGTAGTGTGCACACAGGCATGAAGAGACAAGATAAAATGGAAGAAATGAGGAGAGAAGGGAGGGGATAAACACAGACATGCAAAACAAGTGTCAGCATCAGAGCATTTACCTAAATAACACATTCATCTGAGACATGGCTGTGTTCACAGTGCACAGAATGATTTTTATGACTGGCAATGGCTGTTATTGCATGTCCTTGAACTCAGCTGAATAATGAAAACAAGGGTGCTCTGAATTCTCAGAAATATCCTGCTTTGACTTGAGGCAGAAAATTTAAAGAATGCATACTGCACTGATCGTCACTGGAGCAATATCAGTGGCAATAAACTGTGAGGATCATCAAATTTCTTAGTTCACGGCAGCTAACCAGAAATTGCTTTTATTTTCAATGACAAATATCTGCAAACCTGTAAGGAAATAATGTTTTTTTAAAATATAATATTCAGAAAAAGAAAATAAATCATTACATAAGAAGTTTATTCTGTTGCACAATCTAATATTTTTCAAAATCTGCATTACTAAATTGCAAACTTAAAATAACAAAATGGCAGTGACCCTGGTACTTTTGCAGACATTATGACATTATCAGATCATGTCAGCGATGGAATGGTTTCCTATGCCAGATATAAACCCTGCATGCCAATTCTCCACTTCACTCTGCTAAAAAAAGTGCACTCTGGGAATCCCCTACATCTGGCTTTGAATCATGAAATTGGTTTTGAAAGAACTCTTGCTTAAAGGGATCTCATTACATATAAATCAGACTGCGGTTAAATAGTATTTACAGTCAGTCAGCATGGAGTGTCTTAATCTAATTAAATGTCATAGCTAAACAATTAGTTTAAAAATGTAGAGGACAATTTTTAAACATAACTTTCTGTATTTTTCAGGGACATACAGTTAAAATAACGTGGCACTGACATTTCTCATTTGATCATCCTGTGGCCATGCTCAACTGGCATGGTAAAACAACTACTACATTTTTTGTAACGCCATTTCACCTACAAGCGCGCTCTTACGTTGGGGCAAAGTGGTGGAGAATCATGTCCTACTTGTAAGTCATTACCATACATTTTCTGGCTGCTGTAAAGAAATGAGTGCAAGGCAGCAAAGCAGTGGACTGGATGAATGGCAAGGGAATTAAAGATACCTGCCGAGGGAGGGTGGTGGTGTAGAAGGAGGTGAGAGGAGGCGTGTGGTGGGCTGGCTAGGACAGAAGGTGATGTCCTGGGTGCGGGCGATGTACTGGATGAGGTCTATGTGGTGTGCATCATTGTCGTCCTGGTCCATGCTCTCGCTGGCGGCTCGCTGCCGCTGGAACTGCCTCCTCTTCGGAGAGCCTGGCTCACGCCAAACATGGGGAGAGAGCAGTGAGTTATGGTGTTGGTGTAACAGCAGGCAGGAGTGGAGTGACACTTAATTCAGGGGAAAGCTTCCATCAACTGTTGAGTTCTCTGAGGAGGATTTTGTGATCTTTTTTTTGGCCCACTGGTATGACAGAAGACTTGAGCAAGGGAAAGAGCAGTGAGAAGTGTGTGTATATAGGATGAAGGGGATCGGCAGGGAGGATTCACTCAGGGGCTCAAATTGACTTGGAAAGACCAATCTTTGCGTCACTGAGCCATCTGTCTTGTATATGTGTGTGTCTGTGTGTATATCCGTCTCTTTGCAGCCAAGTGGCATCTCACAGTTGGTTGCTGGAGCCCCCTGCTTCACCATTGTCTATTTACCATGAGAGAATTTTGCCAAAAACACTAAACACACAAATACATAGAAAAAGTACACCCAAGGAGGAAATTACAAACAGTATAACTTTTTTCCCCAGTTAGAATTGTGATGAACATCAAAGAAATGCTTCACTCCTTTGCTGCATTGGCACAGATTGTTTCTAAAAATATGACAGAAATACACTTTACACCATCAAGGATCCATTACCTCTGGTGTCCAGACTTGAGGCTCTCTGGCTGCTGTCCAGCTTCCATTTCTTGATCTTGAAGTAGGGACTGGCCCCCTCTAGACTAGCATGGCGCCGCAGTTTAGTAAAGAATTGCAGCACGGGCCCCTGGCTTCCCACAGCACTGCCAGCAGGAGGGGCACTGCCGCCCACCGCGGCCCCTTCTCCAACACTGGCACTGCTGCCTCTGCCCCTGAGCCCTGCTCCCATCATCTCCATCTGAGCAGAGAGAAAAACGTGGTCAGAAAGAAAACTTGCCAAGACCAGGGGTCTGTTTTTAATCCTCTCTGACAGTGAGGTTCCACACAGACTTCCTTGTTTACCCATCAGCCATCACTTTTGTTGGTCCTTCCTCAGGCTCTGTGACCCTTTAGTGTCTGTGTGGATAACTCACTGGTTGGCTGGCTGGTTGGTGTACTGACAGACTGACTTAAGAAAATTCATAACTTGAATAATTCCACAAACTTCATGCTGACCTGGATACTACTCTTGCGCATTAGTATCTAGGTCAACATAAAGCTCTTGCGGATGATTCAAATGCACATGAGGCATTAGCACTCATGGTTTTTTAATATGCCGATGAACAGTGAAAGAAAATCACTGTGACATGCCAAAATTTCTTTACAATAATTGTGTAAATTAGTTATTAGCTGATGTGAAATATTGTATTGTGGCGTTAACTTACAGAGCTGGTGCTTGGCTCTTTCGTGTTGAGCGCTATAGTGTTCTCGCTGAAGCTGGTGTCCACCACAGAGTTCAGAGCATCTCCAGGGAGAGCACAGCTGGGATTGACACTCAGGCTGGTTAATGCTGTTTGTGGAAGGGGGCACAGCATTGGCTGTAGGAAGGAACACATAAAAGTACACTTTTGCCCCTTTTGAAACATTTTTTTAACCACACCTGTTTTCTGTAAATAAATCCATTAATAAATCCCGCTATGCACAATCTACAGTCACAGTCTATTGTACTGCAACAACTACTCTGCAAAGTGCAGAATGTTTTCATATTTAGATAAAGTACAAAGAAAAGTTTTCCGGTCCAGATTCCCTGCCCAGCTGACAGCCCATTACCAGTGACTGAGCAGGCTCGCCTAAATGGGAAATCAATGTGCTGGGCCTGTTAAAATGAGCAGGCAAAGAGTTCCCTGATCCCTGTGTTTGGTTACATTAGGCTGGTACATTTTCTTGCTCTGGCCCAAGTGATTGATGTTTTACTTGACCCCGTTCAAGACTAATGATGCATCCGGACTAATAGCAGGTCAAGGGTGTCACCTGGAAGATGGAAAGTGCTGACTTGGCGACAGGGCGTGTTGTCATGGTGATGGTGTTTTCGGCCGACTCGCACTCATGGATGGTGACTATCTTAAGGGCCGGGGGAGGGATGTGGAGGTGTGTGAGGCGGGCGTTCTTCAGGTGGTGAAAGTCACCCTCTGTCAGCGTGTACCTGCGGTGCAGAACAGGTCCAATAAAAAGCTAGAAAATCTGTGCAAGATGAGACATTGGTTGCATACATTTGATGTCTTATCATTGCGCAAGAAACGATGAGCACAGGGGAAATATGCCACTGCAAACCCATCACAGCTACCCATGATTCTGCATTCGGCCCTATAGAATAATTTCTTTGGAAGAATTTGCATATCAGGCACAGGGCTTTAACAGAAAAGTAGGGCAGCGAAATAATGAGAATGGGTGAGAGCTCTTTGTGTCCGCATCATACATAATGCATTCTGAATTATTTCTCAATGCTAAACATACCAGTGAGGTGGACACAGTCAAATATGTACATCCTTTGATCTCAGACAGCAGTAAAACTAGAGTGCATAGACATTAATGAGAGTTTAACAATGAATAAAAAGCAGAGATTTGTAGGCCCCTGTGTGTGAGTTGGCTTTCTGACCTGCGGCCCTTCTCCTGGGCCTTCTTGCCATGATCAAAGAGTGCAGCCTCATTGAAGGAGACGCGACGGCCTGTGGTGCCCGTGGAGAGGAAGCGCTCTGTCTCTTGGTCGTGAGTGCTGGCTGTTGACAGGCAGTCTGACTCATCCACCCTGATGGTGATTTCTACCCAGAGAAACAAAGGGGAAAAAAAGAAGAGACGGACAATTAAGTAGATGGATTGATGGAGGAAGAGCAAGAGGTGATGGCAATGAAATATTGAAGTGCAATTTGTTGTTCAGTGATTCATTTAATTAATCTAAAGTAGGTAAGTGCATCCAGCAGTTTTATAAAACTATCTCTGTGGATCTGAGATCAAAACGTCTGTGGGTCACTTTGTCTTGAAATGTCTTAGCAACATTCATGGTTCCAAGAGGGTGGATTCTACTGACTGTTGATCTCCTGACTCCCCACCAAATGCTCACAATTTTCACTTATCCAGGGTTAAGGTGAAATATTGCATCTGTGATACATGTGTGAACATTTATGTTTTGCACCACATTTCGCAATAAACATTGATAGTTTCCAGACAATGAATCCTACTGACTATTTTTTGTACTGTCACCATGAGGTTGATATTTACTGTGTTATGTGAAATATCTCAACAACTATCCGATGGATTACCCTGGGCAACACACATGAATTTTTCCCTTGTAATGAAAGATAATAATTCCGGTCATCTTCTGACTTGTTTTTTTCATGTGACCAGAATTTGGATTATGACCAAATACCCACAAAACTGACTTCCTAACATATACTCTATGTGTGGCGCTAATTAGTGAAAGGTGGCATGCTAACACACTAAATGAAGGTGTGGAACATGATAATCCTTTTACTTGAATATTTTTCAGAAAAGTGAACCCTCACTTGCATATTACTGCATAACACAGTCTGTATAACTGAAGTCAAACAACTGATGTTCAGACAATGTCATAAAGAATGAGCATGGCAATACGGCAGAGCGCTGACTGCAAAACTTAAAACAAAAAAAGGCTTACAAAAGCAGTTTAATGCCAAACTGATGCTGCCTTCTAATAAATGAATTTCATTGGAGACAGAGTGCAGTCACTGGTCCCAAAATGTTGAAATGTGTTCCAGGAATGATATGGCTACTTAAACTAATTGGGTCAAGATCACAATATTTTAATGGATTAGACGTTACACATTTGTGCTGATGCTTTAAGAATACCTCTGCTTCCATCAATTCTGTCCCTTCATCTCCCAGCCTCCCTGTCTCCATTACTCCTCCCTCTCTCAGTTACTCGTCTCTTTATCTGTCTCTCTATCCCTGCATCGCTTTCTCTTTGTCCATTTCCCTCTTACCATGGGTGGGCTGAGACTCCTCCATGTAAGTGGTGGTGGTTTTTTCAGGATCATCGCTGGACCTTGGGCACACAGAAACATTCAGATCAATGCCGGGACAGGATCACCCCTGAAGTCTGTCTTTCATCTGGTGGATACCACTGATGGGGGCAGCCACATGTGTAACCACAGGGATCAGCTGCACTACTATTTGACCTTTCTGTTCATGAGGAGTTTTCAGAGAAATACATGTCAACAGTTTAAAAAATCGACACTGACTGAATGTTCACGATGCAGTTTGTCTAAATAGCGGCCTGCCTGGCTATATAATCAGTGAGGGCCTAAATCATTGCCAGTAACTTGATAACCTTCAGGGCCAGGGCACCTCTTGACCTGATAAAGCATGTTGCTTCAATTGGACGGATGTTTCCACACATCTTCAAAATGCACAGTAACATCATAAGTCAGTCATGTTGTTTAGGGAAGGGAGTGTATGTTATTCTTTTAATATTCTTTGTTGTAAATCCTACTGTTTTAACATCCATTACAGCTGCAGATCCTCCATAGTGCTACTTAAATCTCATACCCAGGATTTACTTGATGACACAAAATAACAAAACTATGGTAAGAAACCTCTTTCCAGTCATTTTTCTCCATCTGATTTCTTTGTGCAGAGATATGAGTTTTGTGTGTGTGTGTCTGTGTGTGTCTGCGCTTATGCATGTGTGTCTGTACTGTATGTGTGGGTGTGAAGTGACTTGAGGGATTTCTCTGTCCACCCAGATCTGTGCTTCTTCTTGCCTTTCATTTCCTCTGTGGCTACCGCTTCCCCATACCTTGTATGTGAGTTTTAGTTTGTGTATGTGTGTGTGTGTGTGTGTGTGTGTGTGTGTGTATTCGCTGTGTGCACACGGGGCTGGGTTGAGACGCGAGATTAATCACCGCCGATGGCTGCTATGAAATCTCATTACACTCATCATTTGTACCAGTCTGCCCGATTCTCCTCCTGCTCTCCCCCGGCAAGCCTTGCTTTCACGGCTCAGCCTCAGTGCTCTCTGTTTATCTGCATCTAGCTGGGGCGCTCTCACATATTCAAGTGTACGTACTGATGCGTGCCTCTGTAGAGAGGGACAAAGCAACTCAAGGGTAGCCCGTGTTACTGCTGAATGAACACAGATGTATCAGAAATAAATGAGCATGAATATTGAATGTGCTTCCACCAAGGTGTTTTCATGACAGCCCCACAGGGGGTCCTGACACTCAAATTGCACACACTTTTAATGGGTTAATGCACTGTCCTGAGCTGCTTTAACATGCTTACATGAGTAGGGTTAAAGTGATTTCCCCTAACACTTACTGCAAATCAGCTTTCTTTTTCTCATTCAGTGGAATAATACTGAAGATGGGTTTGGGATTGGGTGGAGTAAACAGGAAGTAGTTAACTTCATTTGCCATTGCAATGACTTTTATCTGTACACATTCAATATCAGTACCAGTCTGTCTTTAAATAGCAGTTGCAAGTGAGCTCAGGAAGAGTAGTCTCTACGAAGAGTAGACCCACCAGGTAATGTAATACAATATATTATAATGAAAAGCAATACAACACTGCTGCATTCTGTAGCCTCAAAATAACCATCGAGCTGAATGAACACCTCTGTGGCACAGTGTCATCAAAATCTGCACATTACAGACCTCCTATAATTATCATTCATATCAGGGCCCTTGTTATTAACTGTACACCCCTTATATTAGTCTCATCTGTTGGTACCTCATGTTGTTTTGGAGTTCATGTACCACTCGATACTTCATATGTCACTCTGGATTAGGGTATCAGGTGAATTGCTAAACCACTAAATGAAATACGTGATTTTTGCATCGCACCTGTCACAGCATTGCCCTCCTCGACAGCACCGACGGCAGGTGATTAGGACGACAGAGATGAAGATCAGCGTTCCTACCAGGAAGATGGAGAGGATCACCAGGAGGAGCACATAGCCATCTTGCTGCTCCTCTGTCTTGAATGGGATCTCCTGAAGTGAGAGCAAGAGAGACATGGATGGAAGGAGATAGATAGATAGATAGATAGATAGATAGATGACTGATTGTGACTTAATGCTTCAAACAGGAACAGTAGGTGTCTTCATGTGCTGACTTTGGACAATATGTATGCTAAAGAGTGAGAAAGCACAAGAAAAAGCTTCCCACACTCACTGAAACAACTCACTGATGATTAATGCAACACCTCTCGGATGCTACCCAGCCCAGTTATGAAAAATATTGAAAGATTCATTTTGACTGAGAAGCAGAGGTAAAACTTTTTTAATAACATTCACTAACATAACATGGATATGCGATCCATATACTCATACCTGATGGTAGCAACATGGGATGCCTGACACCTCAACAGTAGACAAGAGTCTGTTTAAAAGATTGATTTTTTTCCCACTGGATGGGTGGCCTGCCAAAAATGAATCTATAAAATGCAATTAATCAATAAGTACCAGGACTATTAACCTGTCTACAGTGTACCTTAAGCTGCTAAGGAATGCTCTCACAAGGAGGACTGCAGCTGAGTGAATTAATGACACAAGGAGCCCTGGTAGAGGCTCTATAATACCTTATTTCCATTGCTACAGACAAGATCACTCGGTAACATTTCTTATCAAAAGAAACTCTTTCCCTCTGCATTACAAAGACAAACTTCATTAAACCCATTCATTATTTTCAGTTTCAACTCCTTGAAAAAAAAAGCAGTACTCATGGTTAGTTGTTAACTATTATCTAGTTAGTAGGTAGGAATCAGAGTTTATTATGAAAAACCAGACTTGATTCATTACATCCGCCAAGTAAGTTATTACTTTATTTTTGTCATTCATTTGCAACTCATTTTTGTTTGTTAAGAGGATTACAAAAGTTATGGAGGAATTTTGATCTTAGAAACAATTACATTCTTGGAGTGATCTGGATCGCTATCTGGATCCAGAAACTTTTTGGAGGATCCTATCCATTGCGAAATAGGGCAAAGTTTCACATTTCAGATACATTTCCATAAATGCATAATGATTTGAAATAAGAAATGTGGGGCTATCTCAGTCCTCCCAAGAAAATATTATTAATTCTAATTAAATAATATTAATTAAAATGTAATATCCACTACATTGCATGAGAAAATGCTTTCACAAATGTTATGTAGAGAAGATTTTTAATGATCTGTGGAGAAATATACATGATAGGAGACATTTTAGGTAAAATTCTAATTTTGAGGAAATGTTCAGTCTTGGTGGTCTGCGCTTTCTAGTTAGGAAATCAATTAGGGAATGACTAAAAAAAAGAATATGGTCAAAACAATTCTTAAAATAACAGAGAACAAATACCCAATTCGATCCAGTATCAATGTAAGTTATATATGGGTTATATACTGTATGTATTCTATTTCCCACTGTTGACCCAAATTAATTTCATTATTTTAGTTAGATATATGTATCTTTAGAAAGATTTATTTACATTGATGAACACATTCATATGCTCTTTGCACTATGAATAAAGATGTGAAATTTATAACCACTCATTTTTAATTTGTTTATTTTTTATAAATTCAAATATACAAAATGCCCTGCATTTCCATTCTGTGTTGGAACTTTTCCACTGAAAAACTGTGGAATCATGCCTACTAATGCAATTTTAACACCAATATAGTATTTTCTAAGTAGATTTCTTTGTGCACATGTAGGCTACAGAACAAGGCTTGAAAATGCATCAACAAATGATAGTGACATGAACATGCTTTAGATATCAGAACGCTGATCGTACTGGTGGATTGTCATGTTGAACACTATGAGGGAGAATACACAGCAAGTGTTAATGAACGCTGGACTCTGACGTCACATTGTAATTTCTCTGTGAGGGGAAATTAAAGCTGAGATTAGATCAGGGATTTAATTATTTCAGGTCCAGGTCAGGATGTTCTCTATTAGCCAGTCAATCGGCAAGAAGATGGTTTGGTGTGCTGGACACAACACACACATACATACACACACAGAGGAAGTTTGAGAATAAGCCAGTGGTGAAAGGCAGACTTACTGTGGAGTTCTCTGGTAGGATGTTCCAGACGGTAGACTCATTGCTCATGGTCCAGGCCAACTAGAGAGTCCCCCTGAGAGATAACACATGCACACACAAACACACAGAGGAAATGACTGTTACTGGAGCTTTTCATCAAATCCCAAAGTCAGCCGCCAAAGATACTGCAGTTTATGAACATAAACAAATCCAGACATACTGTGCATATAAACATGAAGCAAAACTTCTCTGAATACACAGAGTAATGAATGTTAGTGCAATCCACTAACAAGAACTGATCTCTGCAAACATAGCAAATCAACATGTATATCTCTCTGTAGTAGAAAATGTCCATTGCAGCAGAAAAATCTGTTACACCGTAAAAGAAGCAGAGAAGCAGAAACCTAATGTATGTGTGTGTGGCATGCTTTGGACGCATGCGCTAAATCCCACAGAAAATGCACTTGTTAGCATCTTGCTTGTAAATCATCATCCAGAATTCTGTATGAGCCCTAAGACTATATCTGCCTCCCACACACACACAAGTACACACACACACAGGGAAAAGAGAGAAACACCAGCTCTTACTAGGCACTGGCTCCAGCATCTGAGTTCCACTACCGCAGCTGCTGTGATGCTTTCGATCTTACAGATCATAGCCATTAATACTGCTGCTGCTGCTGCTGCTGCTGCACCAAACGCCTACACACACATGCACACACACACCCTGGATAGATCTACTCACCCAGCAGGGGAGAAGTAACATGCCAGCAGCACTCAGCACTGCTTGCTCGCCTGCCAGTCACTGCAGCACTCAACTTCAGCACCACAACCTGTAAGCTACTGCCAAGCTCTTTGCTGCCAACCTGTCTAATTCCCTGCATCTGCCGTCCGAGCAACTGTTACGGGAAACACATCAGGCTTTAACCAGGATGCTTTTTCCTTTGCAGCACTGTACCCACATCCTGCCTTCTACTAGCCCAGTAGTCTTACCCTGATGGAGGGCAGTGCGCAGCAGCAGCTCTGGATGTGTGTGTCAGGCTGTGGCTCGGGGAGTCTCTCCCTCAGCTTCCTTGCTGCATCCTCAGCACCTCAGCCCACCTAGCCAACTGAGCCAGTGTTCCCCCTCAGGGCTGGCCCACTGGCCTCAGAGCAACAGGACAGCAGTGCTGCATGGCTGATAACAAACATACATAGCAGATTGATTGTTTAATTATTCAGTTGTTTGTGTGGATAAGTTTTACATTACAGTGCCTGCATTCAACAAATGCACATCAAAGACAGGTTTAACTACACAGTCTGTTTTATGGTTATAATAAAATTCTCAAGAGTTTCCCATGGAATGACACCAAACTTAAATATATATTTAAAATTATTTATGTATATATTTATATATAAAATTAAAAATATTAAATAGCATATTTGTTTTTGAATTCTTACAGCATTAAATAAAGCTAAATCTGCCTCAACCTTATTCATTAAATGAAATAATATACTGTTGTTGAAATGACAGGTAGCCTTATAACTCATGACTGTCTCTGTTAAGCATAAAGACATAATGTAAACATATTAATGAAATTAAAATCTATAAAAAAAATCTATTTTGGCTTACACTTGCTCACTTCTGTGGGATTGTTGTACTGATTGTCTGGCTGAGCAGATGGTAAGACATGGGTGTCCCAGCAAAGCCATATCCCGTCACGCTTAACAAAATTTCGGTGTATACCAGCTGCATTACTGGAATCATACAGTGCATCGTTGTCGATCCGAGGAGCCTTTTATACTTCGACCCGCACAATAATTATCTCAGTACCTCCCTACAACAAAACACAAGTGTGATGGTTAATTTCGGACCTTGTAATAACTTGTTTATATTGAGAAATGGCTGCGTAAAAAAAGCATCTCGGCATTATTGCTCGGTGCCGCAAGATTTTTTTTTTCTACCCCGGAACAAATCGTGAGCATCGGCTCTATCACTGGCAGCTGTTTCCTTGTGGAGGTTTAGCTGATTAAACATTTCTGTAAGAATGTAACATCACATCACATTGTGTAAAGAAATGGAGCCGATTGTAAACTTAACACTGGATGGGAAGCATCCCGAATCCGGCCAGCCCCAGCAAGGTTAAGAAATATACAATCTTAATATTTTACAGGCGCTTATGATTTCCATCAGTCCGGTGACACCGACAGAGAGGAGAGCTCACGATTTGAATTGGCTGCACAAACAGATAAGCGGGCATGCAGCGAAGGAGGCACTCACCTACTCAACTAGCCTGGTCCATGCAGGGGTGGATGGAGGGTAAAAGCCCAATAACGCCAAACTCTTCTGTGAAGCCCTTAATGTGGATTTTAAAGCTAAAAGTATTTATGAATGAAACCCCACTGCTTAAGACACGCCCACCACCCAGTCAGAGTCGCACCACGTGACGCAAAGAGTGAGGTAGAGCTGAGTAACCGAAGGGTTTCTCGACATGATCCCGGTGCACGGGCAAGTAACAGTGTCGGGGAATCAACTCAGTGAATCTAACCTATCACTCTAGTCAAATATATTTCAGCAACAGCAAGACTTCTCTCTTGTGCCCTTCACTTCTTCATCAGTCTTATTTTACATTAGTTATGTACTGCCACGCGCTTGCAGATGTGTTGTAAATGGTGAAGCAGTGCAGGCTCAGAAGTCAGCAGGGCTTGGGGTTCTATAGCGCCATACAAAAAGAGCAACAAAAACTTGGTCCCGGAGATCAGATCAGACTGGTGAGTCCTGATCTACTGTGGCCTATGTAACATGACATATGATTTTGACGCCATCTAGTGGCGATCTGTGCTCAATGGCTTCCCTACAGACAGTAAATGTTTGGTACGGTCGACACAAAGTTGAAGAGAAAAGCTCAAGAAAGGCATGGAGCAGCGTCTCTAATTCACTACACCTCGTCGTCACGACGGCAAAGGTGTAATTAAACATAATAGATAAGCCATCGCTAAAGGTTAAACTAAGGTAGCTAGCTGACCTGAACGACAGTAAAACAACTATGGATAAGGGAGAACGTCACTGAATGAAGGGGGAGCTAGGGGTGCTTAAGCAGAACTAGTGTTGAAGTGTACATCGGGTAATCACCCACGTTAATTATGAAAATAGCTAAATTGCCCGAATAGAAATATTGTAGACGCACCAACATTTGTAACCGGAAATGACACAATACGCTGAACGCAGTACGTCAGCACGTCAGGCGACCAGGAAGGACAATACCAGAGCCAACTACAGCAGAGTATGGCAATTGCGCCAGTTTTGGAAAGACTACACTACCCTGCATCCTTTGCGTCACCGTAAAGCCTTGTGGGTAGGTTACCGACGTCCTTGTCCTACTCGGCGCACACTGACTGCCTTCACGCAAGGGCTCGGGGACCTGTGTCACTTGTACAAAAAAACCTGCTTTTTCAGACATGATGGCAGCAAGATTTCTCCGCCGTGCGCTCCCTGTGCTGAGGCAAGCTCGCTCCTACGCCGAGCCAGCCTCCAGTACCCCGCAGATGTCCTTCACTTTTGCCTCCCCGACACAGGTAGCAAGCTAACGTTAACGTCAATGGCGAGGCTTCTTGGGCCCAACTAGTTATTGGGCTATCGGAGTTTTTCTCGTTGAAATGCACCGCCGCAGAAAATTTTGCCTCCGCGGTCATTCAGCAGTTTTGTACTCGTGCATGGCTGTGTTATCATTGTTTGCACCCAACGTTGTAGTTCATGCATGGATGCTGTTTAATGGTAGTCGGGGCTTGCAGTGTGAGTAAAGGAGGTTAGCTCAGACTCCTGATGATAACCAACCTAGCTGTCATCTACGGTCTTTGACCAGCAGTGTGCAATTTTCGACACAGTACACATTAAAACTGTTTCCTTTTTATGTAGTTAAGCAACTTTAAAATAAATATCTGCACACAACATTTGTCTCGATATCTGTTATTGTGGAATCGCGGCTGAGCAGCAGTGTTTTAAGTCCAGAAATCTCTAACCTTGAGGTTCATGGTTATATTTCGTCCCACTTACGGTTTGTATCAAACCCAGTCTAGTCATGTTGATAACACTATGTTGTGATTCTTATTCTGCTGTTTACAGTTTGGTAGCTGCGCGTTTGATCAGTAACCATTTGCCAATGTCACACTGTGGCAGTGCTGTTCATAAATCACGTCCATGTCCCCATCCCCTGTATCCACTCCCCAGGTGTTTTTCAAAGAGGCCAGTGTGAAACAGGTTGATGTGCCCACACTGTCCGGTGCATTCGGAATCCTCCCTGCCCACGTACCGACCCTGCAGGTGCTCAGGCCAGGCGTTGTCACAGTCTTCAACGACGATGGCTCCTCTGCCAAATACTTTGGTAAGATTGTTGCCTACCAAAAATTACTGAATGACTGTGGACAAGCCTTGACAACATCTACCTGCTGATCAAATTAATGCTGAAAATATAAGCATACAGAATGCTGTCATTGCATTTAATAGTGGCATCTGCATGCAAGCAAATAATAGCTTGTATTCATTTGCAACTCATTATTGAAAAGTAAATAAAAATAGTAAATCACCATGCATTAATATTGCCACAGCGAAAAAAGAATAGGATCCTTATTGTTATTGTGACAATCTAATTCTGAAGTTTGATTTCCTGTATGACTTTACGTTGATATGTTTAGTTACACTGTATGTGTGTGTGTGTGTGTGTACACAGTGAGCAGTGGATCAGTAACAGTCAATGCTGATTCGTCAGTGCAACTGCTAGCTGAGGAGGCAGTTCCACTGGACCAACTGGACATAGCTGTGAGTATAACATTTTTCACATCACTCATGCTCACAACAGAGCTGCATCTGCATTTCCATTATACAAATCTTGGTGTCACAGAATTTTTTGCATCAGTGTAATGAAACCTTTAGTATGTGAGGCTTTTCTCTTTGACACACGTGAGCATGAACATGAGCAGAAACCAGTGTACCTGCCTGCCCAGAAAGCACATTCTCAACTTTGTTTCTAGATAGTTACTTTCTCAAGATAAATTTATACTTTCTAATCGTTACATAAAATCCATATACTGTGATAGATGTTATCCATATCAATATGCAGCTGATATGTACACTGCCTGCTTTTATTCACATAAGAGTTAGGAGGCAGAAAGTGCATGTTAATGTAAAAAGCTTTGACAGACAAAAAAATAAGCTTAGGATTTTAAAAAAGGAGAGTCATGGAAGTTTCATCTTTTACTTTTGACTCCTAAACATCAAGCATGGACAACTCATTGGTGTCCATATCATCAAAATATCAGTCTAGTGTGCGTGGGTCAGGTCCTTAAGGATTTTTTTCTTTATGTTTTAATGAGATTTGTGGGATGGCTGTCCATATTCGATTTGTTGAGGCATGCGCAATTAGTGATTGTTCACCAGGAGGGACACAGTCTTTGACAGCAGAGACTTTTCTTCTAACTCACATGAGATTTGCTCCCTATTTTCATCTGCTGTGCTGATCAGCAGCTCCCAGCTGACGATTATCCGACTGATCAGCGTTGCAGGCGGGTCTCAAAGTTGAGTCCTCGTTTAAATGTCAGTCTTGTTAATATAAGTCTGCATTATTATGCACTCACCGTGGAGGTGTCTGTCTTTGACCTTGGGCAGTGCCAGTGTCACTGTCAAGTTGACTTCATAGCAGTAAATGAGGTTGTTTTTTTCCCCCTCTTGTCGTCTTCCACTCTGCGGTAACAATGCACATGGGCCCACGCTGTTAATAAGGAGGGAAAGGTCAGTCACTGTTGAGTTATAGCAGATGTGTCAAATCCCTACTGGGAGACCTTTAACTTCCAGCTATGTTTGGCATTTCTCGTTTCTAATCGCTACTGTGACAAATGGAGCTTTCAGAGCAAAGAGGCAGAGGGGATTTTCTCTGCTCGTCATTCACCCCACTTTTTGACTCTTTCTTGTTTACTGCACTGTGCTATATCAGGCCGTGTTTGGGAGAATTGGGGCTAGTTCGGCTTCTTTTTAATTCAGTTACTACTTGTATAGTAAGAGGTCAAGCGCTTTTTTTTCAGAATAACAGGATGATCAGCCTGTTAACGTTTTGTTTTTGTGTAACAGATGGTATTTTGTTAAGGTTGCATTTTATCATATCTCATGTTGCTCACGGCCTCAGTTCAATACTGGAGTAATAATCTATACTCAGTAGGAAACGGTCAAGATTATGAAAATTGTGATCCACAACTTAGATGTTAAAAATGCTTGTATTCCAGTAAAAACAAGATATAAATTGTGGGCTTCATCAGTTGCTTCCCTGCTCTGTCTTTCTCTGTTATACATAATTTTCTTTTCGGCCTCTTTTTTTAGGCTGCCAAGGCCAACCTGGAGAAGGCCCAGTCTGAATTGGCTGGCACATCTGACGAGGCCGCGAGGGCAGAAGTTCAGATCAACATAGAGGCCAATGAGGCCATCGTCAAGGCCCTGGAGTAGACCTGTGGTACGAGACCTCAGATTCTTCACCCAGATCAGATTATTAGTCCTTTTTAATTCGTTCAGTTCCACTCAGATTAATGATGCAGGATTGCTTACATTGCTTACACTTACAATGTTAGTTTTGTGTGTACATCAAACTGAATCACTATTTTCCCCCCTCTAGGTAATCTTTACTGTTTCTTTGATGGAAATCAGTGGTCCATCTATGTTTCCAGCCCAGTCACGTCAGTGTCCGATTCCATGCTTGCTTTGTACAGTGGATGAAATTAAAAATAAATTTATTTGGAGTTACCTGGTTTGTGGTGTTTTCTTTCAATCTGTCCCTCTTCTGCAACGATTCATAAAGTCAGTGTAAACCCACTGGCTCCAATATATTTTAGATTTTGTTTATTGTCTGTAGCTAAGTAATCGGCTTGACAGGTTACAGCAGTCACTCCACAAAATGCTCTATTTCATGAAGCAGACTCGCCATGCTGTGTGGAAAATGTAACACAAATTAGGTACTTCCGAGTCCTGTACTGTGTGTGTCTACCACTTGGGGGCAGCACATATCAGCTATAATTTGCACCAGAACATATCAGATGTTCAGATTTTGTATGCCTTCTCATCAAACCACAGTTTTTGGTAAGAAAATGTCATTATATTTGCATAACGGGTGACCTCTGCTGGATGTTAATTCCTTTTGAGATAACTCCTAAAAGGAGGATCTACTTTCTTCATGACAGCTGTGTATCAGCTTCTATAGTTGGAGAAAGCTAAGACACTTTTTCTGTTAACAGAGTCAGGGTTACTTGGAATCCTCAGTCACTGCCTTGACTTTGTGTCGGCAGCGCTCGTCTTTCACGAGTGATGACCTCAGGCTTGTGTGACCAAGCCAGGAAAAGTCCTTCACTGCCCAGCCTGTGGAAAACAGGGCCTTTCTCTTGTTTCATAACCACAGGTTTTAGCTCAGACTCGCTCCAGGAGGCGCTGACCTCATTCACGTGCCGACTTCAAGCTTTCAGAGCAGAAACCGCAACCGGTTTATTTTGAATGTCAAAACTCTCAAGGGCCTTTTAACAAGTGGAAGTACCAGTGTTTACACAGAAATGCTCTCATGGCTGTGCTATTGTGCGTGGTTAAACTGCTGCTCATATGCTTTTAAAGCAGGGTGTTGAGGGCTGACTTTTCAAAACAGGAAAATGAATACATTGCTGTCACTACAGAAAACAAATATACCTCCATAATCACTGAACACAAATAACACCATGTTTCATACACACGTTACATGTGTTGAAATATCTTCTTTACCCCACTGACTAAGCACATGTTTTGTAGACTTGCAAACTGGGACTCAGGTCAGAATCCAGTAGCCCCCCCCTCCCTCTTACACCTGGAACAGAATAAGACAAACATCTGGATGCTGTTTGTGGACTACAAACACCATCATCCCATCCCTGCTGTCCACGCATCATTAGGACTCACCAGCATCAGCCTATGCAACTGGATCTTGGACTTCCTGATTGACAGACCCCAGTCTGTTAGGATGGGGAAAATAACACCAGGCTCCCCACAGGGATGTGTCCCTGAGCTCCGTCTTTACTCATGACTGTGTGCTGGAAGGCACTGCAGCAGTTGTAACAAATCACGAACACCGATGGCACTGTTTCATGGTGCTCCATCAACATCAGCAACTTATCAACATCACCTTATCCATAATTCATCATTGATTTCAGGAAGCCCCCCCCAACACACACACTCCTCCACATCCATGGAACTGAGGTGGAAAGTGTCATCATCTCCATCACCAGGTGTGTGGGTGTTCATGTCACAGAGGACCTTTCAAGGATTCTGAACACATCTGCTGCAGTGAGGAAGGCTCAGCAATGCAGCAACTGCGCTTCCTCAGAAGACTAATGCAGGCCAGCCTCTCAAATGAGATCTTGGTCAACTCTAACACAAGCACCAAAGACAGCATCCTCACATATTGTATTTCTGCGTGATATAGCACAGCTTCAGACAGGAAGGCCCTTCAGCGGATGGTCGGGACAGTATATGGCGGATCATCAACACCTAGCTACCGTCACCACAAGACATATACAGCAAAGAGGGGCACAAGAGGGCACAAAATGTCTAATAATATGGCCCAGCCCAGACAGCGAGGGGCAACTCCAATGTCAGTCATTCCTGTTTAATCAGCATTAGGATGAACAAAGTGTACTCTAAGCGCACAGCTGCTTTATCTAATCTGACTCCAGTTATGCGTCAACTACAGAGTGTGTCAGATGAATCATTAAATATACTCAACCCTGAGGGTACAATATTGAATCCAGCCCTTTTAAGCACCAGGTCTTTCATCGGAACAACATCTTTAATCAATGATTTTACCGATCATAACCTCAATGATTTACTCCAATATGGAAATGTATTATTATTATTATTATTATTATTATTATTATTATTATTATTATTATTATTATTATTATTTCAATTATTATTATCTTTCTACCTTTTTTAATATTATCCTATTGCTTTTATGCTTTGTCTTGATATCTTGCTACCAGATTTAAAGAAAGCTTTTTTCCTAGTGTTATAAGACAGGTGAACTCTGAACTCTGGCCTCTTATAATAAGTCACTGTCTACACTATCTCCTATGGATTGCCATGTACTATAATTAAAAGATTGCACTGTCTGAACCGGGCAGAGAATAACATGATGCACACCATGACAACCCATGGTGTCATCTTTGAGTGGTACTCCAACACAAAGCAGCTCCCAGCTTTGTGAGACCTCATTGGGCCACACAGTTTTTACTGAGTCAACTAAGGCGGGAATAAAGGAGACCAGCCCCTGTGAGCCATCATATTTTGAATGATGTCATTTCTAAAATGATAGTGAAGCAGTTTGATGTTCTGTGGGATTTCATCTTTAAAAGAGACCATGGCCATGTCTTTGGTGTCACTGACAGATAAACTGTTTTTTCATGATTAAAGGCTTGGAGTGGAAATTTGATTTGTTTAATGAAATAAAAATTAATCATCAGAAGTTCTGATATTCCATTTAATGTTTGAGCCATTAATTGAGTGAAGAATAGAAGAATTTGCCGTTTTTCTCTCTTTCATGTCTGTAAAATTATTATCTTTGGGCTTGTTGGTCAGACAAAACACCAGAAGGAGAGCAAAACAAATGCTGTATTCAATAATTTTAAAAGTATTCACATCATCAAGGGACCATAATTCTCAAACCTAAAGATATTTGCAGAGAAAACCAGCATTAGCTAATGCTGTGTATATATGTTACGTTCCCTAATGATGTCAGCCTGAGCTGTATTTCGTTTAATACTAATCAGATATGCTTGCTTACTAAACAGCATGTTAGCATTTAGCTGAAAGCACAGTCTCACAGAGCCTCTAGAATGAGGCGTATTTCTCAATAAATGACAACAATTGATCAGCTGACTCCTTTTCTAATGATCAAATGATCGACTTGTCGATTCATCCTTTCATCACTAAAAATAGAAGCAATCTGGAGACTGTCACTAATTGTTTAATTGATCAGAAAATAAAGGATTAATTCATAATGGCAATGGCTGCTCAGAAGTTGTGCATAGAAAACAAGTTAAAATCCAATAATGAGTAAATAATAGAACTAAATTTGAAATTACACCTCTGTAACATTAGCAAAGCATAGTTAAGCTTGTGCCCGAGCATCTGTCGGTATAATGGCAACAGCTCACAGTCAAGTAGTGGGCAATAAAAAATGAATCATAAAGCCAATGGAAAGAATCGAGGCACACATTTTTCTTTATGTACTGGCAGAGAATCCAGCATGACACACACACACTGGCTGTGAGACAGCGTGATATTTTCCTGTAGGCCCTCAGAGCATCTTGATACAGTCTTAGTCACCAGCAATATGGGTAAGGATATGGAGTGACTCCAGGCTCATAAAACTTGAAACACAGATGAGAGTCTCTTATTGGATACTCAAACCAAAACCCTCTTCATCCCTTTAATATCAATGCTCTTATTAATCTCATGAAATTGTGGGACACACTTCACGTACACCCCCATTGACATTTCGCTCCTCATGTTAATGATAATTCATGCAGCTGACAACACTGGGAGCCCTGTTAATTTGTCAGGCACGATTATGAAAAAATAAAACAGCGTAGTAGGTGAATAATATGGGAGTTGTGTGTAAGACGGGGAGTGACGGATGACACATTATGAGAGAGTAATCAGATAATTAAAGCAGGTGCTGCGACTTAGCTAAAGAACATCAAGATACACACACCTATGATTTAAACAAAAGATAGGAGATCACTCAAAGGATTACTCATTTACTGGAAGGAATGTGTGATTTGGGTGGAAAAACAATCAATGTGCCCAAACATGTATCTGTCTGTGTTGTATGTCCTGATTTTTAAATTTTTTTTGCCTGTGCAGCACAGACACCCACACAGTCTTTTTCATGTTAAACAATGTTTTTTTTATCATCTGCAGAGAAAATATTTTCAAGTGGCAGGTGGTAGGCTATAGGATATTGAACGCGCCTCATGTGTGAAGACAAATTAGAGACCTGAGAAGGAACTGAGAGAAAATTAAAGGTCGGGAAAATTTAAACGCTTCGAGCAATGAGCCAGCTATGACTGCAGGGATGGCAATTTTCCATGCACCAAAGTGCAACAAAAATTACACATATCATCCAGCAAGCATAATCATCTGCCTTGGAACTTCAATATACTGTGGATGTCATGCGGTACACACGCATTCTGTGGCTGCTCTGTGGTGTGTGGAAACTACATTTCCACCTGTGAGATATGGTCAAGGACGGCTAAGTGTGCATCAAGGGGGCTGGTGGTGGCTCTGCAGCGGTAAGAGAGAAAAGAGAGGCACCCAGAGAGAAGAGCTGACTGAAGTACTGACCTTTTTGGTGGGACTGTGTAAAGAGGGGGCCTGCAGACTCTCAGTCAGCTGTCAGATACTGCATCCAGCCTGGTTAGTGGGAGTGGGGCCCTGACACCAGCCTCCTACCACTGTGCCCTTTGTGTCATCCATCTCTCCATTCTTACAGCCTTCCATTTCACACAAACACCCACCCACCTGTCATCATACACACACACACACATAGTCAGGCATCGCGCCGCAAACACACTCAACCAGACACAAACATCCACACAAACACAAACAAAACATATTTCAGCCTTTGCCAGCTAGGTAACATTTCTACAAATAGCAGTGTGGGCATTTGGGAGAACATCGCAAAGCTGCAAACACAGTCTGCTGTAGGGGTGAGATAATCAGCTTTGTGGTAAGAGCAAATGGCCCCTGAGTGGCAAGGCAGGTAATCATTGCAGTGTTTTTGTGGGAGAGGGAAAGAGTGCTTTTCCACCCCTATGTGTGTGTGTGTCTATGCATACTCACACAGATATGAGCAGCTGATTCAAGGACAGGCGAGTGTAAAAATTACCACTATAGGCACCTATATAAAAGCACATCTACAACCTACATTGCCCACATCAGAATAGGAATTCAAAAAACAAAATGAATATGCATTTATACAATCATGAAACCTGAAGCTGTTCTCATTCATGACATGTCTTCTTGTGAACCTGGGCCACAACACTCAAGCGATACAAAATGGTCTGTGTTGTGTTCTGAATTGTTCTTCCATTTCCTAGAAGCAGCACAGGTGGGGCACATTTACATACATGGCAAAAAAAACATGCTGCAGATTTGCTTAAATCATGCTTAGTGTTATTCCATATCCCTGATCTGTTTCCAGTTTTGTAGTGCTTTGATGATCTTTGCTCAATAACACCTTACCAAAGAAAAACATCCCCTCTTCCTTTTTATTGTACATTCAAGGCCATAATTAGCAGGTCCAAGTGGTTTCGTGCACATTTTTGCAGCAATATGCATGAATGAAAACTAAAGGATGCAATAGCTGTCAACAATGCAAGTGGAAATAAATCTTCCCCTGATGAAAGACTGAATAAACAAAATGAGCGAAGGCTGTGCATGTGTTTGTGACAGAGTTATGAGGGTGATGCGGGGCTTACGTTGGCTGGGACAGATGTGTAAAACATCCGTCTTTCCTTCGCAGCTGCTGACAATGGGGATTGTTGCTTTTTGACATTCCAGCTTGAGGTGTCACATGCTACAGGATTCAAATGAGGGCGTCAGCAGGGCGGGACCCAACCTGTGTGTGCAGTACAGCATGAGTAGGCGTGCAGGCTTGTGTGAGGGCACAAGCGAGGCTTTAGAGACAAAGACGGCGCTGATAGAAAAGGGAGATTTGAAAAGAATTGACAATGTATAAGGTTAGATTAGGTCAAACCACACATGTGTACTGGCAAAGACGTCAAAAGGGAGGAGTCAAACTGCTTAAAGAAAAGTCATTCAGCTTGCTGCCAGTTGTATGAAACATATTTCCAAGATGGTTCTGGGTGGTGACACTTTCCCTTAAGGACTTTGTTACTGGTGCTATTCAAGGAAGTGACATGAGAACAGTATGGCCTTTCAATCCTGCTGCTGACAGAACGCACAGATTTATGTTCGGTCATGAGGCCAATGAAGAGACTCACTTCAGTTTGGCTTTACATTTCCAAGACATTTCTCAGTGGGATGTTTCAGCCTAAGGAACCAACAAAAGAGAAATTAGCACATGAGCTGCATAAATCTGTTGCTCTACAACACTCATTTCAATCCAGGGGTTCTTGTACCCCAGGGGGTACTTGGGGGTACATTCCAAGATTGTGAGTAAATAAAATAATACAAACAAAAATTACAATTACAATTTTAAAAAACCCCAAGCTTTCAGCTGTGATGCATAAACACTACATTGCATGCAAAAACGAGTCAACAAGAAAGCAGAAAGGTGGAAACTGGCTGGCTATAAATGATGGACAAACCATTCATATAGCATAAATAGTTAATCAGTTAAAACTAATGGATAAACAGTTGATGTTGTTTTATTAAAGGATTAAATGCTGAAATAGCTGTAAAGTAATGGATAAGAGGTTGAAATTAATGGTGGAGTCAATGAGGGGTATTTGAGCTCATGTGACAGGGCTGCTGGGGTACACGTGACAAAAAAGGGTGAGAAACACTTCTGCGCATGATCTGGCAACCTTATCATCACACAGTGATTGATTGCCACGGCAGACAGATGGTACACTTGCCACTTGTGTAACAGTTCATGTAAGAGTAATGATACGTTGGGGGGCGACTGAGCTGACAGCTGTGAACCAAAGGTAACAGTGGTCCCAAACAAATCAGATGACGTCTGATTGCTCCACTGTCCTTGTGCGGGAGTTAGTCATCTCCTGGATGATTGCAGTTTTCCTCTCCTAAGGATCGCACACTCTTTCCCCCTCTCCCCTGTTCAGATCAGTCAGTCCCATGTGATCTGTCCATCAGGCCCAGGGTGTGTTCCTTTGCCTCCTGGGACTCCCACGCACATTTTCCTATAGTCTGTCTTTAGCAAGGTTAAGAGCTGCTCTGCCCCCTGTTTCCAAAACAACTGCTGGATCTGCTTGGGCACGTGAGGACGCATTCAGACTCAAGAGCACATGAGCACACAATCATTATGAAAATGCAGTTGGTTATTTGTTGGCCTTTTAATTGCATGTTTCGCACAGGTGGGGGCCCTATTATATGCCTGTGTGTGTGTGTGCAGTTTGTGTGCTTAACCACAACATGCCAAAAGAGGAATTGAACGTAAATAGCACCATGGGAGCACCTCTGGGTTGCCTTTCCTTCCTCTTGAGCTGTGTCGAAACCATCGTGTCATCGTTTCTGTTCTGCCACCTGTGCTGTTTTGAAACTTTCCAACTCACACAGGATTTCTTCAAATCTCAGTGTCAATGCCACATTTCAAATGACAAACGATGATATGAGAAGAAAACAGCTGGCACTGTCCGATGCTAACATGTTTGTGGCATGTTAAGAAGGGGGCTCTGATGAGTCATATATGAGTTAGGCTGAAAGTATGATTTGCCTCTGTGCTTCACACGCTTCATCCACATTTGTCTGCACATTTGTCACATACAGACACATTTCTGAGAAACAACTTCCTCAGAAATGTCCATTGGAGTTTATCCCTCCCAGTGTACATGAAACCAGTAACAAATTTGTTCTTTTTTTAACACAAATTCTGTGCTTTTTAAAAATTATTTTGTTATCTTTACCGTCACACAAAAGAAGAAATTTGGGAAACAAAACACATCACCTTTCACAGGGAACAGTTCATGTCACTGTAAACTTGAAATAAGAAAAATGAGAGAGCAACTCGCAGAAGAGAAACTACACGTGACACGTGTCGAAAGATGACGTGGCGTAAATGTGCTCCCCTTTAACCTTCACTGATCCAGCTAATCCCTCTGTGCTGGGTGACACTTGCTTCTTTCCCTAGAGTGAATGACAACTCATTGTGGCTTCATAGTCACAAGGTTCTCCTCTGAAGCACTGTTGGAAAATATGCCAATGCGCAAGTTTCCACCTAGGACGCCCAAAGCAGGCAGAAATAACTCCCTTAACACGCATGGACCAGCTCTTGCCTGGAGTCCAGGCCTGGAGTGTAATGCTGGTGGCCCACAACAGTCTGAATGGGGTAGGGTCCAGCAAAAGAATATACTGGTCAATGAGTGATGATGGCATGCAAACAATATACTGTATTTGAGATGACTTTGATGTCTGCGAGGCTCCTGTAAAGAAAATGAATTTACAATTTCATATGTCAACCGAGGACTTCTTTCTAATACTTCCAATATAAATTCCTTTTCAGTGGTCAAAAGTATATAGTTTCATAAAGTACATATAATATACATTTACAATATACTTTCTTCCAGAGGAAATTTCCATGTAGATTTCTACTGACCCCCTGCTATGTTCCTCTTTCAGCTCTACCTTTCTCCACAGTCTTCCCCCCTCTATCCGATCCCTCCATCTCTTTCACCTTGGATTTTCCAGTCTCAAAGCACCTGGGGCAGAGCAATGATGACACTGACCGCAAATCAAATGTTTACATTATAGCCTTACACTTTGGCTTTTTACACTGTGGAGGCCCAAAGACTAAGCACTCTCCATTTCACCAACAAACCTGTGTAACCCTGCTTTTGGCTGCTGTGTTGTGACATGCAGTCCATGTAGCAAATAGCGTGCATGCATGAGCGTGTGTTCGGCGTGAGTTCAGCCCAGGCCAGACATGCTCTGAATGCAGCTCCTGACTGATTCCACACATGGAGGCTTGGGAGGTGGGGTTGTTCCATGTCTCCAAATAGAAATCCAAAGTACTTTTTGAATGACTCTGAAAAGGTCAGATAGATGGATTCCAGGGTAGAAGCACTTCTACATACAGTAACTATTTATGGTCATGTTTAATCAGCATTCAAATATCAAGCAAATATTCAAACATGTATTATTTGTCTGAGAACGTGTCATTAAATATAGGCTATAGCCGGCAGCTGGTTGTTTTAGCTTAGCATTAAGATCAGAGGAAAGAGCTAGCCTGACTCTATCCAAAGGTAACAAAATCCACCCACCAGAATGTCACCAAAACCTCACTTATTTGCACATTATATCCCATTTGTTTAATCTATAAAAAACTGAAGTGTAAAGCCAGCATGTAGGGGATTTAGTTAGTGGACCCAGCCAAGAATCAGTTCAGCCCCAACACGCAGTAAAACCAAAACAAGTCGTCTTCACACAGATGAATGAAGCGTAATGTGTAAATTAGTGAGCAGAGGTGCTGCTAGTTTGGCCAGGGTAGATGTTTCCCCTCTGTTTTTAATCTTTGGGCAATGGTAAACTAGCTAGCCTGTGGCGGTAGCTTCATATTTAATGCTCATACATGAGAGTGGTGTCATTGTTGTCATCTACATCTCAGCAAGAAAGCGCATGAGTGTATATTCCTTAAAGGGTGAAAGACTAATTGCAAATTTGTGATACGTGTTTTTTTATTCATATCATATTGCAATGACTTCAGCAAATTATTCAAGTGCATTTTACAAAAAAATTACTGTAACCACCAACGGTAGTAACATATGCAGCATTGCTATAATAAAATAAAAATTTCACTGCATCATATGCCAAGACATATTAATAACAAGCATGCCTGAAAACAGGCTATGCCATATGCTATGTTGATGTAAAAATATGTCTTACCATTTTGTAAATTAATAGTGTACTGACTGCCAACAATTCAAGGGTCAAAATCATATTAATTGTTGTTGACATCACATCGAGAACATTAACAATAAAAGTGTCAGGGAGGTGGAGGGAAGCAAGTAATAAAATATGTTTGTACTCTCAGTGGCCAGGAGTCAAACTCTTGGGAAATGTGAATGACCTTAGCCATGATCTCAGCAAAGGAAAGATCATAAAGTTCCTTCACAAAGAGCCCATCATGATACTGATGACCTTTATCATATCTGAATTGAGACAGACATGGTTTATAATTTTTCCAACTTTGATCTACAGACCCTAAAGCTCAAGTGGAAAAATCTTAGAATATTGTACTTCTCAGACGTTTCTCATCCACTGTGATCACAGACTGACTCAACCTGATCTGACTTACATAACTTTTTAAACATCGATGACACACTAATACGTATGTACCAATGTACGACTGCCTCCGCACCCATTTGTGGTCTCAAATTGCCCTTTAAACTGCCTCTGAACTGGGCACATCACAGGCAACCCACCAAGAAATGTGTCTGACAATACAAATTCTTTCATCCACAGTCCTGATTTTGTGCAACAAACAACAGTTAATGGCAGATAAACACATTCTTAACAAGCAGTCACCAGCAGAAAAGTCAGCTGGTATAAATAGACACAACTGACTAATTAACCGTGAACTCATAGTGGGCCGCCTGGCTGTATCAAGTAACATCAAACAGAAAGAATAGACATGACTATACATAGACAAGGCCAGAGCCTGGCGGCACATGCAAGGTGAGTTTAGTTATCATCTGGTTTATACTTTAGTACTTCAGGCATGTTGATGAAGGTTAGGACCAGCATGACGGGTGAGAGACGGGGTTGACAAATAACTGCAGTCAGTTGAACATAAGTTGATGAGGTCTGTCTGTTGTCATAACTTTTCTGGTTAGACTGTTTTTAAAAGCTTCTGGATCCTGACATGCCCTTGTGTCAGACACCCAACACAAAGCAAATAAGGGAGTGATGAGGATTTAGTGTCTTTTAGTCGGTCGGTAGGTAATTTGGCACATTGTTGTTAGACATTGTATGCCAGCAGTATTTAACTGCTTGTTTATTAAGTAAGTGGCAGTTGGAATGAATGATTAAGAATAGTTTTGCTGGCTTTTTAGGGGTCACTTTTTCAGGACAGCAGCTGCGTGGGGCCGTCACAGCAGAACAAAAGCTGCCTTGCTTGTGGACAGGGTTAAACTGAAGTCTCGCCTTTGATCATTAGCAATATAAATACAGAGGTTTCACTGCAGCCTTCCCTGTGTGACTCACTTTTGTTTCATGGTATTCCACCCATACACAGTAAATATTTAACTACATGTCAGTGGTGGCATTCTTTTTTTAACATCCAAATGCAACTCTTCAGTGAAATGCCATGGAATTTCATTGATTTCAACAGCATCACTTTTTTTTTCCAAATGCTGCGGAAGTGTTATGATGGGGAAAGCTGCATTCATTTGCATGATACTGTTATCATTTTTCAGAAGAAACCCTGAGTGGAGGTTTCCCTGAGATAGGCCATAGAGCAATCAGCATAACGCACAATGACCTCACTTTTATGGAATTACATGGAATTACTACTGTTATCGTAAAACACAAACAGAGAGATGGCAATGAAGAAGGAAAGAAGGGAAAGGGGGCCAGAATAGCCTGGAAACTTAGAAGAGGAGGCGGTGGAAAAAAGAGTGTGTGTGTGGGGGGGGGGTGGCTGACAGGAAAAGAGAGGGAAGGGGGCAGCAGAGCCACAGGCAGACGGGAAGGGATGACGTTGTCAGTAGGGACAGAGGGCTATTTAAAGAATATGATAGGGAGAAGGCCGCTGTACACTCCTCTGGGCTGACGTCACAGATGAGATCAACTCTCTGCACGGCCTGCCATCCTGATCATGTGACCCGTAATGACCTTTGCTATCAGTGATTAGATTACTGCATGTTAACTGCAAAGCAAAGACCTGCTCTAGGGAGCAGATACACTGCTGCAGAGAAAACAACAGGAGAGAGAAAAAGAAAGCAACAAAATAGAAAGAAGAAACAAGAGTCATTCTTGAAAAGATGTGTGTTTGTGTGTGTGTGTGTGGGGGGGGGTAAAGAAAAAAGTAATTAAGCAAGAGTATGACTGCAAGGACCAAGGGTGGAGAGCAGAAAGACAACAGGAGATATAAAACAGAGGAGCAGCAGCCAAGATTGAATTAGCAAGCTTCGGCTACCCCTAAGCATGGGATGGAGGAGGTTCAGTGGGCAGGGATTCTGGAGTGTGTGTGGGTGTGTGTGTGTGTGTGGAAGTATTCAACCATGTGGGAGGGGAGCAGGGCGATTTGGCAAGTTCTGAACTTGCTTGCACCAACAAAGGAAATGCCTGCATCTGGTATTCATCACTGTGTACTGTACACACACACACATTCACTGCTATTACCTCCTATCTCTTTTCTTTCAGTGCAAAAGTACTGGGAATACTGGTGCACATGAAAACTTATCTGGTGTCCCCTCAACACAAAAAAGTGACCTCAAAGAGTGAAACAAAAGATTTTTTTTACAACTGCTACTACTCAGTGAATGGGCAGACCCAATGCAAAAGTCATATCTTTGTTTTACCAGAAGTAATACGCAAGAAGTCCATTTTGCATTGCCAAAACCACCTACCCAGCCACCCACACTTCCTGCCCTGAGTCTCTCTCTCTCTCCTCCACTCTCTCACTCCTGTTTCATCCAGTGGCTCTTTCTCACAGGCACACACTTGTTCTGCTCTGTTCTATTTTACGCACTCCACGCTGACACCTAACCTTTGTCGGACCACCAGTCCCTCTGGCGCTACGCTGTGGGCTGTCAAACAGACAAATAAACAAACAGATAGCGCTAACACCCTCCCAGCTTGGCCGAGTTTCACAGCCAGAAAGGTTCTTATCGTGCCCGGCTTGTGTCCTGTGGGTGGATTTCATTAGCTTATTTAGCACATTCAGCCCAGTTCCAGGCGGAGTCCTATTGTGGGCCTTTTTAGTGTGAGCAGACCGGCTCTGTGAAAGGCAGTAATTATCAGTTCCATTTTGTGGGGGTGTTGAATTTACACCAATTGGATTAGGCTGTGCAGTAAGTGGTTGACGGGCCTGGATCTGTTGTTTGGGAGTGCAGCGCAGCACCACTAGTGTCCTATGAGTTGTGCAGCGTCACGACACAAGAGACTGTGAACAAGACAAATGGTTTTTCTGCACACGGACAGAATATGGAACGCAGTGTGAAGTATCCTGTTACAATCGTGATAGGCTAAGCCACAATAGTACATTGCATTCTCACAGGATCTGTGTGGAGGCTCAAACCACAGTGGTGTGTGGATTCACATTACAATGCTACTGCACGACAGTGGTTTTGATAAGTGTCACATTGAGGAATAACAAGAAATTTTAGGGGACATGCTTGTTTTCTTTTTCCTTCTTTTTTTCGCAGAGAATTAGATCTTGCGTCTGCGCAATAAATATCAATCTACAGCCAGGAGACAGTTAGCTTAGCTTAAGTACTGGAAAAGGAGAGGGAAACACTGAGCCTCGCTCTCTCCAAAAGGTAAAGAATACACCCATCAGCAATTCTAAAGCTGGCTGCTTAACAGAATGACAAAACTCCAAGTATTCAGTGCACCCAGCCAAGAAATGGTCTGCCTCATAACACCCAATAAACCATGACTTTAACATTTTTTACCCATCAAACAAACAAGACAAGATATCATGTGCCAGTGAGCTTTGAAAAGTAAGAAGTCATAGCTGTTTCCCTGTCTTTCCAGTCTTCATGCAAATATAGGCAAACTGTATCCTGGCTATAGTTTCATATATAGCGTGAAGGCATGAGGGTGGTATCTATCTTCTCATCAAGTAGTCCTTTAACCAAAGAAACAAGTCTTTGAATAAACACTGTAACCAGAATGCAAAAATACTACTGTAAAAAATATATATTGTGTGGTTACTATCTGTCACAGATGATAAAGTTGATAAGATCACATTGCCCAACACATTGTCGTATCAAAACATTCACAAGCCAAGATATGAGACATGGTATTCTGATTACACACTTGGTAGGCAAAGTACATCTTGTCAACTTTGCCTGCCATTTGGGAATGTGTTGACAAAGGATTGAATAACTAACATGTTCTAAATGTGATTTAGATACAATACACAAACTCTGCATAATGTTACTCATCACTTGGCATGCGCACACGCACACACACACACACACACAGACATACAGTGTCCCCTCAGCCATATGATGAATCTGTCATCTGTAGAGAATGAATACAGCGAGCTGGATTGTGAAATGTTTGGACTGTATCCAGTGTGCCTCTGGCTGCTGTTTAATCTATAGAGGTCGTTGTGATTAGTCATCACTCACTCACTCACTTACTCACTCAGCAGCAACTGAAATACATAAACTTATGTATGTACCCAAGTTGATGTGATTCATTCGGTGGTTGTTAAATCTACATTTGGATCGGCTTCCCGGAAAGTTTAATTAAAAAGTTTTTGGGACAAAAGTCAAGGGCATGTCGTGACTCGCGATACTGGAAATGAGGGTCTGGTCGAAATGTCCCTCGCCTGGATGTTCAGAAGTGACTGTAAACTGTGACTGTGACTAAATCATAGTCTGAAGTGAAATTTTCTTTTCTTGTCCCATTGTGGCACGTTTTGCACATTTTCACTCGTTTTCTTTCTCGAAGCCGGGGCTTCGACACCCTCTGTGGCACGTTGTCTCCTTTAGTGTGTAAAGCTGCAGAGCTGGAGATGACTCACTAGTCATCTGTGCTGTGAGCCGGGAGGGTGAGCGAGTGTGGAAGCACTTCAGACAGGGCTCCTTCTGCAGGTGTGGGATCAGAGGCCCTGTCCACACTAAAATCTTCCTCCCTCCCACTCAACTCATCACCCCTCTACTCTCTGATCTCTCTCTCTCACTCTCTCTCTCTCTTACCCTTCACTGTATCTTGGGTGGTTTTTTAACTCCAACCCATCATTTAACACTTACACCATGCTGTTCTAATTCCAATCCGCATTTGACACCACTGCAAACATGTTTCTTCAAGCAAGGAGGTTCATGTTGTTTACAGCTAATTCCCTAAGAACTAAATGGCAAAACGTACAAAGACATGAAATACTGACAATCAAAAATGTTTTAGGTGACACCAGATTCAAAGTTACATCATTTGTGGGTAGTTCTTGTGCTTGCATACTTTCCCATACTGATTTACACGGGGGGCAAATCTCGTCTGTGACATAATTGCAGCGACTGATATCAAGCTGTGGGCATGTGACTTTCACAGAACGTATCCTGTGCTATCATACATGTAACGTGTCATCACGTGTCAGTACATGTATGGTTATATTAAACAGTATGTGATCACATGTCGTTGGGTGTCACATGTGTGTCATTAAGACTGAAGTAACAACCAGTCACTTAACGGTGCCTGCCCTGTTTGCTGATTGACTAACACTTTGTGATTACAAGTGACATTATGAAATACTACAGCCATTTGAAAAAGAACAGCATTGTGAAATGAGCACAGGCTTCAGAAAAAAAGAAATTTTGAAATACAAAAGATTGGAATTAAATGTAAAGGATCAGCAATAAGCTTTGTTATTGTGAAATAATGCACTAGCTGCTTGAGGCTATACTTAGTTATTCATACTGTTATTTATTTTATGTTATTTTTTTTATATATATTGAACCCTTTGGGTCATACTTCTTTGTTCCTTAGTTCTCTGAATGTACATTATTGTACCTTCACTTGAACATGACTCATGGCTTCCTCATTCACAAGTCAGGCTCAACCACCGATCTGCCCATGCACACCGTTCGAACGGCTGAGCATCCAAATAATTCAGAAACTTCATCCATTTAGTGAAACAGGCACTTAGGCTGTAGTGTAGTGATGCTACATGTAGGATGTTGACTGAACCGGCTCCTCCTCACACACTTCTCCTTTGTCTGTTATATGTTTGTGCCTGTGCTTGTTTGTATGAGTTCAAGTACCATCATCATCTTAGTGAATCTTAGTCAGAGAGCTAGAGACAGTCCTTGTATGATCAGTTTTGCAAGTATTCATTCACACCATTTGTATCAGCGTGCAAAGTATGCGGGCATCTTTATGTGTCAGCTTCCGGTGGTAATGCTGTGAGCGTAGCGTGGCGAGGTGTGTCCACCCCACTCACAACCCATCGGGGTGAATCAGGAGGAAACAGTGGCAGGAGAACAACAGCAGCAGGATAAGTGTGTCGGGCATGGTTCATTTTTCTCCTGAGGCAGAGGGCGGCCCACTGGTGACTTTGATTGATAGGAATGCTGCTCACCCACACACGCACAAACACACACGCCCACACATGTCCCACACACTCTGGCTCTCACACATTAACTCATGCCTTGTTTGTTCGTGCACGGACACGCACACACACACACTTGGAGACAGTCACGTGCACAATGACATACAGGCTGCTCTGTCCCACCAGATCTGATATCAAACGTGAAATGTTTACGACCCGCCCACACGGCCTTCCTCCCTTGTCAATAAACTCTTTCCCAGAAGTATGTGTGATGCATTATCATGTAGATGGTTGCGTACGGGGGGTTGCTCTTGCATCCTCCATCACAGGCTTATCCATGTGCATCCTACTGCACCATGCAGGACAAAGTGAAAAACATTTGGCTTTTAAGCTTCGCGATGATAAATTTGTGCATTAACACAATTCTTTTACTTAATCACATTGTGATTCGTCACATTAGCACAGAGCAAATGAAGGGACACACTGTATCAGTACTGTGGATTAAAATAAATGACGCACTGAAAGAAGGTCTCAACCCCATAATACTAAAAAGAACATCCTCTACTTTACTGAAGAATGAGAAACATCAAGATCAAGATCGCACGTGGTGAGAGCTGCACCTTTGTTACAAAACATATAGATTGTCAGCGCAACTGCAAGGTCTAATTTGGGCAAACGAGGTCAGCGTGTTCTGCGTGACCTGAGCTGTGTTGACAGCAAGACCTGCTGACGAGCACAGCCCAGCCGTCTCTGGGCTGAAAGAAGAACTCAACTCTCTAGCGGCCGGAGTGACAAACATCAACGCGCATTTAGCTTCCTCTCCGCACGAAAGTCTCGCACACACAAATCCCGTGGTGTGCTCCTGCCAGCGCGACAGGCGTCAAAACAGGCTACGGAGCAAGCCGATTCAAACACGAGCTGACTAGAACAAAGGGCTAGACGAGGGAGTTTAACCAACTCCTTTCACTTTGTTCCACTGAGTCAGCATCTCCCAGAGAGAAATAAAGAGATAGAGACGGATAAAGAGCAAGAGAGGGAGCTGTTGGGGCTCGGCGAAGACAGGCACCTTTGTCTGATCGTGGAGACTCTGGGAGATAACGCCAGTGTTTCTTTTGAATGCACACTGCTTTCTTTCTCTCTCTCTCTCTCCCTAACACACACAAACACAGAGACAAGGATGATTCAGTTCTCAGACAGTGTGATAATGCGCTGGTGGGGCACAACGTCCCCTGCACAGTGGGGAGGAGAGTGTCTCTGCACTCAGACAGGCAGTCTGTGCTGGTCCTGAGGCTGGAGGGAAGGACAGTTCTTGGCTGGTGAATGTTAGCTGACTCTGAGGCCGAGTCAGGTCTAGTTCTTTTTTATTCTCATTTTGACACATTGCAAAATATCTCTCCTGACCTTGAGGTGAACCTTGCTGTAATGATAATCGCATGTATGACCTACATGGTTGAAATCAGTACACGGGCATAATACAACAGCCTGCTCTAACCTACAGTATGTTTACATTCAGAGGTGCAAGGTACACTTGTTCAAATACAGCACATACAAATGTAGGATACTTATACTCGTACCAGTTTTGTGCTACTTTATTCTCTATATCACTACATGACAGCTATACTTATATTACATACTTTGAAAATAAAGATTTCACAATGTGATCAACTCAGTATAGTGTATTGGTAGAGATTATAAAAGATGATTACATGGTAATACATCTTTAATAATAATATTACTTCTGCTAGGTACTACTATATAAGATAACATAGCATTATAAAAGTGGCAGTTCTGCATAGAGTTATCTTATTTTCAACCCTTAAAGTACGTTTAACTGGCAATAAAAAACGAATGCATATAATGCGTATATGTTGACTAAAAAATCTAAATACTTCTTCGCCTGTCTGATGAAGGTCTTCAGCCTATTTTATTGGACTTATATCCATACACAGAATTAAAGTTTTGTTTATCAGTGCATGTTTCCAAGGAGCCTGTTTACCTACTCTGTTGCCCAGTGACATTTTTGTCTGTGTCGTCAAAGACTGGCAACACCCCTGATATCGCCAAACCACTGGTTTCATTGACTTTTTGTTAAGGTAGTAGTCCGCGGACCGATGGCGCTTTGTTTCTAATCAGGTGTCTGCCAACATTAAAAGGTGATTTTTTTCCCTTGCTGGTCAGGGAGCCGCGGCACTGACACAGTTGGGTATCTTTATCTGTCGCCGTTCTGCGTAGGCACATTCTTTCCCACCGACGAGGGCGCGTTGAGCGGCAAGAGGCGAGGCCACCTTAAATCACATGCTGACATAACAAGAACACCATACTCTCCCCACCCATATCCGAGAAGAGTCCGTAAAGAGGTGTCTCACCTTCCCGGCTGCGTGCTTATTATCAAGAAAGACACCGGTGTACCAAGAACACACGGAGGTATCTTAGGGCACAGCGGCAGCTCCTTATTGGCCAGCGGTCCCGAGGTCTGGTGCGTAACGTCGCACGCTGGACGCGCACGGGCCTGCCAGAGACTACACTGAGAAAAATCCTGTGGATATTCAAGTGTTTGGATTCGTTTCCCGAAGAGGGTTTTTTTTTTTTTTTTTATCACTGTCTGGGTTTACTTTATATGCCAAAGCTGGGGGAACAGACTGGAACGCAAGAGACTTTTGCGCGAAGCTTTACCGTTTTCGCCACAATAATTGGTAAGTACACTATAATACTGTGCTTTTAAGGTTTAAATGTTATTTTTTATATTTTGATCATGTTAACAGTGGTGCTAAGTGCCCTCACATAAGTTTGACACGGGCCATATTGCGTTGGTTGGTAAAATATGGATTGGAGACAAGTCGTCAATCACGGATCGATAAAAGCATGTTGCCAAGTGATTGGATGAGCCACCTCCCATGTTAAGACTGTGGGCATGATTAACTTAAGGCCGGTATTGACGACAGGAGAATGTCACCGTTATTGTAAATTATAATTAGTAGATGACAGTAAGTCGTTGCTGATATTGTCTCTGTACAGACACAATAACAACCTTGTTAAATGATACTAGAGAAGTGTCAGTCATGCTAAAAGTAGGCCCATAAAAAGATCATTTTATGATTGAACCCCAAAGCATTAACAGACAGATAAAACATTTCTATAAAATGCGAACCAAGTCATCTTCCATTGTTAGACACAAGTAAATGGATCACTTGCAAAGTTCTGATTATGTAAGTTCCCTCTGTGGCCACTAGGTGGCGACCGAGTATCTTCTTTTAAGTGTTAAACAACCTATCAGTGATAAATTGACTGTAGAGGTGAACTCTGTTTGGCTGTAGATGCCTGTACAGTACTCCCAGGGTGTCCATTTTTGTGCATGCGTCGCTCTGGTTAGTTTTGCTGGGGATTTTGATCGTGACATTTTTTGCTGAGTTACCTCAGACTGGAAACCATGAGCTTGTGCTCACTGTCCCCGGACAGTGCTTCTTGTACGTAGGAAAATATCAAGTCATATTAAACAGCTGCCTTGGGCTTACATCGCCTACTTCATTCTCTCTGTCATTTAATAACATATGTATTTACCGTATAGCTATTGTGTGTGTTATTCGGTATATTTCTTCCTGAAGAGAACACCCCTTCCAGGGCGTAATTTGCATAATATTCGGGATCACTTTAATGGTTTCTGCATGTTGCTGAGGTCAGGGGAAAGAGCATGGCGTCAGCACTATTAATACCATTAGAGTCCATCTGATAACTTAGATTAACTAGTGAAACCAGCGTGTAACCGACTGTTACAGCTGCATCCACACTGATATGCAGCCTGCTGTAACAGAAGAGACTGCAAGACCCGATGAAAACACGGACAAATATGGTTGCGAGTAACATAAAAGCCGGGTCAAAACATCCATTATTAACAGCAATTCCTTAAAAAGGAATTTTAACTCTGACCTCTATCTCTTCAGACAAGACATTCTTTTGTAGTTGTGTAGTTGTTTCTTTTTAATGATGAATGCTATTTTGAGCCTGCAGCACAGATGTGACCTGGCACATATCACTACTGTCTCTGTGAGTGGCCAGATACAAATATTAGTTCAGTAATTATATATATGTGTGTGTGTGTGTGTGTGTGTGTGTGTGTGTGTAAAAAGAAAGTGGAGTCATTGCAAAAATGAAAGAATCTTTCATTTAATTGGGTCCTCCTCAAATCATCCCAAAACCTCTAAATCGACCTAATCTTATAGGAACCACGGCTCTAAACTACTGTGGTGAGAACAGATATTTTGCTCTATGCTGTAATTTATTATGAATGGCCTAAACTCGCCTGTCCTCCACGTGGGTGTGGATCTCAGTTTCCCATTGGTCGAGAGCGGCAGCGTCCTGAAGGTGCTCTCCTGTGATTGGTGGGACTACGTTGGAGCTGTGGGCGTATTTTATCGATGGTGGAAGTAGGATACTTGTGACAATGTTCATTGTCGATATTTCACCGGAGCTGCCGTGGGCATGAGCGCGCAGCGGACAGCCTCTCGCCACTAGCCGTGCGAGGCTTTGCAGCTTTTACGGACCATTAAGGACCGTGTTTTTTCCCTCTTAAACCTGCAAAAGCTTTCACAACATCAGGAGGAATTATTATTATTTTGAATTAGACCACCGCAGTTTTTGTTTTAGAGGTAGCCGCTTGCGTCCCTGGCATATTTAGCTGACCACATACTTTGGCGTCTCTGACTGGCATTTGCGCATCCATGTAGCATTTAGGAAGACTTGCCTGCACAGTGGACAGGGCGACAAAAGAGAACGATCAAACAAAGAGAGAGACGAGCTTTATGTAGTTTACTTTCCTGGGGGAATATTCTCATGATATCGACTGGAGAGGAGACGGACTTGGCTTTATTGTGACTCTCGGAGAGCGAGAGAAAGAGCGCACCAAAAGCTAGAGACACAGAGAAAGAGAGAGAGCTCTCTGAATGCTGCTTTTGATTCGCAAGAACAAGGGACGTTAGCCGAAGCGGACGGATCTGCTCCACCATCCCCCTCGCACTCCTCATCCCCGACTCTGCGCGTCTCGTCTCCCCCTCTCTGAACCACAGGTTATCGGATGGACCAGCATCCCAGCGCCCGGAGCTGCACCAGTCGCGGGGCTTCGTCTTGCGAGGCCGTCCCGACTGAGCCCTCCATGAATCTGTACATCCACTCCACCACCGGCACACGCTTCGAGCTCTCCCTGCCCCTGGAGGAGACCGTGGAGGGACTGAAGAGGAGGCTGTCGCAAAAACTCAAAGTACCAAAGGAGAGACTCGCTCTGCTACACAAAGAAACGTGAGTAAACCCGATGCGGGCACGAGTGAGATGTGTTTACTGCGAATGTCAGAGCCTTTTTGAATGTGGGAGAAGGCTCGCATAAATGTGCATTTAAGCTTTTTGTCTCCAAATGCTGTCCTTTGTTTGAGATTATATAGCTCCTATACATGGTCACCACATGCCGTAATTCGCAACTCCGCAGTTCAAAATTGTAATAAACCCGACTTTACATACGCTCACCCTCCGGCCCTGCGGTGATATGTATTAATCTATACTTTGTATTTATTCGCGCCTGAGCTCTCCAGGGTTTTAGACACAGCCTTGGCTGCTTTGGTCATCAATACATTCAAGGAAAGTAGCTACTGGCCATGGTATTGGAATTACGCATAAGGGACGCACCGGTCACTGGAACAGTATTGACAAGGCGATCTGCGGACTTGCATCGACTCACCCCTGCTTCATTATACATACCGAAGCCTGACTGAATTGCTAATGCTGTGTGAATCATGCACGTTGAACATGGGATGAGTCGAGTCACACAGACATGATAGCCTGTGATTTTTTTTTTACTTCTACTACTGTGGGCATAGATATGTTACTGTATTGTTACTGTATACGTGAAGGTGAATACATGTCGTGCTTGGGATGAGATGCAGGCTAAGGGTCTCATTACATGGCAATGGCAAGTATGTCTGGAAGGAGAATAACTCCTTAATGGTTTCACTGGGATTCTGGGTGTGAGGTTTTGTCTGGATAGTTTACTTGAGCTCTCAGGAAGTGCCCTCTAAAACACATTAACTATTAGGGAATAGCTGAGAGCCTTTATTATTTCAATGAACCAAAACCTACAGTATTACGCCTTCCTAAATGAATCAGGCCCAGGTTAAATGAGCTAACAATAGGATAGATGGGATAATGCAAAAAAAGTCAGGGGGTGGGGGGTTGGGGGGCTTTGGTATATGCAAACAGTCAGCATTGTTTTTCATCCACCATCCCCTCCCACCCACTGTAATCACCCAATAAATCACATCATCCTTTAAAACCTGAAACCCCCTTTTTAATCCCCTCCTGCTCCTCAAATTGTAGACCTGCAGCAAGTCAGTGCTTAGGGCCTTTGTTCAGCTGCGCAGGGTGAGATTTGGGTCATGCTTGTACAGCAGGCTTCCCTAAACATTCTCCACAAGACTATAGGAGGTAAAGAGTCACTACACCTGCACGTGAGTGGTTTGAGTGTGTCATATCCTGCAAGATAAAAGCCTTTTCTCATTGCAGAACTGATTTAATAGTATCATTGGATAGATTAGTCCTGCAAATGTCTTATTTATGTAAAGGTATTAAGTATTACTTGGCAAAAGATTCTTCAGAATTGCAGAAACCGCTATCATGATGTTCTACATTTTAACTAACAACAGCAGATTTGCGATCTCAATAATAGCTCATTGCTAGACTGTTTATATTTTCTCCTAATTATTAATAGGACTGTGGTTGGAGCTTGGTGCTTTTGCTCATTTGTCCAACTTAAAATGCCAAAAGAAAATACCTCCACTTAGGCAAGTGGCACTGCTGCCAAATATCAGCTGCGAGCAATTGTCAAGCTCCACTATACTCGAAATTGAAATATGACAGCCCAGTCAATACTTCTCTTTCATGGGGCTTTTCACCCATGGCTCTTTTTGAAACTAGTTTTGAAGTCTGTCTGCACCCCCCACACCCATCTGAAGGGCGTTTGTGTGTCTGAGAGAAGATATTGTCAGCACAGTCTAATTATCTTGTTCTCTCTCAAACCCTGCAGGCGACTAAGTTCAGGCAAACTCCAGGATCTAGGCATCTCTGATGGGAGCAAGTTAACACTCGTACCAACAGTTGAAGCAGGACTAATGGTAAGGCTCACCTGGCTGTTTTTTTTTTTAAGTCCACATACTATTCATTAGCATTTCTAATACATCATCTCACATAGAACTTGAAATACCTGGTGTCTGCTCCCTTCAGTCCATTAAAACTGATTCATATCCTTTTATTTTCTTTCTGTGCAGTCTCAAGCATCAAGACCAGAACAGTCAGTAATGCAAGCTTTGGAAAGCTTAACCGAAACTCAGGTAAGAGACTGTTTCTCTGTGTTGACCCTGAAATAATATTCATGTAGCAAAGTTACTATCCTACTGTGGCTGCAGTGCAAACTGAGCTTTGGACCTTTTGTGCGTGTGTTTGCATGGGGGGAGTACGGGAGATTGTATCTTTGGTTAAGTGCAAAGCAACACCCAGATACGACAGAGATGGAGAGGGAGATGAGATGAGCAGGCTGCACAAGCACAAGCCTCTTTGCTTGTCTAATCTCGGCCTCTTAAACAAGCCAAGCTCTACATCCAGTGTGAGCTGTTCAGATATAATAAGCAGCAACACCCTCCTGTATCCTAGTAACATCTGTGATAGTGTGTGTGTGTGTGTGTGTGTGTGTGTGCGTGCGTGCGTGCACACCACTGCAGGAAGCCAGGGTGAACACCAGGGCTTATTTGTGAGATGCTGAGAGAATGCGCACACAACACTCTTCTGTTTATGCCTTCATCTGTAATCTCTCTCCACTCCTTCTGCATTTCATTCTCTAACACACACACACACACACACACACATACGCACACATGCACAGGCAAGTTTCCAGGAAGTGTGCTGTGGCTACATGGAGATTGAGTGTAGTCTCACTAACTCATAAACAGCGTGCTGGATCATCAGATGACAGCCTTCACACTCAGTATTAGCATAGGGTTCCTGGAAGCCTAGCAGGCATAGTCGGAGTGGGGCCCACACCCTGACTTACAGTGAAAACAGCTCGGTAGGCCTAGTGAAATACAGTATGCGTCTGAGTCAGTGTGGTATGACTCACTGAAATGATCAATAGTGAGAGTAAAGCAAAAAAAAGGCAAATCGTTCTCCATGCTGGCCGCAGAGAGAGAGTGCACAAGCAAGGCGAGAGGCGATAAGGCTGATTGCACACAGACAACAGTGTGACGTATGAAACTCTCTGCAGCTGACTGACTGACTCAGATCAACTTCCTTTGTGTAGCGTTTGGTAACGCTGTGATGTACGTAACTGCATCAGTGATGCGCCAGTGACTGATGTCAAAACAGTACGAGATGGTGAAATTGGACACTGATGTAAGGAGTTAACGTGTGTCAGCGATGCAGTGGTTTACGTCGAGATGAATTAGCCCAGGGAGCGATAAGTCTGCATTCAGTGCAGTTTTTATCAGAGGATGTGGGCTGCTCGGAGATAGTGGAGTGTGGTTCGGTATAGTTTCATTCCCCCGTCAATACTTCTATACTGGAAATCCTGGCCTGGTGGTGTGTGTGAACTCAGCATGCTTCTTGTAGCGCTGACAGCAGATGACTGTGCGTAGGTGGGTGTAAGTGGACGTGTGCGTGCCTGTTACTGGATGTGTGTGTGTATATGTCAGAGTGGTGGTGGGCTGAAAGGAAGCCTTGCCCATCATGGTGTACGCCTTTGCAGGGCAGCCATGAGTGACTGTCATTTCACCATTTTTCTCACACTGCCTTTCTTCCTGTATGTGTCTGTATGTGTCCCTCTCTGGCCACATAACCCTATAACTCTTAGCTTCGCTTTGAGTCATATGTTTGCGTTTTTCTCGACAATGGCTCAACATTACCGTTGCATGCATATGTATTGTGCTGTTAACAGAAATCCTGCAGCAGGGATGTAAAGAATAAAAGGCATAGCAAGAGTGACATCGGGGTAAAAGGTTAAAATAAAGGCATAAAGCTGCTTTAGTGTGTTTTTATCCAGAGAAATTGATTCCTCTTTATAATTCATGAAGCGGAAGGGAATGATATAGATTGCGGAGAGATTACGGATCTGAGTAAGATTAGAAAATACGAACACAAAAGCTTTCCCTCATTTCCTCCCCCCTACTCTGGGGCTATCAAAAATCAATCAATGCACTTAGCTCTTAAAAGTGTCTGACACGATAACTGATATGCCCATACACCCAAAAATAGCCTAGGGGAGATGTGCGGGGTGGTTGTTAGCTGTTTTAGACTTAGAAGAAGTGGGCATGGACTTCTAATAACTCCTCACCCCTTCATATATTTTGGTCATGTGAGGTCTGATTTCCAGATCGGGTGTTTTCCTGGGAAGTGGGTGTATTCATGGAAGATGGGTCATGAGTGGATTGCCTTATGTGTTGTCCTTTTTTCAGAATTCTGGGGGAGTCTGCAGCTAGCTGGTCAACCAGTCAGGTAGAACGTGACAGCATCCACGGCTGTTTCAGACATTTGTGGCACAAGCCAGATAGAAGATGTTTTATGGAAATTGAGCCCCAGCAATTATCGAAATGGGACGCCCCCCCAGCCCCCCACCCGCTTTAGTGCCGTCTCCCCCTTTCTCTGCTTCTCCCTCTCTTGTTTCTGCTTAACAGTTCTCCCAGGGCCCTATAATTTAAATCTGCTGCGGTTTGCAAGTCCGGCTAGCTGCCTCAGTTTGACCGTGATGGCTGGCTTCTTTAGCAAGGACAATCCCGGCTGCCTTAATTCTTCCTCTGGCATCTCTCTAGACTTTTTGCATGACATCTAAGCTGTATTAAGCCACTGCCTCCTGACAGCCCATCAAAATACAGTTGCCTTCTCCACTCTTCTCATTCTGTCTGCTAAATAGAGGTTGTGCCTGTACAGCTTACTCATGCAGTCATGCACGGGTGCATATACACACACACACACACACACACCAGAACAGAAAGGATATATTTAAGAGGATTTCTGATCCTGCTCAGAGAATGAGAAAATGTCTGATCCTAGTAGTAAAATGAATGTATACTTACAAGACAAGTGGTGAAAGCAATATTCACTGTTTCTAGACATATGTGGGCAATGACATCAGCCCTTCATGTATTGATCTTGGCATTTGACAGAAAGAGAAGGATTATATGTCCCTCTCAGCACACAGGGACTATTTGCTCATTGATGCACATTGATGTTAGAATAAAAGCCAACCAGGCAGGCAGGCATCACCATTACCATCCCCCCCGATGGCCCTTCCCCCATACAACCACCTCTTTGTTCCTGTCTTAAAGCATGAGCACCGAACCTGCCCAGCTGACAAACCCTCAAACACACAATGATTGAGGGTCACTCTTTAAGTTTGGCTCTCCCCCCACGATCCCGTTTCGCATACATCCATAGGCGTCGGCTATACCCGACTGAGTGCCGCTATGACGGCGCACACTGGTGTCAAAATCAATGCACGGCCCAGCTGGAGCAAGGCTCAGTGGGCTGCAGATGGACAAATTTTGCCTTGAACACGAACATAGATTGCTTTGGGAGGAGGATGCGTGTTGCCGTTGCATATGTCCCCATGGAATACGCTGCTACATATCCGTTCTACTTTTCTTGCTCCCGCCGACAAGCACCTCCTGTCCTCATCCTCTCCCGTCATCTCCCTGTAGGAACCACAGAATCGGATGTGGCACAGTTTTGTCATCGTGTCTGCAAGCGGACAGATGCAAACTAGCAGGGTCAAAAAAATCTTTGGGGAGTCACCTCTGGGTCACCCTCACCTCTTTTCCTTCGCCCTGCCACAGTGGGCCAGACAGGTGGAGGAGGACAGAATGGTAGAGTGTTTCACAAGTCATTCTGTGACATGTCAACCCAATGTGCCTGAGTGAGTACACGTTCTGTAGGCTGGAGGTAATAGGGAGGATGAGTGCACATGCTTGGGTAACTCACAAATGAAGAAATAGATGTAGAAATATAGTCTGGGGGTGGTCTAAAGGAAGACAAGACAAAAGGAGGACAAAGGCTTCGGGCTCATGACTAGAAAAAGCAGATTTTGGAGAATAGCGTGCACATATGGAAAATCAACCCTGTACCTGTGCATATGTGTGTGCCAGTGCCTGACTGCGTGTAAAATAGCTCAATGCAGACGGTCAATATGTTTCTTTTTCCAGTCCTGCATGCTGTTCGCCACCTTGTCTAGCTGCTAGTTAATCAGCAGGACTGACACTACTGGAAATCATTGGAGAGTAATGGTATTGAGGATTTGGGAGTGCACGGAATTGAAAAATGACTGAGTCAGACTGTTGGTCAATATGAGAAGATCCTCCCCTTTTTATAGCATGAAGCTCCCTGTGTCCTTCCCACTGCCATTGAAATGAAGCCTTTTTATATGCATGCGGCTTAAGAGTCCCTGCTCTTTACAATGGTAATTTGCTTTTTTTGTTACTTAAATGAAAGCTACAGAAATTAATTTGTTGTTGAATGTGTGGATCAAATCGTGTATGGAAGAAAAGACAATGCTGATCTAAAGGCCCATTCAGTCCCTGCTCATGTAAATCCTGGCCTTGAAAATTGCATTAATAAGCTGATCACGCAGTATTTCTTTTTTGTTTGCACCTGTGTAATCCCCTTTGTGATGCTTACATGCACAGTGGGATGGGGGTGCTGGGATGGGTGGAGGGAATCAAGGTGTGCTGTGGGGCAATCAAGAGAGAGATGGATTTTTCAGGGTGTTTCATTGTGTGTGTGTGTGTGTGTGTGTGCGTGCGCACACCAACATCCATTTCCATTGTCTTTGTGTGTTCCCTCATTCAGCGGCCAGGGTTGTCTTAATTCTCCATATTTGAGTCGTGACCGTCATTGTCTCTCGTTCCCTTGTGGCGCTGAGCTTTTGTGATTCCAGTAGCAGGCATCGTGACGAGCAGGGCCACTGTGTGGGAGGATGGAGGCCAGGAATATCACGCCTGATGGCCACCACCAAGTCTAATAAAGTCAATTAGGCGTATGCTCCTGTGGAAACAGAGAGGCAGGGTCAAAAGACACAGGTCGATGCAATAAGTCATAGAAAAACCCAGTGAGGGAAGAGGAGGTATCCTGAGGAAGGGCAACATTCACAGCAGCCATCTTTCATCCATCTCTTGCCTTCTCTCTATTGGCCTGTACCCACTGACTTCATCTCCAACAGATCAGACGCTATTTCTCTTTTGTTGCTGCAGATAATGTTTATACAACCATCCACAAATTTGTATTGCTGGGTGCCGAAACTGTTCATCACTAAGCGATGGTCCTGGCCACCGCCACAGAATCCTGATTACATAGTATTAATCAGCAGGTATAAAAGGCCTTGTGTGGAGTGAGAGCAGTGTAAGCAGCATGCAGATGAGTAAGAGGGAGGATTACTTTGCTGTCGCTTGCCTTGAATTAGATCTAACGCACGGGGGCCGGGGGTTGAGAGGCTTGTACGCGCATGTGAGTCGGCTCAGTGTCGCTGACCAGTTGTTGGCACAGTTGGAGTATGAGGAGTGGCTTTAGCAGGAACCCGATCGTCCTGAACTTTGCCATTCGGATCTCTCTTTTCACTCAGCCGATCAAATACAGTGATGGCCAGCTGGTCCTCTCGTGCTCCTCTCAGCCCCCTCTGTTTCTTATCCGGCAGCATTACAGACGCCTATCTTTCTAATGGGGCCTTTGAAGGGCCCCCCCGGCTGCTTTTAGGATTTGGGGCATGATGCAAGACATTGATTTTTTTTTTTCCTTCTCTCTTTTGAGAGCCTGTTATTGCATCTTTTGCCGGTGTGTGTCTGCACAGAGACTATCAATAGTGTCCTGGTGCGATCAAAACATCTAGGTCGATGGGCGGGTTAATAGGCAGCTTTTTGAACCGTACCTTTAACCTAGCGGTTCGACAGGTGGGCAGCACTGCAAACTAAATATGGCTGGAGGAGACAGCTTCCTCCTCTCATGGCTTCCCCCTCTCCAGCCTCCTGTCCCGCCCTCCAATCCTCTATCCTCTTTTCTCCGGGCACAAAGCTGCTCAGTTGTTCATGAATGTCAGCTCAGTGCTGCCAGCACGCTCTATCTTACCCTCCTGTCCCTCTCACCCTCCCGCACTCTCTCAGCCTCGCTCTTCCTCCCTCGCTCCTTATCTCCCTCCCTTAGTTCGCTTAGTGTGCAAAGGAAGAACGACTGCAAATGAGTTCCTTGAACCACAGGGACCCCAATAAATAAAACTGTCAGCCAGAGATGTCGAAAGGGAAAAAAAGGAGGAAGGAGCCAGAGGCACACTCTCACTGAATATTTCATCACCCACCACCACTCTGACACCCTACCCCCATCGCCCGCTTCCCCCATCCCCCCTTCACCATCCCTGCTCCCTCCCTCTCTCATGCCATCCTCCCCCCTTTTCCTCACATCTTCTCTCCAACCCCTCCTCCCCCTGGCTGCCCCTTATCATATTCTCCCCCCATCACTGCATAGCAACCAGAGTCCCCTGCTAAACAACACACCACCTCCTGGATCCCAAACAGCTAAAACAAAATGGTTGGTTGGCGCGAGCCGTGGGGTCAGTGGTTAAAGGGGAGCGGCGAATGCAGTTGAGTGCAAGAGCTCCTTATCCACACCTGTGTGTCCCTGAATAGCCTCTGTTATGACATTATGCCCATGCCGTTTCTGGGGAATATAATCACCGCAGTATGTTGTTTTCAGCAAACACACACCTTGTTCTTCAGGCATGAGCTGCTCCTCTCTTTGCATACCAGTGCCGCTGCATTAGAAAGAGAACAATGAAGGGCTGGTTTCTCTCTGTCTGCCTTAACACAACAAAAGTGGGGCCCTCCGCTCTTCTTGCCTTGCTTTCCTCTCAGAAAAGCCACCCCAGATGGCCATAAGTTGCTTTTGTAAAGGGTTGGAATTTGTCGAGTGCTCTACGAGGAGAGCAAGGTGGAAAAACTAGAGGAAGAGGAGGAGGGTTGCAGACTTCAGGACAAGCCTAGAAGCTATCTTTTGTTTGCCTGTGATGTTCCAGAAAGCTCTATCTGGTGTTTGTTCTGACGTCAGTGGTAGCCGGGCCACATTGGCTGTCTTGGCTGTGCTCCTGAGAGCAGACAGGCATGTTTGGACTGGAGCGGAGCTGCTAGCCGAGACCTCTGGGAATCATTTGCTAGCCAGCTCTCCAGCACCACAGAACCCCCCCCCCACGCACATACACACATGCTCTCTCTCTCTGCCTAACACACTCCCTCCCCTTGTTTCCTTCACAGTCTCTGTCCGTCTGGAAGAGGCTTGTTGTTACACGATCACTTTCGCCAATCTAGCCTCTGGCAGGCAGGCCGCGCAGTATCACCCTCCGCCTCCTCCCCTCCTTCAGGAAACGGGCCCTATTTCAGGTGTTCCACTCCACGGCCCCCGGCTCCCAGCTACGCAAGCTGTTCGCTCTCCTATTCTGGGTGTTCAGGAGTGTCAGGGAAAGAGTGTGCCAGTCGGAAAAAAAAAATGCCGCAGCTCTTCATTTGTAGGAGCGGAATTCCACACCTGAAGGTTTACTCTGGCTCCTTATGTTTTGATCCTCTGAGGGAAAAGAAAGTGACCCATCAGATTATAGCTGCCGAGATGCCCCCTTTCATTTCCCTGCAAATTAGACGTCTGTGTTTATGTGGGTTTGTGGCCTTTTAATTTCTTTCCCAAAGATGAAGTTGCGGTGGGTGGTGAGTGTATGCACGGAGACCCCGTATGAGTCACGCGCATGGTTGCAGAGGAGGCGGAGGAGATCTCCATGTAGCTTTCATGTATGTGAGACTAAGTGGGGCCTTTGTGAGCAACCCCGAAATTGACTTTATGAGTCAACGGCTGAGACTCCGAGACAAGGAGTGACAAAATTGACTGGAGGAGGCAAAAGAAAAAAAAAGGAGTGTGAGGCAGAAAGCTTGGATCTCGTGCCGGCTAATTTGAAGCATGCCATGTGGTGTTGGAAGCTCAGTAGGAGTACATGAATTTCACTGTGGTGGTTTTGAATAATCCACACCAGTCATTATAAGGGTAATCAAGCCTCCTCTGTGTTTCTCCTGCTGTCACTCACTATCTGCCTTTCCCTCTCACTTTCTTTCGCATTTTCGCTAACAGAAAAAACAAAGTGCTGAAGCAGAGGCCCTATTCAGACTTGACATCAAAAGGCATCCTGGATGATGAGAATCACTCAAAATGCACTTTCTTTGGGTCTGAACAAGCAGCATGGACAAAAAATATGTCCCTGACCACAATTAAGGACTGCGCACAACCAGTTGCTCTGCCCTCCTCAAACAAATATGACAAGGCGTAGAACTACTGAATAGTCACTGCAGTCCTCTACTTAAGATGAATGAAGTTGCAGTTTCTTCAAAAATGAAAATCAAATGTTAGCGTGGAAACTAATTTCGATCATAAGCAGTCACTCAGGCGGATTCTGCTGTCAGGCGTGAACTGTACCCCTGCATCAGCTGGACTTTGACATAGTCTGGATGTGTGTGGATGCAGGATAGGAAGTCTGCATTGTACTGTAGACAAACAGATATTCACTCCTTCCACCCCCCACCCCCACCCCCCCATCTTCCTTCCTCTAACTAAACAGTGGATTGATGGTCCCCCTCCCGGGGCCTCTGACTTTTGTATGTCCGTCTGTGTGTGGGGGTGTGTGTGTTGTGGGTTGGCAAACTGTCGACTCATTCTCTTGACAGCTGTCAATCACAGGCGACCCCCCCCCCCTTTTGCTTCTCTCTCTCTTACCCACCCACTTGCTTCCCCCCGTGGCCTCAAAAACACACATCTTGTCTATTGTGTGACCTTTCGTACATGGAGCTTCCTAGAGCAATCTCAAATAACACCCTGCCCCCGTTCCCCTCCTCACTTCACACTCTGCCTTGGGCCCGCAGAGTTTATTGTCTTACCGCGACAGGGTAATCATGGCGGGTGTGGACTGTATCAACAAGCCATTAGTGAGTTTACACTCTGAAAAGCCAGAGTTTCTGTTTATCCTGCAGCCGCCTGTATGCTGATTTTTTTTTTGCTGCCTTAGCTGTGGATTATTTACATGTTGAAATGCAGCCATCAGATCATCCCACCCCCCACCCCCTCGTCCTTTCACCTGCCTCTCTTCTCCCTCCATCCTCTTTTCCACACCATGTCAATACCAGTGTGCAAAGGTCACCCTGGCAACAGAGCGGCAGCGGTCGATAGAGAAATAAATAAGCAGAAGAAAAGGGAGAGAAGTGATGGAAGGCAGATCCTGGCGGTTCACGGGGTTAACTACAGGCCAACATCTCAGAAGCACACTCCAAAGGCTGCGGGGTCTGCAGGGACTGAGACCTCTGCTCTCTTCTGCTGTCTTTCCATGTGTGTCTCTATTACTTGTTTTCTCTGCTCTGTCATTAGTCTTTCTCTTCCATCTCCTGTCCTCTTTGAGTTCTCACTTCCTCTCATGTAGCTTTTCGTTGCTCCCTCTGTCTTCCTACCCCACCCCCCCCCACTCCCCGCCTCTCCTGGGACTGCAAGCACACAGGCAGTAGGGGTTGTTGAAACCTTTTTGGACAGAGGTGCCACTTTGTATTTGCCAGTGCTGTTTGTTTCTGTTTGCTTCTATTTGGGGAGAACCTGAGACGTCATTACTGCTGAGTCTTCATGGCCCAAAGAAGCTATCTGACCCTCGACTGACTGCCCCAGGAAAACACACACACAAACACATGCATGTGCACATGCACAGATTTTTTTGCAGAGCGTGGCGATGCACAGCAAGAGAGCCGCAGGCTTTGCGGGAGGGGAACAAGAGAACGTTTGTTGTTTAGTGTGATTCGTCCAGCCAAGTCGTGACAACTCCGCTATCCTGTGTGTATTTGTGTGTCCATCCGGGCCACGGGTGGGTCAGTGGAGGCCTCCACACTTGGCTCCTGTCACCCACTGCCAGAGTTCCAAAAATGGGCAGACCTTCCAGATCCGCCGCAGACCCACGGACAATCGGCCATTCTGTGTTTCGAGAGGCAGGCGGGGTGTATTTCCTGGACGTGGGACTGATTTTTCAGGCCCGGGGCCAGACAGAAGGGTGGCCTTTGTCTTGCCGATAAATGACACTGCTGACTAAGAACGGGACTTAGGGACAGTGGGAAGCATGCGAGAGTGGGCTCTATTTGTGTGTGTTTTCCAATAGGTCTCCTCATCTACCGCTCCCTGGCAGATGTAAATAGGCCAGTGTTACAGAATAGTGATTGATTGCATGATGGGCTAATGCGATGTTTCCGTGTCTCTATGAGAGTGGGAGCTCAAAGCACTTTTGTTTGCATTTTAACTGCTGTCTGTGGTGCTTTACAAAGGAGTAAGTCAATATGCGTGGGGTAGCCTTTCTCGTTTTGAAAGGGTTTGTCCTTCACTACATAATCTCGATGCAGACTAAGCACCACTGCACCAATGAACCACCTGTGTTTCGCTTATTTCGGTGATTTTGTCATGTCAAAGCTGTGACTGTGACTGGTAAAACTACCAGAACCGAGTAACTCAATCTTGTTTTCGTTTTCCTGCCTGCAGGTCAGTGACTTCCTGTCCGGCCGCTCCCCCCTCACCCTGGCACTGCGTGTAGGCGATCACATGATGTTCGTCCAGCTCCAGTTGGCGGCGCAGCAGTCGGGCAGTCCCCAGCTCCAGCACAGACACCTCATCACCCGGGGCAACACAGAGCCCGCAATGGGACAGCCCACGGGACAGCCCACGGGGCAGCCCCGTGTTCCCCACCCTCACCAGCACTCCCACCACCACCACCACCCCCATCATCCACACAGTCACCCAGCCCCCCACTTGTCCCAGCCTCACCTGGTCCCTTCCTCCCCCTCTACCCCGGGCTCCCCTTCCTTCCCCCTGCCGTCCACGCACCACCAGTCGCTCCCTCCCATGTACCACCAGTCGCCCCCCTCCGCTCATTGTAGCCCCCCTACACCTCCGCCTCCACCCCACTCCCCTCGCCCGTCCCACATCCCTGGGGGTCTCTTCCGCTCTCCGGCGCATCACCATCATCACCATCACCACTACCACCAGACTTCCTCAGGCCAACCCAGCCACGACATCGGCCAGGCCAGCCCCGTAGCCCCGGTCCTCTGCCCTGAGGTAAGGCTTAAAAAAATTTTGGCACCACGCTCACACCTTTGTCCTCACAGTCCCAGCTAACATTTACCGAAGCAGTCGGGGATGAGTTGCAACTGTTACACAACAAATCAACACAACTAAATCATCCCCCATTACATTGATTAGATTAGCGGGATATCCCAGCAGCATGAGGGTGAACCCGTGCTCTCATCGGGTCTAGAAGATTTTCACATGATGTGTGTGCTTCCAGAGTGCACAGTGCAGTGAGTCATAACTGGATTGGAGTCTGCCTCCCAAATACACAGAGACGCACACAGTTAGCCAGGAGGCCGAGACATTCATGTGACCTCATCCTGCCCAGTGAGATGTATGGGGTTAAGGTGGGGGGGCATGAGAAAAAGAGTCAATGAGAGGAAGATTTAATGAATAAGAGTTGGTTTTTCATGTAAAGACAGATCATTAACCTCGCAGGTTTCACTCATTTATCATTAACCTTTCCAGCCATTTATTTAACTTTGGTTAACTCTATCAACAGCTGCACACACATGCACAAACACTCTTACTCGTCTCCACCAACCAAGTTTGCAGTTTACACTCTGTCAACCTCCCCGAGCTCCAGCCTATGGAACGAGAATAAGAACCAGATGTCAGTGGACTTATGTGGGAGAGATGGTTCCCAACAAGAAAAACAGAAGGCAGGCCAGTTTAGTAGTGAGAAAACGGAAATGGCTATTCCTCATCAGGCTTTCACATGCGTGACACACACAAACACAGGCCTTTGCACTGGGGGTTTCAATTTCACTTTCAGATGTCAGTTGAGTGATCCAAGTTAAGCCGAGGTGAAGGAGCAGGGTTGCCAAGTTTGGACCGATCTTGGGTTTGAGGTAACGAGATATCCTGGGTGTTTCGGGGCCGTCAGTTGGCAGAAAGCTCAGGTTTCCTGCTTCCTGTGGTTTCTTATTGCATCAGCCTTTAGTGGGTAGGTTACTTACGTAGTGCAAATAGCAGTTACAACACCCTGAAGTAAAGGTCACTTCCAGAACTTACAAAGGTTTCATCAGGACAACGCTTACATGATATCAACATGTCACAACGCACAACATGCTATGCATGAATGTCATTTTGTATAAATGTACCATTAACATGGTATGGGATGTGAAACTGTAGCCACATTCATCACAGGCGTCGTGTTCTCTTAAAACAGCTTTTCTTGCCTACAAGCCTAACTGTGCGCCATATGTGGCGTTTTTTTCCCCCTCCAGGCTAACTGCAGCACCAACAGCCCTAACAGTGGCACCAGCCCCTCGTCACGCTCCCGTAAACCTGGTGCCATCATTGAGAGCTTCGTCAACCATGCTCCCGGAGTCTTCTCAGGGACCTTTTCAGGTGAGTGGATGCCGAGCTGCCATTAAGATTCACTGCTGCTCTAAGCAATAACTGTTCGCAACAGTGAGATCCTCCTGAAAACCTCTTTTATGAGAGAGGAGAAATACCCAGAAAATTAAACTGGGTGCTCGTCTCAGAGTCCATTGTGGCCATGCAAGTCTATGAATAACTTTAAATTCTTTGGACTTTTTTCTGCTTTGCACTCGAAACTAAATGGACATCAGTTGTAACGCTGTGTTTGTATTTCTCACTCCACCTCTCAGGCACTTTGCACCCCAACTGCCAGGACAGCAATGGGCGCCCCAGACGAGATATTGGTACCATCCTGCAGATCCTCAATGACCTCCTGAGTGCCACACGCCACTACCAGGGCATGCCCCCCTCCCTCACCCAGCTTCGCTACCAGACCCAGTGTGGTTCGCCCGCCTCCCCCTCCCCACCTCCTTCGCCCCCAGTTGCTGGCTTGACGGGCCTCTCTGCCAAAGCTACCTCTGTGCCTGCCGGCAGCCCCAGCAGCCCTCCGCTGACTCTTCATCCGCTGGTGCAGTGCCAGAGCCAGATCCGCATGTGCAAACCCCCTGGTGAGTGACTCTACTCCACACTCCCTCTGCTCACGCAAGCATGTCGTGAACACAAACACACTCGCATACACACATTAAGTCATTGTGCATCCCTTGAAGCCCTTGTGAAGCAGATGTTCTTGCAGTTGCCACAGCTTTGGAGGAGGGTGTGTGTGTGTGTGTGTGTGTGTGTCATTTTACTGAGCTCTGCTCTTTCATTGCAACCTATAAAGAATTCAGTGTCATCTGCTTCTCTCTGTTTCTATTCTCACAGAGCGTCGTGGTTAGCTCTCAGCTCTTTTGGGACGATTTTGCATCACTGTCTTGCTGAAGCACCTATTTTCATCTTGAACATTCTGACAAAGCAAGAACAGAAAAGTCAGATTAAAGAACAGAAAACAGTCATACACATATCTCTCCTGGGCTTTGTGGTGGCGGAGGAGGAAGAGCTGGGAGGGTGGGGGTCTCCTTAGTAATGCAATACAATCTTCTTCAGACCTGTTCAGTCAGGCTTCACTTGTCAGGCATCAGAGTTGGCTTTGTTTTTGTGCGCCATGAAGATAGGTTTCCCCCTTCAAGCCTGGGCTGGGCCATGTTTAGATTAGATTAGGCTTTGGGTGGTTTAAGTTACCTCTTAAAGAAGGGCTGCAGCTGGGGACATGTATGGGCTGGGGCTCGTCGGGGCTGGACAAACCTCGTCATACCAGTGCCCAAGGGCTGGGCAAGGCAGGTGGTGGAGTTCAGATGATACCATTTAGGGACTTGGTTTGGGTGTTTCAATACCCCCTCCTCCTTGCAGAGACACAGGATGTTGAGTGTCAGACAGATGTCCACAACTGATAACATTCAGTCAGTGTTTTAAGGTTAGACTGGCTGTGCTGAGAGAAACAGCATTGTCCTCCACTATGTCCTTATCTCCCGTTGAGGAAATCGGGCCTGTCTTTGGTGAGCTGCTGGTAAATTCTGTTGAATAGTCCAGTAGGGAGGGAGCTGGAACACAGTGATTAATGTTTAATGTTTTCTTTTGTTTGAAAAAGCAAGAGTGTATATTTCTATTGTCACTAGCCGGGTTTGTCCACTGCCGTATGACCTTCTTTTGCGAGTCGCACGGCGTCTTTTAGCTTTTGCAGCTGATGGACAAGGAATGTCCAGTGTTCCTCTGCATCACCCCGGGTGCCCTTACAAGTGTTCAGTGAACAGTTGGAATAACACAGGCTTATTTTCCTAACTCAGGGAAGACCTTTCCTTCACTGCCCCCACCTACATAACCCCCCCTTCCCCTCTTCTCCCATGCTTGTCATCCCCCTTCATCCGCACTCAACAGCCAACACCACTGTTTCCCCATTTGCTATCCAAAAACAGCCTTGTCTGTAAAATCCATCTCTCTTTCTCTCTCTCTCTTACGCCTGACACCCCGCCCTCCCCCCTTTCCATGTCTGTGTTGTGCATCAATACATGGTTTGTGTTCATTTGGCCTTTAAATAGATTTATTCCGAAATGCAGCTCCGAAAAGAATTTGCTTTGTGAAGTTGAGGGCAGTAAGAGGAGGAGGAGGAGGAGGACGCGGAAGAGGGAGGCTGTTGAAATCACAATACTAAGCCTCCATTCATCATATGGGTGTTTATATCCTGTCCACCAGTCTACTAACTGTCCAGTGATTAACCAAGGGCAGAAAAAAGAATGGGTGAAAGAATAGTCTGTCTAATGCCCTTTTCCAACTTACTGCCCCCGTCCAACTTCCTGCTCGCAGCAGCATACACTTCCAGAAAGTGATTTGAATGGGTAACCTGCCCAGCCAAGCACAGCGGAGCTCACTGAGACAATGGATGTGCTGGTGCGTTTGCGGAGCTGCGTGCCTATTTGTATCCTGTTCCACACGGTGTCCTAAGGAAGCCGATGACTAAGCGCTCTCAGGCGGTCTTATCTGCCGACACCTGATGGAAGACTTACTGGACTTAACACTGCGGCTTAACTCTGTTTCACAGAAACCTGCCTTCATTCAGCTACAGGAATAAACCTGAGATTCCCATCTGCCTGAATGTGTGTGTGTGTGTCTGTGTGTGTGTAGTCAAGCTCAGGTTGAGACAGCCTCTTGAAAATGTCACATAGCTTGGCTGTCTCCTGAGAGCCTTTACCCTTTCCACTGCAAGTTCATGTGCAAGGAGGAGGGTTGGGGGGGTGAAGGGGCGTAAATAAAAAGCTTGAACTTGAACACACACACACTCGGTTAAACACTCACTGGTTAAAAGGCTATGGTGACTAGCTTGGTTTCAGGGCTTTGCTGTGTAGGATTGCTGAGTGTGGGGATTTGTCAGTCCAGGACCCGTGTTGAATTTGAACAGGAGGGCTTTAGGATGGCCTGCCAGGCTGATTGTTAGCTAAATTCCTCTACTGAGTAGGATGGACCCCCCACCCCCCTGCCTCCAGCCCCTGCCCCCAGCCCCTGCCCAGCCAAGCCCATTGTGCAGGGGCCAGGGACAGGGGCTACATACAGGGCACCAGGCTGAGCCATTGTGGGGCAGATGAGGGGAGGGCTATGGGATTATAGGGCTGCCTTTTAGTTCCACTCCCTCTGCAGCTGCCTTAGTTCAACACAGGCACACAGAGAGGGGCAAAACAGGGGCAAAGTTAGCTCTGAAAGCTTCTCCAGCCCCCCCCCCTCGTGTCCCTTCTGCATCCCTTCACCCCCTCCTGTCCCCTTTCGATTTGTCAGGTCATATTAGCTTTGTGCTGGCTTGGATTGGGTGAGCCAAAGGAGGAGGGAGGGCGAGGGAGACGGGGAGGGAGACACGGGGAGAGATCCGATAGACTTAACCTCACGGAGTCCTGTATTTAAGCCCTGCCCTGCTTGGCCGCAGCACTGCACATTATCCACCGGCAGGCCCCGCTGCCCTCTCTCGTGGCACACGGAGCTCTGGCGTGACGCACGTGCGCCGGCGACTCAACGAAACACCCCGGCGACGCAGCGCAGCACAGAACTATCTAGCAAAGCCAGCCAAGCACATCAGGTGCCCTTTCATTGCCGACAAGGAGGGCGAGAGAGGGTGAGGGAGAGAGAGAGAGAGAGAGAATGCAAATGAAGTCTAAAAGTCATTGAAGAGCTTGTGTCCCTGCAGGGCTGTCATTGCCCTTTCACTGGCTGTCAAATGCTCACATTAGCTCCGATTTCATTGGTTGCTTCAGTTTGTGTCTGATAAGTCAGTTGGTTTTAGACTGGAGGACTTGTTTTTGCTCACAGGACAGGTTTGCCAGATTTTTTTTAGACTAACTGTACTCAACAGAGCTTCCTCAGAGACCTGTTTACCTGTGGACAATAAATCAGTGGTCCCTACATGCTTGTCTTCGATGGGGATGGGGAGTGTTTTGCCTGTAGTGATAGAGTTTGATCTATCTATTTTGGGCCTCTGACAAAATCAGTGAATGAAATCATTTTCACGGTTCACGTTTTTTTAACATTATAAGAAGATCCAGCGGAAGACATTTTGACTTGGTTGACCAAAACATTCACGTTTTTAATACTGCAGTAGATATTGTCACATATTTATTTTATCCATAATGTTTAGAATGCCAAGAATGGAGATACAGGCTTAAAAAACCCTAATAATAGTACAGTAATAATAGAGTAATACTGGAGGAAACCCAGGCTGACTTTGCTGCAATGTGATTTTCTTTCCTCCTCTTTCTTCTTCTCTTTCTCCGTCCAACCCTCACTCCCTCTTTCCCCTGGTTCCCTGGATGCTGAGCAAACACAATGTTCTCTCTGCAAGATCACAAGACTTATCAAGGCAAACAAACAAACAACAGCACTAAGACAACTGCAAATGAAGGCCAATCTTTATACAATCAATAAAAGGAGAAGCTCCTTTAATCTCCCCCTGCGTCCTGCACACTGCAGCCCTCCTCCCTTCTCTTTTTCCCCTCTGCCTCCATCCTCTGCCTCTCCTCCTCCGCCCACCCGCTCCTCCCACCCTTCCTCCCCATACACTCCCCTATCTCAGTCCGTGCTGTGTTGCTGGGCTGGGCTCAAAGGCAAGGAAAACTGACTGACGCATCGATTATTCATAGATCACCCCTTCTTCCCTTCTCTCTTGCGCTCTTGTCTGTTTTTCTCTGGCTTTCTCTGCAGTGCTCGCTGTATTTACAGGGCCCGTGTCAGAGTCTTCAGACACTGTTCTCAGTTTGGAGATGGAAAAATGTGGCAGGGAGTGGTTACCAGAGAGAGAAGGAAAAGGAGACTGGCCTTTCCTTCCTCTCTGTGCCCTTGACCTGCCTTCTGTTTGATATCATCCACCGCGTGTTGCTAAGAAAAGATCTGTTGTTGCTTAATCATCTGCCTTTTCTGTGTCAAGCAGGGCTGTGTGCGAGCATGGTTTCTCTCTCCCTCTCTCGTCCTCTCCCTATGTCTCTTACCCAGCTCTCTTGCTCTCTCTGGGTCCTCCAAGGTTATTTTGCTCACGTCAAACCCGAGTCTCTGCAGCCAGTCTCTGCAGCCAGGCTCTGGGCCAGCGTGTGTGTATTTGTGTGTGCGTGTGCGTGTATAGTCTGTCCTTCTTAGCCAGCCCTAATAATAGCCCTACTGTCATAAACATAGTCTGGAGATCCCTGCGGCCAGCTGTGTCCGGCCCAGTCGCCCAGGGCTCCGGTAGTGACGCTGATGAATGGCCACACACACACACACACACACACACACACAGGCACACAGGCACACACACACCAAGTTAGGTGTAGCTCCAAGCACATTCCCAGAGCTCTTGCCAAGCCAAAGGCCAAGACCTCCTACAGCACCACCAAACTGCCCTTTATGTTGTGTGTATGCGTGTTTCTGGGTGTGTATAATGTTGAGTTGTCTTAAATGTACCCCACTAGGAAAACTGGATCAGGACTGAGGAACAACACTGATGAAATTAAGAAAGTATTTAAACTGAGAGACTCCACAGAAAAAAAATGTACCAGACCTAACAGATTTTGTTTGTAGGCATATGTTGGCTTTGTGCCGTTTCATTGTGTACAACCATATTTCGACACAGCTGTGGGCCGTTTTTGCTTTGGCTAGTCAGAGCAGGGGAATGAGGGGAAGAGGGAGGACCGGAGGGGGAACAAAGCCTCAGGGCAGCGTATATGGATGTCACATGGAGCTGAGGTTGTGGAACAATGCCTCTAATGTAGGAGAACCACCCTCCCACCCCCCACCCCCGCGAACCCCCTGCTCTCCAGAGATGACATGCTGCCCTTACACGCAGCAGACACAGCATCTGCATGCACACAAATACGTTTGTGTCAGGACAGCGCACATCGGCAAGAAGTGGAAAAACCCCAGTCTGTCTATGTGGCTGAGTGTGCCATGAAAAAGTATTCTCTTCCACTAACTCTGTGCCCGTCTCCAAACCTTCTCTGTTCGGAGATTGCAGCAGCTCAGTTCTTTAGTATGCACTGCCAAACAGTGGTGAATATTTATAGTGGGAGAAAAGGTTCTGCTGAATCTGATAAGCAAATGAGGAAAGAGGTAAATTAAGCCCACACAGAGGCCGGAATTCATTCCGATGGGGGGGGGGGGGGCATGATCGATTCGGAAAACTGCCACCTATGGCTGATCTTTTGCCCTCCACCTCCATCCTTTTCTCTATCCCCACTCGCCCCTGGGGGAGGAATTCCTTAACCCACACAGCCCTCCACCACCCCTCCTGCTTCCCCTTCTTCACTCTGCCCCACCTAGCTGTCTCTGGGGAGACATGGGGCAAGAGCTAGAGGAAGGGGGAGGAGGAGGGTTCTCTGTATGTGTGAGGGGATGGGAGAGGTGGGGGTAAGGGAGGTGGGGTGTTGGGTCAATGAGCTGAGAGTGGGAAGCTACAGCCATAATAAAGAAAAAAAATAGAAGGAAAAAAACCCAATCTCTCCCTGTCTCTCTCTCCGCTTACAATTTCCATTCGCTTGCATTTTCTATTGAAAGCCAATAGCGTTGTCCTGGGCCCGAGATGGATGGCTGCACTAGAGCTAAGGTTTAATCAATAGGTCTTTTTAATTTGCCATCGATCCACGTTAAAAGCTACTGTGGTTGCTGCTGCTGTTGTCGTGTATGTATGCGTGCGTGCACACACCGGCGAGTGTGTGCCTGTGTGCACACCTGTGTGTGTTTGTGTGCCTTTGCGCATACGTGCAAGGGTGTACACATTGTGTATGTGTTTTTTTGTGTGAATACATGATGTGCTCGAATGCGGACTTGAGCATCTGTGTGTGTGTGTGTGTGTGTGTGTGTGTGTGTGTGTGTTTGTGTGTGTTCTGCTGTGCAGCAGAGGCAGAGATGGGTTCTGTGCTTCGGTTTATTGACATTCTAGCCCGTTATTTAATTATTTAATTCCCAGACAGATACTAATGGAGCTGGCTAATAGATTGCGGTTGCTATCCCTTCCTTCGAAGCTCCTGAATATACGTATAAATGGAATTAGGCTTGACTCGGTCACTGTAGGAAAGCATTCACAGTGCGATGTAAGACCTCTCCCTGGAGACTGGATTCTCCTATAGGCACATCAACAGCTAGAAATGCACTTAGTAGAACAACCAGTCACTGAGGCACGTCATCTGCAATTATATGTGCAGAGGCCGTAGGCAGCTATCAGATTGCGTCGTCTCTGGCCTGTGTTTGGATGTTTTTGGCCTTGCTATTGGTTCTCAAGGAGATTCAGGTTGAAGGAAGCCTCCCCACTCGGCGATAAGGGGATGAAATAGCACTGAGGGGGGCTAATGATGCTCAGTGGGGGAGGTTAAGCACCAGATTCCTGTGTTGCATTGTGTGCATGGTGTGTGTGTGTGTGTGTGTGTGTGTGCATGTGTCAGAGCCAAGGGGATGATCCTAGCATGTCTTAGCATTATCATCAAGGCTGTAGGGCTTTATCTGCTGCCTGCTAAACACACACACACACACACACACACAAACACATATTGACATCCTTTTCAAACCAGTTCATGTAAATTCTGTTAACTGTAAGTAAGCTATTCCACAAGCAAACAGAAATGCCTGACTGACCAAGTCTCCCTTCCCTTTTCCTTTGTCCAGGTGACCGCATGCGTCAGACGGAGAACCGTGCGACTCGCTGTAAGGTGGAACGCCTGCAGCTGTTGATGCAGCAGAAGCGCCTGCGTAGGAAGGCGAGGAGGGACCAGCGCGCTCCTTATCAATGGCTGCCCAACCGTAAGGCCGGACGCAGCAACAGCAACAGCAGCATGTCCAGCGAGGGCTCCCTGGACCTGGACTTTGACGATTCAGTGTGGAAACCGGACGTCAAGGCTGACTTGAAGTCTGAGTTCGTCATGGCCTGAACCATCTGATCCCTCGTGTAGGGGTTTAGATTCAAAGATGTGCAAAGCATTGTTTGGGATGTACTTAAAGATATATTTTAAGGGAGTGGATTGTGGCAGGAGGTGACACAGAACTGTGCAAAGTAACTTGCGCAAAGCAGAAATCAAAGCTGCCCTTGTGACTGGCGTATGTCACTTGGGAAAAAAAGGCTCCCTGCAAACTTAAATCCCTTTCTATCCTTCACAGTTGACCTTGTGAAAAAACAGCAACAATAGCAAGAGAACTTTCTTGTCACGCTTGGATTTGGACAGGCAACAACCGGACTTGACCGTGTACAAGACTTTTTAGGATATGATCAGAGACCATACCTGAACTTGAGCATAGCAGAATTCAGTGGGTGGTGGTGGGGGTGGTATTTTCAGATTTGTTTGTTTTGTTTGTTTTTTACTCTGGACAGCAATGAAGCGATCCACACTGGACTTATTAACAGGACAGGAGCACTAGAGGCCTCAGTGTTTCCTAATCACAAGAAAGGCAGAACTGCCAAACTATGGATTATTCCAACGGGCATTCTTATTGATCTCAAAACTCACCAACCAGAGTCCTGTTCTTACCTGTTACGGGGTGGTTAAACTTTTCCTTTTTTCTTTTTTCCATTTTGAAACATACTATTATATTTTATAAACAAAAAATATGTAGCATTGTTCACAAAGCATTCAGGTTTTCATATAACAGTTAAAGTAGTTGTTGATTTACACATTTTCTTGATTTATAACAGCTGGTCAAAGTGTGCAAGGAGGAGGAGGAGGAGGAGGTGGGGTCTGAAACAGAATAAAAAATGAATATGGAAGTATTGATATCAACCTCAGTGACATAGGGTATCGATAGGAATGATTAATGAATAAACAAAATGAATTAATATTAACAGAAAGTGCTTTAGAGGATTTTAAAATCTTTAAAATGTATATGGAAAAAAATCTATTTTTTATTTCTCCTCCTATCTGCTGTTTTCAAAAAACAGCAGCCCTCTGTGGCTTTAGTCAAGTCGTTGACTACCAACAAATACATCCATTCAATCATTCATTAGCTCATTTGTGAATTATAGTTGTCTTGCCACAACAAATGATACAGAAAGTCAATTTTCATCCAGCCCGCCTCATGTCTTACAGACCTGAATGGACGTGTTGAGGGTTTGTATTAGTTTGTGTACATAATTGTGACAATTGGCAAAGGTTTATGAGGGTGTGTGTATGTTTGACTTTAGTGTAAAATGATTTAGATTATCCCATGATTTTTGCCCCAGTTGTCTTCTCCCGGTTGACCCCAAAGTTTCTCAAAAAAATCACCAAGCTCAACTGCAGCAAATGCATGGGTCACTACTCCATGTCATAGCAGGCTAAAACTTCAAATTCTGCGTTGGTTCCCAGTTCAAGGCCCAATTGATATCGCCCTTCACCACAAGTCCTCATAATAATGACTATTTTTTTATTGGCAAAGAGGGAGAAGAGGTGGGATATGTATCCAGCATCATTATCTAGTGCCTCCACCAGTGCATCCATTGACATATCAGGTTAGGCCTTTCACAGTTTTGCTGCTACACACGGGGACTCCAAACAAATTTTAAAAATAAACTAAAAAAATTAAAGTGGGAGGGGAAAAAAGTGACTTTTCTTTGCATGCAGAAGTGTGAAATTACACTGATCTTTTTTCTATTGATGAAAGAAAAAAAAAGAAACTGGTGCTGTGGGAATGAAGGTTAACAACATGCATGAATTTGTGAAGAAAATAAACAATGCTGCTTTTGCTGGTTAGTTTTTTTGTAACTTTGATTTTTCAATGTTAGAACAACAGTGTCCTGCTAAAGTATTACGACGCAAAACCAAAACAAATGAAGTTAAGCGTGGACTCGCTCGTTTTGCTCAGCACTGAACATTCCTGTTGTGTGACAATGAAGACGATGATGAGCAAAGAGCAACTGACTCTCTCTACTCCCTGAACGCTGCCCCCCCCCCATGACTCTCAAGGACCCAGACAGCCTACGAACTGTTAAGCCGCCTCCCTCCCCCGCAGCCTGAACACCAACCCCAGGCTCGTGTGGACATATTTTCACAGGGAACCAACAGGCCAGCGGATTTCCAGTACTGTCCGTCAAACCCCTCTCGAGAGAAGCATCTGTCTGGCGTCCGTCTCTGTCTGTCTGTCTGATTGATCGACCACCCTACCACAATTGCACTCCCAGAGATTGCAGTGAGAGATTACCTTTTTGGTGAACCTCATCTTTTTTTTAAGTGGCCTTACCTTTCACTAAAAAAATGAGACACTTGGGGACAATGGGGGCGGGAATGTTTCTTTCTTCTTTTTTTTTGGTTTTTAAACTTTCTGCGTGTATCGTTGTCGGACTTGTTGTCATCAAGGCGCCATTTTTTGTCACTGAGGACACTGGGCATCTGTTGTTTAGTGCTTTTAGCTGGTGGAGTCTCTATTATGTCAAGGCTTCTGTGCCTTAAAAATGTTGCCCTTGCAGTGTCAGTGTCAGATTTAAGCTGGTTTTCATTGGTTGATACACACGACTGTGGTATTCGCAGCCATGAGAGTCGTAGATTTTAGGGGTAAAGCTTGTTTGAGTGAAACAAATACTACTCAAAAAGTCAGTGTTGTTCCTCAAATACTGTCTTTGTCCCAGTACTTCATTGTGTTGCCATGTTTGTTGGTCTCCGTCGTTCGAACCTCATAGCCCTCTTAACTAAGTCCTCCCACCAACAAGGTGCAAAAAGCTACAAATCTGTGTAACTTACGTTGACCGAGGAAGTTTACACCACAGTACTTAGATGGCAAAGAAGCAGCCCTAATTCCAAATAAGAAAGGTCCTCAGAGGACTCCAGACTACATGCACTTCCTGTTTCCTTGGATACGACATTATTAAAGGACAGGTTATCCCCTGCCCCTCCCAAATTTTTATTTAATTATTTTTTGTATATGTATGAACTATACTCTGTGTGTGCCTCACTTCTGTGTGAAACTCAAAAAGATGAAACAAAACAAAAAAGATGACAAAAGCATTACAGAGAGGGTTAAAAAACAGTATGTTGGTGGAATTCTGATCACGTCATTTAAGTTGCCTGTTCTTTCTTGTAGCCAACTATTGAAAATAACAGGATTCAAGAATACAATTTACAATGTTCTAGCTCTAGACCGGTGTAGCACATGTGTGACTGTATTAATTTATGAAACCAAAATGGTAACTGTGAATTATGTATTTCTTTGTGCATTTTTTTTAAAAAGCCGGGGAGAAGGTTGTGGGGACATGGCAGCAGCTGATGTCCGAAAAAAAAAACTTTTTGTTTTTGGTGGAATATAATGGAAGCAACAGTACGTTTCCAAAAATGAGAAAAAAAGGAGAAAAAAAATGGAAAAAAAGAAAAAATATATGAATATATTTTTTTTTCTTAAGCAATACATTTCAGTGTGACTTGTGATAGAACATTTTTCTTTTTTTAGGTAATAAATAAAAAAAAACAAAATGAGTACATCAGCTCGTCTCCATGAGTATTCATTACGAGGCCACTCAATAACATTGCGCAAAGTTGCTATCCTCCAGTCTAATATTTCATGTGAGAATCTATTTCATGAGGTAACATGATATGAGAAGCATATCAAAAACTGCTTTGGAACTGCATTGATAAAATACTGCCTTACCCTATATCGAAAGCTAATGTAATTGATGATTGGACTGAACCATCTCAGCTGGCTGAGGGGTAAACGTGGATAGATTATTGAATCCATCTACACTGTGCCTGACATTTTTCTGTGAAAAGTCAAAGAACTGAGTCTAAATATGGATGCCATTGTACCTGTTTTTGCTCCTACTCTTGATATTAAGCCATTCATCTGTTAATCAGTATCTGCCCAAATCCATTCAGCTCGGGTATACAGTATATATATTTAATGTATTTCTCTGCAGAATACTAAACTTCAAGAGCAGTTTTCAACCAACTACAAAAGTTTTAGACTTTTGATTAACCTCTGAAATGATGCTGAAGAAAACCAAGGACCATGGGTGTGTGTGCGTGTGTGTGTGTGGGCGAGGGGATGCTGAAGAAGGGCGGGTGGTTCAGCTAACAGAAATGTTCCGCACATCTGCGAGCGTAGCCCGGCTCAAGATGAGACAGAATACGAAAGTGGAGTGACAGATTGGAGAGAGAAAGAGCCGTGCCTCGTGCGAAGCCCGCTTCCTGACACATGCACTTACAGCAAAAGGTGTTTTGAAGCGGCACTTGTAGCTACCCGCTCTCATATCCAGCGAGGTTGAGAACAGAGCTTGACTTGGAGCACCAAGAAATAGTTGAAAGGGGATCGAACATTAAAGGACAAAGCTACTGTACGTCAAAACATTGCTCAGATGGGGCACCTGTAACATGGCATACACACTGAGAGAAGCTGCAACATCGCATGAGAGAAATCTACTTCTGTGCTTCATTTGGACGTGCTGTGTTGATCATAAAAAAATCAGCATGTTTAAAAATTAAATTTAAATAACTCCCACAGAATTTACACATAAACGAACATATTAAACATTTCCTAACATGGCTATATGGTTCATCTAAAGCTAGAAGCATTGGATGACTTGCATCTCTGATTCCAGATTTAAAAGCCATGTGTTCCAGCCAGAGAGGCCAGGTGACTCGTGTTGTTTACACCTTCAGCTTGATAATGGCCAGGGACTAGAAATGTGTCCTTTGGCCTTTTCTTATGCCCGGCCCCCCTTCCTCTCTCTGCAGAAAGATTCTTGTAATGAAAGCCTCCTACTCAGTGGCCTTCTGCACATAAGCAAACACTCCTCCTCTCTGTCCGTGGCCTGTGGTGAACACAGGGCCAGCAAAGTTTGAAAAGGGAGGGCTGATGAAAGGACAATATCGACGAGGGCTTATTCATTGATTAGCTCATCAATAGGCAATGGTTGTGTATTCCCCTGAAACCACAGGGCTAGATGGAGGGAAATTCTAAATATGGTAGCAAAGTCTGTTATTTTATCAGCTTCCATCCTGGTATGGTAAACCCAAACTCTCAAAGGTTAATTTAACACCTGTCACTTTGCTATTCAACCTGGTTCAATATTGGAGCGGCTTCTGTCCAAAGCCACTGCAATTATTTTTAACCCTGAAAGCATTTTTGGCATTGCGCTACACACAAGGATATCTGATTCTGAATTGCAAGACAGATATGGACTGAAATGTGGAGCTAAAATATAATTAATCTAAAATAAAACAAACAGCAACCACGAATGGCTATGCTCATTAAAATCCTACACAGACAAAAATTACATTCATCATGCCCCCCCCTGCATCTTACTCTACAAGGCTGGTGTTACTCTTAAATTTGTTATTGTCAACAAATGCAATGTAAAGACAAGGATCATCTGTCCATTAGTCTGTCATTTATGACTTTCCGACACTATATGATGCTCTCAGACCTGCGCTCAGTTGTTCCTACTGAAGATGTAAATTTTAAGCAATGGGTCAAAAATATATAGCATTGAGTTTAAAAGGGGTCAGTAATTTCAGATTCCTGCTGTGCACTCCTACTTTCAGGCAAACTTAACTCAGGTGCAATTGGTGCGGACTACGTTCAATGGCATCTGGACACCTCTGGTGCATGTATTTGTAGCAGGTCTAAATGAATACACCCCTGTAGCTAAAGACAGCAGCACGCAGGATTATTCCTGTAACAACTACCACCACCACCACCAGCAACAACGAAACGATCAAGCTTTGTGTTGTGTGGGTCTAAACCTCAACCCCCACGTAATCCATTACAACCATGCCACATGTGGCTGTTAAACTACAGGGCCCATGTTTCTGGAATAGGTCAGTGTGACAGTGTGTTGCATGAATGTGTTTTTAACAGTTTTTGGACAACTACAGAGCTGTATGACCCAGACGAATAAGATATATCAGGCTTTGGATTGCGTATTAGTACGATCAATTTGTTTGCTGAATGCAGCAGGTGCACCAAAACAAAAACATCTCATCTTGTACTGATTATGCTCTTTTTGACTGTTTACAGTTTTTCAACCTCACATTTTACTGGATATAGCATGAGCACTAAGTGCAGCAGCGCACTTATAAATTCTCATGGCTTCCAGTCATACTGCAACTATCAGGAGCCTCTTCTGAGAAGTCACTGCCTATTTCTGACTGAATCTGTTCGTCAGCCTCCACACTTATCTGCTGTGTTCTGCAAGCTTGCTGTCTGTGGATGTAACTGACTTTAGAGACAGAAGAGAACAGAAAGAGAGAGAGAGAGAGAGAGAGAGAGAGAGAGAAAGACTCAGCTGCCACCGCAAACTGAAACCCTGTGGCTCTGGGATTGAGAGGAGTTCCGCAGAGTTGGGGTTTCACTCGTCGTTGTGTGATCTAAGATAAGACGTGCTCAGCTGTACCCTTCCCTGACTTAAAAACACACACATACACACACACACACACACACACACAAGCATAACGGAAAATATTCCAGGATGTCATGCTGCAAGAATGCGAGTATTGTATACCCTCTTTTCATAATGAACATTCTCAGCATATACTATATGTGTTCCTACTCCCTTTTGTGCATATGTGTGTGTCAATGTTGTTTTAAAACCACTGGAAGGTGTGGATATGTATTTACTGTAATACAAAGATGTTTTCTCTGAAACACAGTCCCATAGTCTGCAGAGACAGATCACCTTTTATAGGAACCCTCTGTTTTTTACTTGACTTCACTCCTAATTTTAAAAGAAAGTGTTTGATTTTTTCAGAAATACTTTCTGCCCTAGAATTCTTCAGAAGTTTCATACCACTCTCATGGCTGTAGGTAAAACCAGTAGGTTAGTCTTGGTTGTTCAAAGCGTACAAAAGCCTTATTGTAAAAGTTAAGCAGACTGGCAGCTGGGAAGTTTCATATTTCCACAACCAATACATGTGTAAATTTTAGGACTAAAGATTTCAATTTTCAAATCTTGCTGTTCCTGAAAACCTTCCATTTCCACTCTTATAACATTTGGTTTTCATCCATTTTGAGCTCTAGATGCTTTTATCATTTTACGTAAGCAAAACAACCTCTTTTCCCAGATGAAAGCCCCATCTGCACAAGAGAGCAATGAAGCGAGCGCACTGAAGATGCATTTCCTTCAGGTCAGGGCATAAACATCAGAACTCAGCCTTACGGTCTCCTCCTCTGCGAGATCCAGGGCAGCTTGCATGGTCAGCAGGGACCTTGTTGTCTTTTGTCTATTCTTGTTTGTTCCCTGCACGGTTGAAAGTGAAGAATGGCTTTCTGTTGGAAACATTACCTGATGGATATTTATGCAGCTGTGAGGCTGTGAAGAGAACCTTTGATATCTTTTTCAGGCTACGGACACACACAAACATCCACACAGTTCCTCTGTGAAACCCTGAGCCGTCACTGGGCCATTGCAGGACAAATGAACACACAGTTCACATTTTACACTCAAAGGTTTTCAGCTGTCTATCCCCATCAGCGCTGCACCGACCTCAGAGCTTGACCTTGTGACCCCAGGGGTGACGCCACAAAGGTCATGGTTAAAATAAACGCTGGAAACTGGGTAAACAGGATGTGTACACCCACCCAGACATATGGCACTCACTAATCAAAACCCACTGAGCTGGGTGGAAAACACGTGGAAATCAGTTCAGAGGAAGCTACAAGCGCACAGTATTAGTACAAACCTGCTGTACTGTAATATAAATGGAGCAAGCTGCTTAGCAACAAAATCAGCTCCAGGAGCTCAGAGAGACTGTTCTCTCATCAAATGTACTGTAATTTATTTTAAGACTAAGACAAATACTTGTGAGAGGGAATTAGAAGTCACAAGGAATTGCATACAGAGAGCGTTCTCTCCCTGTCACCAGTCACCAAGGCACTAATGAGGAGACAGTTCAAACAGATCTGTTAAGTTTATTTTCTTTTTCTTTTCTTTTTTATTGACACGTGCCTTGGTTTCTATGAGCTATGACAATCCAAAAAAATGGCAAATAGCAACTGAGATCAACTGAATCATGCCCACGCGTATTCTTTCTTCATTCTTAACTCCACCTGCTGAGCTCTGATTGGTCAACTGTTTCTCCCACCAGGGACAGAAGCCGTCATTGGCCATGGTACCACATTATTTGAATTGCTGAACAAAGTGGAAATGAGGGCTGTGATTCAGACTTCTGCAAGCAGGCTACATAAAAGTTTGCAATATTTTTAGTATTTGGTTTCAAATTTTACTCAAAGCTTCAAAGTTCGTTATTGACCATAGAAACAGTTGTCTCAGAACACTGTTACCTCAGGGCTTGGAGCTAGACTTGGTCTGTAAGTAGCCTAAATATACAAATAATTCTAGTTACAGTAACCTAGAATACATGGAATACATGAATACATGGATCACCTCATCTCTTGTGATGTTGCAGTGTTGCCCTTTTTACTTTGTAGTTTCCTTTGGTGATTGTCTCTGCGTGCTGACATCCACACACTGCGTGTGTAAGTGTTAGTTACTGTTAGTTACAGATTTAGCACTCGAGAGGTTTTGGGCAACTGTCATATGTCAAATACCACTTTTGTTGGTGTCCTCCACCTGCCTCTCTTTCTTCTGAGAAGAAGATCAGGTACCTTTCAGCAGTTGCTCCAGTGACCTTTAGCAGCTGTGGGAGTGAAATTAGCTTTTTTCCACTTCATCCTAGCACTCTTGTTCTTTCCATTTCTCTCTTTCTTGTGTACAATATAAATGCACAGACCTTAAACACAGAGCTGTCATATCATGAATTCACAACCTTTGTTTTTTGTTTAAGCTTTGTATGAATGTCTGTAGCTTGTATGAAAAAAACTATAGTAAGAAGTGCCCTTTGCCACAGATGGCAATAGCACATGTTCTTCCCCTCACGGCCTTTGTTAGCATATGACACAAGCGCATTACACTGCATATCTCAGCACAAAAGAGTCCTGACAATACAAACAACAACCCTGTCTGATATATAATTAACACACTGCAGTCTGGTTTGGCATGAAACAGCAACCTGGGGCTGTTAATGCTGAACTGGCCCAGCATTAACAAAGTACAAACATGGTCTCAGTTTGGGGTCCCAGGAGCGTTACCTACAGTAGATACTCAGGCTTATCGCCTAATTAGGCTGGTCTCTGAGTTAATTGTGAGAGGTGTGCTGCTGCTGCTCTCCGCTGACCATACATCCTGTAAGAATGATGTGATTTCTCGCTCTAAGCACGCAATGAAAAGGACAGGCCAGCTGTTTGGATGCCCTCCAGAAGGTAGAGCTGGAAGGGCATGAGGGCACAGGGGGGTGGTGGGGGTGGGGTGACAGTGAGGCAGATAGATGTACACTTTTGCATCTTCCTTCCTGCAATCTACACTCACCTCCTTGATCCCTCTTGCCCCACTTATTCAGCCACCCTTCCATCCATCCACCCTTGGCCCCCATTAGTGAATGTGGTGCTATGAGTTATGGCATGGCTTTACAGTGTGCTGAAACAGCTGAGGTCATGGATACAGACAGAGTGCATGCAGCCTCGTGTGCTGAATGTAAATGAGTTGGCCTTTCTCCAGCCGAGGGAGCTGAACTGAGCCTTGCGTGATCTTTCCTGCCGCTCCCACTGAGACGCTAGTCATGGATCCTGCTTATCAGCCCAAAGTATGTGGGACAGTAGCCAGTGTAAAGGACAGCGATCCTTCCCTCTTAAACACAAAATAATAACACAATTTGACAACAATCTCTCAGTCAGACGACCCCCCCCCCCACACACACACACCTCCCCCCTTCTTTTTTGTTGCCTTGCAGAGAATGTAGCGAGGAAACACCGCATGTATGCGTGGGTTTAAGAAAGGGTGAATTTCAAACAAACTGCAAGAGAGACGGGGAAAATGGCAGGAGAGGGAGAAAAGCTCTAAAACCGCTTGTTTGTCGGGCGCGATCTTGTTAGCAACAGAAAAACAGATTGCTCTCACGCTGTGTAGAGTGGTGTAATGCGGTGTGGCCCTGGCATAATTAACATTAAGATCAAATAACAGACTTCAACCTCAACTGCTTCATATATTATCCTTTGTTCCACAGTCCCTTGAAATCCTGTGTCAAGTAGCATACACATTTACATTCTATTTAACTGTAAGAGGAGATAGTTGTGTACAAATGGGTTCAATTTCATATACCTGATAGGGAGCACGGCACAGGGCTATGTGTTCGTGTGAGCAGAGTGCATGCACGTGTGTGCGTATATGTGTGGATACCGTTAATGGTATTTATTTGACTTTGGGGGAAGCCCTGTGCCTGTTGTTCATAAAACCCCATATATGGTAATGTAAACACAGCGCTTCGTAACTCCTCTGGAGCATGCACACAAAAATGAATGAATACAGGAAGACCCACTCTGGCAGGAAGTGGCAGCTGCTGCCATGGTAACAAACTGAAACCCAAAGCAGAGAGGGAGCGGGACTCGCCTTTCTTGCTGTTTTGACGTCATTTCTAGTACGCTACAACTGAAAGGCAGCAGCTGCAGAGCGCACACGCAGAGGCAAGCCGAGAAATACTGGGAAGTTTTGAAGCTTACAGAAAAATGACAAGAGACCCGAAAAACATCTTGTGAGTCCCGTCCTTTCAAGAAAATCACTGGACTGGAAAATCCCCATATGTTCACCACTATCAAGGACAATGACTTTAAAGCAGCACTGACAGCATTAACAGTAAAAACAACATATTATTAAAAGTGTAACTGATGAATATGCATATGTTCTCTGTGTTAATGCCAACCAAGCAATATGGCCACATGACATTTTCAAACTTGAGCAGCGTCACTTTAATGGCATGTGAAACAAATGCAGCTTTGCCATTTACGGAACCACAGACTCGGTAAATCCGTGCCTCTCAGGTCTTCCCGAGAACGGATCCCAGCAGAACCTGACCAAAATGATCGAGAAAGTGGGAGCAGTCAGGTGATTCTATGAAATGGCGCTGTGTGGCTTTAGAGGATGACATACGACCGAACTAGGCAATTATCACCACCAGCAGGAGAGAAAGGTGTTGAAGATGGTGTAAAAACTGGGAAATGGAGGAAGGTGGCATGCATGCATTAGGAATGGAGAAAAAAAAATCATGCTTTCAGATTTTTTGGTCATAATACTCAAATAGAGTATTTCATAGCCCTGGCTGTCTTTAGGGCTGAAACATTTAACTTGTTTAAATCTGCCTGCAGAAAAGCATTTTTGGAAAACATTTATAGCAGTAACTAGTGAGAAACTAGCTTTTTTTCCCTGAACCAAATATGTTTTGATTCTGTTACTCACTCGGCTGACCCATTTAGGGTTGAGCGGTCATTGTTGCTACCAAATATAAATAGAATTCAATTAAAAAAGTCCACAAAACAGGGAAATTTTAAGCTTAAAAAATAGGCCACCCACAGTCGAAGCAGGTGATTTGTTGCCAGTCAAAGAGTAAAGCGTCTTGGGCCGAGGAAACGACTCCCCCACGGCCTGGATCATCTTTCCCTCACCTTTCTCACCCTTGCTGCCTAATTAAAGACTCTGCATCCATGCAGATTTATCCAGCTCTGTCTCAACAACAGCCCCTCACTCATTAGCTGCAGCCTTATCCTTTGTAATTAGCTGTTGCTCCTTAATGCCACTGCTGCTATATGTTAGAATTGGAGTTTAAAGAAAGGTGGGGGTCAGATTTGCTTTGGCCCTAAAGGCTAAATCCATAGACTACAAACCTCTTTTAAATGGGGAGAGGGGAGGGGATACAGGGTGTGTGTGTGTGTGTGTGTGTGTGTTGGTGTGAGGGCTTATAGTGAATAAGGCACGTGCAAGAGGATGGGGCGGGGATTAGAGGAGGTGTGTGTGCACATGCAGACAGGGTAAACCCTGAGCCCACCACCAGCCACACTGTATCTGATGGGAGGCTTGCCATCAGGAACACATTCACATTAATGGACATATCATATATCATAACATACAAACATCTGCTTTTTTGGCAGATTCGCCCCCAACACACATTGTCCCTGTTTTTCCTGTAACCACCTGCAAGGCAAGGGACAGTTACTGGTGCCTCTGGGGTTATCGAGAGACACCACTATACACAGTGATGGAAACTCTGGATTGTTATTCCATGTCTGTCAGTGGTATGATTTATGATGGTAAATCTCTCAGAAGAGCCATACGCTGAAACATCTGTGTCTGTGGCACTGTAGGTGTCAGCAGTTGTGTTGCCAAATTGTGTTTTTGTTGGAACCATTTTAGCCAGTCTGTCAGGTCACTGGTAGTCAAAAGACAGTATGTCAGTTCGGAGAATCTCTGTTTAAATATTAGGGTCAGTGAGATAAACACGAGCGAGAGCTGGGGTTGTAGCTTTCGGTGAAGAAACTGAGGTCACATCCTCAATATTCTTGCTAGGATTTTTGGATATTTTAACAACCTAAGAAATATCTTAAAATACTTTTTTTTTAGATATTGTTTAGGCTTGATATCCTAAAGTGACTTTTTGTGGCAAAAAAAAATAAATAAAATAAAGAGTTATATTATATTTTTCTTTGTGTTTAATTCTTAGACATGTCATTAAAAGCATCACACAAGGAGTTAGACAATTAAATTGAACAATTAAATTGATGAATGTGACATGAAAATATTTATAATTTGCTGATTTTGTTTGTGTCACACATTTGTTAGAAGAGTGGTGTTGTGAAGCCCACTAAAATCCTTGCTAACAAATTCAAGGATACACAACGTCAGTATTCAGACATCTGACTGTCAGCAACCATGTGTCCTACAAATCCTATGATTATGTGCTGCTCATTTCCATTGCCAAAATATGCTATTGAGAAAAATTGAACTGCTACCTTGATTTTGTTCAGTGTCATTTTTTCCCCCCAGCCAGGAAGTAATGTCTTAAACTGCACAGAAGAGTAGAAGAATAAGACATGTCATGGATGGTTGGGCATACGACTGTTATTTTTCAGGGGTTAAATCGTTGAATGCCAATGATTTTTTTTTCTTTTTAGAGTATCTGTAATTTGACATAAACTATTTTTTTTAAAGCAAGCAAAATTTTTTTGTTAGTATTTAACCAAAACCAGACCCTCATCTTACCTAAACAAAGTCAGTTGGGTTGGCAGGGCTATTAGAGTTTTAAAATGTGATATTCAGGTAAAATACAGACCTTGTCATTTTTAAAATTTGTCTATTAATGTTGCAGTTTATGCTTCAGGGTTGTCCAGTAACAAAGGGGCCGTGAGTGACACATCACCAGCCCTCCAGTAGATACCACTGAGTGTGATCCAATTGTCCATGGTAGGATCAGTGGATCATCCGGGACTCTCCTGCCATGCTGCCCCCACCCCCCCCCCCCAACCCCCACACCAAACAGTGTGGGGCCTCTGGTACAATAGGGGGCATGATCAATAGGGATTTTGTGTGTTTGATTGTCTGTGTGTGTGTCTGCTGTGGTCGTTATGTGTCTGTTTCTCTGTCTGTGTGTGTGTATTTAAGGGATGTGGGGAGGGGTTGGAGGAAGCGAGGTGTCTTTTAGTTCAGTGTTATGGTCGTGACTGATAGGGTAGCGGGCCCCAGCGTGTGGGGGCCCAGGGGACCGGCTCTGTATTGGCAGACTCTGTAGAGAGGCTTTCTGTTCCCCCCATCGATCCCAACATGTCAATTAGACAGACTCAAATAAATGTGCCCTCAACCTCAGCAGGCCAGCCGTATGCAGAGCCTCCCATGTAAACGACACCCACATATCAGCCCCCGTGTCACCGGAGCCGGGGCGATACCAAAGGGCCTTCTGGGTTTGAATTGACCGAGAGCTTTTCCGCTGCACAGATTGTTTTTCACTTTGACCCCAGCTTTCGCTCATGAGCAGTCAGACAATGTGTGTAACGCTACAAACATTGTGTAGGTGAATTACCTTTTATGGCTCACCCGTTATCTTTGGTTTCTCTGGTTGCTTGTTTTGACAGAAAAAAAGACAATTTCGTGAGAAATAGCATTAAACCTACAGTAGATTGTTTGTGCTTGTGAAAAAGACTTATGACTCCAGACAAAGGTGCACAGACATGTTTTAATGCAAAATCTCAGGTTATTTTAACCATTGTGAGGATAAATTACTTATAACTGCAAAGGATAAAAGGTCATTACTAGAGAAGTCTTTCATGCTTGATTAGCTGAACATGTAGTTCAAATTGATTCCTATACTAATATTGGCAACATCACCACAGAGCAAAATTGATGACACACACTTACATTAAAGTTTGACATTTTTTGAAAATAAGCTCAATTGCTATTTGGCAGCATTATGTGAGAATATTTAGACTACTCTCATGTCTGTATGGCCCATTCAGTATGTATCTCAAGTCAGCAGGCAGTTAGCTTATCTTAGCATGAAGAGTGCCAGGGAAGCTGTTTCGCCCTGTTTCCTGTCTGTGCTAGGATTAGTTAGCTAGCTAGCTATTGGCTGTTGGTATATTTTTAAGTGACAGATATGAAAGGCATGCGAGTCTTTTCCTCTAACTCTTACCAGAAGGGGAATTAAGAAAAGTGTAATATAATGTTTTAAAGCAGTTTGAAACACAAAATTATTTCTCTGGCTGGTTTGATCACACATGAACACACAGAGACATACACTGACACAAACGGACATTTGAAGAAACTGGATGAGACCATAAAATTGACTGTGTCCAAACAAGCCCACCATTATAGAGACAGATTGGGGGAGAAACCTCTTGAAGATAATGACAGGGAGAAGTGAGTGACCCCTGACAGGAGGTGATAAATGATACTACCGCCGTCTCTTCCCCTCACTCCATCACCCTTCCTGCTCCAAATTCACTTCTCTCCATCACCCCTCTAAACCCAACTCTTCATGCCTCTTTCCCTTGAGCAGACACCCCCTGTGAGAGGACTCCCCATCCTCCTTCCTCCCCCTGCTCTCTACCCCTTCGCACTGATCAGTAGGATTTACTGTGCACTCGTCCACAGTTCTCAGCCGGTCACACACGCCCTCTGGATCGATCCAGGTCGAATTCAATTTGTAAGATATTATGTATTGATCCCTGTGCTCTGTCCTGCCCCCCACCCACACCCACTGTGAAGCCCTGGCAGGCGCTCATTGACCCACATGCACGATTTCTTGGATCATCATCATCACGCAAGTGTGGCAGTCTGAACTAGCATTAGGGTCAGTGGCCTTGGGCCTATAGAGCTGACCCCCATTACATCTACTGCCCAAGATCTTCTACACAACACCTAAAACTGTAAAGCAGGAATTGGTTGCTGATGAAGGGGCTGCTTCAGTTGAAAAAAAAAATACAACCCAAAATCTGTTGTGACAGCCTTGCAAATGCACAAGAACCCTCTTTTATGAAAATGTGTCAGTGTGAAATGTTTGGTTGAATTAGTCCAATTTTCTCGGCCTTTGGGAAAGTATATTTTGAGAATTGACCTAGATAGAAAACAGGTTAATTTTGCCTCTTTTCTGCAGATTTACTTAGAATGTTTTGGTTTTTTTATATGGAGAAGAGATAACCAGACCCCCCAATCCTTCCACTAAAAGAATCACATGCTGCCATTTGGCTTAGCCAACAGGCTCTAAATCTTTCAGATCAATAGCTGTTCCCTAGTCGCTCCATCAAACCCACAAGTAAGTAATTCAAATGAGATAGTTAAGCCCCTTAGAATATAAATTATGGAAAAAAAGTCCGCACTGTGATTTGGACATACGATTTACGGGCATAACAGTCATTGTGGTGAACTGGGGGGAAACAGGAATCAATGGTTAAATCAACGCAGGTTAAATCAATGACTGCTTTGACTGGATAAATTGAGATCTGAAAAGCTTTTATGACTTTCCTATTACATTAACATCAAATATTCAGGAGGTTCCAGATCACTTTCCCATTAAACCAGATTGTGGTATTACAGTGTTGTCAAAAAAGGCAAAAAGGCAACCACACATTCAACCCAGTGCCTAAACATACATATGTCAGCGAAGAAAAAACCCCCAACTCAGACCCAGATTCTACCAAACGTATATGTACGTATGGTACACCACAAATGACTGGCATATAAACACATGAGCTCAGGTCCTGCATGGCTGCCACAGATAAGAGAAATAAGGTCACATGCTAACAGGGGAGAAAGCGCTACGCCAAGGTGAGCAATGGCTATGACATTTCACAAACTAGGCTAATTCCCCAGAAAATTTAGAAAGGGCACGTTGCACATTATTGCATCACGATGGTGATCATGTTCAAAGCATAGCATCAGAGTCACTCTTTCTTCCTTTGCAGCTCTTTTTTTTTCTGGGTCCAGAAATGTTCTTTGTCAAGGAGACATAAGCCGTCACAACAAGCACATACCTAAATTTCCACGCTTCACGCTACGCGTTCTGAAACAAAGCTTGAAAAGTGGATATCCACTGAAGTTACTGAACGGAACAAAGCGAAAATCTTTAAAGAACAAATGTGATTTCAATTCTTATCTCTGCCAGACACTGCACAGAAATCCTTTGTCTCAAATGGCGGACATGTGGGACCCTGTGCACGCACGTGTACTTAAATGGGTAGCAGTGCATCCAAGCGTGTACTGTATGTGTGCATATTGGTAAAAAAGAGAGAGAGAGAGAGCGCATGATAAAGGCAATGACAGGAGTCGCTGTGGAGGGAGTAAAGGACGGCACTGTGGAATTTCCTCATCAGTGTGTGGGATTCCCTCTATTTACCCCTCAACTTCCTGTCCCAGCAAGGAAGCATGAAATGCTCTCCGACTCCCCTGGCAAGACACATGAGCCCGTTCTGCTTTGTGACTCACATCATGACCTTCAGCCAAACGCTCATCACGTGACAGTTTTTGAAGAACCCAGGGGGAAATTCAAATGCTCTGACAAAACAAATGTGCATGCTGACAGTGTATTTTTATGTGTCTTTCAGCGCACAGCATGTCTTTTGCCAAGGCCCTTTAACAATAGCTCTTTGCTCTGGGGTAAATTTAGCAACTGCAAAAAATATCAGTGACACTGATCTCACACTTGCTCATTTCAAAAACACAAGCTTGCAGGGGCTAAAGATAGCAGTGGCTCGAGGTTTGAAAAAGTTTCTACAACATATCAATCTCATTAACTTTTAGCATGTAGCATAATAGGTGCTGTGTTCACACTGAGCCAAACAGAAACAGTTGTTTATGCAGCAGGACAAAGCAGAGTGTCTTAGTCAAATCTGATAACAACTGTAAATCAGAGTAAAGTGTCACAATTACTTATATAAATGGTGATACGATTATTCAATGCATTGTCAATTGAAAATTGCATCCTAATTCATCCCATATCTATCTCCGAGGTGAACCTCGGAGGTGGCGCTTGAGAGAACGTGGCTCACCAAAGTCAATTGGGTTCATCCTCTGGGGAACATGAATGTCTGTACCAAATTTCATGGATATTTACCTGATAGTGCTAAAGATATTTCAGTCTATATCAGAGGGTTGAACTGACCAACATTGCAACTGCCACATCTAGAGCCACACCACTGGCAAGGCTAAAAAGAGTTTAGAAAACTTTCCCTCTTTCAATAGGAGGAATCATTTCTATTTTTGGAAATGGCCTGAGCATCAAATTTATTTCCACTTCATCTTTATTCTGCTTTCTGTCTTTGGAAACCAATGAAAACAACTCAGCAAAACCCTTGAACTATGTCACAATGTATAAGCATAGACTGAGTGATGACTGGCTGTTGTTTTTCTTTGAGTTGACTGTCTTGGAAGTGTGCTTCCTTCCTTCCTGTCCTTCAGATTTCAGCTTTGTCTGAGTTTGGTGTCATGGGCCAACAGTCAGAGATGGGGCCGGCAGTGAGCCTGGACTACATCAAACACACACCAGACGCTGCAGCCGGAAGACAGGCAGGAACCGTGAAGCTCTGCTCGACTCTGTCACTGTCTATCATCAAAAAGAAAAAGGAGAAAAAGAAACTTACCTACAACCAGCAGTGCTGCATAGATGGGGGTTGTCAGGAAGGTGGGAAGGGATGTAAGCCAACTTTCAGCCTGCTTTTTGTCAGCGTGTTATTCTGTTCTGTTTTGTATGGACCTTATGTTGAAGAGGAGAGAAAATGATATGTCAAGTGGCAGCGGTATCCTCATTCATCTGCAGTCACTTCTCTTAGTGCAGGGCAATTACAAAATACACTATGTGCCGATTTTCTGGGAGGAAAAGTTATTTTCAGAGGTATAGATAGTCTTTCCACTTGACCCGTGTATGATCAAAGAGAATAACAATAAAACCAGGTTCTCACTGTGGTTTCCCCCCTGCAGCTTTTTGACATTTAGCAGAGCAGTCTTTTGACTTAATGACTTGTGAATGAAGGGAGAAAAGAGGTAATGTGTGCGATTGTTGTAGCCTTCAATGTGTGTTGCTGATTTCTATGGCTAAAGCAGACACATGCAGAATACATTAATGGATTTGCTCCCAAAATAAGACATGAAAAAACATAGCAAGAAAGAAGAGCATATTGCAAGTGGAGAAATCCCTGGATTTGATTTCAAATTAGGTATTTGAAGGAGAGTCATTTGGTTTTGAAATATTGATTGATGAATTGGAAAATACATTTTCTCAAAAACTGTACAACATTTTTGACTGAAATCCAAACATGTCAGACCTGATGACATCAGACAAAATTTAAACCAAACCAAGCTAAACTTCGATGATCCAACTGAGAAAACTAGCACTGTCTGAACCGGATCAGATCAGCCATCAGATGTCCGTCAGTCTGCAGAGATTGTCTCAGCCAGTCTGGGAAATATTGATCTCTCTGATTGATCTACCGCTCTGTCCATCTGCCTGATCCAGACCTTAATGCCACAAAGTACACAGGAGCAAGAGGTGGGGAGGGTAGGAAAGGATAAAACAGATAAGAACACAGATAGGATGGTACATCAGGAACTGTAGAGGCCGGGCAAGAGGGGGTAGAGAGAGTCGAGCCAGTCTCGCCTGGACAGCTGGTGCTGATAACTAATCTGCCCATTGCTGGCGCTTTTTGTAAAACATGAAACCCGGCAACCTGATAGCATGAATTAATAAATGAACAATTTCTTCTACAACAGGGGCCCCCTGTTCCATCGGGGTTTCTTTACACAGACACAATAGATGCTTAGAGAGGCCCACAGGGGTGTTCATTCCCTCAAGTACTAACTACACAGACCACTGGATGACTGAGAACCACTTGATCAAATAATGACACCAAGAGCTGATATCCTCGCTCATGTAGCCATCGGAGTAATGCACAGTGTGGGATCTGTGAATAGCATTTGGGAGGGAACTGACTGCCGCTTCTCTGTTTCTTTTCTTGGTTATTTAGAGCAGGCCTAATAAGCAGTGTGGGTGGTGAATGAGGAACCATTAGCTCAATAGCTGAATGGAGCAGCCTCCTCTTGCTTCTTTGCTTTTCACCCACCGGCAATGGGAACACCTGCACAGAGTGGCAGGCATGGTGGGTGGGGCTGAGGGAGAAGAGTGTCAGGTGGAAAGACTTTGGTAAGGGGTAGGGGCAGGGGGGTGGTTGCTTTATTGACAAGACATTAATATCGCTCTTGTGTTTCTCCTTTAAATAACACTACAATTAGCAGTTGGTTAGCTTAGTGAGGCACAAAAACTGGTGATGGAGAGAGCAGCCAGCCAGGCTTTATGGTACCAAAATCAGACTTCTAGCACCTCTAAAGACCACTTATTAAGAAGTTAAGTTATATTGTCTTATCAGGTCTAACCTCAGTGCAAAAATGTTCATTTGTGTTGTTATGGGGATTATGTTCCAGACTATTTATTTCTGTGCCTACACATATAATCCCCTGTAAAATTGCGACCAGATATTTTTACACATTTTTTTGGTACAGACTGAATAAATAATCAGTCAGCTTCAGAAGTGCTGGTAGGCTAAGATAAGCTACTGCTTGCAACCTTTGGGTTTATTCAGATAGATGGCAAAGCAAATTTTCACCACATCATTCACCTTAAGTTGACCACTGGACTGACACTACCCAATATAGCCATTATACCGACTGTACAAAGATTATATGTATGATATTTAGCAGCGGACACAACAACCATGTGTAAGAATGTACCTGTGTTTGTGTTCAGCTCTGACTGATCACATTAGCTCCAGCAACCTGCAGTTTCTCTCCTTTTTGGATTTTATGGCGGTTTTATGTGTTGGACTGTTTCTAGGCCAGGTGGAGTGAGTCGCTGAAATCTTGTCATTCCAGTCTAACAGGATAGACTCTTGGAACACTTTGGTTTTTGTATGGATTAAACAAACAAGATACAATTTGCTAACTAGTGATCTTAAGACTGCTGGTGGGTGGATTTTGTTACCGAGGACCAAAGCCTTGTGTTTCCAGTCTTTATGCCAGGCTATGCTAACTGGCTGTAGCTTTGAGGTGTATTCAGACAGAATGCAAATAGAATTGGCAAAAATGCTGAACTATTCCCTTAAACACATGTCAATTCTTTGCTCTCACCTCCTGGAAACAAGACTAGACATTTTGCAATTGACAGCTGCAACTGCTGAAATTGATGACGAAAGGTGAAAAGAATGAGACCAAGGCATTGTGGGTGCTGAGTGAGGCTGTCAGAGGGCTGATGTATGGCAGGGCAGATGCAATGAGGGGGAGGTGGGTGTATGTGTATGTGTATGGGGGGGTGTTGTGGGTGGTTATAGGCTTGGCTGACGTAAACTGGCAGGCGGGGCACGGAGAAAAGAACAGAGAGAGAGAGAGGGAGAGAAGACGAGCAGGCATGCAAGCTATGTGATGATTATCAGAAAACACAGGGGCCGTCTGTTCTCTACCCTGCGCGGGCTCAGAGGCACAGGGTTGGGTCCCTGAGCAGGTGTGCAGGGTGTGGAGACAGAGTAAAGGAGGGAGGAAAGGCAGAGAGACAGTTTGAGAAAGGGAAACTATAGTAGGAATGAAAAGGAGAAGAAGAGACAAATTAGAGACGGGCATAGGTGAGTAGCCTATTGATAAAAAGAAAAGTCTGAAAGACAGACATAAGCTTTTGATGACATTATGGCCGCGAGCGATCGTACACACTGCTGAGTTCAGAACGGAGGTCAACCCTGGTGAAGGAGAACGGCACACAGGCTTGCTGGAAGCTATTCTGGTCATTAGTGTCTCTCGCATGGCTTAATAAAGAGCTCAGACACTGGAAGTCTGTATGCCTTGCAGCATTCGTCTGTATGGTTAGATGTCAATATAGAAACATCAGTGTAACAGAGGGATCAATGGAGAGATGAGGTGAGTGCAACTGGATCACCGTGACCCTCAGCTGACCCTTCATCACCAGGACATACACACTATGTCACCTGTCCCCCGGATGCTATCTTGCTCCTCTCTCACATAGACATGCACACCCAAAACTGACCTCTCACCTCATTGGCGTATTGTCACAGTCATTTCCTTCGTGTTGCTTCCTTTCCTTTAATACTTCTTTCCTTCACAGTTCAGTTATCACACAGATGTGAATATAGCAGTTGGGGAAGAATACATAAATAAAGAGGAAGCAAAAATGCATTACATACATTTTTTGTACTCTCACTCGGACTGTTCTACTGTTGAACCCCATGACTCATACTTATATAATATCATAAAATCACAATTATGAATGAAAAGGTACATTTGTGCTCTCACGAAGGCCAAAAATGTACACAACACGTTTGTGTACTTTAGTCAAGCTAAAAATATGAGTCCCTTGTAGTTCTCTTCCTGAGTATGTTCTAAACCTTTGAAAGGCCAAATAATTGGCCTATGACTCTGCAGAGCAACATAATTAAGCACAGATAAATCAGCAGAGATCAGCGTAGGCCCTGCCTGAGTACATACACACATGTACCACACACATACACGGCCACTGTTGCCTTGTCAGCTGCTGCTGTTGCTACTTCTGGTAAACAGCGCAGGCTGTGGGAGTGCAGGGACATTTCTAGCTAAGGGAAGTGGTGGGTTTTGTGGTCTCGCTTTAGCCCTGCATGTTGAGAAATGGCCAAATGCTGCTTTCATTTTGAGCCGAGAGGCTAGCAATTACACTGTGCAGGTCACGTGACCGAGATGCATGGCTTTTTACTGCACCACCGAGGCCCTCCAAGGCTGATATGCCAAGAATGAAAAATAAAGAATCGACCCCTCCCCCCCTCCACTACTTTGACCCTCCCCTTGCACACACTCAAATAAACAGACACACACACACACACACACACACAGTCAGTACATTGCCCTCTGAATGGATTCCAGGCCCATATGTGCATGCAGCTCATCTTTGCATTTATCAGTCTCACAGTATAATGAATATCTTGCGCTGGAATGAATGCATTCGCCAATAACACTCCAAATGTTCTTGAGCTAACATGGCCCCAGCCCCTAATGCTCTTATTGTTCTCTGTTGTGTTGGCTCCATTGAAATATATAGATCAATATCCAGAGACAATAGATGACCAGCAGCATCAGATGAAAACAACACTCATTTAATTGGTGGAGAGTTGTCATTTATCTACACTTGTGTATGTGTGTGTGTGTGCGCGCACGTTTCTTTTGCATGCACGTGTGCCTCCCATTGTCTGTACGTCCACTTACTTTGTTTCAAAGCGCGAGACCGTTTTTCCTCCCTCTCCAAACGACAGGCAGCGCATCTTTTTCTGGTCAAGGAGGACATTGATGAATTGCTGCAAGGCAAGCCGGAGAGGCACAATTAAGATTCCATCAGGATAAAGGTAAAGGTAAATTATTTACATTAACAAGAGGGCTCAGCTCTCCCAAACATTCCTCCATAAATGTGGACCTGTGGAAGCTGGAGGAGTTGGCTTCTGTAAATTGTTTGTGCTTTTAATTAATGAGCCAGGCAAATGTTTGCGTGTGTGTATGTGTATTAGGGTGGGGAGTACTGAGGGGAGGTAAAGAGAAATAATGTGGTGGTAGATGAAGGGTTATGCTCATTAATACCACAGTCCTGTGTTGTTTTAAAATTTGTGAAATTTCTCTTCCTCTTCTGTTCCACTTGGAGCATTAGCTTTAAAGATAAAATGTATACTTTACATAAATTTAAATTAAATTGTTCAAGTGTAACTTTTGTGTCACAAGTTCTGCTTTCCTATCTGTAGATAGTTACTATTTGATTATTTACAAGAATAACAATTTATACCAGTCTTTCACATACAAGCAGGCACATCCTTTATTGATGTAAAAATATTATGAGTTTAATATTTAATGATATTGATTTACTAGTTTTAAGTCACTGGGAATGTGAAGGCAATAGTTATTGTTAGTTTTCCAGCTTTTGCAGCCACAAAAATAAAACTCTCTACACTTAGGGGAGACTGGGACACAGGGGAGAAACTAATATGGAAGAAATCAGAAACATAAACACATCTTTGTTGAAAAAAAAATTTAAGCCAGCGGAAAACTATCAGGCTATGAAATACTGATTTTAGACTGCATTTGTTTGACAAGTTTCCAAAACAAACTTTTCCCCAATGTGACATTTAGATAACACTTAAAAAAAAGACAACCTGCCTTACAATTACGTTTGTTTGGAACTTGAACATGCAAACATTTATGCCCTTCCTCAAATTTCTAGTGCTGGCCTGTCTCCTTTTGTTTGCATTAGTGAATGTTTGGCAGCACGAAGACTCACACTCCTTATTCAAGGATTAAAAAGAAAAAAATCAGCTGGGGGATAATGCACATCAAGAATTTCAGTTTAGTAGCATGTGGTAGCTTGGTCATCTCAGAAAATATGCACAATCACTCTCCCTCTGACTCCCTCTTTGCCTAATGTTGTGGAACCAGGGAACTAAATGTTTTTCCAGAGCTATAGGAATGACTTACTCGGATAACCTATATGCATGTATCTGCATTACTGGGCTTCTGGATTCCAAAAAGAAACTTGCTGAGACGGCGGTGCAGCCAAGGCACGCTTGAGGTGCTTGGTCTCTGCATGGTCCATTTTTGGCCAGATGATTCTGACACGGCGGTGCTTTCGGACCAAGAAGTGCAGGAGACCAGAGGCACTCAGTTCCATTCTTTATTGGTTGCCAGCGAGGAAAACAGCGCAAGGAAAATCCCTGAAGAGTCGCACACATGGTGTTGCTGGTGCCGACTCTTCCGAGAAGTTGGCGTAGACGTAGTCAAGGACGTAGCCAAGGTCAAGATCGTGGTCAGAACGTAGCCGTGGTCAGGGACACGGACGTGGTCAAAGCATGGTCAGGAACGTAGTCGATGTTTAGGAGAACGAGGAACGCGGGATGTTGCAGGGCAATCATCTGGACCCGAGTGACTGGAGAGCAGGGCTTTTAAGGTGGTGTGCTGATTGCCAGATGATGAGCTCCAGGTGTGCCTCGTCTGCCTGTCATGGCCAGCCACGCCTCCTGTCACCACCTGGGAGCAAGGGAGAAGAGAGGGAGAGGCAAACCGGAGAGCCACGGCCATCCTGGGCCGTCACACTTGCACTTTTTTTTTTTTTTTTTTTTTTTTTACATATTTGCTTGTTGCACATTTCAAACATCTGTGAGTTGCAAGCAGGCAGTTCCTCCTCAGGGAGGTTCCCCCTCTAACCTTCCCCTTTTCATATGATGGCTGATGGCTTAAAAAGGTAAAACATATCCAGTGTTTCACATAAGCAAAGATTAGAGAAAACAAAAATGAATACATTTCCATTGCATTTTGTCTCCAATTAATGTTCACTGTTCAAATTTACCTTATGACCCTTTGGAGCAGGCCATAGCCTTACGTTGAGAGCCACTAGATCTGTCTTATTATAATAAGACTAAATTAATGTTTAATTGGTTGATTACATTGATAATATATTTACTAAAGCAGTATTTTTGAATCGATTGTTAAAAGTATTTTTTTTACTTTGTAATAGTAGTAGCCCACTTAACCACATAATCTTTGTACTTTTTCCACTACCCAGCATCATACTCTGCAGGTGCAGCTGTGCAATGTAGTTAACATTTATTTAGAGTTTTTACCCCTTATCCTTCATCACTGATACGTGATTGGCTGGCAGAATGATGCTGCCTGCCACATGAGTCTTCACAGGCAGAGCTGCCCTTGGCTTGATGGGCTCAAGCAAACAATAAGTCCTGCTTTTGTACGTGCGTTTGCATGTCCGTGTGTGTGTGTCTATGCCTAAGTGTGCGCCTGCATATTTGCACCACTGTGTATGTTTATACCAACCAATGTATGTGTGTGCCCACGCATGCTCAACTTGAAAGTCTTTGTGTGTGTGTGTGTGTGTGTGAGAGAGAGAGAGAGAGAGAGAGAGGGAGAGCTTATGCTTGTGTTTGTGAGTATGTGAGTGTGCCAGCAAAAGAGGGAGAGAGAAAGATAGTGTGTGGGTGGGATACGTCTTGACAAAGTTCCCCATTTTTCAGAAATAATCACTTGTTCCCGTTGCAGAGACAGAGTCGTGTGACTCCGGGGCTGCTAAGAAGACAAAGCCGGAAAAAACTCTCTCTCTCTCTCTCTCTGTCTTTCCTTCTGTCTCTCTCTGCCTCTCTCGTTCCTGGAGCATCTGACCCTTGTCCTTGTGGCTGCTAACGAGGGGGTGTGGCTGTCACTGGAGGCGTTGGGGCTAAATTACCATATTAATTAGCTCATCCTTTGACCGACAAACACAGAACTGAAATGTCATCACACTCACATTGGCCATAGGAAACGCAATTAGTGGAAGTCATTATTGTTTTAGCAATGCCCTGTGTTTCTTACTCCATTTCCTGCATCCTCTGTTCCTCCCACCCCTCAGCTCCTTCTACTTTCTCACTCCGGTCTTTGTTGTTGACCCACGAGAGCTTGCCCTCTTCAACCATGGCAACTTGTATCCCTGAAACACAAAGTAGAAAGTCTGCACTCAGAAAAAGATGCTTGAACTGTCATAATTGCAGAGCAGCATTTAATCAAACAAGCAAATTTCAGTCCAATCTTTAACCCTCCAAGCTTCTCAGGCATGATTCCCTCCAAAGTTACTACCATAACTACTTACTAATGTTAAAGCAATTGATTTACTAAAATAAGTGGCATTTAAGGATTATATGAAGGTGTGACAGAAAGTGAAGTGAATTTTCACATTGCAACAGTTAAACTTGGCAGTTTGGTTTGGGAAAATAGTATAAGAGCCAGTCGGTGTGATGCAATTGGTGACATAGCAAAAAAAAATATTTTATGATGACATTAGAATAATGGCACAGTCCTATTACCTACCTAACCCTGTTCAGTCCAGTCCAAGACTGAATTTAATTTCTGGGTAGGCAAAAAAAAAAGCTAAAAAAAAAAACAAAACAGCATACAAAACAAAAAGGGAGATCTGATACTGTCTGTTTATGCTAGTGAACTAGAATAACTTGAAGCAGCCAATACCATGTGTATGCCATATGCATATTTCTTTTGATCCAAAAATCAACATTATAATGCAACACATGCTCTCGCAACACCATTCGTCTTTTGAATCACTATTCATGTCTGTGCGTATTCTTAGAGTTGGCATCTGATGAATAAGTTAAACCAGAGGAGACTGTATGGCTCAGATATCCTCCTGTGTAGATCAGACACTGGACCGCTGTCTTTGTGTTCTTGTATGCTCTCAGAATGCTCTCATCATTTTGACATCAAAAATGCAGTCCAGATATCAGTCCATTCAAATGCATGATAGCCAGCGGTAACCTTCTAGCTTCCCATGCATGCCTGCAGGTCAAGGTCCACGTGCGCATGCCTTTGTATTGTGTTGTTGGTCTTTCTATAGGAGTAGGAGATGGAATAGACCAGATTTAATACAGAAGTCTGATGCTGGAGAGGAAGTAGTTTGTCTCCTGTTCTGTCCTAATCTTACACAGCCAGACCTCTGTCTCATTAAGGTAATGGATGGGTGGAGTAATTCAAACACAAAAGGTGGTTAGGAAAAGCTGGAGAGAAATTTAGACTCAACTGAAAATCTGTTCATACTGAACTAGGAACAGATTTTCATTTGAATTTTGAACTACTGTTGAAATGTGGAAGAAATGACCTTACTATACCATGTCGCCTCTTCAGTAAACTAAACTGTTGTTTCTGGTAAATTCAGTAATTTGTATAGCACTAATTCACTATATACATTATCTCAAGGTATTCTACAGAGTAAGGCTGAGACAATATTACAGAAAGATAACTGACATTTCCCACAATGAGCAAGCAGTTGGCGACAGTGGAGAGGAAAGCGGAGAAAGCTTCCATTTAACAAGCAGAAACCTCTAGCAGAACCGAACTCAGAGTGGGACGGCCATCTGCCCCAACCGGTTGGGTTGATAGACAGATGGGGGGAGAGGGGAAAGAAGGAGGGAGGGAAAGAGAGAAGAAAGTGGTGGGTGGGAATGAGGGGGAGAGAAACCAGGAACAGTTGTAGTGTAATTAATTAAGCACTGTCAATCTGGATGTTATGACAGTTATAATACTGATAGTCTAAGTCTAATAATAATAATAATATATTTGTTTCTTTTTTACTTCTCAATATCAGTCTCAATCCCACTTAGTCAGTGCAATGTTATTATTATGAATGGCAGCTGAAACTATGAAAATAACTCCCAGGTTGTACTAAACTAGAATTATCCTTTCACCTGCCTGCTGACTTTCCCCGGTGTATTAAGCCCTGTTCAGTGCAGAGCAGTTTTCAATTGCTGTGACGTGGATGATCCAGAGGAGCTGCAGATGCTACGGTTCACCAATGGAATTATAAGGTACCAATAATGGCATGTATTATTCATCAGCGCATGTAGTCACGTATAATGTGATGTGTTTATGCCGGTTTGTGTACGTGTGTGTCATGTGCTATTGCTCTCCTGGGGGGCTTCACTTGGGCCCACCAGTGTAAGAAGTGGGTCAATCCCACCAATCCCACTGTGCTGAGCGGTGAGAGTCAAAGAGTGACAGGTCTATGAGAAGAAGAAAGGGGGGAGGAGCAGCAACAGGCCCATGTGAATCAGTGGCTGTATCGTCATGTCGCAGTCAAGGCATCCGCCGGAGACGTACAGCGTGTGCGCACTGCACGCACACGGCGTACGTGGGAGGACTGAGCAGCAAGCTAATCAGATGGGTTATTTGTATGGGGCGAAAGCGAGGCTTCTCACGTCATATGTGAGAAATCCGCCTTTGACCTTGAATCTCACTTTCATGCTGCCGCACTTGATGACTTGTCACATGTGGTCTGATTTAGAGGTGTTTTTGAAGGACGGGCCACGGGGCTGAAGGAGAATAAGCCCTTCAAAGCAACAGACAGCGGTGCATCAAAATGAGAAATATTACGGCAATAGAAGCAATAAAAGATGAGTGTTTGGTCGATTTGCAAATTCATATTGAATCTATTTAGATTATAGCCTATGCGCATTTATAGTATTGCAAAGCATGTGATTTTTTTTAAGGTTACTGGATACAGAATGACTTTCACATACGGTAAATACTTAGCAAATCTGATACCACAGTGCTGTTAAGTTCTGAGTTATGGCTCTTGCTTTGATTTTGTTTGCACAGTGGGGGTGTTCCTCTTTTCTTCTCTTCTTTCCTCTCCATCCCTAATAGAAGATGCTGTTAGAAGTCCTCTCCCATGGGAAGAATGCGACAGATCCCACATTGTTCATTGTTGTTTGTCTCTCCTTGGAAAAAAATACTTCACAATGGTGTGGGCCGGGATGAGGAGAAAAAAAATGGAATTATAGAGATCACATTTTCATCCTCTTTGATCTGATGTGTTAAGAGAGGGTTTTGGTGAGTTGGCGTGTGCATAGAGGGGTGACAATGTTTGCATGAGTGGGGCATGACAGAGAGTGGGGGGAAGAAGAAAAACGTATATGAGAAGAAGGGACAGTGAAAGGGATAACTGGGGGGTGGGGGTGGAGTGAGGCTGTCCTCATGGGTTTGAAATGCATCAGGGGAGGAGTTGCTCCATGCAGGGAGAGTGGGCTGTTTATTTACTGCAAAGACGCTGTCTCCCTCCAGGGCTTTCCAGGGGAGCTTGTCCCCATCACTACCTCCGCTCCTGCACCTACCCTGCGGCTAAACGTCCCAGTTAAGCTCCACCCAGCCAGGGAAGACAGCACAGAGGGAGAAAAAGAGAGACAGAGAGAGCGACTCGCCTCCCACAGCCCCTGGCCGTGTTCTCTCCTGCCCCCGTCTGGAACTGAAAATGGGGGAAACCATGCAGCGCCTCTGCCTCGGCACCAAGGAAAACAAGCAGACTCCTAATGCCAAAGAAGTGCTTATTAAATCCCAGGCAGCCTTGCAATTGTGCTGTGCAGCCAGTCAAAATAAGAAAGTGTTTGTTGTTGGTTTACTCACCCTGCCTCCCTCTCATTCCACATGCTTTCTTAACCTCCTCCAAATCAGCCCGGACTTTCTGTTTTTTCCATTTCACCCCCCCACGCCCCTTTCATCTCGCTGTTTGTGAGAAACGATGTGTGGCTGTGGCAAAAACACGGGACATGACAGCCAAGTAGCAAAAAACATGCAGATGTGACAGTATGAGAGGGCCACTGGAGGGCAAAAAACGAAGGAGGGAGTATTAGGGAGAGAAAATGACAGGCACAAACAGAAAATCTGATAGAGCTGAGATGAGGCATTGCGGGGGAAAAAAATTGTGCAGGAGGGAAGGAGAGGGAGCCTGAGGGATGAAATATTTGAAATAGTGAAGGAGATTGTTAGTGTGGAGAGAGAAAGAGAGAGAGAGAGAGAGAGAGAGAGAGGGAGGGTTGGGTACACTGTGAACAGCAGATTGTGGGGGCGCATGTTGTCGAGGTGGCCCAGGTCCCTGGTGCCCTCCTGTTTCATGGCTCTCACCGCCTGTCAGTGAAAACAGCCCAGCCATGTAGACAGCTGTGCTCAGGAGGCTGCGGGGGCGAGAGGAGAGAGGAGAGCCGAGGACCTTTGTTTTCCATTTTGCTCCTCATCTCCATCAATGTCCTTGTTTTTCTCCAGGCTCGCTGTATATCCATTCCACCCAAATTTCTGGCCTCTGCCATGTTTGTTCTGTTCATCTGCATAAGTACCACAAAAGAAACAAAACGCCTTGGTTAGCATTCAACAGCCTGTTTGTTTAGCACGTGTTTGTTTTTGCTGTTGTCTGTCAAGACAAACCGTGTAGACTAAAATGCCCTCCTTCTGCGTCTGTGCCCCAAATTAACCCGATTCCTTGAGGCTACGGCGCATTTAGGAGAAACCGATGTGTGTGCGTGCTGACATATCAGAGAAGAAGAAATCAAAGCTGGAAGAATTATGTTGAGCAATAGATGGGCAGAACTACCAGGCTGCCATTCCCACTCACTTGAAATCAATCACAGGTTTGCTCAAGTGATTTTTATTGGCCCTAAAAAGTCCTAGCCACAGGCTAATGGGATAGATTCATCTTCACTCCCACAAACAATACATCATACATGTGGGGACTTAAAAGAATATGACAGCTTGTCTTCCAGTGTGTTTCTGTGCGTTAGGCCCTTTTTGTGTTCATGTCCTCTACATCAGAGGGATCACACAGATCAATGCTCTCTCCTCTTGCCTTTGAAGGGACAAGTGCTGTCCCCTAGTTGGCCCCCCACGAATCCCTCGCCACCCCTTACCTCTCCGTCTCCCTCCACCTCCTCCCCAGCATCCCCCGGTCCTTCTTCCTGCCATCACGGCCTTGTTTACGAGCCTCTCCACTGGAAGGACAGGTTAATAGAGGACCTGGCTCAGCTCAGGCCCGCCTGGTTCCCATTCGCTCCCTAATGAGACATTTCATCTCCTGCCTTACTGCCTGCTCACCAGTGCCAAAGCTCTCCCTGGAAGAAGCGAGTCCAGTGTGTGTGTGTGTGTGTGTGCATGTTCTTTGGTCTCATTTCTACGGTGGCCTAGAGGTACAACACACAGCCACATTTCACAAATCAACTATACAAACCTGATCAAACTTCAGCAAACGCAATATTTCACACTTTCAAATTCTTGCATACAGTCATTTTAGTGGACCAACGGCAGTGCTTTCCCACATGGATCACAAAAATCACATTAAAGCTTTTTCAGCAATAAGTAATATCCAATCAGTTTTACATTGTAAACATGCTAAAACAAACTGCTGATTTCCACTTCCCTTCCACACATTAGCTCAGTTTTCCTCCCCAGTCCATCGGATGGGGACGCAAGTACACAACTGCCACAGTGCAAACCATTTTAAAGTTTCTCATTTGCACAGTATCTCATTATCTAAGCACAGTTGTTAAGATTAGGGGAGAACAAGGGTTAAAGTCGATAGAAAGGCATTAAACAATAATTGTAGGATACAAACTCTTGCTCTTTCCAAACAAACATTTACAGCCTTAGCTTTTTTCCTCCCTACTCCTGGGGCCACACTACCTCCCACAATACAGCTAAATGTTGTCAAGGCACGTAAGTTCCAGTCAGTGTGTACCTCTTCTAGTTTCTGTCTTTTTGAGTGTGGACATTCATGTGTTCTCTCACACTTTACTTTCTCTGTTGTTCTTCTGTTTTCTGAAACGTTGTGTTTTGCACCTCAGAGTCGCTGCACTACAGCCCACAATTAAAGACAGAAGAAGAACACCAATGAAAGTAGCTCCCAGCACATAAGGTTACCCTGTAAATCAGCTCCCAAGGACACAATAACAACCTCCTGAAAACACCGAAACACAAGGACTGTGATCTTTTTACTGGGGGACGAATGAAAGACAGGAACTGGAGGAGTGGGGAGCCAGGCCTGGTCTGTAATACCGGGGCTTTAGGTGGTTTAAATCACCTTGACTGGCCGAGCTCTAAAAGGGAAGCCTACTCCCTCCTGTCCGGAGGGACACCAGGGAGACTCGGTGTCCAGTAAACAATGTCCGCCTCGCCCTCTGGAACCCTACTAGGGAGAGGAAACGGCATGTCCTTGGGGCTACAACTTTGACCCCCCTCCCTGATGAAATATGGGCCCTGCCCTGTGGTGTAGACTTGTTTGAACTTGAGTCTCTAATGGGCAAGGATGTGTGTGTATGTTTTTTCATAGTGCCTTTGTGTGCATTTCCCTGACTGTGAAACTCTGGGGAGTCGTGGAATACAGTTATGTGACTGCAAATAACTCAAAGATAATGACTCACTGGATTACTGAATAATATGTTTGATTGATGTATTGATTGTGGTTCAGCACCATTTGAAATCATGGCCTGAGTAAACTCATTCTGTGAATGAGAACAAATTGTTAACTTGTATTAACTTGTAAATGCATTGATTTTTTGATTGAGAAATCAAATCCAAATCTGTGGCATACACAGAATTGATATTACTTTTATTGCATTAATTATGAGTCTCCGTAATTCCACTAGAAGAGAGTAACTCTTTTTAGTTTTTTTAATTGTACATTATTTTTAATCTTACCATCGATGTCTTTCTGCAGAAGGAGTCAGGGTGCGAAGAGTTACAAGAAATGTTTTCACAGGCTTCACCGGTACTCTAACAAATGTGGTAGGAAATGACCTATGTGTAATATCAGTTACTCTGTTCTTTCATTCTCGATGTGATAAAAGTGGGCTGATGGATGGTGGATAGTAAATGACCTTTACCATACAGATGAAGAGCTTTCCACCCTGTGTTTCGGATAAGGGAGGATTTATGCACTCCGTGTATAAAGTTCAATTCTGGCATTTTTTATATTTTGTAAGGATTTCAGGGAAAATCTTGCTCCGCAAAAGTTTATATATAATACACAAGCCAGTCTTCATTCACCTCCTTAGCTATTTCTGTGAGTAAATATACTTTAAAACAGGTTGCCACTTTGTGCTAAACCATGGATACATGCGTCTTTATGTTTTTACTCTGACAGAAAACAGATACCAGTTAAAATCAAGTACAAAAACACAGCTGGTAATAAGATTTCGTTAAATTTGGTGTCGCCTCAGTGATGGACAGCAGGTCAGAACCGGCATTGATATTCAGTATAAATAACAGCTACACATGAGCGCACAGGCAGGATTTAAGATTTTCCACTTCCCTTCAATTCCTCCTGCTGTGGCTGTTAGTTGTGGTAAATTAGAGCCGTCTCTGTTTCCATGGTGCATCTGAAATACAAGCTGTCTTTGTACAAATTGATCTGTAGGATGTCCCTCGTACTGTGCCTGGTGTTCCCCTAATTGACAATGCATGTGTTTCCATTTCTGCTCTTTTAAATTTCAAATGATGGATGAGAAAGAAGGCTGCCTTTTGGAGAATGCAAAAAGCACCTTCAGACTGTGGATGACGGCCACAAGTGTTGTAACCTAGCAACCAGGGAGTCGCTGTGTGAGGGAGCACGCACACACAGAGTGGGACTTCCTCTTGAAAAAAGAAAAAGAAAAAAAAAAGCCCTCACACTCTAGTTATTCATGCCTTTGTTTGACCAGCTATTTTAGGACCTTTGAACATTTCTCTCTCACCCCAGGACTCATTTATTTTTAGCATCGTCTCCAGCTTCCTGCTTTTTCTTTCTGCCGGCTTCGTGGGTGAACACTGCTTAACCCTTTTCTATTTCTGCTGTTCTGCCTACATCTGCTCTGCACAACCACATGGGAGGATGGATTTGTGGGGAAAAGGGGAAAGGGAGGCTAGTGAAGTGTGCGCGCGTGCGTATGTGTTTGTGTGTGTGTGAGAGAGAGAGACAGAGAGAGAAAGGGGGCTTAGGAAGAGGGGAGGAGAGGCAGGAGGAAAGAGGATGAGGGAGGAGAAGAGACAGAGGGAGTGTTTTCCATCTGTTTTTTTGGCTGAATGTATTCCTTTTGTTTGAGGCCATCATGCCGGGCAACATGTCTCCCTTTTGAATATGGTTGTTTAACCATCTGGACTATTACCTATTACAGAACATTGCCTTTGTCCTTGTTTTCACTACATTTGTGCCTGCTGCACACAGACACACACACACACACTTATGTTTAACTTAACAACACTTTTCACGCACGTTGTTATCCATTGTGCGTGACAATGCTTTACAAGCACAGACCGGTTTTCAATGTCAGCGCATTTATTACTTTTACTTACTTGTGTTGTTTACAGCTTCTATTTTGATGTAAAGCAATATTTCAGCCTTCCAGAAGATAAGAAAAAAGGATTAAACAATATGGCTCGCAATATTTCTATATTCTAATTGCTCTCAGCAATCTCAGGAGAAGACCAAAACTTGCATGTTTCCAACTTGGCCAGTTTGTCTGTGGGACTCAGTCATTGGTCCATGTGTTCATACAAAACAGAAAAATATCAACATTTGTGCAGCAAAACCAGAGAAATCTTCTCTTCCATTCCCACGTACTCCTATTCCTTATCAAAATCCACTGCCTACATCACCCACAATGCAACTCGCTCCCAACAGTTTTGTTAGATTGAGGTGTGTCATGCCAGCAGCAGTTCATTTAGCCTAGAGCAGAGATGAGGAGTGGGCTACCGAGATCTGCTGAGTTCATTTGTTTCGAACTCCACACCAATTTTTCTTTGTTAAGTTTTCAAACTTCTAATCTTAAGCCCCCAACCAGTCCATCCATCAAGTGACATCACCTGAGGCAGTTTCTCAAACTTCTCCCTCTGGAGACACAGAAGGCTTTATAAAACTTTTTTTCCACATATGCAGTAATTCCTTCCAAGACCTATAAACTGACTTAGATATGTAAAAACTGTGCACGTCCACTTTAAAAACTGGCCGCAAGAAATACTTAAAGTGAAAAAAAACGCTTCGTCATTTACTAAAAAAAAAAAAAAAAAAGGCGCTGTTAGTGGAAATGCATCAGTGTGTATTTGTTGGGGATTATTTTCTGCAGTGGATTTGGCAGGCTAGAGAATATTTACAGCACCAGGGCAGTTTTATGGGGGACTGACTCAAAATGTACAGTGCCAGTGTTCCATGGTAAAGAAGAAACAAGTTACCCGGTGCAAGAGTGTGGCTCACCAATGTCTTTTACTCATTTTTTAAATGAATCTCTGGACCAATGAAAATCGGAGGCACAGAGAAATACATTATGTCTAAGCTTTTGTTGCAACACTTGTTGGCGAGATCAGTTTGGCTGGTTTCTATCCTTTCAAATACGGAGCATCACCATTTTTAACATTTCATCCTGAGTGCAATACAATTCTTTTGAATTGACACAACTCAAACAATCAAAGAATTGATTACACGGGATTACATGCTCAGGATTATGATCAGAGGTGGAGATACAAGGTTTTTTATGTGACGCCAGTGATGCCACACAATGATGCATTTGTTATGAGTTACTAATTGTCACGTGTCCCTCCCTGTTGTGTATAAAGCGCAAGCATATACATGGGCGGTCCTAGAGACTGAGTATGAATCGATGTCCTCTATTAATCACCCCCCTCTTCTGACTGCGCCTGGTTTTCTCTGTCCCTGAATTTCCACCATCAAAGCCTTGATCATTTACATGATGGCATAGGTGCAATTCATTTGAGTCTGAAGCACTGGTCTGTGCATCTGTGGGCAACGATAGGGGGAAATAAATGAGAAAATCATATAGGAGCGCTCAGTGGCTGATGTGTAGCTCTCGAGTGGCAATGTGATTTTACTGTCATTGGCTGGAGAAAGGTCAAAGCAAAGGCGCATTGAAATATGGGAATAAATAGGCAAGCATACTGCAGTGCATAGGGAGAGTGGGCCCGCCAATGAAGTCCCAATCTATTCCCCTCACGCTCCCTGTTCACTCCCATTACAGACCTCATCAGCATCAAATCCCCACTAGCAGCAGCAGCTTGCCCTCCCCCACATATACAGTATGGTCCCGCTTTGTCACAGATGCAAACACGCACACACACACACACACACACAGCCACACACCTCATTTGCAGGCTTTGCAAAAAGGGGGCTATTTGTTTAAATCTTGTAGGCAGTCTGTGTGAGTGTGTACGCTGTGTATGCATTTGTGCGTGCATGTCGGCTGTTGTCCCCAGCACTAACCGACAAATAACAACAGCCATTCAGATTGTCACCCCGGTGGTCATTACCTACACGCTCTAACCAACAATCTCAGGTGACGAAAAGGCTTCATTTTCCAAACTACCTTTCGCAGCTTGACATAACACTTTGTTTTTTATGTAAATCACACGGCATTTTCAAACTGATGTCAATTGAATGATACAGGCTTTGTAAAAGGATAGGAGTGGAAGGAAAACATTATGCTTTTATGAAAATGCAATTGCTGGTTATTTGCCTTGTGATGATGACTGGCTGGCGGTCACAGTTTATATTAACCGCTACATCACTGCCCTCTCTCCTGTCTCCCCCGTCCTCTCTGCCCCCTTCCCCTCCTCCTTCCCACGCCTCCCCGCTCCTCCGAGCGAGGGACTGCCCCGCCGCCTTCGCTACATCCAGACAGACACACCAGCGCCACCACCTCCTCCACCTCACAGTCCTCCACCCCTCTATGTCCACCTCAGCTCAGCTCAGCTAACATGACAGGATGGGCAGATGATGATAAATGCAGAGGAGGAAAAGCAATTACTGGATCAGTTAGGTGTAGTAGGGAGCGCTCAGGGCACTCATTACCAGCAGACTGGAGAGTTCAGGATGCACGGGCTCACACACTCGCTCACGTGCATGTACATCTCCACAGGATTATCAGGATGCATCAACAACAAGCATTACTCTCAGAGTTCCACGTGACAAAGTGCGAGTCTTTTTCCTTATGTCTTATATAAACGTGCAGATTTTTAAAATAATGTGTCAAAATATAAATGTATAAATGTGCAATGATACATCCTTGCACATTTATACATTTCATGCAAACATGTACATGTACCAATGATAACAAAAATAAGATTAAAAGTGTCAAGCAGATGACAAGAACACTGCTACACAATGACACTGTAAATAGGTTACTGCAGTGACACGGTGTGCGTTTGTTGATGTGTGCTATACAGTTGTGTGACGTGCCATCTGCACACCTGTCAAAGCCAAGGGAGCCTGTATGTATGGAATATAAGCCCAGGCGGATAAGGTAGTCTGGGTGATTGACAGTAGGACTGAGGTTGTCATAGGGACAGCTCAAATCCTGGCTGTCCCCTGAGGAGCGTGTAGAAACACTAATAATGAACGAGAGACACACACAGAGAGGGAAAGAGAGAGAAGACGGAGGAAAAAGGAAGGGGCCATTTGAATTTGCCCTGAGCACGCGCACGCACACACAACGCAGACAGAAGCGCACACTCAGAGACCGTTGCCCAGGCTGTGTGTGTGTATGTGAGCAGTGGGTGGTGAGATCGCAGGTCAGGCCCACGCACTCCCCATTCAGCCGTACAGTGTGCAGCACGCACTTTCTACACAGGGGCAAGAATGGCAGACAGAAAAAGAGCTCATGCATGCATGCATGCATTACGCGCTCTCACACACACACACACACACTCCCACAAAAAACAAGCAGAACAAAGCTTCTCCCCTTGCCAAATATCCACCCCTGTGCCCACTTCACCTCTGCACTGCTGCCCCCTCTCAGTCAAAGACTTGATTATTACTGCTACATCAAGAAATCCTTCGAAATGTCAAAATGCAAAATTAACCCAGTTACAGTCGTTAAGAGAAAAAAAAAACACAGAGCAAGATGATACAGTAGGTTTAATTTTTTTCCCTCAAAGTTTTTGTGGGGCTATAATTTGTGCATGGAGTGAATAAAACAACAAAAAAGAAAGAATGTAACATTATGATAAGTAGTGTTTAAGCATATGTTCTTTTTTTGCCCCCCAAAACTTTCATTTTTCTCTGACAGAGCGTCCAGCCACAATTACATAAGAGTCCGTGGGTCTTAATTGTGGGTTTCCTTTACCACTACACACAGTAAACATGTGATTACAAAAACAGCTTGATTCCGCTGGACATCTAATCACTGGTTGCATTGCGGTTCACCCTGATATCACTTTCCTTAACCTTAACTGTCAGGGGAGGGTGTATGTTTGACTTTGACAATGGGTATGTTTGGTTAGTTGGCTCGCAGGGGCATCTTGTCACATGTCTGACCACATTTGGACTGGACAGGATGTTCTAAACAAGTTCATGCTTGAGTGCCGCTGGGAGAGGATGATGTAGTGGCACTGTAGGTGGCAGAGATATACAAAGTCTCCGAGTGTGTTTGCGTGCGTCTCTGCGTGTGTTGATGTGTGTTTGCGTGTGTGTTTGTGTGCGTGCGTCAGCGCCAGAGTGAATGTTTGTGTATATGGGCGAGTGGGGGTGGCAGGGCTATAATCTGCTCCAAACTGCTTGCGGGCAGAGGCGAGGTGGGCGAGACAGTGATACAGAAAGAGAGCAAGGGAAGGAGAGAGCTTGGGGGGAGGAGGTGGTGGTGGTGGTGGTGAGGACAAGCAACGAAGAAACGAGTTGGCAAGAGAGAAAAAACACAGAAAGAAAGGAGAGAGGGAGGGAGGGAGAGGGAGAGGTGAGCTGAGAGCAGCGTAGATGCGCTCCGCTTACGGATGTTCTACAGCGACCGTACCCACTGTCCTCCTCGCTCCTCTCCCACCCATTGTCATGCCGGACTCCGTGGGCGCCGGCGAGTCAGCTAATTCCTCTGACATTTATGCTGCTTTCTCCGCCCTTCAGTGACGCAAGCCTGGCCGCAGCCACTGCGAGCGCCCACAATGGCCTCAGGTGGACGAGAGGTGGTGGACAGCACAGACGATGGACCGCTCAACCCTAACTGGGGCCGAGCCAGCGAGGAGGTCCTTAAAAAAAAGGCTTCTCTGAGCCAAGGTCCTGCATATTGTGTTATATTATACAGTATGTCTTGAATAAAATCGGATTAGTGTGGGTGGAAGAACACGAGAAGAAAAGCGCGTGGAGGAAGAGTGAAAGAAGCTGGAGGAAGGGAGGAGGAGATGGAAGAAGAAATGGGAAATTGATAGTATGAGGAATTTACAAATTTTTCACTCTTCAGTGCCAAAGGATGCACTTGGGATTTGAAGAAAGAATTTCATGAATTCAGTTAACAACATCAAGAAATACTTTCAAAAAAGACCACAGCAACTTTCTGGAGTTTGGCTTGTTGCTCACCTTGCCTGACATCACTACGCATCCCCAAATCCCTCGCAACTGTGTAACCTCTGCTGTGAATCACTCTCAGCAGTCTGCTTTTTAAAGAACTGCAAATTTCATTACCGATGGTACATATATTTTATGAAATGCAATTCGAGTACTATACTTTTCAGCCTGCTTGCGGTTGTAGAAAACGTGGCATGTAGGTCTAACTCCCTGCTAATGTCAAGGTTACAAACATATTTTAGAACAGAGACGCACACTTTCCACACAACAGGGCGCTCTAAAAACAGAACAACCTCTACCCATCATGAATGAAGAATTACAGGCCCATATCCAATCTCCCATTTTGCCACTTCTTGGCACTAAACAACTGTTTCGATGTCTTCCACACCACGGCTCTAAACCCGCTCTGGTTAAGTTCTCCAAGGATATCCACGCAAACACGGAGGGGCGGTGGAAGAACTTCGGTCTCTGTATCACTGGATCTCAGTGCTGTATTCGACTGCATTCGATCCTGTATTTGAAATTAGAAAAAAGTAGAACATTTAATGAAAAAAATCTTAAACATAAGGACACAGTAAAACTGAAATTTCAGCCAGGAAGCATAGCACCCAACTAGCCAGAGATCAGAGAGGTGGCTGTGTACCATCTGTAGGCAGCTCTCTCTCGGTCTTTAACCGACCCTTTGTCGGGATGCCGCTCAGAAAGTGATGGAAACACGATGATTTATTTCATGGAGCAGAATCTTGTGGCTTTGTTTGCTGTCAAATTGACCCAGGAAATATGTCTTGCTGGCTGTCGAAACCGAACAAAATTTTAGTTAAAAGCTTAGGCTTCAACAAATGACTTCAACGACAGTTTCTACTGGGTCTTCTGGACAAATTTCTAGTCACAGGCACTTAAAAAATGGGCCTACTGGTGACGTGCTGCAGCAGTCACTTGGCGCACCTGACTGTAGACCTGACCTACACACTGATTAGTGTATTACGATGAGTTTCTTCTCTGAGTAATCTGGGCTGAATCCTGCACCAGTGCCACATGTTTGCTCTCAGAGTTATAAATAAGTTTCTAGTTCTGAATACAGTTCATGTCATCACTGTGTTCAGGGCTCTTGCAAACATATGGTTGCTTTTTAGTCTTGGGAGTCGTAATAATCAAAATTTATTTTAAAAAAAACAAAACCATAAGCTGCCTCACTAACGGCACTCATCGTGTATATAACACTGTTATCAAAAGAGGTAAATCAAACTGCTTCGAGTTTTTGTCATGTGGGTTTTGTTGTGTGATTGGGATGTTGAGTGAGTGAAAATACACAGCACACCTAAACTCTTTCAGTATGCACTGTGCATGTGCGGCTCCCTGTGCCAAAATGTGTCGCGCATAAACACATTTGAATGTTAGATGGGTGTGTGAGGCATTAGCTCTGAACTCACCACATGAAGAAGGCGCGTTCCAAATCTTCCATGTGTTAATATATTAACTTAATAACTGCTTGCTTGGGGTTTCTTTTTCATTTTAGAGCCAGACTCCATAACCTGCAGCTTTCAGGTGTTGACACATGAACAGTGTCATCATCTGTCTTCCTCTCCAGTGTGGGAAGGGGTAAATGGCAGGTGTGTGGTTTAACTGTGTTTTTGTGGAATATAACAGAGTACACTCTCATGGTCATATGACATGCAGAGTCCTGTCTCCTTATAGAACAGCCTGCGGGCTCATACTGTTCACATTTTCAACAGTATCTCATCTCAGCCTCCATGGGCTTTCTTCAGGATCTCTCTCTCTCTCTCTCTCTCTCGCCATCCCATCCGTCCCTCCTTGTGCTCTGTAGGATGCACTGATAGATATAATTGTCAGGACGCTCACATAGCCCGAGGGAACAAACCAATGCACGCACGCACACAGCCACAGAAACATATATTACCACCTTACATACCTCACTAACACGTACTTTAGTGTGTGTGTGTATGGGTGGGATCAGTGGCATTCTAACACTAGACACAACATATTAAACGATCAGTCTGATGATGAATTGCCTTCCTTGACAATGGACAGGAGACATCCCTCTTCTACAGCAACAGCTCTTGTCGTTCCTGAATTGCCTTCGCAAATGACTGTAAAGTAAATGCAAATATCTCTTTGTGGGTTTTAACGCTCTGAGCTTAAGCATGCAAATGAAAGATAGGATCCATTTTGTTGCAGAAGGTTGTGTTGTTCACTATTGTGTGTACACTGACTTTGTCTCTATTCTTTTTTGTTCTAATTTCTCAGTGTTCGTAAGAGTCTGGGATGAGATGTGGCTCCCTCCATCTCCTGTCAGTCATTGTCTCTGACCAGACTTGAACTCACAGGCTAAGAGGATATTTGTTAGTGCTGTCCTGCTCACTGATCACTCTGAATAAACCTTTTTTTTTGTACTGCACTCTAATGCCATATCTTTGTTTGTGCAAAGGCGTGGGTTCAGGCAGAGTTCATGGTTGGAATCGAAAAGATGTGCAGGGACATTATCTTGGGCAGGGTGACAGGTGTGGCACTGATCAGAGATCAAATGGTGAGATGCAACATTGATATTACTGCCCCTGATTCATGTCAGTGATGACAACTGTTTTCAGACAGCCCGAAGTTTGTCACAATACTTCCTAACTATAAAAAAAAAATTCAAGCACCAACAACTCAAGGCATATGTCACAACAAGAAACCAGTGTATTGTTGCTTTATATTTCCATCAAATTAAAGCTAATTTTTCACACACACGCACACACACAAACATACAAGCATATGTATGGATGCAGACTTGGCCTTGGCATCAAAGAAGTGAAGATTGAAGACAAAGTCATTATGATTGAGCTGCAATCTGCCCCCCCCCCCTCCAAACACACACACACACCTTCCCTGCAGCCTCCAGTGCTCACCCGTACAGATCTAAATGATATTGACAGTTGAATAAATTTTCTGCATGAAATCACGCCATCTCAAGCATGCCGTTCCCTCGCCCCGCACCCACCTCGACCCCCTCTTCCGTAGCCCACTGGAGTGCTAAATAATTACATTAGTTTCCAGAGGCTAATTTGACTGAGAGCAATAATTCTGGTCCCATACCACCATAGCTGTATTCATGGATTTAATATTGGTATTGCTAAATGAAAATGAACCATAGGTTACTATACCATTGTGTGTGTGTGTGTGTGTGTGTGCATGTGTGGCAGGGTGATAATCAAAGATTTGACTGTGGTGCAGCTACACGGCTAATGACGCTATGGGTGATGTCTCTCATCAACAGACACTAAGAATGGCAATTATCAGGCTACCGTGGTATTTCACAGAAAGAACTGTCATAGCAGTCATATCGATTTGCAATCTGCAAACCCTTTTCAAAAACGCCTCCAGTGTTGTATAAACCACAAAACACGTAGAAAGGCTTTGTGCCAAGGAGTTTTGAAACCAAAACTGTAATTGATATACTTGAATTAATGCTCATCATGCCATCAACAGAGCAAGTGCACACGAGAGAAGCAGGTCAGATTTGCAGTTCCTGAGTTTCAAATGTATAGGAAAAACTTGACAATACAACATAAATCGATAATTAAAGCAATCAAGAAAGCAAGAGAACAACAGAAATGCATTTTTGAAGTAATTAAAGTGAACACAAGGCCATCTGGAAAGAAAGTAAACATGCAATGTAATAGCTGGGTCCTTAAAAGTCCGTGCTTAGTCTATGCTTTGTTCATGCCTATTGTCTCATCTGACTCAGACAGACTTCTAATAGATCCATTCATCATGATCTGTCTGCAAACAGTGTGACTTATGAGGCTTACATAGCTTTTATGCCTGTTTAATGACATATTGTGAGCCTCTAATAGTCACAGTTCACTCCTTAAGACCTGTTGCCCACAGAGCGACTGTAATTTATGACTTTGTCAGATGTTTTATGTGTGTTTAATGACATTGCAATTACACAAATAACACAGTATTAACACAATGTGTAATAGTGCATGTTCATCGCCAATGAATGCGTTGACCTTTACATGTCTGCAGACGACAGTACAGTGGGACTGTGTGGCTGCAGTTTTGTGGGAGACACGCTGCTGCCTGCGAGTGATGTTGTGTAACTGCGATGGGTCTGACTGGTCTTTCCACTGCTGAAGTTTCTGCCCCCTGGTATTTTGGAACAGCAAATGCCTGACTCCTGTGAAGACAACACTGCATTCTTGTCACTGTGCGTGTGTGTGTGTGTGTGTGTGTGTGTGTGTGTGCGTGATCTCACAGCATAATAAAGAGCAGTTACATCATCTATGAAAGAGACAGAATCCTCTCTCTTTGCCTACAGCCTCTCAGTCAAAACAAGGCACTGTTGCACTACTCTCTCCGTGTCTCAAAATCCATGTGAGACTCAATGTGTTCCCCATTAGAGAGTGTCTGCCTGTGTTTTCACTGTTAGGTCATTGTCGCATGAAAAAAAAAAAAAGAAAATCTGTTCCAAGTGTTTTCTGGTGCATTGTCATATCATCTGGGAAGAATTGTGCTGTGTGAGACAGGAAGTACGCGGATCGCAGAACAGACAAAGGTCGTTGGCTGCAGGGTTAAGGCAACACGGGTTAAGTAGCGTTAAAGCTTCCTCCCACTTAAAAGCCCTTTAATCCTGATGAGGACAAACAACTCGCTGACATACACACACACACACAATAACAGAGTTTGCTGATGAGAGCACCAGGGGTCACCCTGAAGGATAAATGCTGATAATGATAAAAACAGTCCTTCCTCAACACAACTCTAAATAGACGCACACACACAGACATACGTGCATTTGTGTAAACAAAAAAAGTCTTCATCTGCACAGCACACACGTTGTGGTCTGGACTTTTCGGACCTACAATCATGTTGTGGGAATCAAATGTGTATTCCAGTTTGAAACCGAGGCACACATCTCCACCTCCCCTCTCCGCTCATCATCATTCCTTCTCGCCGCCATTACCCCTGACGCTCAGCGTAGTTTTACCCAGATTTCTCTGTCTCCCTCGTCTCATCCCCGCTCCCTTGGCAGCTGTGTCAACACCCACAGGCCTCTGGCCTTAAACAAACCTTCCACACAGCCATTGTACATCATGCCACTCCCTGCACGCAGCTCCAGGATGGCTGCACTGACAACTCCATAAATGCTGGCAGTCAGTCCCTGAACAACATTGATTTTGTTCCAATCAATCCAGAGAGATTGCGGTGCATGGTAAATGACACAGCCCGTGTGCCATAGCATACATTTCAGCTTTAATTGTTGCTGGGCAGACTCACCCGGCCAAATGGTGGGTTGGTCCCATGAGAGTTACGACATCAGCGTGCGGTCTCTTCGCTGGAGCTCTGTGGGAGGCCCAGCTGTCCACCATATCTCAACTCCAACTGGACAAACTTGATCCCCGTGCAACAAAAGTGGACTTCACAAGTACTCCAAGCACTCTATTTAGCATTAACTCAGTACGAAAACATCACAAATACTTGGTCTTATTTAATGACGGTGTTGGTACACAGTAAGAAAGACTTCTTACTATCTTACTTTTTTTTTACTAATTTTTGTGAAATACGCTTATTCACTTTTTTGCTGAGAGAGAAATAATGGATACCACTCTCATATCTGCCCATTTAAGCTCCAAAGCTGAGAGGATAAAACCAGGCCATGGCTAGTTCATAGTTCTATTAATATATTTATTTCATTATATTTATATTTATAGAAAGAAAAGTTAACATAAAGATTAGAAACAGGGGCAAACAGCTAGTCCATTTTATTACAGGGCCTGGGCCTGGCCCTGTAATAAAATGAGTTTAATTTCCATTTAGTTTCCATTCTTTGTGCTATGCTAAGCTAACTGCCTCTTGGCTACAGTTCCATATTTAACAGACAGATATGAGCGCAGTATCAATCTTTTCATCTAACTCTCAGCAAGATAGGCACCGATGAATGTCTTCCAAGACGTCAGTCTTAATAATTATTTTGGTCATTTTTCAGGAAACACCGTTTCCCTCTCCACCTATGAGCTTTTGATTGCTAACATAAATTGATATTGCAGGCTCTTGCTGGAGCAGCGTAGCCACGGTCAAGGAACCGCTGTGGCTGTTATTCTAGCTGTCAGGCTTTGTTTACCTTTCATTTGAACATTTTCCTGTCTCTCATTCCTAAGTTTTGTATGTTTTCTCTTCACCCCGCCTGTTGTTTTGTGTCATAACAAAGTGAGTTATAGTCCCTCCTCCGATACTTTTCTCATCCTCTCTCCTCCTGGTTGATTTTGCTGTTTATATTTCCACTCCATCATTCTTCTCCCCTCGGACCAAGCAGAGACGGGACAAGGCCTGCTATTCTACTCTGTGATGTGGGTTTGGGTGTGTTTGAGTGCGTGTATGTGTGCTCGGTGTGGTTTTGCCACGGGGCATGATTCAGGAGAGGTGTGAGCTAGCTGTGTGACGTCACTGACATCCCTCCGCTGATGCAGGTCTGCAAGTCTGCGTCTCACACGAGCTGCATCACGCTGCATTTTATCAGCCTTCATTTTTATGGACACAGATTGTAAAGTGTGTGTGTGTGTGTGTGTGTGTGTGTGTGGGGGGGGGGTCCTGTGCTAACAGCCAGCCTCCTGGAAAAATATTAATGTACCAGTAAGCAGGAACGCTGCCAGCGCTCTCTTTCTCTCTGTGTCAGTCCATGTCTGATTGCTGGGAAACACTTCTAGACTTTTATGAGTTTTGCTGCCGGACCTGCCGCAGGCTTGGCTCAAGGCCCTGACAGGGATCAGAGTGGCATAGCTGCACTAACACTGAGGCACAGGCGCGTGCACACACACACACACAGTGGAGTTAAAGTGCCACAGTAAGAATTGTGAATCATGTGCAGAATATGGCTCCAGTTTCCTCACTGGGAATTCTCCGTGACTGAGGCGGTGATGTGTCATGCCACTGGCTGTACACGAGGCTGCTGGACGCTGGTCACGACGTTCACGCAAAAACACACAAGCCAACTCAGACAAAGTGGAGAGATCCTGCACACAACCTGAACGGCCTTGGGCCAGCAGTCCGGAGGTTACGCCACACATGAGCGGCTGCCTGGCAAGGCAAAGGGAGCCAGGAGCAGATGTGATGCACTGAAGAGAATCCAGTATGTAATCGCATATGGCAGAGGCGCTGGGTCAGGGTTAGTAAAGATACAAATTTGCTCTTCAGGTTATTTCCTGAACTTTGTGCTAAATTTGGACTGGTGACAGCCAAGCGGTGTCTTGCCCAACCTGACTAACCTTTTGCTCGGGGGCATTTCCTATTGGCTCTGACCTTTTCTGCCGCTCTCTTTCTCTCTCTCTGTAACAGATGTGATAATCTACAGTATGCAGCTTTATGCTGAAAACATGCCCAGAAAAAAAAGAGAGGAAGACTTCATTAATCACTGCCCAATGAAGGCACATGAATGGAGAGGAAGTCAAGAGGAAGTCAATAGCAAGGAGTGAGAGAAGACCTGAACAAGGTTGTGCTGCAACAGCGGCATAGCGGAAAGAGAAGAAATAGGGGTACCGTCCCCGCTGGTAAAGAGCGCTCACTGCCCTTTGTGCTTGGTATTGAGGTGAAGAAGTAACTGCTGAGCACATCAACCACACACCTTTAACTAATGGCGCAAGCACTTTCTGAATGACCTTCACATGAGGAGGGGCTTCAGGAGTCTGGACTTCAGTTTTAAAAAAGGGGGGAAAGAAAAAGCTGGACTAAGAATTGTACCTTTCACAGTAAGCTTGACGCTGGAGCTACTGAAATACAGTTCTTTGGCAGAGTTGGTTTGTTACCCTTTCATTTCAAAAGGACAACTATGTACCTCATGTGACTGGAAAGCATGTTTAAACCATGATATAATCAGTGGGGAATGTAAAGGAAATCTCAGCGCTGTCCCCTCTTGCTAATCCCGCACTGGCTTCCCCCACACCAAATTGCTGATTTATTTGCTAGGGTCAAGCCCTAAGTACTGCAGCCAATACCTTAAAGGAATAGTTTGACATTTTGGGAAATATGCCTATTCACTTCATGGCCAAGAATTACATGAGAAGATAAATCCCTCTCTCACAAAATTAAAGTAAATATGTAGCATAAAGACTGAACACTGGTTGAACCTGGGTGGTGGAAATTGCGGGCAAACACTTGAAATAACACACAAAACACTGCCAGGTAGAAGATAAGTATATAGTCTACAATATCACAATTTACAGAAGTCAGATGTCAGAAGAAACATAGATTCTCTAGCATGCCAGCAAAAAAGAAATCACACAGGATTGGCCCTGTTGCTTATACGAGATATTCATCCAGTGGAAAGCTGCTGGACCCTAGAAAGAGTCAAGGTCAACGTCAACATCACCCTTTATGGTCACGTCAAGAGACTACAAGAGACAGGTCACTAAAACAAGAATGTGACAAGGACGTCTGAAGAGCAGGCATGCAGTATTTTTAGAGCAATAGTTATGAGAGCGTACACAGTAGCAGACACAGAGTGGATGAATGATAAACTTTCATGCTGAGTTGCCTTCACACAGATTTCTCAAAAGCTTAGTAATGATTGTTTTATTGAGCCACACTATATCTCACCAGATAAAACTAAAGTAATCTTTACAGTTTTTACACCAGGCCAAGCGAGCGAAGCTCACCATCTCCTGGCTTTACCTGACTGCATAAAACTCGATCGCCAAAATAATCACCGCTAAACCAAAACCTTTCAGTTTATTAACCCCTTAACGCCTGAATTTATTTCCAATTATCAAAAAAAGTAGGTATAGAACATAAAATAGATATAAAATAGATATAAATCTATTATTATCTATTATCTATGATGCAAGTTAGCGACAACAGGCAATAAAGGTAAAAAAAAATACCTGTTCCCATCTCAGGTATGAAGATTCTTTTATTAATGTAACAAAGCAATACTAATACAGACGCTATTTTGGCTGTTTTGGAGCGGAAGCGGTTTGATGCCAAATCGCGACAATAAGCGTTAATGCAGGTCAAATGTGATGCTTTAACTTTTATTTCCTTTTAATCATCACTCAGTGAAGTTAATTGAACATTGAAACTAACTTTAGACACCAAAGGTGTTGGCATGAATTCAAAAAAGAAAATAAATAGAATAGAGTTCAGTAGAGCGCAAATTTTTCGCCAAGGCCAAAAAATCCTACGCATGTCTTTCTAGCTGTTATAATAGAAAAATGAAATGAAAATAATTGATAATCTATGCCATTTTTTACATCAATATCCAGACATTATTTCCTGAGAAACTGAAAAAATTTCCAAATGTCTTTTTCTCACAGTGTTACAGAACAGGATAAAAGAAATTCCTGGATGTGCCCTTTCAACCCATCCCTCTGCTAAGTTTGGTGCAAATCGGTTCAATGCTTTTTGTATAATCCTGCTGACAATTAAACAAACAAAAAAAAAAGACCAGCACAGGTGAAAACATAACCTCCTTTGCGGAGGTGATGACCACCAGAACGGTCATTTGAGCATGAATAAATAAAAACGTGAAAACACTTCTATTCTACTCCCACTATTCAAAAGGAAAACATAACTGCAGTAGTTCACCATGTCTTTCTGTGGAGCTATAACATAGCAACGGCTCTGACAGGGCTGCCTCTTCTCACCTCTGACTGTATGCATTTACTGAACACTGGCCTGGGACTGATTACCTCCCCTCCCTGCGCTCTGGCTGTCTCTGTATATGTCTGCTGATGTTGTTTAGAGGAGTGCAGACCGCTTCAGATTGTCCTCAGCGTGGAAGCGGACCGCTGCAGCGCATTCTTACGCGTCACTTTTTTCGCAAAACGCACAAGCAGAGCTCCTATTCTCTGTCTCCACATGGAGTTTGTGGTGTGGGCAGAGGGTGATGAATACAATGGAGAGAAAACAGAGGAGAGGAGGGGGGGGAGTGGGGATGAAGGAGAGTGTGTGGGTGAGCAGATAGGACTGCAGATGAGGGGGAGGGGGGGGCAGGTTAAGTTGGTGCCTACACAGGGCTCTATCCCACAGGCTTTCTCCTGTCTCCCACGCCTGGCCCCTCTAACCTGGCCTAGCTCCTGTTTAATGTCTGGCTCTGTCACACCTCGGCCCACTCCCTCGAGATCTGCATGTCTGTGGAGTAAAGTACATTTCAAACTAGTTCTCCGAAGGAAAAAAAAAACAACAACACGCACACACACTAAAGCAGACTTGAGCGTGGATTTTTTTGGGCCTTTCATCTCTCGAGCAGCTTCTGCTTGGCTCCGTTTCTCTTTTTGCCTCCATTTCTTTAGGACTGCCATTTGACAATATAATTTCAGCTCAGCTTACCTCGTTCAACCTCTTGCATGTTCAAAATATTCACGGATAGGGACAGTATTGTTCTTTTAATTGGCATTAATTGAATAAAAATGAGCGTAAAGTTACATTCATGGCAATGAGAAGGTTCATTTTGTGTGATTACGAAATATGACACTATCCTGTGTGTCAGCTATATTAGGGTTTTTTTGTTGACTGTGATAGAGAGAGCCTTGACGATGGAGAGCGGAGGGTTTGTGCAAGAAAATTATGTTGCACCATTTTGAACCGTTCTCTTGTCGTATTCACTCTGAACAGTCTCTAGAGAAGCTTCTGGGGGGAAAAAAAAAACGGTTTGAGCTGAGCAGCCGCAGTTCTTGTGGTCCCCAAGTGGTATCTCAGTGGCAGCCGTAGCCTACACTGTAACGCCTTAATGCAGAACTATGACCCTTAATCAGGGAAGGAAATGAAGAAATTTTTTCTCCGGTGTTTTTCTCACAAAAGGTCCGAGGTGAGCGACAGAGGAGCGCCTGTGCGGATTTAATCAGTTCTTCTACTCACATGACCTAACAATTGAGTCAGAGATGCACCGGAGGCTAAGGCGGTGGTGAGCGGCATCGCCTCGATGAAAAGAATACACTTCACTTCAACGACGCCGCTGTTGACATTCATAAGTACTGTATAAACATTTAATAAATGGTTTGTCAAACACTCATTTGGAGTTGTAATTGCTATCACTTTTAAACTGTATGAGTGCACGCTATTTGTCAAAGTGAAGACACACTTTGTGTTCTACTACATTACCTGTTGGCCTCATTAGCCTAACGCTGCTGGCTGCGACGCTCATGCTAGTAAAGTTCAGGATTTTTTGCAGTGCAGTTCTGATAATCCCAGTCTACTCTGGTCCTGTTATCTTTTATCTGGCACATAAACCCACTCATTGTCTCGTCCAGATTAGTTATACGAGAGCCTGAGCAGGATTTTCTGTCTGAATGGAGGTTTCCCTCCTCGCTGCTCATCACTTGCTTGTGTTGGCCAGGAAACAGGTAATACTTTATCAGCTGCTGGTCTGCATAATCACCGAGATATTAGGATCCACATGAGGGCTGGATGGGCAGATTAATAGTATTGACAAATCCTAATTAGCGTCATGCTGAATCAAATGATTAATGCGAACATTTGTTAAGGAGGCAGTGTGTGTCTAAATAGGCCCAGAGGCTAGATAATACAGTAATAGCCTATGACTCACACTGCTCTAATGAGAAAAAGACAGAAAAAGATAGAGAGGAAAGAGAAAGAAGGAAAGAAAGAAAGAAAGAAAGAAAGAGAGGATGACAGAAAATTAAGAAATAGGCGGGGTGAGAGAGAGAGAGAGAGGAAAAGAGAGTGAAATGCTCTGCTGTTGTCTGCCAGCCTTCCTGTCTGGCTCCCCCCAATGTTTTTACACCTTGAGTTTTAAGCAGCGATGGGATTAGTTTGTAGGATTGTTGGCTTGCATTGTGTGCTGAGAGGATAGGCAGCGAAATCCCTTTTTCAGCCACCACTACTTATCCTTGTCCCTGTGTTGTCTCTTTCAAACAGAAGTGCCTCGCTCTACATGCATGTAATCTAGGCGACAAGACAGAATGAATAGGCAGTCGAATGTGTATGAAGGGAGTGAAAATGGAACGGCTGACAGGAGGAAGAATGCAGGGAGGTTTGAGGAACAGAGTTTGGGAGGAAAAGACGGTGGGAGTGGGGGCTCGGCGCGAGCTGCCTCTGCGGCGTGCGTGTCGCCCCCTCTTCTTTGGCTCCTTTAAAAGTGGGGTACGGGCCCATAATGTGAGCACAGTGCATTTATGTCTGACATCAGCACGTGAATAATTCATCCTCAACTTCATGCCTGAATTATTGATGTCTTAAAGAATACAGAAACGAGCTGCCGAAAAAAACACCGGTCGGGAGAGAAGCAGCATGATGCAAGCCGGAGAAAAGAATTATGATTTCATCATTATTTACAGTCTAAAATGAGTTATTCTCCATATGAAAAATGTGACGCTCAATCAGATAAAAAAAATCCTTGCTGTCACGAAAATAGAACTTGCGGTTTAATATACAGTATGTGGTGATTAACTGGCTCTGATTTCGAAGACATTTTAAACAATATATTGGGGCAAAACAAAAAAAAACTAGCTAAACCAAAACTATGTGACTTCACAGATTATTATTAGTTCTGGATCGGGATATGGATGCAGATGAACTTCTTTAATAAATAAATGACAATCTGATCATTAAACTCTGAGCAATGCAATGAAAAATAGCAAACTAAAAAGCCAAAACCTCTACGTTGGGTACCGGAGTAGTACCTGGATCTGGATCAATTTGAGACAGTGTCCCCCAATTTTTCATCTTTCCTTTTTCATATTTAATGCATTTCCGGAGGTATGAGTCAAAACCCACCATTATCTCGCGGTAGTGAAGAACCCTTCAGAAATTTCCTGGATCCAGATACTGATCTGGATCTGGAGATTAGTTTTTAAAGTTCCACCACCTCTGATGCAATTTTGTGAAAAACCCTCCAGAACTTTTCACATAATTCTGGTAACAGACAAACAACCAACAAAGCACTCCAACAGCACAAGAGCTGAACATTTCCCCTTGAAAACTACTGGATAGATGGCTGTGAAATTTTGCAGCCATATTCAAGGCCAGCAGAGGACGAATCCTACAGACCGTGGTGACCCCTGACCTTTCCCGAGCACCATCACAAGCTCGCCATTTGTGGTTTTGAGTGAGACGCTTTGACAGCCACAGGGTGGTTTCTCTTGACATTTGCTGCGCACACCAACACCCCTCCACGGGATAAATCGTGACCGTGTTGGTGATCCCCCGACCGTCACCATGGTCGCTCATGGTCAACCTGTGAAGCACAGCGTCATCGAGCATCTCTGCTCTCCGCTCGCTGGATGATTGGTTAACCAGTAGACTGACAAATGGACAACTGGGGTCTACTCAAAGCTGGTAATTGTCATAACAGAAATGAAGGAAGAGACCATCCATTTCTCTCTCCGTGTCTTTTGTTTACTTTGTGATCCCCCTTCTGCAGCACCCGGAATGATACTTTTGTGTGTGTGTGTGTGTGTGCTCACGTACATCTTTATCTGTGGGTGTGACTGTGTGTACGAGTGTGTGTGTGTGTGTGTACATGTGGCGGCTGTGCTGCCTGCTCAGGGAGGCACGGGGCCCAGACACTTGGAATCATTTAGTGAGAATTGCGAGTGTGGGAGGAGAGGAATGTGTGCCCAGATAAAAGAAAGAGAAGTGAAAGAAAAACAGAGCAAAGAGAGGGGGTGGAGAGCGCAGGAGATAGACACAGATACAGACAGGGAGAGGGCAGGCAGGGAGAGTGTGGCAGGTGAGGAAGAGGTGGAGGGTGGTGGTGGTGGGGGGGGGGTGCCACCTGAGAGAGAAACATTCGGAGTGGAGGAAGACAAGCTCAAGTCGAAGACCGGGGTGAAAACGAGGGCGCAGGGAGGGAAACAAAACGGAGGAAGGGAGGCAGAGCGTAAAAAAGACAGAGATCTGGAGCAAATGACAGAAAGTGGGAGCAGCAGAGAAAGAACAGAAGAAAACGGCTCGGGAAAAGAAAAAAAAAAAGTACACGCTGCCCACTCCTTACCTACTGTTCTCCATTAAGCTGATTTTTTTCAAATGGCTCTTGCAGGTCTCGCTTAGGGGGAACATCTATTCCTATCACAATGCTGCCTACACACACCTCGCAGTGACAGGCAGAGCGGGTGAGAGAGAGAGAAAGATGGCGCGCGTGTGTGTGTGTGTTGGAGGGGGCTACAAGTAGAAATCAGCGACGATTTAAAAAAAAAAAAGAAATAGTCGAAAAGGAAAGGCAATATCTGCAGGAGTACGTCTGAGGGCACAAGCCAAAAGTACAACATGTTATATTGCTTTTAATACAGAAGGAAACATTGATGCTAGAAGCTGGTTTTCTGAGTGATGAAAAAAACAATTACCATAAACACTTTCCCCTTCCGCTTTCTGTTTACTGTCCAAATCACTGGGACACCACTTTGTCTCCCCCTGTTCTTTGTTAATATCCGCGTATAACAACCTGTTGTAACCTCTTTTCCTCATATCTGTGTATCTGTCTTTATTTTTTTTTCCTCGCTGCGCACAAATACGCCCTCCCACATTCCCTCCTCGTGCTTCCGGTCTCTGCTCCCTTCCACCGGTCTGTGCCAAAGCTAACAGCCTTGCGCGAGCATCTCATCACAGCTGTGTGTCTGGGAGACAGAGTGCGTCTGTGTGTATCTGTAGGTGTGTGTTTGGGTGTGTGGGCATGTGTGTCCGCAGGATAGTCAGACCATCGCCATGGAATACACGTGACCGTCCAGCTTTTCCAAGGGAGTTTGGACCACTTGTGACAGCCTGGAGGATGGGTGTCAAAAAGTATCTTCACCTCAGCAGTCAAGCGGAGTTATAGAAGCTGTGAGCCTCCAACTGAAACCAATTTCCTGAATCCGACTTATCATTTCTTCTGCCAAGACAAGAGAAAAGGCCAGGTTATAGAAAGAGCCTCTCTCCAAACTCTCTGCCTTTGTGCACGTGCCATTTACGACGCTCGTGACACCCTTCGTCAGATGGACTGATCGCCAAATCCAGAGGAAGCCCACAGCTTAGCCAACACAAAACATTGGATTCCGCTGATCAATTCCCTTGCAACAATAATCAATAAATGCTCCATCCAGTCCAGATTGTTAAAATAGATTATAGACCAATGGCTGCTTTTTGCTGCAATGGGGATGACCATGCTGTCATAAGCATTACAAACTCGGGGTGCACTGGACACTGCTACTGAAGAAGGTGCCGTAATGCAGAATCACAGATCAAAATATAAAGTTAATAGCTCAATTAGTCGGGGTAAAAAAAGACAATGCAGATTAAAAATAAGCCAGAAAAGCAGCTAGATAAGTACCCAAGAGCCACCAAAACAATAAACAATGATCAAATCCAAAACCTTTACGCTGTGCTACAGATAACAGACTCCAGTGATGAAAACACCACTGATAATGATTTGATTGGACTGAGTTCCTGAGACTGGGATCCGAGGTGAATAATGCAAAGGAGGGGTTGCAACAAAAGGAGAGAGAAAACCAATGAAAACAAATCCAGCGAAATTGGCGCCACTAATTCCAAAAGGAAAAGGTGCTGCTTACAAGCCTTGGAAGCGAAGAGAGTTACGGGTGTCGGGAAGTTTGTTTTTTTTAATAAAACAGATTCAAGAATGGGATTCGGTACGGATGATATGGAGGCCCAATGCACCTGACACGATGCATGTTACAACCACATCTGCCATTGGATCTGAAAGATGAAGTACCTGATGCTTGTGAAATCCACCCTTCTCAAACACAGGCCCAAATCATTAGGTAAGAAACTGCCCATGTGGATCGTCACAAGCTAAACTAACCCTGCCTATGGTATCTCCATTAAACAGCCAGATAGGGGATCAGCAACACCCACAGCACAGCCCATAGAACCTTCAGGATAGTGACCAATTTGAAACAGATGGCGTGATCCAAGGCCCACTAGTTGAACTGGCAAAAATAAATGAAAAACCACATTTAGCAACAGAGGTAAATGGAAAGCCAGCAAGATTTCTGATAGATGCTGAAGCATCTCCGTGGACTCTAAATGCAAATGCAACTGATCTGAACACATCAAAAGAAACAGTTAGAGCTGTGGAGGCGTTCCCATGCGCTTAAACTATTTCTGAACCGGCATTAGCGTCGATAGGCCCTTTCACTGAGAACACGTCAAGTTTCACAACTCAAACACAAAACCTTTCTCCTATCGGGTGCCACACCCGCAAAACTATAAGGAAAAGACTTGTCATGTACACTTAATTGTGACATCTATTGTACACCAGAAGGCATCCAAATCTGCCCACAAGTAAAGAGAGTTTTATGACAGAACAGTGGCCAGTGTTCCTCTGAGCTGCTGAACCAGAGCAGAAACTATAAAAGCATAGTGCTAACGTGGCAGTGATCCCACAATATTCTGTTTCTCATGAAAAGAGAGAGGGCATTCGACCTGTTATTCAATCATTACTCGTCATTGCTAGACTCTGAGTGATTTTCTTCAACACCATGCAAATCTGCAGTTGCCCCCCTGACCCAGCTGATGAGATATGTAGTTTAGTTGGAAGGAGTATACACTGAAAACAACACCAAATCAGCAACCATTGTTCGCCATCGACATAAACCACTCCTCTGCTAGCCCCCTGCCTGCAGGTCAAGATGATTGCCATCCAAAATCAATCCCAGGGAGTATCATGTGCATCTGTGCAGCCATTCCTTCATATTCAAGGGAATAATATGTGCAGGCTGCAAATTAAAAAAATTAATGACGAATCAGAGTTCAGTTGATGGACGTGAGGCTCTATTGACCAGCCGAGGTCACAGAATGAACTGGGCCAAGCTGACCTTCATGGCTCCTGGCAATGAAGCGGGCACATTCAATCTCACTTGACCCAATCAACTTTGACACTTGACCCCTGGCAATGCTGCCCCAAGTGAACTCTCACCTTTGGGGATCAATAGCTGTTGACCATCACTTCAGGCCTTTGGCCAGATCGCTGAGGGCAATGGAGGATGGTGGCAGTGGGGATACAGGCTGGTAGGCGCAGCTGACCTGAAGAAGGCAGATTTAGAATACATCAATGCAAAGCAATTTAATCCCTCCTGATTACCACCTCTAAATATGCAAACTATAATGGTGAAATTCAGACTACAGACTTCAAAAGCTCCAACTAGAAACTGGAAAAGCTCACCCCATCTATTTATGTCATACATGGATACCTCTCTCTTCACTTCAAACTAGGTTTCTACATTCTGAGCCTTAGTTATTGTGGTTTTGTTGTGTAGTTTAACAAGTCAGATCACTAATCCTCTTATGCCAGAATGGTGCAGCAGCACGGCATCTAAAGTTGAGCTGCCCTGCATTCTAATCAGCAAGGTAAAGTTCTTTGATCTTATTTTGGAAAAGCTTCCCCACTTTCTGCTTTGGAGACGATGCTGTGCAGGGTAGCGGCTTTACGGCCCAAAATCCCTCTGGCGTTTGCTTAGCTGGTGCCACAGACTGGTATTAGGCTACTTAGAAAAACAACTACTTCAATCCTTATTCCCAAATGACAATTTCCAGCCTCATTTTACAGTTGGGCTTGAACCTCTGGATTTCAACACATAGGATCACGCTGGCAAAACGCACGCTCACTAACAAATACATAGTGGGTCTCAGTGGGTCTCAGTGGGTGTTGGAGAGATACGCTGAGGGTGTTATAACAGCATTGAGTCATCAGCAACACAGCAGAGCAGACCACTGAAGGCATTCTTGTCTCTGAACAGGCTACGATGTGCCTATGAAAGCGTGGCAAACAATGCAACAACTATTAAAACAGACTACAGGTGGCATACAGTATACTTGAAGTGACAAGCATTAAAATAAACCCTTTCCTAAATCAGCACTCAGTGCCACAGCATTTATTGCTCCTGCAGAAGACATTACAAAGTCAATTGTATTCTGGTCCCCTTCCTGCACTTCTGCTCCCTCAGCAATGCAAAACGACACTGTTGGGATTTATTTTTTTTGTCAAAACAAATACGATATGAATAATTTCACATTAAAATATGTATTGAACTAAGTGGCGTAGTACTAGTACAGGAACTAGGAACTAGTTAGCAGGAAAATAACATATCTACACCACAAAAACAGGATATGCACGAGAAAATACAGTGCCACCTGGTGGTACCAGTGGTGATATCCACTGAACGCGTACACACGCAGAATGTCCGCTTGGCAACGCATACTAACGTCTCTGCAGCGTTAATTGATCACATGACACAAGACGGACTACCGGAAGACAAATTACACCATAGACGTTGTCTGAAATCGTCTAAGTTACATTAGCGGTGTAAACAACACAAATACAGCTAGGTAACATTGTAGTATCAACAGTAAACATTACTGCTCTATTCATAAAGAAAACAATGACATTGCACAGTGGCATTTTCCCACAGTCACTTTTTGGAGCTACGAAACCTCAGGAGGTGCATAATGGGCAAAGTGCAGCAAGAAATTTGTTAAGTATTTTTTAAAAAGTAAGTAATGGAGATACAATTCAGACAATAAATTAAAACCACAAACACAATAAAATACGTGATTAACAATTCATAAAGTGCATGTTTTACTCTGTTACACTAATGACAGTTATGCCACCTTTGACATGGTTGCCTGATTTCTGGTGTTGCTGGAGATGTACTAGCCATATGTAATTCTAATCTTTTGCTTATTTCTATTGCGTTCCGTACAGCACTGCAGGTTTGACAGAAAAAAGAAAGTGAGCTAGGATAATGAAAGCATTCTTTGTATCCCTATCCACAGCAATACAGGAATCATGATTAAAATGAACATTGTTAGCTTTTAGCACTAACACATACATGTGTGCTGAAAGGCTTACTGTTTCTGTAGCATTTCATATTGACATTTGAAACACTTTTTATTTGCTATGCATGATATGGCTTTGATTATTACGCTAGCTGTGAGCTGAAAAATGGCACAGTGCATTTTAAAATATCTGATGGAGACCATGTGAACGCAGTCACAGTTGTTCATTAACTGTGTAAGGTAAACTTAACTTATCATGTCCAACACTTTGCTACAGCAGTCAACAATCAGAATGTTCCTGATACAAGAATACAAACCTGTGTGTGTGTGTGTGTGTGTGTGTGTGTGTGTGAGTGTGAGTGTTTGTGCCAGTGAGCATGTGTATGTTTGTTCTCTCATTTCCCATTTCTCATATCTCATGTCTGTGGTTTCACAGACAGCAGGGCCCATCTCACAAGAGCTGAGGCATGACTCAGACCTACGCAGACTTGTGGCTGGCGGCTGTGACTCAGAGAGGAAGGGAAAGGGAGGGGAGGGCTTAGGGAAAGGGAAGGGAGTTGAGTTGTTTGCAGAAAACAGAAGGAAGTGGAGGGTGTCAGAGATGGGATGTCTTCTCCCCACTCGCCCAGGGTTGCAAAGATGAGCAGCTGGCCATGAATACATGAGTGGCAACATCACTCGGCACGCACGGTGCACAAACATTCTGCTGATACACACATGCGGACACAGAGGAGCAGGTGAAAATAGCAAAACAGAGGCCTTCCACAACATCTGCTAATTATCTGGCAGAGAGCAGGCCTGGGCCCAGGATCAGAGTAGTCCCAGCTGTGAGCCTGGACTCGAGGATGCCACTGATAGAAAAAGACAGCGAGAGGAGAGAGAGGCAAAATGGTGAGAAATTTTGTCAATAACAAACAAAGGGCTTTACAATGAGCAAACTGACTCCCAGTGCGACAGGCGCATAGATCAGTCTGTCATAAACACATAAATTTATTTCATCCATATGTGCCTCAGAGAAACAACCGGGGCCCCAGCCTTCCAACAGCATTGGCAGGAATCACAATATCCTTGACAGTCAGTTTGCCCACCTTCCCTCCATCTCCATGCCTTTCTCCCTCCCTTTGGTCTCCTCTGCACTCAGAAAAAGAAAGACAAACTCATTTCCATACAAATGGAGTGAGAGCCTGCAGCCCAGGGACCCAGTGGAATTGCAAATATTTCATCTTTGCCTGGGAGCCTCGTGCTATTACTCCTTGGCCATTATCCCCTTTCTTTCATTCTTTCTCTGCTTTTACTTTCTTTCTTTTCTTTTCTTTCATACCTACTCACCTCTGCGATCCACCTCACATACCTCCATCTATCTTTTGGTCTTCTAAATCACCCAGCTAACAGAATAACATCCTCCCACAGTTTTTTGTACAGCATTTCAGCCATTCACTGCTCCTTCTGTACAGTGAAGAATAACTTTACCACAAAGCTAGACTCAATTTAAGCTTCACATCTAGTGTTTGTCAAGGAGTTAGTAGTTCTTTAGCAATTTTTGGGTCTGTCTTGACTTTCAAGTGCTGTAGCCAGAAAACAAATGCTGCCCTTCTGTTTCAACCTCTATTTCTGTCGTTCTTTTCCTGCAACATCCCTCCTTCCTTACCTCCTTCACAGCATCTGCACAGCACCCACATTCTTGGGCACACATAGTATCCAGCAGCTGCCAGGTCAACATAGGTGCTGGAGCACAGATTGCCTGGTGCTGGCCTCCTACCCAAGAGAGCTACCAGTTGTGGACGCAGTGACAGCAGGGAGGCATTACGGAGGGTAGAGGATTTAGACTTCATACGGCTCAGTGTGCTGGCTGATGTGTTCTTTAATTCTTCAAACTACTGATCAAAAGTAAGGAAAAGTAGGCAGAGATGAATCAGCAGATATTAATCTGTACATGTACAGTAATTGCCAAATGAGTATCGGCTCGTCGGATTGGAATCATTCAATTAACATTAAAATTTAAATTTGACATTTTAGCTACCATGGAGATATTGACGGGGGCACTGAACCTGCAAACCTCAGAAGCATTTAGTATTCCACTCCTGTTCTAAGCGTGCCAAATTTCCATCAAGCATGCAAAACTTCTACTTGCTGTCTAGTATTTTCTGCTTGCTCTACATTTTATTCTCAGGAGGAAGGCCTTGGCCTGGCCACAGGGAGTCGTTTACATAGCTGATTTTTACCATTGTACAAAGGAGAGCAGAGGGAGGACAGGCTAGGCCCCAGATGGACAGTGTGTAATGTTGTTAGCTATAGTTAGCCAATTTAGTCATACTGCCAGCAGCTCTCATTTCATGATCTAATTCTCCTTCTCTATCTCTCCTCCCCTCCTATTTCTCACAGCACACACACACACACACACCCACACAGGCCAGAGAGGATGGAGGGAGTGCCAGGAGGTGAAAGACAGAGAGACGTGTGTGTGTGCGAGGATGCAGGCAGAGGTTGTGGAGCTGCAGCAGCACTACTATGTGTTCAGGAGGTTATGCAGGGCCTCCTCACTCTGGAACTTCAAGTTTTCCAGCAAGAGAAAGGCATCAAAATTGAATGAAGATATTAATAATTCAACATCAGATTTCTCAAAGAAAACAGGTTTTTTGAAACGATAAAGCAAAAATCAATGCTGCCTCTCCTCTCTCTGTCTCTCTTTCACTCCTCATCTCTTCATGCATGCATGGAGGAGAAAGGAAGAGGGGGAGGAGAGGATCAGCGTATGTGGCTGTATGCCTCTTTGTTTGCACCCCATGTGGGGGAGTGCCTGTTGTTGTGTGCTTCTGTCCGATTTCTCGTGGGGTGGACATCAGCTTCGTGCCCGTCAGCCTGTGCTGTTACTCACTGAATCCCCTGGAGGCTGGAGCGCTGCTTCAGCCTTGCCACCTCCAGACTGGGTCAGAGGAGAGGAGACACCACGCTGAGGGAGGTGCGAATCACAGTGGGGCTGGAGGAAAAACCAGGCACACATGCACAAGCTCATGTGAGCACACACGCCCATCTGAGCACACAAACACACACACACTTAACAAAAGCCCTTGCTGTTAGACAAACAGGCTGCTCATGCCTTTGAATAAAGCGCTCCGTTGACATGGTCGTGTGTCCATTGTGAGGTTGTTGAGTCAACCAGCGCACGGCATGAGCTAATTATCACCTCTGTTCTAAGCTGTCTGGAGAGGAACAGGTACACACACAGTGCATGTGTGTGTGTGGGTCACATACACACTGTGTCTCTGCTTGTTTTTGTCTTTTCTGAATATGTCTCTCAAACAACTGCCTGTCTTACTACTTACCTCTCCCACTTAACCCACAGAGACAGATGTAAAAATAAAACCAAAATCTTTCATCTCTGTTCATTTTTGCTCTATGCTCGCCTGGATGGCTTGTCAGATTTTCTCCACAGTAATTTTCAGATTGGGAGTTTTTAGTAAGACTGTGTGGGCAGGGTGGTTTTCTAATGTTTTTAGAAACACTTGACTGGCAAGGTTAGCTGGTTGGTACATTTTTGGCTGTGAAGAAGAGAAGGAAATGTGAATCACAGACACAAATTGGAAGAGGAAGGTTTGTGAAGTTGTTAAATAAAAATATATTAAATAATATACACAGATGCAGTGAATGCAGTACATGATGAAAATTTTAGTGCTACCTTTTTGATGAGAATTTGCTGGAAAGGTGGGGATTCAAGTACATTTCGAAGTTTTGTTGTGGCAGTGCCTCCCACTTGCAAGGAGCTCTTTAACAAAAGAACAAAAGAAAGTAACCCTCCCAGTCATATAGGCAATCTGACGTGACTCGCGGTTTGAGCACTTTTATATTGTAAATGGACATGAAACTCTGCCTGATGAATTATAAGTACAAAATATGAACTGTATTAGAAAACATGTGGTTCTTTGATATCAAAAACAGTTTAAGTTGTAAGCTGGTGCACATAGAAACTCTGAGGTAGACTGCAACACCCAAGGTGCACTTCTGCAACAAACATCCAGTCAGAGAGCTTGATAAATATAAACCTATATGAACAACACCAAGGAAAGTCCTGTGTTTCTGTGTTAATTAATGTTGAAAATGTTGTTTAAAGGGAAATATGAAATGGGAATACAGAGTGGCAAAAGGTCCTCCTGCAACTCTTCTGTTCTTCTGATGAAAACATTTCTGAAAAAGAAGAAGAAAGGCTTTTGACATTCCAAACAAATGTAATTATATACATTTTTGATGCATTTATGTATGGTGGTTATTCCTTATTTGGTGGAACACATCCTCCACAGGGAGATAAGCAACAGCAAGGACTAACTTCCTGTGATTGTACAGAAAATACGACGAGGCCTTGTGTGTTTGTGTGTGGGTGGCACATCTGGCACTGGAAGCTTATGATCTGTGCGTGCGTTTCTGTCTTTTTCCATGCATCTGGGGTGTGTGTGTGAGTGTGTGCATTAGCAATATGTTATATGTGTCTGTGTGTATATATATATATATATATATATATATATATATATATATATATGCTCTTTGATGCATGTGTGAATGTTCCCAACAAATGCATAACCCTGAAAGTTTGTGTGAGAGCGTGTTTGGCATGGTATTGTGAGAGATGGAGGAGATTCAGCTCCTCCGATACAGCCACTGTGCCATGCAGACATATCCAGAGTAGAAGAAATCATTACACTATATTCTCTATAACAAATTAGTGGGCTGAGGTAACCCAAGGCAAGGTAATACAAGGTTAATAATGCACTGTTATTCCCCACTGGCAGAAATAAACAATCTCCTCTGTTTATTTGCCTTCGCTACACTCCCACGAGAAGCCAGAAACAGCAGGACAGAGGCGTGGAAAGAGGGAAACGGAGGGGAAAAAAGAGAGCGGGATGAGAGTGAGAAAGATAGATGACAAATAGATGATGCTTCATTCCCACTCTGACACCCACCTACCCTCCTGCCGTGTCCTCCGTTTTGCTGCTGAGAAAAATGAAAACAGGTCGACCCACGTTTTTTTTTCTTCCATTCTTCTCTTGTCCCTTTTTCCTTCCTCCACATCGGGCCATCTCTCTCGGTTTATCTGTCTTCCTTAGTCTCTCTTCCTCCCACTCTCTCGGTCATTGCATGGGTCAGGATGGGAGTCACGACAGGCTCTGGGATGACCCCCCCACCACATCCACCACCGCTATCTGTCATTCATCACATCCCACAATTGACAGCTGCCTCTACCCACTCACACTTTCACCTCTGCATTTCTCATGGAAGACAATGTGCTGCATGTAGCCGTGATATGCCAACACGCCCATTCATTTAAGACTATTGTAATTACTCCTCTCTATATCACCGCAACACATGGTGTTTGTGCGTAAATAATGTCTTACCCTATAGATAGAAGCCGTGGCCAATACCTCTGTGATACTACACAGCCAGTGATTAATCGACAAGCGAGTATGTAAACTCAAATGCATTTGGACTATTAGGTGTGAGGAGCGTGATGAAAAAAACATACAATGAATTAATGTTTACAGCACTCATTTTCATCATCATCTTGAGTGTGAGAGTATAGCCTAAACTATACTACAAATTATATCTAGTTAGTTGATCTCCTTGGTAACCATTTAGAGCTGAGATATATCTTGACCACAACCCCTGTGCGTATGTGTGTGTGTGAGCAGGGAAGTAGAGCAACACAGGCCCTCTCCATTATTCAGCCTTAATTAGTAACCCCACAATAGTTGATTGCACCAACAGGAGGGCACAGACAATGTGCTGTGATAGCACAGGCTTTCTATCTTCTTGATTTGTGAAGAAAGAAAGAAAGAAAGATAGAAATACTCATAGTCCCTGTCTTGCTGTGAAGATGTACAGTATTTCATGACTGAACAGCATGTGCCTTCATGATCATGCAGCGACACAACAAGAGTGGTGAGGGGAGATGGATTACATACTTGTCAGGTTTTATTGGAAAAGATGGCGTTCCCTCGTCATGACAGTTCTCCTCGCAGTGACATTCAGGCCCCCACAGCCGTCATCTGATGATCTCACTGGCGACACACATACACACACACCTGCCCAGTTATAACCTCATTGCTCTTCCTGAACAGACAGTTCTTAGAATAATGCTCACTCTAAGCAGAAACCTGGTATGCAAGAGGAGCCCACACATAAATGCTTTAAGACACACATGTACCCACACACATGCAAAGCCTCAGCCGAAAGGTGAGCCGGTGAACTGATCGGTGCGCACACAGCCCCTGTCACCTGCACAGCGAAGCAGGGCTGATAATGTGAGAGTAGGAGGTAGAGGCCAGAGATACGGAACAGAGTGAACTGCCGTGCAAGAGTCAGATAGGAAGTGAAGTAGCTAAAAACAGAGCTCACATGCGAGGCGAGCTTGTCAGAGGAACTACTAAAACCCACCACAGGGACTTACTAACTAGGTCACCTAGGACCTTTGGGTGTCTGGGTGAGCACTGCACTTTTCAAAGAGAGGCCAACTTCTCTCCATTAAGGAAGCACAGAGGAGTTTGGGATCTCTCATGTCCACCTTAATCCCCACCAGGGGAATGCTCATTATGCCCTATCTAACACCATGATCATTTTTTAGCATTTCCATTTCCCTAGGTAAACACTTATTTTAACCCCGGGCTGCTTTTTGTGCTGTGTGTGCATCACTAAAATGAGGTCGACGTATCCCTATTGATTCCTTTCAAAGGAGTGTACCTGTAAAATTCATTACATCGTTCCTCCTAAGGTGTGTTTAAACCAAAGTAACCTGTATTAGTGAGCATGTGCGTCAGGTCATCAATCAAACAATTAGAATACCAGCACATGCATAACACATAACACACGTTTAACAGACTTTGAACCCTTTTAAACAAATGGTTTATCCTTATTTCAAAAGATGCACATCATACAATCAGAAATGTCTTTCTAAAGACCTATAACATAACCCATTTTATAGAAGTTTGCCCTTCCCCAAGAAAGTATAATTAATAGCTGCTTCTGCTAACCAGAAATTTAGATGTTTTATTAATAGCAAACTGGAATTCGCTTTCATGATTAATGACCATATGAATATAATATATACTGGGGAAGAAGAAACCCTCTCATCCACTAATCTTATGGGATCTTTGCAGTTGGTGATTTTATCGGACCATAACTGTACTTTACAAGCATTGTAAATAGGTCTCTAACATTTTGGATCTCTATGAAAGGAATAATTATTCTCCCTTTGATACTTCTTTGTTATTGCTCAAATTCCAAATTTCTGGTACCTTAGATTATCATTTATGTGGATCATGAAAGTGTAGTGAGATGGGATGAAATGGGTCTGTGTTTTTGGGTAGTATTGATTTTATCAACTTTATTGACTTTATTGTTCGATACATAGTGTATATATGCAGTATGTAATGATTGAAAACTGCTAACCTAATGCTCTGGCCTGTGAGAGGCCTGACACCACTAGCCAGAGCAGGCTGCTGTGGGATGGTCATTAACATATAACTGCATGGGACTGACCAGCTGGGGATGGACAATGGGATGCCTGGTTCCATCAGAGCGCTTAGTTTGCATTTCCTGCATCTTTTGCAGGTGTGGGTGTGGCCTGTTCATGGATGTTTTTTCATGTTTTTTCAACCACAATTTAACACTTGATGACACCTGGGCCAGCTCCATTCTCTAAACGACTGTGAGACGTGGGTGAAAGTTCTGTCAAAGTTAAATGCTCTTCCCCATATGTGCAAGTTTTGTTCAGAAGAGGACACATGTAGCATATTGAATACAAGATTTCAAATTTTGAATGATACAGTATTTCATGAAAGAAAATATGTACAAATTTACATGTAGGTGGAAAGTACATTACAGTGTCCATGTTATGAATGTTGAATTGATGAATATTAATCGAATAATAACGTTTGTCATGAACTATTGTACCAGTGAGAATGTCATTGCTCTCACAGCTGGGGAAGAAAGAGAAAGGGTGTGTGCATGTGCACCTGCATTAGCTATACTTTCCATACCTGTGTGTTCACACATCTGTTGTGCTTTGGCTCACGGGTTGCGACAAAGAGAAGTGCTTAAAGTTCTTGGCTCAAAGACACTGTAATCAAACCAACACCCCAAACCCACATAAAGCAGAGGGGCCAGCAGCCTACACACACACACACACACACGTTGCACACATCTTCACACAGAAACTCACATACTCTCTTGCTCATACAGGGACACCTATGATCTCACATAGCTCTAAGCATTACCTGCAGCCTTTAATTGTGCTTCCTGTGTTCTTATTCCACAAAACTCCAGACACCCACATACTCTTTGCTGCCTACCTTGTTGTTAATCTGTTTTCTACCCTTTAAGGCACCATGCCACCTTTTTTTCTCCTATGACTATGCCTGTGAGTCACCTCATTACATCTCCTTTTGTCTTATCTCAGCACAGTGTGCCCAATGTCCAGCTTGTTTACACACACACACAGTGTACGGTCAGTTCCATATGCGCGGTCAGGCTAAGATGTGAATGAGATCCAAGCATTTCTGTATGATTAATGCAGGCTGACTCATTCGCCATGGCTTCCCGTCACACACACACACACACTCGCACGCATAGGTGTATGTGCACAGAGCACACACATCATTAAATACATAAAAGGAATATATGTATGTAGTCATTCTGCACACCCACACAAATTTCAGTACTCATTGAGTTCTTGCCAGATGTCAAATGCTTTTTGTGCGTTTAATATGTAGGCTGTGGCTGGTGATGTTCTTATTCAGTCTGACTACACTTGGACTCTTCCAGCTGACATTCAGTCCATTCAAAGGCTAACATCAGGCGCCGAGGTTTCGTCAAAAGAGAGTCTCCTTTCACAGGGCCTACCCGTATTTTACGGTTTTCTGTCATTCTGTGTGGTTTGGAGCACGTACAGTAATTCCATATGTGTCAGCAACGAAGGAATTCAGTGTGGGTGATTGTAAAACATAATTGCTTGAACATAAAACCTCAACTTTTCCCTGAATGTGAATACTGTGTTACTGGATGATCTGACACATGACATGCCCCCTCCTCTTCTCTCACCCTCATGTCAATTAGACTTAGTTGGAATGGAGAGGCATCTGTTTTGATCATTTCAATCTCTCTGCAGTAGCCAAAGCATGTGTAAGACACGCCCAGACGCTGGAAACACAAATGTAGGAATTATTATAACGTTGATACATGAAAAGGGCATTTTTAGGGCTGATAAGTTGTAATAACAACAGACGCTGTATACCCAGAAAAGGAGAACATCTGTTTCTATTAATATGTGTGATCCTGCATGTTTTCAGCTGTTAATAAAAGAATGCATGTATGGGACAAACCTGTGTGTCTATCCACTGCAGACCTGTGAGGGCCGGTAAAATATTTTGTGCTATTGTGTTTATCTAAACTTTTCCCTGTCTGCAGTCCCCTGCACTTTGTCACTCACAGCTCCTCTGGTTACGACCTGGCCCCCTCTCAGGGGCCTCTGGGGCCTGCTGGCTAAATTAGTTTCAGCAGCACCAGGAACCAGAGTTTCAGGCCCCTAACCTCTCTTTGGATTACAGAACTCTAACCCTTCTCTCTGTCAAGGCCTCCGAAGTCCTTTGAAGTTGCTCATGGTTTTTCCTTCCTCACGCCACCCGGCTCTGAATGAATGATCTACCCCCACCTCTGCCCTTCACCGACCCTCTCTTGTACTCTCACCCTCTTTTTATGCTATCTCACCACTCCTCCTCTTCCTCCCCCTTCTTTCCATCTCTTTGCCTCCAGGGTGAGCCCCCCACCCCTATATTACTCCCTCCCTCGACTTCCTCCCACTCCTCTGGCCTATATCCCTCTCATTCTTATTTTGCTCCTCATTCTCTGTCTCCTCATACCCTAAAGGCACCTCTCCTGTCATCTCCAGACCTGTCTCCATCTTCATCTTTTTGTCCTCCAGTACTCTTTTTTGTCCTCCTCTTTAGTGATGCATTTTCACATCACTTCTGTATTCTCCTCAAAATCTATTCCCTCCTCCACTTTTTTCTCAGCTTACTCTCACATCATCTTGTATCTCTGTCTTCTACTCTTCTTCACCTTGTTTTCTTTTTACCCATTCTCTTGTTCCCCATTCCATTTTCCTCCCCCTTCCTTCCTTTCTTCACCCCTCCCTTCCTCCTTTGGACTTTGTCCCCAGGGTTTTTTGCGTGCCTCACACATTCCTTTGCGCTGACTGGCTGTGTTTACATTGACATCTTCTATTCTGTGTGTGTGTGGACCACAGCACCGTAAACCCACCACAGAAGTGCACACAGATGCATGAAAACCAAGTTCATTAACACTCTTCTTTCTACTTCCTGAAAAAATTTAAGTAAGTGTAAATAACATGATGAAATAAATCTAAAGTGCAGAAATAGAAAACAATGCCTCATAATATCTACCAGGGTGCCATGTTTTATTTCTTTACCTTCTGGGACCCATTGAGTGTTTCTCCACTAATTACACTTGCAAGTGGTGGTAGACATTTTTCATCAACATGCTGAGGACTATGGGATAGTTGGAAGATCAAATGGAATTTAAACACATTAGAGAACATTATGCCAGCAGAGGTTACAGAGTAAAGTCAAGAGCTGCCAAACCGTAATAGCGCCCCTTAATCATATACCACCTGATCCTGCAAAGTGAGAGCAGGGGAGGCACAGCCCAGATTCATTGATAAATAAATTTAGCCAAGTGGATCTTTTTATAGCTCCAGCAGCCACAGTACAATATGTAGCCATGTGAGCTATGTTTATTTTATTAAACAGAGTAGGAGAGAGAACAAGGTAGCGTGGGTGGGAATGGGGGGTAGGGGGTGGGGCAAGGGAACAAGACAAAGGAGAGTGACAGGGCTAGAGAGTGAGGGTGAAGTAAAGAGGGAGAGAACAGGAGTGAGCATTAACAGTTGATCTATCATAAGGTCATCTTTTTCCACGGCATACACGTCACCTGTGCAGTTGCATACCCAAAGGACAGTCAGCACATTCAAATGTCATTGTCTGCTTATTATGTTGCGTAATACCATGCTCACCCAACACACACACACACACACACACACACCTTTGCGCGTCGTGTAAAAACACAATTGTAGCGTAGAGTGACCGCATGTACTTTCCGAGCCCAACCCAGCCCATTCCAGGTACTGTGTTGTGCAAGATGCTCCCAGCCCATCCACCTCCTCTTCTGAACCCATCCATATTAGGATTTCTCCTCCATGACATACTGTGCCACCATTTCCTGTCCTGTGCTATTCTAGTATTCACCTGTCAGTCTGGCTTAATATGTTTTATTATTTCCTGAAATAATGCTCTATTGAGGATAAGCTTTGGAAATTCAATGGGATGACTCATTAACAGTTGGCTTTATCACTAATCTGCTATTGTTCGTAATTCTCATATAGCCAACATTCATGCTTTAGTGTAGCTTGACTAAACCCAGTGTTTATGGGTTAAACACAAGAGGAGAACTCCAGGGCTCCTCTTCAATCTACCCTGTTTCATCGTGCGTTGCCCTTTCCCTCACTGACTGATCCTCTACTGTATCTGTGTGCGTGTGTGTGTGTGTGTGTGTGTGTGTGTGTGTGTGTGTGTGTGTGTGTGTGTGTGTGTGTGTATGTGTGCTGACATGTCTGTTATGCCAGGTCAAAGTTAATTGCCAGGCGGGTTGTAAGATTTGGAAATGGATAAAAAACCCTTTTTGTAGTGAATCATTTTGACTTCACTGACACACACGCCTTCACTTCCAGTAAGGATCGGTAGCAGCACGCCCGCCTCTTCCTCAAGCCTCCACAAAAACCAACATTGATGCCAGGGGCTCTAGAACTGCCCAACAAGGAGTTAACACCTCAGATGGAGAGACATGGTGGGGGGAGGAGTGGGACGAGAGGGTTGATGATGGTGTGAAGGAGAGAAAAGGAGTGGCTGGCAGGCACATAGGTGGTGAGCTCAGGGCTGTGGAATCAGGAACTGCTCTTTGCTCTTTACTCTGCTACGCCCCTGCACTACCGCCACCGCAACACCCACACCTCCGCCCATGCTCTCTACCCGTACGACCTCTGCTCCACTCTGGTCTAGCTGGAATGCTGACTTTAACCCCCACCCACTACCCTCTCTGTTTCTCACCCCTCCTTCTCTTGAAAAACAGGGAGAAATAAAGGGGAATCAGCGTCCTGTACTACAAGATGAGGCTTTGTGTGACCAGCAGTCTTCCTGTGAATGTGAGTCATGCTTGTATCAAAAATCATAGGGAAAAAAACAACTTCCAAATCAGAGAAAATTTACCTTCTGTGCTGTCTTGGTGTATTTGAGCAGAAGTGCCCCAGCCTGACTAAAAATATCTCTCTGAGCAGCAGAAGGAAAGTCTGATTCCACACGAGGCTCTATTAAAACCCACAGATTCAGCAGTGCAGACCTCAGTCTGATTCCAGTGAGGATCATTTCTGCCTCTAGAGCTGGAGTTTGTACTGATTGAGACCAGGAAAAATATTCACACAGAGTCTCAGTTGGGGCAGATTCCAGTAAAAGCAATTTGTGTAAATTTGTGTCCAGGGAAAATGGCTTCAGAGTGGGCGTGCTGCTCTAAAAAATATAACTTTTTAGTTTCAGATAAACAAGACATGTTCCCACTCTTATTAATGTGATTTTTGATTGTTTCTGAATCACCCATTTTCTCTATGGCTCAGGAATCAGTGATAATGCATCTTTCATCTGTTGGCACCGTTTAGCAGCTTACAAGCCTGTACACAAGCCTGGTCAAGATAACCTTCCCTCTGAGTTCAGACACTTCAGGAATGGCTGGCATGAAGTACTCATCAACAAATTTGTCACCATCTATCTTTGGTGGTCATGGATCATAGACACTGTCTGTCTCCTCCAGAATATGAGACACTGAACAATACTGTGTGAATAAAAGCCTTTTGTTTTCTGATAAGCAGAACATGGCTTTTTAAAGTGTTCAGTGGCCAATGTCTCTGATACAAATAAAGATGAAGATAGAGATGTTAAACTGCTGGTGCAGCTTATTAAACAAATAAACATTTTCCTTTGAAAAAAGTTCAATGCTAGTTGCCATAGCTAGGTCAACAACAGAGGAATGGATTGGTGTTTAGAAGGAGAAAGGAGGAAAGAAATAGGGCGGTAGTTGGCACATCTGTCATCCATTTGGGGTGGGAAGGGAAGGGATGGCTTTCTGCTTACCTGTGCACCGTCAGCCCAGTAGGGGCGGCGAGGACATTTGTCACGGAGCCGGGGAGTAAATAGTGAGGAAACAAACCGCCATCTGTCTGGGCCCATTGATTTTCACATGAAAAGCAAATACATCCATTCTGTTTGCGCTGCCTCCCAACCCTGTCTGCTTGTTGGGCAGGCGCAGTGTTGAAGTTTACCTTTCGACATCATGTTCCTTTGATAATCCTTATATACAACTGAACCTATAGCCTGATGACTTCCTTTTGTTGGGAGCCACTGGCTGAAAGGAAAAGCAAACAAGAAGTGTTTGAACCCTGAACATTTTTTTCATTAACTGAAGAGATGGCCATTCACATCTGCAATATGTCACAAATGTGTTTCTTTTTAAGGAAGAAGATGCCGAAAATTGATCCCGTGACAGAAAGAGAGCTTTAATGTCTAGTGTCACCACCACCTGCCTCCTCTTAAGAAATCTCTTCATGTTCCACCCACTGAGTTTCCAATCCTCCATTCTGCCCTTGAACAGACACTAATTCAACCACCGAATCTAATCCCTAATGTAAAGACCTGATAAATTCCTTTCACTGCTACATGTAAATGTTTATCATTAAATGTGGGGTATTCACCAAATTATCACTGAGGGGCGTAATGACTTTTTATGAGGTCTGACTTAGGTTTGTGGGTAGATAACCTAACAAAGAGCGGCTAGGTCCTCTCTGTGTGTATTATCCTTCCTATTTGGCTTTGATCATTTTGGCATTTTACTGCAGACACTTTAGATATACAGCTGATGAAACCAAAATGTCATCCCTCTTTCTGTACAACCACTGGAGAGAGGGCCTTTTCATTTAGGGGGAGAATTTGAAACAGCTCTAACCTTTCATCAACAATGCTGCCACTTTACGCTGTGGAATTCGTAATTCAATGAGAGGCGTACCAAGGCACCTGCTAAGGTCCTCTGAGAAAGTCTGTGGAAAGAGAGAAAAGGGACAGAAAGAGGCGCTGGCAACTTGTTGACAAGACTGGAGTGTCACAAACAAAATGAAACACCTAAATGTTTGTGATATCCTGTGATACAAACATGCTTTTACTTTTGGGACAATAACAAAACACACACACACAAAGAAACACACGCTTGCAATGTGTTATCTGGATCCCACTGTAGCAATGACGAAGACAATGACACATCACAGCATGTCATTAGATAATGACATACACATGTGCATTTTAATTTTGCATGTGCATGCACAGTTTGTGTGCACATGTGGCTGCATGTGCCCATGTGTGTCTGCTATTGTTTTGTTCCCAAGGCCCCTTCTTGTCCATGTCAGACCCCCACCTGTTCAGTAAAAGACAGAGTGGAAGCCCCCCCACCATGTTGCCTGTTTTGCAACATGGGCCTGCACAATGTGTCATCTGTGCTGGATTTGACGTTACATTCCCATCCCTGCTCTCACATGATCTAATTAGCACACAGTCTGATAAGAAAACACATGAGGGCCATTATTATTACTGCATTTTATTTTTGTTTTACTAAGTCTTTCCTCATCTTTTCACTCATTTCTTCTTTCAGCTCCCCACCCTCCCCTTCCCTCCCCTCCCCTCTATGTCCCCCATCTCTGCCTCTTACAACCCCCTCCTTCACCTCCCTCTCACTGCATTCCTTGGTGAGTGGGTGGAAAGTTCAGTGGGGATGTGGGATCCCAGAAGGGAGGGGGGTGGGATGGGGGCTCCTACCAGAGCACGGTATGTGTGCAAACCAGGGGCTTCTTATCGCCCAATCTCTGTCCTTGTACAGCCACAACTCAGCAGCAGCCCTGTGCTCCGACACAATGTCAGCAGTGTAACTGACGAATGGATGGTGTGGAGCATGTTGAGAGGGCTAAAAGTCCAAAATAGCTCCCAAAAAGTCATATTTTAAAGATTTAGAACCCGTAACATTTAAGATAAGTACATAAAACTTTGTAAATATCTGTTCCATCTGTTGTAGATGAATTACTGGAATTGCTATGTCTCACCTTCATCACCCACAGCATTCACTGCTGCTCCCCACTTCAACATGGACTACAGGGGACAGACACTGCCAACACTTAATGAGAGAAGGACCTCTGCTGGATAGGTCTTGATACTGCAGTGTCCTTGTTATCTGAAGAAGGGATTGATGGTCAGCTTTGTTGCCTACATACTTGCAGTTGAATTGTGTCAACTACTAACGTTAATATTAATACTAATATTGGGCCTGAGATGCCATGTGCAGGGATAGGGTGACATTGACAGACAGCTCCTCATTTCAAAAATGATTTATTAGCTGCTGTTTTTTGTTATTGTTACACTTGATTGCTTCACTTCACACACTTGGCAAATCAAAAATGACAGGGTAGGGCCGAATGGGCAAGTCATGTCCCGCAACTTGCATAACCCTCCTTTAGTGACAAACCCATCGCTATTTGTTGGTGACATTCCTTACTCTCTTGTCACTGTGTTTACCTTTGGCTGTGTCTTATCTTTGTTGTGTTGCGAGCAAACAAACTGGTATTAGAAGCAACTCTGGTCCGTAGGCTGCGAGTGTAGGAGACGCACAGGAAGTGGTGGGCGACCAGCAAACTGTATTTCCCCTTCCTGTCTATGTCCTCCCTCCCTGCCTGCCTGCCCTTTGGCTATTAATGTAACTCTGAGCTACCCACCGCACACCCACATAGCCATTGGGAGCCGATGTGTGCTAGAAATCACAGACATTCGTGGACACACACATCCACAAAAACAAAGATCTGATGTGAACAAGAAGGCAGCATATTAGGTTGCACGGCAAGCAATACAAAGTGTAAACTATAGTGAGTGCCCTCATGGCTGGTTGGTGCATAGACAACAGAAGCAGGAGGCAATGAAATATGGTCCATCACTCAATCACAATGTTTATCTCAAACAAGGAGGAGGTGATCTAGTATGCCTATGGGAGGAAAATACCAGGAGTTCCCCATTCTTCAAGGAGTTGCACCTGTCCCTGCACACAAACAGGGATGTGTACAACACAGACAGACACACCCACTCAGAGCCATACATCTTACCAATGTACCATTGCAGGAAATCATTGTTAATTTTTGGGTTGCTTTTTTTTCTTCCCTCCTTCAAGTAGGCCTGATTTTTCTGAAAGTGGGCTCAAAAGTGGGCTGACAAATTTGGCACTTCAGCTGTGCACTTTTTTCTCATTTCTCCATCTCTTTTCTCTCTCCATCTTTTTCTTTGTTTAATTAACCACTTACACACATGGAAACAGCCTACACACACATGCACGCACAAACACATACACACACGTACCCATGATCCATGTTCCCATTGCAGTCCTTATCTCCTCCCCCCGGTCATCCAGCTCATCTGTGAGAGGAGAGAGAACACACACTGGCATGAATCACAGTGAATCACGCAGCCCAAATAGCACCCGAAGAGAGGTGTTGCATTTAACCAGGACACAGACTATTTATAATGGCCTGGGCGTGCACATTCTCATTATAGGCCACGGAGGATGCTGACAATGGACAGGCAGATGAGGGGGTAGTGACTCCTTTTAAATGTCACCAGCAATGTATCTCCTTATCTGCAGGCGGTTGCAGTGGCAGTCCATGTGAATGCAATATTTAGAGCAGGGTGAATGAACTGGATTGGACGGAGTAAAGATTTTTTCCAAGACACAATGATTTACAGATGAGGGGGGAGCAGACACTTCATCACCATAAGAATATCGATTTTTTTTTCTTTTAGACTGAGTCCTAAAGTAAAGGTTCTGTTGTTTCACCTGCCATGGTGACTAATTCAATTAAGATCAATCACTGATTTAAATACTATTGATAAGCATGGATAGCATTTTATAACCAACAATTGTGTTTTGACAAAAAAAGACTTCCAGTAACATAAACCTAACAACACAGTGTCTCTCTAATGCAGACTCTTGCCTAATAAGCTTGTTAAAGACTAATTGGTGTAACAAGTAGCTAGAAAATAACTAAACATAATTATCATATCAAATACATTAGCTGTTGGAGGGATGATAGATGAATTTGACAAACGCTTTGTTCTTCTGCGTTCTTTTGGCTTATTTTCCCTCCCCTCACATCAGTCATGCTCAGCACATCATGAAACTAGCGTTGGGAAGTGTAGGCTCTTCAATCTGCTGAAATCTAACAGTCAAATTACACTGTGTACTATGCTGTGGAAAGCAACAATGCACTTAACCCCACCACCAAAACTATCAACAAGCAAGGCAGTAACCACATTTCAGCTGAAACAGCCTTGAGAAGCAACGAGTGTAATGTGTGATGAGTGTACAATTACATCTAGTGAATTGATTAAATATTGTTTGAGGGCACCCAGAAACCTGACTAGAATCTGCAGATCACGCCTGCATTACAAATCAACACAGGCCTGTTCAACCTAACAAGAAGAACATAAAGACACAGTATGACGGTAGAGGATGTAAAATATTAAAGCACCATGACAGGTTACCTGTCTTTCTGTCTTTAGTTCCAGTGGAAGAGGGAGAGGAGAAAAAAGGAGGGGCGATTTCATTATCAGCCAACATGTAGGCTCATGCCGCATGGCTTTACCCAACCAACCGTTGTCATGGTAGCAACTTGTCATGTCATCTGCGTCTCACCTTGAATGAATGAAGACCTGCGGGACGTGTGCCCTCCCCCAGGAGCATGCACAGGGGGCGTAGTGCATCAGCCCTATACGAGCAGCTGGGGACACACCCACGGCAACCTGTGTTACTGTTTTGTGTGCGTGTTTGTATGTTATTGTGTCTGTATCTGCTTTCCTCAGAGATGACAAGGAAAGCTTGCTTCCTCTGCATCATGTCATTTGTCCACAGAGAGGCAGATAGACAGAGAAGTAGGCAAACACACAGACATATGAACACCTGCCAAAGTACTCAAAAGCTGAGTACAGTATGTGCCATAGCACACACATACAGGCTCACAAGGTGAAAACAATACCAGCTGGTAAAGATGCCTTCATCTTGCTGAAAACTCCTGCTATCTGTAGTGCTTTTTTTGTTGTAGTGTGATATTGTCCAATTTTGACTTTTTTGACTGGAGCAAATAGGTAATTTAGAGTAAATTCATCTCCACTGGAACTACTAGGAGTCATTTGAAAATTCATTGGAAAAAGCTCTACTGATGTTCCATTTCTATATATGTCACAAAACTCAGAATCTCAAAATTTGAAGTGAAGCTTTGACTTCTTTAGCTGAGTAGTATTCCATTTCCTACAACAAAAGGATATAGTGTGTGGTGCAGGATAGTTACGGTGAAAAAAAACTGACACTGTTTGTATATGCTGAACTGAACAGGTTTGCAGATTTTATACTTACCTTGTACCTTCCACTGTTTCTCAGCATTCTCACTCTGTCTGGCTCCATAAGACTTAGACGTCTTTTCTCTGTGTTGTCTCTTAAAGTCCTCCATGTCTATGTTTCTAAAGATTCAAGATAGCTTTGTGTGTATATATGTGCAGGTGCACGCATGTTTGTCTACAACTTTGGGTGTGCTGAGGGGGTGACGAGGGGAGAAGAGGAAAGGCATAGCAGGTTTCCATGACAACAGCTTTTTATTTGCGATTCCTTAATGCCGTTGTTGGAGGAGACAGAGATATACAGAAGGGTTCACAAGTCTGAGACCACATTCCCATTCGGAAAAGTGGATGGATAGATAGATAGATAGATAGATAGATGCATGCATGGATGCATGGACAGTTGGGGTGGAAAAAAGCCACAAGAGTTGTCTGCTTGTCTTATTTTGTCTTGAACAAAATGTCCTCTTTGCAGACTTCCCTCCCTCAAGGACAAGTAACCAACACCTTGCTTTTGGTCATCCAGAAATACTTTATGAACACAGTGAGATGTTGCTGTACTCACTATGTACAAGTGCAAATTGAAACTCATGTGTGCCTAAACAATCGCTTTGGGTGTATGATTACATGAGATCTAAATGATCTGCCACTTTGTTCACGATGCTCAAAAAAGAGGTCTCTAGCTCAAGAGACTACCCCTGTGAGATGAAATATAAAAGAAAATATGACATGCACATGGTAGCAAACTAAATTCTCTGACTTCCAGATCTGGGGAGTGTTACAGGACCTGCTAGTGAAACCTCTCGCTGCCCTCATTTAGTTTGAAGCTGAGACCACATGAATCTGACGCCCACCTTCGACAGCAGAATCAAGTGGCCTTAAAATACAGTCGTTATGCATCTGCAACAAACACAAATGAACTACTGAACTGTATATAGTTTTGCACACATACACTAAATGCATATAGACGCATGCAACTGATTAAGAGTTTGCAAATATATGATATGAATGCACACTTGCACAAGAACTAAATGTGTTGCTATGTTGGCCAGAACTCTTTCAGTGAAGACATGTCCTGCAGATGTTACATATAACACTTCTTCTTGATAATGTACCAGTTCATTTTATCTATGAAATAATTCTTTTATTGCACTGAAACACCTGTTCATCCTCTAGTTGTTTGATGCCAAGGCCATGGGAATCTTACGCCCACCTTGGAAATAGAGATGGCCTAACGACCACAGATACAGTCACTATTCATCTACAGAGTATGCAGATTAACCATAGATATCCACTGTAATCAGCACACAGAGATGCACAATATGTACAGTGGCATTCATTCTCTAACACTCTGTTGCTCACAGCACTAATTTATCCTCTCAACAACAATTTGGGCAACAAACACATGCACACACACTGATAGACTGTGTCTGTGTGTGGGGAATGACTCACCTCCTCAACCTGGAGTAGAGCCAAGCCTCTCTCGCCTCCTCCCCCTTCATCTGCGTGAGCCCTTCACTTCACTCACTCCAGCTCCAGTATGGAAGCATTTCAATCATTCAAATTAGCTGTAATCACAGCCAAAGGCATAGAGTGGGAATGGCAGCATGTCACTCTGCATACTCAAGAACACTTAATACATCGATTTTATATTGAGCACCCTGACTTTAAAAAAAGGGGGAGGGGGGTGCATTTGCTGTCCAGGCCAAGCCTTGTCTGCCATGCATGCTTCAAAGACAAAGGATGGAAGCAGGGATGAGAGGCCAAGCTTTATAATGAGCAGTGCTAAGACTCCTTTCAGCTCTGACACGTGAGAAGCAGTGCATCAGTGGCACCAGCTGCAGTCTTCACATAATGACACAAATTATTGGCTCGTTAATGGGCAGCTTAGCCTTGAGTGTTCAGCCTGCAACACCATTCTGGAGCAGAGGGGAACACAGGATCAATCCCTGCCTCCACATCTTCCCCATCGGAGTCTCTCTCTCCCTCTCCCTCTTTTTTTAAATCCATCCTGGCCTCCAGAGACTCATATTAGGAGACTCCTACACACGCCCCTCCCAAACCTTCTCTCTCCCCCACACACCACCCTCAGAACCACTATCTGTCCACCTCCACAGTCGGCTTGTGGACAAACCCAGAATAACAATGTGATCTTGCCTCTTAAAGGTACACAGGCAACTTTTCTCCACATCACTGTCTTTTGGTTCAGGACTGTGCTACTTCATTTATGTGATATTCACAACACTGACAGGCACTCATATATCCACCACATGCGCTTATCTCTGGAATGTATTGATATATGGTAATCAAATGTGCATTGATTTGCCTTATGCAGTAGAATAAATAATCACAAATAAATGATCACGAGAGAAAAACAAAGCAGGAACATGCAACCACTGAGCATTGAAGCACAGAGCCTCTGCAAAGCTGTGGTGTCAGAATAGACATCAAACATCGAGTCAAATGTTGGACATAGCACTTGTAAGCTGCAGTCAATGAACTTCTACATGCAAGTGCTGTTCCAGACTTCAACTTGTATGAAGAAGCCTCCTATAGGTTTGCTTAGAGTGCCCCCCTCTGTCATATCAATTAGAATTTCACAAATGACATGGCAAAAATAAAAATAAGAAAACATTCATAGTCTTCTTTTTGTTTGCTTGTTTTCTACTTAAACACATTTCTCTTCAATAGATAATCTCATCAACTCTCTAAGCAGGTCTGTTTTGCAGGTTCTGACTACAGTTGTTAGTGAAGCTTACCACAATGGAAAACTGTGGCGTTGCACAGGAAGCCATGGGGTGCACTTCTGTGTGGGAGGTGCTGGGGTAGTTCAAAGTTAATGTGCTTACTGCAGCAGTATCTAGTTCTATTTTTATCCTCACTCTCGTGTTAACTTTCTAATCTTAATTGCCTGCACAAAATGCATTTGGTTTAGAGACAGGCCGGGATCACAGATTCTTCCTAGTGGTCTGTGGTTTTAATTGTAGTTAAAAAATAAATCCTCATAATCAGGGTATCCTTTTCTTTTAAAATCTTGTTAGACTTGTAGACTTTCAGACCAAGATTAGAACCAGTTTGTCATTCTAACTCATCCTATTTTTTTGCTAATTTTCACACCCTGCCACATCCCAAGCTGAAAGACACTGACAGTATATACTTTGTGGCATCTGGTTTAAGTGACACTAAACAGTTGAAGTATTCGGTGTCTTTCAGTCTAAACTAGGATTTGACCAAAACAAAGCACAAATTGCAAGGAATTTAAGAATTGGGTAAGGGATTATGTGATTCAGTTTCGCCATCTAGTGGACTCCAATAGAATATCGTCAGTTTTTTTCATCATTCTCTTCCATGAATACCGATCTGTTGCAGAGGCATTTAGTCATGCTGACACTAAACCTCAAGTAGATTTGTTTAAGACAACTGAAAATAAAATGTTAACTATCTCTTGGGGAGAGGTCAACTGAAGGATTTTTGCATATATTTAAGGGACAGATAAATTACATGGTGCATAGCCAACAACTTAAATATATAATGCCCAGTGGCGACAGAAGTATTAATATGTTTCACTGTCTTAAAAGTGGCAGTAATTCGAAATAAAAAGTACATTAAAAATCTTGCATTGAAAATATAATGAAGAAGTATAATGTCACTGCAGACATTTGGTCTTGTCTTCAAAGCAAAAGCACAGGTGGAAGTAATAATGTGAAAGACTATGTCATTGAGCCTATACATCAGCTGGGCCAGGAAGCCACTCACTTACAATGGAATACAGGCATCGGTAATTCAGTTTGTTACAAACCATGCTTATCCTGCAATGATAAAGTGTTCAGATGAATGCCTGGAGACATAAGGGTAATATCTAACAAAGTACAGTCAGTCAAGCATTATACTTAGGTATATATATAAAGTACAACATTAAAAATCTTGCTTTGAAAATACAATGAAAATAAATGCATCTTTTCTTTTAAAAAAAACCAAGGATATAATTAACATTTGGCAGTCTTTATTTTGTAATGGGTATATACTGTACATACTGCCTTAATGTGCATTTGCTATTGTAGTCATCAATACTGTCATGAAACAAGGAAACCAACAGATGGCAGTATTAAACACAAATTGATAAAAATCAGCAGTCAGAGGATATTTTGCACTTGTAAGCATTAATATGCTTAAGGCAATATGCTGCCAAAAGCATCACAACTTCAAAATACGTTGGCCACAGACAGACAAATGACTAAGATATGGTGTCTGTGATAAGAGGTGAAAACCAACAGTAGGCTTACTCTGTCCTTGCACTTTTCTCAGCAAAAGTACAGTGACAGTACATTATGATTTTTTTATAACATCATATTAAATTTGTCAGGACTATGCAAAAGATTATGGTAGTATCCACTCTGAGCAATGGCCACTCTTTCAGATACCAAATAAAATGCAATTACAGGCTCTGTTAAACAGCAGGCAGAGAAGAGATTAAGTTTAGAGCTTATAAATGAGAAGAAACACTCAGTTCAACAAGTGAATAGTAAAACTCTTCCTACGACATCAATCTTGTACGCAAGGAGGAAGTGTTGTGTTTTATGTTGATTTATTTCATGTTCAAATGGAGAGATGTTCAGCAGTACAGAGAGAACATGATGAGCAAGTAAAAGAAGGTACAAAAAGCAAAAGATTAAAAAACAAAAAATGAAACTAAATTAGGGAATTCTGTTTTCTCTTTTGATGTAGTCTAAATGGGAAAAAAGCAGTAGTATTTTCCTTACATATAATGTCATATTTAAGAGAAGGGATTGTATGTGAGTCCAGTAACAAACCTCTACCTTTCCAAGAAGAAAATTCATCATTTGATACCAGTAGTAAGTAAGTTAGTAAGTCATATTTTGATGAAATCTCTGTAAAGCAAGCAAGTCCAGACTTTGGTCTGGTTTTCTAACTAATATAGAAGTATAGGATCTCAGGCATCAACAAATACTGTAAATTCAAATGTTTTGACTTGATGAATTAGAACTTCCCTTCAAATCCCAAAATCCCATCAATCCACTCTCTATAGTCATTTATCTTGGTGTAATAATACATTTGCTGACCACCTGATTTGTCTGCGACAGACACTACCCCAAATGCCTTTTCATCTTCACAGACCAATGGACCACCAGAGTCTCCCTGGAAGTACAGAAACAATGTGATTACTTGAACAAAAGTGAATTAGTTATCATTTTTGCTCAAAATATGTTTGTCCATGTTACAAAAAGGTACAGCACATACAGCACATACCTTAGCTGGTCCAGTCTCTCCCATAGAGCAGTACAAGTGTTTCTTATTTGGCTGCTCCTGCACAAGTGTTACATTGACTTCCATAAGAGTTTTGGTCATATAGTTACTATTTTTGACACTTCTTCCCCAGCCGGAGACAATACATGATCTTGGCAGAGTGTCACCACCTTGGTCTGTGAGAGCAATGGCTCTCACATTATCATTGAAATGTGCCTTGCAGCCCAACTTCAGGAAAAAGAAGAGATACAAATAGTTAAAAGGAAATGCTAACTTCAACGTCGACAGCATTTTAGGGCTCAGTTTGATTTAGCAGAAAATTTGCTACAAACATGACAAACACAATGTGGAAATAACAAAAAATGAGGTTACAACCAAAATTCTTTTATTACGTTAAATGTTTTTAACATAGTTATTTTTCTCTTACCTTGAGAAGCATTATGTCATTTTCATAAATAGTTGCATTGAAGTCTTGATGTGGAAATGCTTGTTTCACAGAGATGTGCTGTATTCCATTTTTGTCATGGATGTTATGAACTCCTAGTAAAACAGTGTAGGACCTGAAATGACAAAAATCCTTTAGGAGTTTAATTAATGTTAGTTCATATTCAGTTTTGGTCTTTTGATCAGAGCATTGTGTTCACAAAATAAAAAATATCAAGAGACTTCAATTTGTATTACAGTTTATGTCACAGTCCATGAAGCATATCAGCTGGTCCCAATACATGAGTCGAGGTTGTTGTTGGGATAAGGAATCTTATGAAGGGCCCCTGAAGTCCCAGTAATTATATATATAGAGTGTTAAACTGACTTAGCTTGACAGTGGGCTGCAGTCATCACGAAGTCCTCACTCAGAAGGAAGCCACCACAGTGACCTTTTGTACCATCCTCAAAGTGTTGCTCCAAAAGCACCATGTATGGTCTGCTATGGGGCACAGCCTGATGGCCTCCATAGATTTCCCCTGAATAAACTGGGGAAAAAACACTTTAATGTAGTAGTTCCCTGTGTACTATGATTTACAATTCATGCTATAATATTCTTAAATGAAGAAAATATACCAAACCATACTTACCGTGACCATCAAAAGTCAGTGCAAGTGTCAGTAAGACCAGCTCACAGAAGAAAAACATTGTGAGATTCCAGTTCAGCTGAGCAACTGAAGAACAGTGAAACACATCTCCGACAAGTCGAATCTTTAAACACTTCCTTGTATTAAAGAGAGAAGGAAGTTTACGTGATTTGCATATGCAAACAATGTTGCTTTTAGCCACTGTCAAAAGGATGGCGCCTCTTTCACGTCCTGCTCTGTGAACCTCAAACCGTGAGCTCCCAACAACATGATTGAGAAATCAGGATTATGTCAGCAACTCCTTTTTATAAACTCCTATTACTAAAAAAATAATATTTCAGTTTACAAAATCTACAGCTCTGAAAATTTGACTCAGCAGCAGCACTCACTATAACAGAGAGTAATTATGATACTGCAACTGATTTATGGTTGAACAAATTTGTGGGAAAAAGGACCTGACCTTATCATACACATATCTCAATGCTGTTTACATCAAGTCTGTGATAAAATCATCTCACATCAAGGCTTTGAGACAGTGACATGATTATTGTCAACTTCAAAGCAGGTGGCTGTACAGTGAGAATAGATTTGGATGGATTGTTGTGACAGCATGTTCCTTTGCATACATATTTTATGGATTTTTTTTTTTTTGCATTACTACCCTAAAGATCTAATCTAACAAAGTTTTTACTTTTTGAATCCCCTTTCTTTAGCCTTCATATGCCTTAAACTTTCCAGTCTTGGTGTTATTTAATAACAGTTTTCTTTATTTGAATTGATTTAAGATAAAATCTTTGTAGTTGCTAAAGCCATTTAGAGTTTACTCACACTGCTTTGGCATTTATCTTGTTTGCAATGAACAGGAAGCCCAGATAACATGATAAACCATTTCCTTTACCTGGGTTGTGAAACAGCAAAGTATCAGCCCTTGGGTTGTCTCTCAGTTTTTAAGGTCTTATTTTCAATTATATGAGGCCAAGGAACAGAATCGATCCCATGCCTTTCACTTCCTTCACTGACAAAGCCTATACCATTTGGGTGCAAAAATTATGTTATTGCAGTGGCAGGCAAGGTGGGCAGAAATAAAAAGGTAAAAGAGTGTTAGATGATCAGTGGATTGGATGAAATGAGGTTGAGTATCAAAAGATGAGCAGGGCTGAATGGGGTTCAAATATGACAGGAGGTTTGGTGGCAAAGAACCTAGGGAGTTTGGGCTTATGTACCAATGAAATGGTGTATTTTAAAGGACATCCAAATGAACCTTTAACCTGGGGCCTGATGGTGGGCTCGAGTTTAGGGCCTTACATCCTTCTTCTGCAGAAGTCTTTTTGTCAGTGGAGCAGGTTAACACTCAATCTTGTTCATCTTTACAAGAAGTATAGATTAATATCATTAACCACATCCTTGACCTGAGTTGTGAAGCAGTAGAATATTAACACTTTACTGTTTGTCATTCTTTGAGGAGTTTTACTTAAAAATGATGTGGCAGCCAGAATTGCTGGATCTCATTAGCTTCAGGTCCTTATGGAGGTATTGAATTGGACAATCACTGGACATTTGTTACACTGAAAAGACAATTAGCACAGTAGAACACTGTCCCCAGTATCCTTAGCTCACACTCAAAGTCAAGCCAATAACATATGGAAGATTCCATGAGTAATATCCAGTTTTCTTGAACCCGTCCTGTCCTGATAAGAGTTAATTGCTTAGATTTCAGATCTTGTCAGTGAAGTGTAGTAAAACACAACACTGCTATCCTAACTGTTTCACTGGCTTTTATGCAATAAAAATGAAACAACTCAAACAACTATTAACTGTTTACTTTTCATGTCACATTTGGAGAAAACAAATAATATATATACTGTATACAAAATAGCATGTGTTTATTGTGGTGCTTTTGGAATGTGAAACATGTGGCACAAACTGGATTGTTGTTTCTTTTGTTTGAGGTATTTATTTACAAATGACCAACAACAGAACAGCAGAACTTTTCTCAAGACAAGTCTTCAGACTGTTTAACCGGATTTAATATTTTATATACATATTTAACATTGAAGCATCATATCAATTTGTATGGTTAAAGCATGCTTTAGCTTGCATGTTTTTAAAAATAAAATGCATCTGACCACCCTAATTTTTCTTGATATAGCCTAATTTGTGTAATGGAGCATTTTACAATATTTTTCTAATATTATCTCAAGCTATCAAAACACATTTCTATTTCCTAGACAGCATCCCTCTTGTCGTCCTTTGTGGGACAAATTTTATCAGATGTGACAGTTTGAGAAGTTACAGGAGTATGAAATTACGCTGAACTTTAATGAGCTGCATGGTTATGTAGAGTAAATCTCAATTACATTTGTAATGGTATTAAAGTAATGCAGAGTTTAATAAGCCTAATTAAACTGGATATAAATTGTGTTTGATAACTGGAAAGTGACAACACATGATAGTAGTGTCCACCCTGAGCACTGGTCATTCTGTCAGATACTGCAAAAAAGAAGTTACAGGCTTTAGTAAACAACAGCAAGAGACTTGCACATTTGAACTTTCCTTGTTATGTCAATTAACATTGCTCATAAGAGAGCAGTGTTCAAAGTGATTAAAGAAAAAATGACTGAATAATAATTATGAATTCAAAGAGGATAGTTTATAAAGGAAATTATGATTTATGCATCATCATTGCATAAATCTATGTATCACCCGCAATAAAAGAATGCTACTGATGCAAATGATCGTGAAATGTTGTATATGTATTATCCTAACATTAATGAAATGTTAACCTTATGATATGCTGAAAGCTGAGATGATGTAATGGAAAACTTAGGTTCATGGGGCTTCTTGTTGCATCAATAAATGTTGTTCACAAGGAGGCAGTGTTGTGTTTTTTCTTGATCAATTATTTCATGATCAAGCAGAGAGGTGTTAAACATTACTGAGAGAGCACAAGATGAGAAAGCAACAGTTTAAAAGTATTGTGTAAAATGGTGCAAATCAAACTTAGAGGAGCCTTTTCTCATTTGATAGATTTAAAAAGAACCTACACAAATGAATAACTTCATATATGAAAAAGTGTATTAAGATCATATGGGCATATTGTCTTAGACATCATTAAACAGCACTGAGTCTACATTTAAATTCCTGACTTTACAACACACTTACTTTTTGTGTCATAATTGGCTTGTTTAAATCCAGTCCTTGAAATAGCATAAAGTTTACTGACAGAAAATGTAGAGGACCCGTGGCAGCAGAAACTAGAAAGCACTCTCCGAATGCAAACCTCTCTCAGGGCTGAACATTTCTTGAAAATTTAATTTTACCCAAAATGTTTTGTATCATGAAAATTTCTCAACTCATCATTAAAAAATGCTCATAAATGCAATCAATGTATTGGCCTGGCACATAAATATTACTTGTTTATTAATATTATTTCAGTAATAATATTATTTTCTGCATTGAGCATTGAGATAGTGTCCCCAAATTCTTGTTATTTCAAACCTTTATGCATTTATTGAAATATGATTCAATGGGAAACTTTGCTCCCTCCAGCAATGGTGAAGAATCCTTTAAAAAAATCTCCGGATCCAGAACCCCTTAACCCCTTCCTGACCAAGACTTTATGATTTTTAAGTTAGTTAGAATAAAAGCCACCTCTGCTAAAGCATGTTTAAAAATCCCTCCATCACTTTTGGTACAATCCTGCCAACACACAAACAAACAAACTATAAAAGCACTCTGAGGTTGCAGACCTCTGCCAAGGATGAACATTTCCCCAAAATTAAAATTTTACCTTTAATGTCTCTTAACATGTACATACCTCAACTGATCATTCAAAACATTGTGTATATATATATATGTATAAAATTATAAAATCTATCTTTTGATATCACGAAATTAAAGACAGTTTTGTTTAAATCTATCAAAAGCCAGAAAGTCCAGATGCTGATATTGGAGCAAAGATGATGATCATTTCAATTGTCAGATAAAATTTTGAATATTAGCAATACAAATAATGGGCTCCATCATCCAATCAATCCAGTTTCTACATTCAGCAATCATAACATAGCGATGTACAAGCGGTCCACCTGACGTTGGTATGAAGTTATGGGACATCACCCCATACACCTTTCCATTGTCACAGACCAATGGACCACCAGAGTCTCCCTAGAAGTACATAAACAGGAGGCAGTAATTGCTTCATCAACAGTAAACAGTCACTCAATTCATGTTATGTTTTATAAATGTACAGTGCGTACTTTAGCTGGTCCAGCCTCTCCCTCAGAACAGTAAAACTTGTCCAAACAATTGTCAGTGAGTGTTACGTTGACTTCCATGAGAGTATTGCTCATATATTTACTATTTTTGACGCTTACTCCCCAGCCGGAAACAATACATGATTTTGGCAGAGTGTCACGACCTTTTTCTGCGAGAGCAATGGGTCTCACATTATCATTGAAATGTGCCTTGGAGCCCAACTTGAGGAAAATGAAGAGAAACAAATATGAAGTTAAAACATCATTTCAAATTCCTCCAGAACTCACCTACCAAGCTGTTGTTCAGTGATCCTGGAATTTACAGAGTATGCCATACTTTTCATGAATACATTCATCAGAGCATTAGCTAATAATATGGAAAAAACAAAACTGAAAATAACAAAAACATACAAACGCTAACTAGCTTTAATTGTCAGGATTTTCTTACCTTGAGGAGCATTATGTCATTTTTATAAGTAATTTCATTGTAGTCTTGATGCGGAAATGCTTGTTTCACAGAGATACGCTGGATTTCATTACTGTCACGGATGTTATGAACTCCTAGTAAAACAGTGTAGGACCTGAAATGACAAAAATTAATGTAAAAAAGTTCTGTAGGAATTTAGTCAATGTTAATTAATATTCAATTCTGTTTTGTTTGGGGTTTTTTTTGTTTTGTATTCACAAAATAAAAATATCAAGAGACTTGAATTTATGTTACATTTTATGTCACAGTCCATGAAGCATATCTGCTGGTCTCAATACATGGTGAGGTGAGGGGCCCCTGAAGTCACAGTGATGAAATATGAAGTGTGTTAAACTGACTTAGCTTGGCAGTTAGTATGTTAATGTTAGTTCATATTCAGTTTTGTTCTTTTGGTCAGAGCATTGTGTTCACAAAATAAAAAATATCAAGAGACTTGAGTTTGTGTTACAGTTTATGTCACAGTCCATGAAGCATATCAGCTGGTCACAAAACATGAGTCAAGGTTGTTGTTGGGATAAGGAATCTTATGAAGGGCCCCTGAAGTCCCAGTAATTATATATATAGTGTGTTAAACTGACTTAGCTTGACAGTGGGCTGCAGTCATTACAAAGTCCTCACTCAGAAGGAAGCCACCACAGTAACCTTTTGAACCTGTCTCTAAGTGTCGCTCCAAAAGCACCATGTATGGTCTGCTATGGGGCACAGCCTGATGGTCTCCATAGACTCTATAAACTAAATAACACACACACATCAACCTTTGTAGCATTTACAGTACATATCATACATGTTATATGACCATGCTAACACAGTGCAGTGATGTCCTGAAATGTAAATAAAAGTTACTGAATAAAACTTACCTTGACCCTCAAGAGTCAGTGCAACTGTCAGTATGACCAGCTCGAAGAAGAAAAACATGGTGAGATCCCAGTTCAGCTGAGCTACTGAAGACCAGTGAAACACATCCCTGTCAAGTGGAGGCTATAAATACTTCCTTGTATTAAAGAGAGAAGGAAGTGTTTATGTGATTTGCATATGCAAACAATGCATATGCAATGAATGACATTTGTAAAGAGAGCACCTCTATCACCTCCAGAGTTTGAGGAAAATTCACAAGCCTCAGTCCGTTCAACTGTGTTTAAGTAGATGTTCTTCACAAAAAGCATACAGTCTGTCACACTTCGCTGATGCCCCTGTGGTAACACAGAAAGCACTGAAGGCCTTTGTTGGTATTTCAGGTTTAAGTTGTCCTCTGAGGTCATACTGCTATAAAACAATCAATAAAACACGCGGTGCATAAAAAAAGTGACCACTGAACTACCAAAGAAATGAAAAAGTCATCAGCATTCTGTTGAACAGGGAAAAAGGAGATCAATAAATAGACAGCAAAGCAATATAAAATAATTTCTCCAAAAAATTCAGATTTTTTTTTACAGCGCGCAGTCAGTCAGAAATATTTCTATAGATCGCCATGTGCTAATTCTGTCAGATCCCAGCATGATATCGCCAGTCTTGGAGGCAACAGAAAACTGCTATTTACAATCATGATGGTCATTGCTAGAGAAAGAGATTCATGGATCAGTTATGATATTGCAACTGATCCACTGGAGAACAGATTTATAGAAGAGAAGCCCCTGAGTGTAAATATGCATAGTTAATGTCAGGGTTGCAAAGATCAGCCTGTTTTAAAATCATTTGACAATAAGGCTCTAAGGCTGTCAACAGAATTAAAAGATCGAAAAATCAATATTTTAAGATTTCAGCCTAAAACCAGTTGAGTTTAAAACAGTGATATCTTAACAAATCTGCCTCTAGTTCTTTCATTTTGGATTAAAATGCATTTAGTGAGAATAATTCACTAAGCTTGAAATCTTTCTGCAGTATTTTCCATGCTGCAGGTACAGAATATGCAGAAGCCATTTTTCCAATTTCTGTGTGAGCATTTGAAACAACAAGCACAAAGATGAGAATGCAGAAAGTAGTTTCTACTACTTTTCTGCATAGTATAGACACATAGGAAAGGAGAGAGCAGACCAAAAAGATTTGATGTAAAAAAGGTACCAGTGACAGAGTCTATGGGTGGCTCAAGCAGGCCACCTCACTTAAGAGTATAAATTGCAACAATAAGTAGATCTTTCCAATTTGTAATAAACCATTCAGACATTTATAAGAATCAACCAACTATATATAACTTCCCTCAAGGGTGACCATCAAGATAGCTTGTGGTCAATTCCTAGACTAGTAAAAAGAATAAGTATGGTCCTATCTGCATTAAGAACCAGCTACAGCTGATGCACAATATTTTGGACAATGCTAGAAACATGTATGTAGATCAACAAAGACTGATGCACAATGTTGCTTGTTATCAGTTGCAACACATTTGTCATTTACCGCCTTCATTGCAGCAAACTCAGTTTGTGATGACAATTTCTGCGCCTGTTGATTTAACCCATAATTTCATCATTTTGGTTAACAAGCTGCGTACATGGAGTTGAATAATATTTAGACCAGAGAGAGAATCAAAATCAGATGGCATCTAAATATACTGCAACTGAGGACCAAGCACCATTTCATACATTTTATTCATTGAGTCCGAACGTGATCTTGTACTAGATGCAAAGCAGTTATTTGAGGCCAGACGACTTTGAAGGTGACGTGAGTCTCTCATTAAAGTACATAAGTTCACTAACTGTGCCAACTGCTTTGGGGTTTGCATGGATTGTACAAGAACCACAAAGCAAGCGCATCGGTAAGCAATGTCCAGTGGGCAACACACATTGTTCGAAGTTCTCACTCAGAAATGATTGCTTCCTCCTTAAGAGCCACAAAGACAATGCGTAAAGTAAAGTCACAAGAAACACCATTATTTCTGTCCATTTTTATTTCTGTTTTTATTTTATGGTCTATGTTCCATCCATAGTGTATGAATTGCCCATTTTCATTAGGCCGGATCCTAACTGAAGGAAATGACCCGGAAGTATCTAAGCAGTAGCCCTCATAAGAGCTGGTCAAATTCTCTGAAAGTTAATGAAAGGAGCTAATTTGCTTCCTACTTTCTCTCATTTAGTGTTGGATACACTGGATTTTCCATTACAAAAGATAGGAAATATTGCCACCCCACAATTCCTAATGGCCGCTACATGTAATACGCCCTTGTAATGTTACAGTGGCAGACCCACATAAACAAAAAACAGCAGAGCACCTGTTTGAAGTTTGTGACACGACCCATAAATCCTGGAAATCCTTCATGATTGTGCTGAGTTCCAAATCCATAAATATAGATTTCCTCTCTGTCAGATCTATCCAGTTAGGTGTTATCTTGAAGAAGAAGCATATTAAATATCTAGCTAACAATAGCATCATCCTAACAAAATACTACATACTTTATGTGTAATGCATTAAATAGGAACATTTTATCTCCGTAGTAAATGTATGAAAATGTCTTAAGTGCCCATGCCAGGAAACTCAAATCTTGTCTTATAACTGAATATATTTTATACTCAACCCTTGCTAAAGTCCTTGTTTTTATTTAGTTATTATTTTAATGGTCAAACTGAATCCAAGTTTGATGAGCATTTAAAAGAATAAAGTTGCATTAAAGGACTTATGTGATGGACATCAACGAAGCATTTCTGCTGTGAGATTTCTATGATTGGCAGATCCACCAACATGTACAGTATAATGACGGGACTTTTGATTTGTCAACATGGTGAAACAGTGGGCATGGTGCTCTTCCATGAGCTGTAGGCCTACCGGTGGTGTTGGCCTTTTTTCCATCGTCTTGAGCTTGGTTTTGGAAAGATGATGGAAAAAGGCCAACACCACCGGTAGGCCTATATCTCATGGAAGAGCACCATGCCCACTGTTTCACCATGTTGACCAAGGTGGGAGGCACATCACAGGCTGTGGTGATTTTTTATGTCCTATGTCCTTTCTGAACTTGACTTCCTTAACTGAGGCAGAAAACGTCAACAGGTCAAGGAAAGATGAAGGAGAATTCATAAGGACTTAAGTGCAAGCAAAGTCGCCTCAACACCCGTTGAACTGGATACTCATGCAAATGAGTTATTTTTAATTTGCAAAATGTTTCAAGAGAATTTTCACTTTATCATTTTGCGTAATTTTGTGTGTAAATGTCTGCACACATTGTTAATAGATAGAATGCAGTCACTAAAATACTTCAAATACTAACCCTAACCAGATAAAGTCTTTAACCATGCCATCTTCCTTATTCGTCTGAGTAATCTATTCTTCCTGACTCCACACAATCAATGTTTACAGCAGACCTTGCTAGAATTATTTCTGTCATCTATAATGATAATGTAAGCAAATTAATATAAGGACTATCAAAAGGATTATTCTGGCCTTACATCAAAAACATTCTCAAAACATGGGTGTTCTTTTTATCAGCATGATATTGAATTTATATGGTTAAAGCATGCTTTTTTCCTTTACTAAATTGAAATGTCTTTAAAATGTTTGCCCCCTTTCTTTGTTCATACTCTTTATAGTGTGCAATTATTTCAGTACAATATTTTAATATAAACTATGACATTTCAACTAAATGAGCTTCCTGGTTATTTGGAATACATGTAAATAATAAATAAAATAGAAAATACGTTTGTTATTAATTTCTTTATAGCATCAAATTAAAATTGTTCAGACTTCAAGTTTGAATAATTTGAAAGTGATGCAGACAATGGTAGTGTTCACGCTGAGGATTGGTCTTTCTATCAGATACTGCTAAAATGCAGTTACAGGCTATGTTAAACAACAGGTCGAGGCTTGATTAAGTTTAGAGCATATAACTGACTGATGTCAACAAGTGAAGAGTGAACCTCTTCAATAAATGTTGTTCACAAGGAGGCACTGTTGTCTTTTTGTTGATTTATTGCATGTTCAAATGGAGAAGTGTATATGCACTGTTTTGAAAGCAAAGTAAAACATATTTTGATTCTTTTATTTAAAGCCAGCAAGTTCAGATTTGGAATCAGTGGTGCATTTCAATGATCAGTGCTCAATTTCTGCATTGTTATAATAAAAAAAATATTATGTAATAATATTGTAAATTCATGCTCTGCTCTGATTAATCAAGTATTACATGTATTAGAGATGCTATTTTCATGGTCAAGTTGATCCAACTTATGTCAGGTATCTTAGCATAGCGATGTACAAGCGGTCCACCTGACGTTGGTATGAAGTCATGGGACACCACCCCATACACCTTTCCATTGTCACAGACCAATGGACCACCAGAGTCTCCCTAGAAGTACATAAACAGGAGGCAGTAATTGCTTCATCAACAGTAAACAGTCACTCAATTCATGTTATGTTTTATAAATGTACAGTGCGTACCTTAGCTGGTCCAGTCTCTCCCTCAGAACAGTAAAACTTGTCCAAACAATTGTCAGTGAGTGTTACGTTCACTTCCATGAGAGTTTTGGTCATATAGTTACTATTTTTGACGCTTCTTCCCCAGCCGGAAACAATACATGATTTTGGCAGAGTGTCACGACCTTTTTCTGCGAGAGCAATGGGTCTCACATTATCATTGAAATGTGCCTTGGAGCCCAACTTGAGGAAAATGAAGAGAAACAAAATGAAGTTAAAACATCATTTCAAATTCCTCCAGAACTCACCTACCAAGCTGTTGTTCAGTGATCCTGGAATTTACAGAGTATGCCATATTTTTCATGAATACATTCATCAGAGCATTAGCTAATAATACAGAAAAAACAAAACTGAAAATAACAAAAACATACAAACGCTAACTAGCTTTAATTGTCAGGATTTTCTTACCTTGAGGAGCATTATGTCATTTTTATAAGTAGTTTCATTGTAGTCTTGATGCGGAAATGCTTGTTTCACAGAGATACGCTGGATTTCATTACTGTCACGGATGTTATGAACTCCTAGTAAAACAGTGTAGGACCTGAAATGACAAAAATAAATGTAAAAAGGTTCTGTAGGAATTTAATCAATGTTATATCCAATGTAATATCCAATGCTGTTTTGTTTTGTTTTGTATTCACAAAATAAAAAATATCAAGAGACTTGAATTTGTGTTACAGTTTATGTCACAGTCCATGAAGCATATCAGCTGGTCTCAATACATGAGTCGAGGTTGTTGTTGGGATAAGGAATCTTATGAAGGGCCCCTGAAATCCCAGTAAATAGATATATAGTGTGTTAAACTGACTTAGCTTGACAGTGGGCTGCAGTCATCACAACATCCTCACTCAGGAGGAAGCCACCACAGTGACCGTTTGTACCATTCTCAAAGTGTTGCTCCAAAAGCACCATGTACGGTCTGCTATGGGGCACAGCCTGATGGCCTCCGTAGATTTTCCCTGTATGAACTGGAAAAAAAAACAATGAATGATCATTGACCTTATTGATGTCCTTAAGAGATATGACCCAAGAAATTCTGCAGATCCATCCTTTTGCATCATATGCACCAGAGTGTGGAATGCAGTCCCTCATGTGCTGTAGTCCAATGTGTTTTGTATAACAACCTGAAATCACCTGAAACCTGAAAAAGAATAACTAAAAACGCTGCTTACTTACCTTGACCATTGAGAGTAACTGCAAGTATCAGTATGACAAGTTCACAGTTGCTAAACATGGCGAGGTGACAGTCCAGCTGAGCTACTGAAGAACAGCGAAACACATCAATAAAAGGTTCAGGCTTTAAATGCTTCCTTGATTTGCATATGCAAACAATGTGGCTTTTAACCGCTTTCATTTCCTCATTCACAACCACAGCATGAGAAAAGTTAAACTTTCTTAGTGCAGGTCTCTTTTTAGACATCAGTGTTTAATTAATCAAATATGGTGTATATACTGTAGTTGAAATGCACAATATGTAATGTAACATTACATTTGAGCTCTGGTGAAACTACCACTGTGGCAGATGGGCAACCACAACAAAATTAGTCAATGATTGGATTTGTTACTGTATTATTCATGTCAAATCTTTTGCTCATTAACCAAAGATATCTGGCCTGGATAGACATTTCCATAAATTTAAAGTCAAATGGTGCAAGCTTGAGTGTAAATCCAAACAGTGTAGTGAACATTGATATAACAGGTCATAATTATGTTGTCTCTGTGGTAATACTTGCAGCTTTGAAGATCTCTAATGGTATTTCATGTTTAAAGCTGCGGCTTTCTCAGAGGAGCCTCTAAGTCTGTCACACAGCCCCAAAGGTAACATTATTCTGATGTTATCACATCAGAAGACACTTAAAAGTGCATAAAAATAGGATTGGTTTGAAAGCGTGGTTAGTGGAACATACAGTGAAATGCAAACCCAGAGCTACCAAAAGTTATTAGGATTCTGGTGAAGGCAAATTGCATTCTTTTTCTGAACCAGCATTATCATAGAATAATATTTCATTCAGTCTCTTTCTTTTAAGTGAGGAGCCGAACTATAATAATTTCTTTATTAGAAAGATTTATGTATAAATCAAATACAGTTCATAATGTCACTCCATAGCTTGATGGTTCTGCAGACTTATTTGTTTCCCTTTGGCAAAAATAAAGAAAACTACTCATTTGTAAAGGTACTGACTACTTTATCACTTCAGCAACCATTGACAGATTAGAGGGTTGTCTGCGTGTTTGCTCAGAACAATAACAGTGCATCAAACATGTGACTAAATCTCAGCAACGAAAAGCTTTGAAGACATACTGAAAATTGTAGTGGTTATAACCCTTTTCTTTTTTTTTGTGTCATGAAGCCAAAAAGGTATACAACTTACTCACGTCACTGCATTTATATCTATTACATCACCGCAGTCTAAATGCAAGCATATAATGTATATATATTAGGCACAAATGTTATTATAAATGTTTTGAATGATATACAATAAAATTTTCATGTGTGTCAAAGAAAGGAAGAAGAGTAGAGGTGCAAGAGGCTGAGGGGGGAGGAATGAACAGCTCTTTGGGATGTGAGCTTCTGGAGTCCAGGGCAGTAATGGGAATTACAGTAGAAGATGCAGAGACAAACTTGCTTGGTAGAATGGGGTCTTCACCATTAGCTTCCCCCTTGTTTTTATGGCGACCGGAGGGCTGAGGGAATAACTGGTTTAGCTACATAGCAACAAGGAAAGGGGGAATGTAATAATGGCCATAAAAAAAAACATTGGTCACAATGAAAACTGGAATGCAAGACCCCAAATGTCTGTTATAATGTACATAAGAGACATTCTCAACTGATCTTTAAAAAAAAAATCCTGTATACAACATTTGTGCAGGCATATAATCCTGAAATGTATTATTTAAAAAAAAATGTACTTCTTAATATTCTTATTGTATAAACATTATTTCATTAATATTTATATTATTCTTGTTAGCATTGAGATAGTGTCCCCCAGTTTTTCTTAGTTCAATGCTTTATGCATTTATGGAAAAATGCAAAATTTTGCCTCATCTTGCAATGGTGAAAAAAAAACCTCTGTTAAAGATTTTGTGAAAATCACTAGTTTTTTTATAATCCTAAATTCTATTTTAATTAAGACAACAGGAAAATAACAACTAGAACAATGAACATTTCCCCAGTATCTGAATCTGGATTAATTTGTGATATTTTCTTCTCTGTGACATCACAAACAGTCCTTATCTACATATACACTATATGCAAGTGAGGAAGCTACACATACACAGTGCCTGCAATGTTTCTGCAGGTGTGCATTTTTGAGGTTTTCACAAAAAGCATTTATTGCTTATGTGCTCACTGAGGCTAAGGCTGATGAGGTTAAGGCTCACTGAGTGTAGCCCAGCATTCTGGCACTCTGGAAGCCACCAAACAGGAGCACTTCATGCTCCCCACAAGAAAGAACGGGTCGAGATTCCAAGACTGTTGCTCATCATCTGTCATGGGAGGTCGTCACCACAGTCAGGAGAAATAAGATCGCTCCCACACAAAAGACAGACAGCCTTCCCAAATGATCTCCACACACACACACACACGTCCTTTTAGTTAAACTTTTCAGACTGCAGAGCTCATGTGTCGCTGACCTCACAAGATGGTTATGATCTGTTAACCGATGCTATTGCTATTGTTCAATACAATGCCAAGAAAGTGAAAGAGAAGTAGATTTGTATGCATGTACCTATAAAGATGTCTAACTGAACATTCATGTCTAAAATTCATGCAAAATTGCTTGTGCCGTTTCCCACAGGATTCCTTTAAGGGCTGTGACATACCCCACTGATATTATTATTGCTATCTTGATATTGATGGCCATTTACTCTCCAGTGAAACAGAAACAGCAGAAGAAATGAGGCACATCAGCGTGTGAAGCAATCAATGATAAAAAATTTCCATTCTCAAGAAGAAGAGGTTGAACTTAGAGCTGTATTTTCTCTGACTCAATCCCAAATCAAGGCCAGTCTCGAGCTGCAGTATGCAAGTTTGTAATAAGACCTCTTGCATTAATTTTAAATTTTTCTGAGCAGTATTTTCACAGCTGCAGGTAATGCTACACAGATAAAGTTGGATGTTGATGCTCTGAGAAATTCTGCAAGAGGAGAGCATGCTCAGGTGCACCTGCAATTTCAATGAGGGATTTTTCCTGCAAGTCAGACCTTGACTGTTTATACTTAAAGTTAGTTATGTGCTGTTCAAATTAACTTTGACAGACATTGCATAATGAAAACACCCAACAACCTGGAAGAGGATGCAGAATTAAACAGTCATTTTTTTATTTTGCCAGAAGCTTGTGTCTGCAATGTCTGCAAATATATTTTGTGTGTACTGCAGTTTTCATCAGACTGACAAAACACACAGACACACACACACTCTCTCTGAAATGACACTCTCTGAAATGTCATTCTCTGAAATGACTTCTGATGCAAATTTTGGCTTCCCATCTGACTCAGTCCCACTATGCTAACCAACACTTTAGAAGATTAGATCTGGTAACTCAGACACACTTATGTAGTTTTATCTTGCTTCATCTTTCTGTTTGACAGCTTTCTGTAATGTTCTACTTCTCAAGCAGCAGGTCTCTGGCACTTGAGCTGGTACTATGCTAAACCACTAGGTCATGGTTTCTTGGTTTTCATCTCATACACTGAGGTTTCAGCCACAAAACAAGAGACCATGGGTACATGCTTAATTGTCTGACTGCAGTTTTGTTCTTCGTTTTGATCACAGCTGCCCATTGCAGTTGTGTGAGTACCCAGTCACAATATTGACCAAACAATGAAAATGTGACCAGGCAGATGGTTAATGACTATATGTATTACCAAAGAAAGCCACATATTCTTCCAAAAACTGAGCGTCTACTTGAGGAACGTGCACAACAAAAAGGAGAGAGAAAAGAGACAAATCATTTGAGCCTTGAGGGACATAAATTATGTCAGCTCTATTGGTGTTTTTTCAGGTCTGCTTGATCCATTTCAATCCAAAAACCACATGTGACTATCCGCTTTAGACATGGGATTCATATATAGATGTATCAAATTTAAACGGGTGAAATAAGAGGATGGGAATTTTCTTCATCGTCCTTCCCCACTTCACTTTGTTGAAGAATTAAGATTTTCAAACAAAATAATTGGGCCTCTTTTTTTTTTTGGGGGGGGTGAAGAGTGAATGCCAGAAGTTCAAAGCTTTCATTGCAGAGGACATGTCAAAAGCCAGGAAATGGTATAAACCCACTTGTGAGTGCTAAAGTATATAGCATGTTCTTACAAGATGTTGGCCTGTTTTAGCCAAGTCACAGGCTCTTAAGTGATAATGAAGAGTTGAAGGAGCAAAGAACTAACTTCCCTTCCCCACAAGATGATTGACCTGTAGCCCTGCTCCCCAACCGATGTAATGTAACTACTACTGTAACTGTAATGTATGTAACATTGGGCCAGTGTTTTCAGAAAGAGGCTGAAACGACAACTGTTTTGGAGATATGGATATTTTGTCCTCGCTAGCTATCAAGCTAATGGTTACTCCATGAGCTGACTGTCTGTTCAGTGTTTCATTTTTAAACAAGAACAAATACTTCGCTCGGCCGCATACATACTATCACGTTCAAATAGTAACCAAGCAAAATGTCAACATCCTCACCTGCTTATGATCCATGTGGAAGACATCAAAATAAAAAAGAATGTGTTTTTGCAGTATAGAGTTTGTAGTGAGTTGTTCCAGCAATGATAAGTGATGTAAGGAAAAATATAAGATCAGATTTGTCATAATTCTAACACAGCTCTGTTTAGCTGTTTTTGCTTAAATAATTGGAAAAGCACAACGGTTAGATTGATGCTTTATTGTTCATATTTTCAGTATGGAATCACTTGTAACATTACCAAAGGAAATGCTTCTGGGATGAGAAGTTGGGTTGCTGTAACATATACTTCCCCAAATGGAAGCGAGCAGGACAGAGCTGTTAACATTAGTCTGAACTCTCTTATAGCAAAATCCAGGGAGGCTCCCAGAGAGTGAGGACATACTAGACAGCTTGGGTGCTCTGGTCATAAATAGAGCTTTTGTTAAATGTAACCTGTAACCCCAACAAATATAATGTATGAAGTGCTATTGGCCTTAGAATTAACACTAGTGAGTAAAACTTGATAGCAGGATATACCAACATTATGATAACATTCACTTGTTGGCATATCAACCATTCCTTCAATCTTTGCTCTTGGAATTCTGAACTTGGAGTGGGTTAAAAAAAAAACGCTACCATGCATATAGTTTTAACAGCTTGCATGGTTACTCGTCATGGGAAGAGTTTAGCAAATGGTTCATTATTACAATCCAAAAAGTTGCAATGAGTGTTGTTCCGCAACAAAAAAAGAAACATGAGGGCTAAGTTTGTTCTTTTTATTTATTTTTTTAAACACTCTGTAAAGTCTGACTGAGACCAAAAAACACTCAGGGTATTAAGAACTATAACACAGGGTGACTGCCCCTCACACATGGATAGTTTATATACATTAACACATACACATACGCAGTACCTTTGCAGTGTCTCCTCATCACGTCGTTGATGACATGAGATCCAGTGTTCTGACCACAGAGAGCACGTCTGAAAGAAAAACAGCGTGGAAACAAAAACAGACTTTTGAAAGGGTGCTGTATAGGTTTTCACTGTGGTGCAAAAGAAGTCTGTACAGCAGGCAACATAAGACTAATACCGTACATCAGCCTTTTTCACTGAGGGCAGCTAAGGGTCAGGTGTAATTAATAGTAACGGTAAGCTGATATTTAGACATTCCCATTAGCGAAGTATAGCTGAGGGAAATGATCGAAATGCCAGATGTGGAAGTTAGAGCTTGTTTGGTCTGACAGTGTCATATTGGGTCACAATATTCACTATATTTCAGCTCAACATCCAGGTTTATGATGGGCTGTGAGAAGATACAGAATCTTCTCTGTGTGTTTTTTTTTTTTTTTTTTACATGGCTACTTGTAATTTGATGTGCATGCACGAGTTCAACTAGTGTGCAAAAAACCTGAATTTGGATGTACCGGCCATTTTGGATGTCTTTAGCAGAGATATGAATCAGGCCACTCTATTGAAGTATCATTCACTGTATTCAAGGCAGCTTCATGATAATTTGCAGTGCAGGGTCAACTGTTTGTGCACAGCCGGAATACCTGTGTGGAAAGCCTTTTATTGGGGCCAAGCGTCTCAATGCCCAACTCCCTGAGGTTCACTTTTATACAGGAAACCTTGAATAGATTGGTCCCACCAGATGGAAAACGACATTGGTATTCTGGGTATTTGGCGGTCAGTGGGGAGAACAAAAATCAGGTATTTGGACACATCATGGACAGACAGGAGGTGGATAAAGAGGATGAGAGTGAGAACAATGGAGTGTGTATCTTTTAGAGTGGCCTGTCTTGGGGTGGAAGAAGAGTCAGACAGTCTGTGTTTGTCATTAAAAGTTGTTTTGGGGGGGTTTCAATGGACAAAACAGATGACCACTTCTTATCTGACTATTCTTGACAGCTGTGGTCAGGCATCATTGTGCGTTTGTGTGTGCATTTGTTCCCAAGCAGCATGAGTCTGTGTGAGAACATGTGCTGTGTGACCTTTTACATATTATAATGATAATGAAAATGTAACATGGGCCATTTTCTTGCTGCCATAAATAGGTTTCTGCTACATTTCACTGTAGGTCAGAGTTACATTATAATGAGCCTCTGTGTACATACCTGTCCTTTGTCATCATAATCTATTGCCAAAACTTATGAGTGTCAGAGTCATTTTTTTCTGGCTTCATACCAGAGTAACATTTATTTATTTTGTTTCTTTGTTGTATTGTTATACACTAAAGCTGGCATTATTTTTTATTATCATTGTCTTCATGATTTAGTGGCCAGTTAGCATGACATCAACCTTTCAGACACTAATGGGTGTCAGACATTCTTGTCAGTCTACTGACTCAGCTCTGACTCTATAGAGCTTGGTAAATCAAAGCCACTTAGAACAATGGTTCAAACAGTGAAGAGGAAAGACACGGGTGAACAGGACAGAGCATGAGATGTTGAAGAAAAACCCTCAACTGATGGAGTGAACAGATGATGGGATAGGATACCTGAGGTGGTGGGGATGACTGTTCCAGCTCTTATCTCATTGCCATTTTCCCAAGATAAGGAAGCTGTCCGCCTTTCTCACAGTGTAGTTTTTAAACATGTACTGATAATCACATAGATCACCTATTTCATTCTTGTTCTTCATTTTGAGTGAAATTGTTGCCTCTGTGCCTTCAGATTTCCTCTCTCAATTACCTTCTGCTACAGATTGCTGACATAGCTTGAAGATAAGTGCAGTCAATATGGACTGGCTGCAGATGTTGTCTTGCAATGTTTGCATTACTGTTGTGGTAATACATGCATGTCACAGGAACTTTAGTCCCTAGTTTTGCATGCAAACATTCAGGCCCCAACTCACAACCTGTTAAATTAACTAACATAAATGTGAATAAATTATGTGTTTTGTGATGAGATACTGCTTACTGTCAGTATTCATTCATAGGTTATATAGCACATACAGAGTATGACCTAATGCTCATACTGATGCATGTCCTTTTTTATACACTAAAGCCTAATCCACAGGATAAAAACTATTATTGCTGGAAAGAAACATTGTTTTGCCTTGTACATCTTTGGTTTCACATGCTTAAAAGGATGAACAACAACTTGTTTTGCCAGTGATTTATGTCTCACACATCTGGAAGTCCTACTATAGATATTCCTTCCAAGGTTTCTGAGTTTTCATATTACAACCCTCTCATGATCTGGCAAAACAAATTGTAAAAAAAAGCAGGATATGGCTGGGGCCAGGTGCAATAGCAATGTTGTAAGAACCATAAACAATCGAGAATTTATCTTTATGGACTCCTTTTTAGAAAATCTGACATTTATGTTTAATCACCATAGAATGTGACTTGTGAATGCTGCTCAAAAGTTCAAAATGTTGACCAAAAAAACTTTCCTGCCATTTATGCACAAGTGCTTTAGCTGCAGAAAGGAGTTTAACCTGTGGAAAATTAAAATGTAAGTAGTCAGGATTGGGAGATGGTATTTGGAGCGAAAGAGATGGCTTGAATTGACATCTAAAAATATGCACAACTACAATTTCAAAACAGTAAGTACAGATTCAGCAAAACCATACCACCAAACAAAAGCATATAGGAATTCATGTTTAACATGGATGAAATGGAAATTTCACACAATCCACAGATGTTGAAATAATTTCTTTGTGTTTTGCTCATGTTTTCTTTTTCATTCTTCCACACGATACTCTTCTAAACCCTTTAGACATTAAAACTAAAAAAGTAAAAGATGAGTGTGCATGAGGCTATGTATCAAGATTGTTTCTGACAAGTGTCAGAGCAGCTGCTGCAATTATCTATGATGATCAAAGACTCATGACTTCTGTTTGAGATGTTAACTATATGGTTTACAGGAATCATAGATTCATATCATAAACCACTTCCTCTGCTTGAGTTGTTGAGAAGCAGTAAAACAGAATACCACCATTTTATCTTTCTCAGTCTTTGAGGGCTTATTTTCAACTACATATGTTCAGACAGCACAATGACTGAATGTCATTCCCTTCAGTAATTTATGAAAGCATTGAATTGGACAAATGCTGGACCCTTGGCCCTCCAGATGAGGCTGGAAAGACACTCAGCACCTCATTAAGTGTTCCACTGTGACTCTAATACTCCTAGCTTGCGCTCAAAAGGAAAGTCAGGAAGACATGGAGGATTCCCCAGCCAACACGCAGGTTATTACAACCAGGTAGCTCCTGCCCTGACCTAGTTTTAAGCAAGTGAAACTTACTATGGTTGCCAGACCTGAAGCGAAATGTAGGAACTTGTGGAGGACAAGGAGGTGTCTGAGGGTAGGGTAGATTTTGCTGCCTCAGATGTTGAGTTACTCGCCGTTAAAAAAAAAACAACTTTGTTTTTCCAGCTCTTCAATGCCATGAATAAAGGTTAATTGACAAAGGCCTTCAGAATAGTTCAATAATTTGAGGTTTCATGTGATTTTGTGCGTGGTTGAACATTTTTTTATTTTTTCTATAAAAAATAAATATTATTCTTACCATACGTTTTAAGGTGGGTGTAGAGACATGCAGTGCAAAAACCAGTGTGTTACAAAAAGAGGAAGTTACCTCCACTTTGTAACCAAGACAGCATTGGCTGCAAGGAAATTTTTCAACTGCTCTGAGGCCTCTGATTCCCAAGTGCTTACTAATAACCCACGTTAACTGTGTGTAAGTTAGTGGTAATTGTTGTGTGTGGTAACTGTGGTAATTGGCTGGCAGAAAGTGGTTTGAGTATGTGCTTCACTTATGGGCCTAAAAGTGGTAATCATCAGCTAATCCTGTGGCCCTGTCTTGTTAATGAGCACTGTGTCTGATGATGATAAAGTACATATTTGTCAAATTACTAAAAACGTAATGGTTGGCATGTGGGGTTGGAGGCAAATTATAATGAGGCTGCCATGTGTAGCTTCAGTGTGCTTTGTATATGATAGTTAGTTTTAGGTGTCTAGGTACATGAAGAACAAGAAAAGGGAATTAGGGTGGATAACAGTTCTCGAGGTTCCCCTCAAGGGGAGTAATCCAGCCATGTTCAAAATACATATGGTATTTTTGTATAACCAGCGTCTCAGGGCCACTTTTCAGACTGAAGATCTGTCATTAACAGCAACCATCTTTCAGGCCATCACCACAAACCTTGTTTTTTCCCAGTCTTGTTTTCAGAAGCATTACACTCCTACATGAGATGCATGTGATCTCTGCGGTTAGGTGCAAGTTTGTACATCAACACCACCAGATCAAGATATTGATCTGGCTGACACTTTACGAAGCGGATTACTGATGATGTGTGCAGTTTGAAGTACACGCCTAACATAAAGTTTGAGTCTGAAGAGTTACAGAGGTATTTTGTGCTGGAAAACAACACGGCAAAGCGTGTTGGTTGAACATTGGTTAAAAACAGAGGTCCTGATGATTTACAGAGCTATAACAATGCCATAATATAATATAATATAATATAATAGAGGTATTTTTTCCTCACAGTAGTGTAAAAATGTTATTTTTCATTCTATTTTGGCCTTCCATAACAAAGTGTGTATTCTCCCCTCTTAACCAGCACACCATCTTTATTGATATACATTTGGTTTTATTTACATTACATTTTTACAATGATTACATTGATTATGCTCATATATATATATATATAAAAACTTTGTTTAATGCAACTGTTTAATGCAAATGCAGATATCTGACAACAAAGCAGAATGATATGTCAAGACCTAAGCTACTCGTGTTAGCTATTACTGATAGTGGTGGGCGGATCAATCCAAATATCAATAGTATCGATACCAAGTTGGTATTGGTATCGGATCGATACTAGCCTGGTGAGATTGATTCTTTACTTTAAATTCCACTCTTGTTTGCAATGCTGCGGTTTGGGCAAAGAGGAAACAACCAGGTCACCGGACTCGCCGCTCCTGTGTCAGCGCAGAGCAGGCACACTTTGCTCCCCCTCCCCCCTCTCATGTTTAGATGTTGCACCATCACATGAGTCACATGACATGACTTAGACGCGCAAAACAAAGATTTTTCTTAAAACATATGATAATAAAGCATTTTTCTAATTAGTTATAAACTTTGTCCTAATTCTGTCCTGGGTTTTAACTATTTAATAATAAAAAAAGGAAACACAAAAACAAAAAACACTTAAGGTCATGAAAATGAATTTAGATTTAGCAATTCAATGATGCATCCACCTTATTTATTGATAAGTATCGGTATCGGCGATACTGGCCCATATTTACTTGGTATCGGATCGATACCAAAATATGCAGTATCGCACACCACTAATTACTGAAACACAAGTAAGTTCTCACAAAATGCAGGGAGGCTGAACTGACCATTCATTATATTCTTTTGTCATCACTATGAACATCAGTCTTTCAGAAAATAAACCCTTATGTGGATGGATTCATATTTGACACAAACACAACATTTTTAAACTTGTCCATATTGGTGTAAACATCATGCGACTTTCCCTGAAGATGCAAAAACACAACATGGCAAATTTTGCTCCACCAGGCCTTTGTTTCTCAATGTTAACTTTTCCAGACGGATGAGATCCCCTTTACAAATCAACCCCTCCCCAAGCCTTGTTAGGTTAGTGACAAGCCTGTGAAATACAGACAGAAAGAAAATGTTTCATTCGAACATGCCAGATGTGACGCTTACATTGTATAGAATAAAGTAGTATATGTCTTAGTGTTAAATGGCTACAGAGTAGAGGTTGTATAATCTGGACACAGTTTGCAAAAATTAAACTAAAAATTATGAAGTATCATTTAGTACAGTCATGTATCATGATTATGGAGCCTCCTTAAAATTAAACAGTGACTAATCATCAGCATCAACACAATATATCCACACAATCTGGCATAAAACATATGGCAAACCATAAAACCATCACAATATGTGCTTTGTGACAGCTACACGCCTGCATTTTCATCCTTCAGACCCTACCTCCCCTAACAGTCCATCTGCTAAGCTGAGAACCTTGAAGAACAAGATGTATTGTATCTGGATACAATCAGGCCTAAAGACATGAACGAAGGAATGTAGCAAAGTCTGATCTCTCCTGCAGACATGTATGCCGTGAAGGTGAAGGGGCAAGATTTTACAGAGAGTGACTCAGCGTGTCATGCTCCTGGTGTCTCATGGGCACAGTTAAACCAAGTCTTTCCTCTACAAACTGGTCAGAGAAAAAAAAAATATTCAAAAGGTTTAAGATGCATGCAGGTCAAATAAGCTGCACTTGACTGAGTGAAGCCATTTGTAAAAGTAGTCTGAATCTTGCTCTGTCCCCCATATTGCCAGACTCTTTCTTATACTTCACCTAAGGAAATTATAGGATACAGAATCACTTCATATCCCACTTATCCTGTCGGATTACATACTCTAACCAGCTCTGTGCTCAAATGTCACCTTTATACATTAGAAATGACACTGTAAATAATGTTAAGAATGTCAAAGTGAGTTTGCAGAGATTTATGTTGACAAGTTGAGAAAGTAGAATTGACAGCACGAAAAGTAGGATGTCTCTGCATTCACTGGCATTTCAACACTTACATTGAAAATGTAACAACAACAACAATATCAAAGTTAATAACATTAACTGCTGCCAGCAGTTCAGTATTGCATTTGTAAAGGAGTGAGGGGCCATCTTGTGTCATTAGATCTGATTACTGCTCTGCACAGACATATAACAGTCAATGAGTAACACCTCTTTCCAGGTCCAGGGGGTGCAAACACTGTTCCTTGACCATAATCCTGTTTTATAAGATCCTGATGCGCCTGTAAACACTGCTCAACAAATCAAAGAGTGGTCTCATGAAAACTACTGAAAGCAAGATCTTTCCATGGCCTCCCCAGAATCCAGATTTTAACATCATCAAACCTTTATGAGATCCGGAGCACAGAGTGTGGAGTTACCTTCGTCCCATGCCTCAGTAAATGGGGATTTGTCTGAACAAGTGTTCCAGTATCCCACTGCACTTATTCCAGGATTTGTGTGGCTTCCTTCCAAGAAAAGTTAAAGCTATTTTATTTTCTTATTTGGTATATTTATTATATTGTCCAACCCTGGCACATAATACTTGGTATGGACTGTGAACTGAAGGAAGGGGTTCCTACTACAGCACAAGAGGCCCAGTCCTAATGTCAACCTCAGCACTGAATCCTCTCACACTTTTATCACCTGCAAGAATATTAATGTCTTTCTTTGTCTCTTCAATTCTTATTAATATCAAATGACTTCTTCACCCTCCTCTCTAGCAGTTGATCAATATAAATTCTTCTGAGTGGGATGTTGCAAGGGCTCAAATGCTTTATGGGGCAGCACTTGGTGAAATCACACAGGCCTATTACCTGGACCATAGGCATTTCTGTGGGTACCCAAGTATGACAATCATGTAGTTCAGACTTAGTTTCTGTATCAGCTGAATCCAAATGAAGAACCTTCCCTGCATTTGCAAACTGGTGAACAAGTGAAGGCTATGGGCCTTTTTCTTAGGATGACAGTCAGAATACCAAGAGACTAAAGCAACGTGGGTTGGATTATATTAAAAAGGTGATTTTAACAACACTTTTTTAATTTATTTTTTTCATTTTACATGTGCATTCATTGATATAGTGACATTTTTAAAAAACATAACATATGCATCAGCTGAATAATTTGAATTTGTCTGTTATAACCTCCTACATGGCTGAGAGATTTGAAAAACTCATGACATGTGACATGTAATTACACTTCTCCCTGCAACCTGCAGTTACCCATAACGCCCTTTTCTCCATGTACCTATGCAGAGAAGGGTGTTATGGGTAACTGCAGGTTGCAGAGACTTGCAGAGTAGCCGACGTGCAAACTTCCAAAGATCACAAAAAGAAAAGCATATAAAAATCTGCCAGATAAATGTATTGAAGGGACCCCTGTGCATGCTCACTTACATACAGCCCAGGGAAGTATAATGAATATAATATAAGTAGTGTTAAGCAGCACCTATAAATACAAGATTTTACAGTGCCGAGTTACCATCTCCATCTCATAAGTAAAGCAGCAGACCCTGTGCCTGTGTTGCATGAATTGCCAGTTTTAGTACCGTTATGAACTGTTGAGGCAAATACCATGAAATTGATATAGATCACAAATTTTAATTCAACACCATGAAAATGAGTTCTGTCTCAATTCCTGTCTCACAGCACTTTTTCTCCATTTGTGGTCTAGTGCCCTCACAGACATGACGATGGTGAACACATCAAAGTACGTGTGACTGAAGTCTGAGGGCACTGCCTGCAAGTCCAGAAGATGGGCATTTGGATTCAGCCAGTTTCTTGCTTTCTAAATGAAATAGCCTATACGTACTAGTAATAAAAAAAATGTACAGTAAGAAGAGAAAGTCCTATATGTAAACTTGTAACTGTTCACCTCAAACTACGCATTATCTCCAATTCTGACATTAGACAGTGATGAATTGTGGGTTATTCCCTGAAGCAAAGTCAGCAGCACTGCAGACTTGCATAATGTGTGCATAAAGAGCTCAAAAAGTTTATGAAAGGGCCCTCAACCACTTATCGTTTTCACAGTGGGATAGCGCTGAACCCTGGGGCTTATTGGGAACGCAGGCCTTCGAGTCTGCGAGGGCAGACATTGGGACTGGGCCGAGCAGTCATTTGCGGCTTCAGTTTCCTGTCCACTAAACATCAAAGCTAAGTCTGGATTTGCATTTGAAGTGACATAAGGAGGTTATGGATATATAGGACATCAAGAACCAAGCAAACAATAGTGGTATCCTTGTACTGTCTGAGCTCCTTATGTGAGCTATAAATCATATTGTTCTCATGTCGGTACATGAAACGAGAAGCTCTTGAAAGACAAAATCTGTAAGAACAAGGAGCAAAGCAAGCAGGTAAAAGTGTTTTGAGTTTGGCCCCAAAGTTTTCACTTAGCTAATGAAAACCACACTGGCCATCCTTGGCCAGTGAGTTGAGAGACTTTTGAGGGTGGTTGCTGGGTTGTGGACAAGGCGAGGCTAATGATGGATGAGTTTGGGCTCCATTCTCAGTCTACTATCTCATCTGAGCCAGACTGTCTCTACACCAAATTTTGCCACATGCAAACAGTTCCACTGTCCAGTGGTCAGAGTACTGCAATGTGAAGTCAAAGATATTTATGGGCAGTGCATTACTCCTGTGATCATTTTGGCCTGTTTCTTACTGTCTGCAGCTTTGTTTATTAATCCCATCCAACCTGCTGATTCACATTTTCCACAATACGTCACTTTGATTTCCATTTTTTTCTCTAATAAGTCAAATCACTTGGAGCTCAGTTAATTAGATTCAATGTATGTGCAAAGTAAGTTTTCTCACTTCTCAGTGTACCAAAGCAGAGCTGTTGGTGATGACTTCCAGTTTGTCAGCGCCACCTCAAACGTGGACTGCCCACTTGGCTGTACAGCCTTGCTGGCTGAAATTCTCTATGATGCCTTTCATAACTTCCAGACTACACCCTGCAATGAGTAATACTTGGCAGCACTGTTGAGAATAAACACCTTTGGTGATTTTCCAATCTAACAATGCTGTATGAGTGGAGGATGCATGATTCAAGCCTACCTGCGATCATCTGCGTGCCAGAATATTCCCAGCTGTGTTTGACTGAAGTCAACCGAAAGTTATGAATGATCAAATTTTCCACGTTCTATAGCTGTCATTTGACAACAGCTAATATGTCAATTGTAATGTTTTATTTGCTTCAGACTGTATTTTTGAGATATCACACCAAAAAAAAAAAAAAATCATATTGAGCAATGGACGTGGAAGAGCAAATGTGTTGAAGTGATGTTTACAATGACAAATCCCTGAAAGAACAGCATACAAAATGACCACAATACTATTTGTCCTTAACATTTAGATTAAATTCCAAACTGTTGGCATGTACAAGTCTTGTGGGCACACCACATCATCTTGTGCACTTAATACACATCAAGGTTTCAAGGGTCATACAGAAACTTGCATAGAATGAGTTATAACGACCGCCTTTCTGTTTAAGTGGTTAGCACAGCACATACACATTTTTGAGAATTTGGTCACTTAGCTCAGGTTTCTTTACACTGGCTTTCCTTATTCTTCAGTGATTTGACTTCACATTTACTTTTGCTGGGATCCAGCTTCTGACAAGACGCAGTAGCATTTCTTTCTTCCTGCCCATGACACGTTTTCACGGCATTACTGCTCCCATCTGTGCTCATGCTGCAGCCTTACATGAGTCAGTTTCTCAAAGTCAAGAATCAGAACAAGTGGCCTCTGTTTTGCATCAGTCCAGTCTAGACAGCAACTCACATTACTTACAGGTTAAACCGCCAGCAGCACAATTACTGGCACAATAAAGCAATGGAGACGAATTGAATAAAAGCTGAAGAAACACAGATCATTTAGGTGTCTTTGTTTTTTTGCAATTGGCCAATTGGCCAAATTTGTAGGTGGCACACAGCTCAACTTCAATGCTACTGGAATGGTCAGTTGTATACACTGGTGATAATTCTGAGTCATTTATCTTCTCTGATCATAGACCAGTGCAGCTAACATACACAAACATTCAAGAGTTCATTGAGGTTAAAACTAGTCATGTTCTGCCATGTATCATTATGAGGTTAGGTTTGACCTCTCTTATCAACTTCGGCATCAAAGAGCACTGCTGACAAAAAGGAAATTGGTTTTGCAGAGAAAGACAGCACTCAGTTGACTTGCAGCTTCAATGTATTTAAAACACACACACTGGCGAAGACACAGAGTTCGCAAACAATTTGTAATGATGCTAAGAAACAGCACTGTGGAAAAAAAAACTGTGCCTGACAAAATCGGCCAAATACCTGTCTGGAGCACGGAGCAGTATGGAGTCTGCCACGAAAGAACAATAACAGGCTTTATAACTGATAATTGAGAGATGGTTTTGAACTATTTGCACGGTGCATGAAAAAGAAAAGTTCCACATTTACCGCATACTTTGGGATCAAGCCCAATACTCTGTATATTTAAGTGTTCTTAATAAACTCAAGTCGGCCACCAAGTTAGTACAGAGAACGTGGGTATTTGCACTGAGTTGCACTGTTTGAACATGAAACGTGAGTTAATGTCGCTGGCTGACCCCAATCAAAGCCCAGGAAGGTTCTGTCTGGGTCCATTTATAATGAAACCTGCATTTATGATAGGCGGCAGCCCTCACGTTAAACTCGATCCCGTGGTAGGAGAGCGAGTCACCGTTTAAGCTCTGGGGCTATTTTTAGAGCACCTGCGTGCAATACTTGCATGTGCAAACGATAAACCTCTGCTATCATCCTGTCTTGTGAGTAATATCTATGCTGCTCATTTATTATCTGTGACAGACGATCATTCACATCTGCACAGCAGCTCACAGGCAGGGCGGCGGTGCCTGCGAGCTGCCGCCTCGCCGTGACGGTGTCCCCCCGCTGACTGGCAGGCTGCAGCTCGGATGGAGGCAGCCCTGTCCGCTGACTGTGCGTCGGCCTGGCGGTTAATATGGAATACTTGCACTGAGCGAACAGCCAAATGCGTTTACCCTGGCGGGAAAAGAGAGCCCGGTAGTAGCGCAAATTAGAAAACCAGCTCGCCGTCCTTTATGGCTTCTGGCTGCTGCGATGAGGAGGGAAACACGAAAAGCGTTTCATGGAGACTCATAGGCCCGGCCTCGGAGCTTTCCAAGAAGCGCTGCCGTCTCATGTACTCCTCCCTCGGCTACGACTCTGATGTCTGCCTGTTCTATGTGAAGGGGGAGTTTTTTGCCATGGATGCCCGCTGTTCACACTCCGGTAAAGCCGCAACCTACCTACCTAACATCCACATTCACGCTAGCATAGTTTAACCTTTTAGGGAGATTACGCACAATGTAGACCGATTTGCAAATATAAAAATAAAAACTGTGCATGCAGCCGCATAATAGACCATGGAGCATGATAGCAAATGGAGCCTGAACGCATCTGCTGATAAAAGTCACAAAGGCGCATGGAGTTGGATCCGGATGCAGACAGGAACGTGAAACGGACACTTTTAATAATCCAAAGATATATTCCAGACCAAACTAAATTTAGCCCACAGTGGCCAGTTGAAACACATTCCAACATGAAACGACTAAGGAAAATGGAAACTACAACAGAGGGGGAACAGGAAGAAAAGGGTACTCAACTGCAGGCAAACACAGGGGGACATCGACGAGTTGGGCGGAGACGGAACCGAACTGAACAGGTGACAACAGAGGAACCAACAAGTGGAAGACCGAGACTATATATGCACACCTGGCAGGTCATTAAAACAAGACACAGGTGATAGGGCGGGGCAGACAATCAGCCAGGACAGGAAATGAATCCAAACAGAGTCCAAACAGAAACCTATGAGTCTCTGTGGATATGCTGTTACAGATAGCTGTGCCTACATCAAGAGGGTCTCAATGATGATCTTGACCAAGAATATGAAATAAGAAAAGGCATTTATTTTGAAGAGATATCGTGTCCCTGTCCCCTTCAGGTGGTCCTCTGTGTGAGGGGGACATTGAGGAGGCTGATGGAGTCCTGCAGGTCTTCTGTCCCTGGCATGACTATGACTTTGACCTCAGGACTGGGAAGTCAGGGACTTCCTTACAGGTCAGTGATGAAACATGCTTCTTCTTATATTTTTTTTCCCAGCAGAATATCTAAATGTCTAGTTATGCTTTGTATAAGTACACATGCACATGACATTATGTCAGCCTTTATTTACTTGAAAAAATAATTGTGTACCCAGGAGGCAGGAAGCTCCAGTTACTGGTGAGATGATAGAAACAATCACACTGTAATGTGGTCAAATCCTTCACTTTTATTACACATGGGAAATTGCACTGATTGAAATAAGTCAGAATAAAGTTTATGTTCCCCCCATGTTCCCCTCCTCTGCTGCTCAAATTAGTGAATCAATGAACAGTCCAAACAAAAGCTTCACTTTTCATAAACATCTCATCCACTTTTCCACTAATCATATTTATAATGTGTTGTGTCTTTTGTAAGCCACTATAGTGCAATATAACAAAAAATATTCTGTCATCATTGAAGTCAGAGTTTTCACAGGAGGATTTACTGACTTTAATACAGTGTACGCTTATTTGTACTTTAAGGTCTTGTCGGAGTTCTTACTGCCCTGCAGCAGCTCTTGGTGGTGTGTGTCTTTTCCATTCTCTATCTCAAAGGCCTGTGTTTTGATTGTTTCAGCAACAGGTCTATGAAGTCAAACTGGAGGATGGGAACGTGTACGTGAAACATGCCAGTTGTCTCTCCTTGCTACCTTTCCCTTCAGACAAGAAAAGCTGATCAGCCTCAGCCCTCAGTAAGACCTCAGACTGCCTGATCGCTGAGCCTCCCGCCTGGTAGCAAACACACTCTGGCTATTTTTAAGACTTGTTCCACAAACCCGAGCCATCCGAAACATTCCTCAGCCTTATCTGTCCTTTTCTTTTTCTCAGAACTGTTTCTGCTTCGGTTGCTGTGAACTCAGTACGATATCAGTAAGACTGTCTGAAGAGGACATGGCATCATTAAGTTCTTTCAGATTTTCTTTCTCACTGGCATCCTCATTGCAGACAGTGAGCATGGAGAGTTGTGAGCTCACTGCAGACCTTAATAACCCACCAAACAGTGGAAAATATGCAATAGGTTTAACCAGCGTATTTGTTTACTAACAGTATAAAATGTTTTGTCTAATGAGAGTTTTAAAGATTGTAAGGATTCCTGAAGAAGATAATATTATTACATCTGATGGAGAGTGACTATTCAAAGTGAATGCTTTATTATTCACATTTGAGCAGTAACATTTGCACTCGCCACATCATCTTTCATTGAAACACACTTAACTTCCAAAGTGAATCTGAACATTTTTCATCTCAGTTCTCAAACTCTCCACTCGTCCATCTATTGCCCGTTGCTATGGGATGAATTCACACACAGCCAGAAATGAAGCCTTTGTGTTCTGGTGTCGAAGGCTCGTCCAGGGATTTGTAAATGCAATTGAAATAGACAATATTTCTATGTCTATGTCTATGTCTCACATTCTTTCTTGCCTATGCTAGTTTTCCATGTCCTAAACAAGCATTATTTGTTAAACTGTTAATCTCATAGACAAGAAGTCACACCTGCTGAGCTGTGGATAAATGAAGACTCTTATTCCAGTGGAACCAAGCAACAGTAACCGAATTTTCCAAATGTGAGTTTCTGGGTTGTTTTTTAACCCAAACTGAGATCCAGAAAGCAGAACACACATGACGTCTAAACTGCAATTACCACTGGTGGCAGTCCTGGTGTTAAGATGTCTCCATCAGCATTTCTCTCCACTACTGGCCAGGGCACAGACAGGTTTGTCAATTACTGACGCAATGGGTTTTAAAAGGAACGGTTAGTGAGGCGCCAGAGGAAGGTTCATGACCTGAAATGCACCATTGACTCAAGAAAAATGTGTTTTTCTAGCTTTATGTGTGTGTATGCTGATTCTTTATTTCTTCATGGTGTGAGCAGTCATTCACTATATTTTCTGTCAGCTCCATTTTCTGGCAGACGCACAGAGCCGAGTCAAGAAAGTGTCAGTGACAGTGTGGTTCAGTGTTCTCATTTTCCTCCCTGCCATGTTGCCTGTTGTGCAGCTTGTATTTCAATAATAATTCCTCTGCCTAAAGATGTCAGTTTGCTGTGTGCACTTTAACTCATCACCTGGAGGGTAATGGGAATGCACCGTGGAGACGCAGCTATTTGGTGTCGGACAAAGTAAATACTGTTCAGGATTATGCAAAAGTCCAAGAGTGGTCTTGACACTTTTACATCTTGACATAACATCCAGCATGTGTGTTGTAAGACACTGAGGAAACCACTACTCATTTCAGAGTTTTGCTATGTTTCCTAAATTATTTTTAATGGGTTCAGCTAATTTTAATCTATTTGTTTGTTGTGTGAGATGTGTGTCTGGCTTGTATGTCAATTACATACACCGTAACTTGTGGCACATTTTATTTTGACTACCAAGCATGGTGAATGCATACCAGTTGTAAGTTGGCATTGTTTTCTTTGTTGTCGACTGACTTTATGCAAAATTCTGTGTATTTGTATTATTTAAATCACAAATTAAACAAGTCTGTTCACAGCATTGTGATTTGTTAATTATGAAATACATACTGTTTCGTCATCCTTAGAAATGTCAAATGGTGAAAAGTCCTGAATACATCAGACACAACTCAGAAAAAACGTCGAATCCAAAGTCTACACAAAATCATTTATTTACAGTTTCTTGTTCGTACAATTATAGTAGATTTCATACAATACACAATTTACATATTAAAACGTAGTTCTGAGAAAAACAAAGAGATTGGCATCACCATGCAAAAGTTTAGCATTTATAGAGGATTATCAAGAGTTTATGTAATTCTTTTACTGGAGTACCGTGGCAAATGTACAACTCTCTTCGTCTACTCCAGAAAGTGGCGGAAAAGTTCAAGGACGACCTCCTGAATAAATAACGATCTCCCTGAGACCAGCTGGACTGTACAGAGGAGAAATGGATGAACCCGTTCACTCTTTGGTGGTTTCTGGTGGACAGAGTTGTGTGTTTTACTGCCCTGATCTTAAGTAGTGACTTTTAGCATTACATGCATCCACTGAAATTATGTTGCATACAGGCAAAGTAAAGTGTTTTTGAAAAGAAATCAAATTGAGACTCTTTTTTTGATTTTCAATCATTATGAAAACATAATTCTCCCTTGAAAAAGCCAACTGTCAAGCAAGACCTCGGTAAAGCTGCTATTATAACAATGTGTATATTGTATCCATAAAAAGAAAACATTCATTCGCTTCCCTCTCAAGAATTAGATGAGAATATCGATAAGACAGTAAAGACGAAGGGCGGGCTGTTTACCTGTTTCAAGTTTTTATGCTAAACTAAAATAACTGGCTGTAGATCATACTGTATATTTACCATACATATATAAGAGTGGTCACTAATTTAATGTAACTCTACACAAGTAAGCATATAAGCATTTTCCGAAAATGTTCAACTTTTCCTTTAAAGGTGTAAAAACAGTAGGTAAACTGTGATGCTCCCTTGATCTGTATTTGTAATGTTGACACTCACTGGAAAATGACTGGGTTGTTATGAAAACTACTACTCCCACAGAGGATCAATGAGATAAACATTTTCTTTCCATTAAATCTGAATCTGTGTGATGCGTTTTATCCACAGGCTTCAGGCTGAAACTCCCTTTATTTGATTCAAAAGACTATGGAAAGTTTTTCTTAAGTCAGATGTTCTTTAATCCCCCTTGAAGTGCCCCAGAGGACAAAGTAACAGTTTGGATAGCCCAGCTTACCTTCACATGCAAGGCCTTACATAATGGTTTACTCAGCCTACTATTGTTACCTTGTCCTTCAAACTCCCGGGATAACTTCTCCTCATGAATTAGCCAATTCTCCTGTGAGAGCATTCTCCTCTAAAAACCTGCATTCTTCCATGTGCAACCACTTTTGAAGTCTGAGATCCTGAAAGTGATGGACTGTGAGGCCAAAAACCACTAATATTTTCCCTTCCTTTTTTCCTTTAACCAAACAGTACCCTCAAATGATTAAATCCATCGCGAGATAATCTCACTTCTCTTTCTCTTGATGTCTTTGGTTTAACATTTCCTCCAGTTGCTCTCCAGCTGCTGGGCCTCCTCAGCTGACCCCACACACCCACTGCATTATTACTGGAGTTATCTCTTACCACACCTGGATTCAATCATTATCTTTCTTACAGGGTGGATGCTATGTCTGCAGCAGGGAGATGTTTGATTTCATCTAGACATCTGAACTGTTTCAGCCTGTGGACAGCCCACAGGCCTATGATTATAGAGACCAGTGATTGTAGTGAAGGTATCACATGCTGTCACTCTATATTTTTCTGTTGTCTGGCATGTGCTGCTCATAGCACATAGTGGAAAGGGATTCTTCAGGTGTAGGGTGGGTTTTCATTTACAGACCTCCACATTAGCACCTTTAAGCTCAAAAATAAACTGTTGTACATTAGGAATTGCAATGCAATCAGGCTTAAATGGATTGAGCTGGAAACACACTTAAGGCTGACAGCAAATGTACCATGGATTGGGTGCCATTTTGTTGCCACATACAGTATGTTTGACCATAATCTTCTTTGACTCACTATATTGTTGATTACTTAAATTTGCCCTTTGTTTCCCATGATATTAATTTGTTTGGCTGTTTTTGAGAGTCAGGGTCAAACTGTTTTAATAGTTCTCAAGGGAAAATGTAATTTATTTTCTAATTAGCAGCAGGCTTATTTTTACTTGTCAGCCTCTCTGAGTTTCTCCATGGACCACACTCCCCCTTATTTGGTTTTGGATTAGTTCAGGTTGAAGAGCTTCTCCCATGGGTCTGCAAGAGCCCATTTTGCAGATAAACAAGTTTGGAGCTTGCCAGTGAAGTTTCTTCCCATTAGTGACTTGAATTCAAATTTCCTGTTATTCTGATAATACATCTGTGTCGGTATCTTTAAAATGCATACTTCACATTTATATTGATAGCGTTGCTCATTCTGCAGGAGAGACAGGATTAATGGAAACTTGGCCAATAAATTCATTTATATGGCACTTCTTAATTATCACTCGCGTTTGAATCCTGCAGAGGGTTTTGTTAATGAGCGGAAGGCTCAGCGAGCTAACAAGATTGCTTTCTAAAGATCAAAAAGATTACTGTGGTGTACACATTGTAAAATCAACTGTGTCGTGCAGAAAAGCACGAAAAAGCAGTTTTAGAAAGTACAAGAATGATTACATGGCAGTTAAATTATTTACCAAGAATCACTCAGAATGAGTCCTCTGAAAGAGTTCATACAAACACCTTCATCTCACCACCTGCCACATGTACTGAAGGAGTTGTTTCATTCACCAGCAGCATATTTCGTGCACTGTAATAGTTTGTTACATGCTGATTTTACTATTTCTCAAGTTAAATTTTACAACATAGTTATTGCACTTGATACTGTATGAAGGCAGTTGACAAACACTTTACCCAACAACAAAAACAGAGCCAATTTGAATGGGCCTCTGTAACAGCTTCTGAGAAAATGAAATGTTTGTTGTGCATTGATAAACATTTTGTCAGATGATGTGCCAATTATGAATGTACAGAGGAAAAAAGGAAATTCTGATTATCCTTGCAATTAATTATCTGAATTTAACTTCCTGCTACAAGTGAGATCCATGCTTGTCTTGGCAATGGCCTTGGTCTTGCACATTCTAAGTGGGTGTAGAAGGACATTTGGCTGAATCACAGTTAGCAGTTAAGTGGCATGCAAATGAAAACATTAAGAAGCATGACTGAAAACATCCTCTATTCCCAAGATGGCATGCTTCACCCGCTGTCTCTTTCAACTGTGCCTCCCATTGGTGCAGAGAGTTTCCCATTTTATAGAAAAAGGACTCAGTGTCTGCTAAATGCAATGGAAAGCCAATTATGTAGTGTTTGGAATGCCACAAATACAATCTATAAAAGTTACATTCTCAACTGTCAATTTCTGTCTATTCATTCATAAAAAATAGACCAAAGCCACTCAAATGAATACCAGTCACTGTGTTACATAAAGACAAATGGTGTGTGTCTTTTCATAAAGAAGGAAGAAATTATTATACCAATCCCTTCAAGTATAAGACTAATGAATATCTTCAATTACTCTTGATGATTTTGCTGAATTGTTGTCTGCCCTTGTTCTGTGATTTCCATCGTCAAGAGGGAGTTCATACTCAACAGCAGATGGACAAGTTTTACTTGATGCCCTCATATCAGTCTCAAAAGAATACCTATCAATGAGAAGGAAAGAACAAATAAATCATTCTAATAGCACTGTCAGTGTGAAAATGCATCAAATTATCTTATCGAAACCTACCTCTTTGCATCTCTACACGCGCTGCTCTGTGCGCATAGACATTCTCCTCCTGGTTGTAGAGCTGACTCTGCGACTCTGGGTCCTGACCTGCTGCTCTGAAGGATAAGCCACCACACGGGTGGATGATCTCTGTACCTGTACACCCTCCAACTCCCTCATGTCTCTTGCCATTTGAGACAGTGTCTGACCTGGATTGGTCTGCAGCCGCTGGAAGAGGCTCTCCCTGTTAATTTTCCGTTCAGGACAGCTGAAGGTCAATGCCACTCCAGAGTCAGACTTCATCTCCCTGGAAAAACCATCTGAGGTGCCATCAAAGCAGCGTCCAATGGCGATCTCCTTGGCCACCCTGGGATTCTGATCTGTGACTGTGTAGATGCCATAGTTGTGTCCCAGAGGATCAACAGGAGCTAGCATGGTGAATGCATGGGACTCGTTGTTTTGAGCGACCGGTGGATGTTTGATGAGATACTCTTGTAGAAGGCTGTTTGTGCCAATCCTGCGACAGTTCCCCTGTGGGAGGACTGATATGAGGGATCTATCCACCTCAGCTTGATCAAACAACATGCCACTGCATTTGAACTCCACACAGGCTGCTGAAGTGTTGGCCTCTCGCATGTCCCTGGTGCTGCGAATGTCTCTAATACCGTAAAGTTTGCCTTTTGTATCTCTGTGCGTCCCTCCCAGATTTCTTGACCTGACCATAACTTCCTTCTGTCCATGGATCTTAACCTTAATGAAGCATGCTCTGAACTCCTGGGGATTTGGCCACCAGGAGAGGTAGTCTCCTGTCCAGGTTGTCAAATCATTCTCTTCAAAGGGAACAACATTGTATTCATACTTGTCCTTCTCCACTCTGAAGAATCTGAAATGATTTGCATCAACAGGGGCATTTTCACAACCAATTAAATTTTGATATGGATATATTGGCCCATTGGTCTCATCAAAATTGTTCTGGTTAGGCTTTGCCAAATTGATTCTGAAGGCTGTTTTCTTCAGAGCAGGATCCTCATGGTCTGAACGCTGGTAGTCTATTTTATCCAGATATGGTTGGGACACTCCAATGATGTTTGGATTCATCTTGGGGGAGGAAGGAGCTGCCTCTAGTTCTTCTCCACCCATCATGGCAGTTACATATGCTGTGTAAGCATCAGGAGTCTGGGCATCACAGAACGCTGGTAAACAGGCCCCATTGGTTCCAGTTATGACACTGTCAAATCGGCCCCATGCCCTAGGATTTGATGAAAATCCAGGCTTGGGCTCCAAGTTTATCAAGCTGATCACAACACCTTCCAGCTGTTCACTTGGAAGAAACTTGTCACTCATGTAGGCCCGGACTTTGACGTAGCAGCGTCTGTTTTCAGGCACATCTAAGTTAAAGAGACGGCGCTCTCGGATCTCCATGTTTCCTATGAGGAATGTGCGCTCCTCACGCTTACTTCGCCCATGACCACCAGTAGTAGTTGTGGAGTACGAAAAGTCACTCTCCTCCTCCCAGACTCCTGTGTCTGGGTTCAAAGACCACAGTTTCATTTTGGGAATATGTTCTTGCATTTTGACATGCTGTGTGTCAAGGAGTACTTGAACTGCTCCAGCTCCAAGTACTTCCTTGTTGGCCTCATCTCTGAAGTCTACAGAGAACATGCCATAGGTCCTCAGCGGGAGCATGTCACCCTCATCGTCCACAAAGTTGAGATCACCAGGTGTTGCAGCAGCTGTGGTGATGTTTCTAGGGTCAATGAATGTGACACTGGCTTTTACTGTCCCCTCATAGATTTCTCCATTGTCCTTATGGAAGGAATTTGCAGGAATAACTAGCTGCCCTATGGGGTCTTCCCCTTTGATTTCTCCCAGGTTAATAGAGTTGGTCTCTCCAGCATTGATATCAATTGGAACCTGCTTTCTCATCACCTTCACATCATGATAGATAGATCCACCTTTCTTGTCAAGGATGAACACCTTAGGAGTGTCAAGAAACCTCTCATTGGGGTCAACAAAATTAACTACTAATCTCTGTGTATCAGGAGAAACCTGTAAGGTGAAGCCTCCTTGGAATCCAGTGGTGCCCACCCTCTCTTTACCAATGTAGATGTGCCCAAAACGCAGAGGCTCTTCATTGTCAGCCGTAACCACTCTGCCACGAACTAACACAGTTGGCTGCACACATTTCTGACAGCTGCACTGTGTCACAGCCCGGATAGGGAGGCTGTAGCTACCACAGTCAATGATTCGACTTTCCATATGTTGAACCCCGCAACAGAATCCAGCTCCATCTCTGCAGCGCATTTCAAAGTCTAGTGAACCAGCACATTTGTTGTGAGGGCAGCGGCCAGCATTGTAGTACTTGGAGACAGTCCCAGGTTGAACACAGTCCATCGGCAGTCTGATGAGGTGCGTCTCAGGGGTAGAATTGCATGCTGGTGTTCCTTTTGCTGTGGAATAGATGATATATTATATTAAGATAGTGCTGATATGACACATGCAGTATAAAAGCTAAATTAAAACTAAAGAGGGCATTAAAACAAAATAAACGGAACATTTTATGAGATATTTTCTTTTTACACACAGACACACACAAATAAATATATATATATACTGTATAATGCGGTCATACATACAGATAAACAACATCTGCATGGCCTGAAAGTACCTCTAAGTGTCTAATTTGGATGGTGAAATGTTCGTGATAATTGCAGATATATGGTGTGGTGTGATGTTGATTACATGTGCCGGTGATGGCTTTACCAACATTTAGTTTCCTTTAATTAATAAATCATATCATTTATAGTCATCTGAAAGAACTGTGGTCAACAGATTTTATGGAAAAGCCAATTAAAATTTTGCTTAATGTAAAATGTGAGCAGAAAATTTATTCTAGGAGTAAGGCACTTTGTAATCCTGCTCTGAGACACAGGTGTGGTCCTGCACATATACAGTGTCTCCTGCTATAATGACTTCTGGAATACCGGGATTTGTCTGTGGTCTGGGATACACTGCTTTAGTACTCTTCCATAAAAACCCTGTTTGTTAATCAGTGCCTTAGCTAACAAGCACCTGGAGGATAAAAGCAATGTATAACTCTTCCCCATGGAAGAGGGAACACATGTCTCATTGTGACAGAGAAAAGAAACAGTTTTTAATAACAATCTGGGTTTCACCTCAACACTGGGTGTTCTGGAGAAATTATATTTGAGGTTTTACAGTGTCCAGAGTCATCTCACACAATAAAGAATCCCTGTATAGACAGCCAGTAGCTTCAACCAATGCAAACATAATAAAAGCAAACTCTTCCAAGCACAGCCAGATTGTGTGAGCACTGGTATTTTCATTTTCCAATTTTCTCTGCATGCAATGTTTTTTTTCTAATGACAGAAAGTCTGTTAACTTTTCTGCCTCAGTTGTGAGACACTGTGGTTTTGTCTGAATCCTCTTAATGCATGGACATGGTCTGTGGATGACATAGTTGGACCATGGCGCTGACATTCCACTTCCTGTGTCAGTCTCGCAGGCAGCTGCTCTTTATACAGGGAAATGAACTGTGGTTGTTTGCTTTTTGTTAGTGGTTTTAGTCAAATCTTTGTAGTACTTTGACTAAATGGTCAATGTCAAATGTGCTGGGATAGCAGCCATCCTAAACTATAATAATCCCTGTGTGCTGCTCGCTATCAGCACAGTAAAGGATTTTGCTCTCATGGCTGATGGTGTAAATTACCATTTACTTTACATCACTATAGCATTTACCAGAAGGGAGGTTTTGTGTCTTTTTGAATAAGAGAAATGTGTTGTTAGAGTATATTTGTATCTGTCTTTGAAGCAGAAAATGAATGAGGTGAGTCCTGTCCTGCACATTGCATCTCTAATCATTGGGTTTATGTGATGGTGAAAGCCTCTGAAGAATTACACTTGTGTCCAGATACTTTCTCAGAAATGCAAGGTGACACATACCAATCACATTGAGAAAGGCTGGAGTGGACTTGATGCTGCCTGCAGGGCTGCTGGTTTTGCAGTAATACTGTCCTGACTGTTCTGGCTTCAGGTCCCGCAGTACAAGGTCCTCTTCATACTTGTACACCTTCCTATCCAACAGAGTCCCGTTGTGGTACCTTTAAAAATAGGGACAGAAATTAAGAAATAAAGAGAAGTTTAAAAGATAAATAAATCTTGTCTCACAGCTCTCTATTGCAGTATCACAAAACAAAATTGTGGATAGCTATACTGCAGTCTCTGCTACTGTTTCCAAATTACACTCTATTCCATAAATATCTTGAGAATCCATAAATGCTACCATATGGTTAATTAATTTCTCAGAATCTCGCTATATATCTGGATGTTATACTGTGATTAATAAATGGTTTTCTACTCACCAGTAGTATTTGTCAGGTATTGGTGATCCAGTTGCCTTGCAGCAAAACAGCACCCGTCCTCCCTCATAACGCACTTTGTCCTCTGGGTGCTTTACAATGTAAGGCTTTTCTGTGGAAAGCAGGAAGGAGCAAACCCTCAAGATCTCACTTGTACTGTTGTGAATGGTGCTGCAGAGGATTGAGACCTCATAAAATTGAGTCACACATTACATTTCACCCTCACATTGGTCTCTGTGCTAATGACAATGATTTCAAAAGCAGTACGGGTCTCTTTTTTTAAATTCAGTTTCCATGCAGCCAAGAAAGTACATGCTCCAGACTGTGTCTGAGTCTGACAATAAATCAGACTGTTTCAAACTGAGAAGATGATTTACTGACGCTGTTGATTAAAAATAATGAGAATCAGATACATTTTCTTATAGCAATAGCTCAAGAATAAGTGGACAATATTTAATAACAACTTTTAACTTATTGGCACTCACCAGCTGATTTGAGGATGGCGTGTACCCAGGACAACCCAGTGGTGTTACTGAAGGTGGGGACAGTGACTGGGGAAAACCTCTCCTTCCTGATGTTGATCAGGGTCGAGCTGGAGGAGCAGACTCCCTTGAGCCTGAACTCACCTTTGGCATCTGTATGGGCACGGATGACCTTGGGCTCGCTGGCTAGTGCCACTGACACTCCTGACACAGGGACACCAGTCACACTGTGGACTTGTCCATACAACACATGGCCATCACACACACACTGGCTGCAGTCCTCACTGGGATGACCCTCAGTGCACACACGCTGACATTTGGCTGGTGAGAGATGGACACAGACTGGTGAGCAGGGACTGAAGAAAAGACACCAGTTGCAAAGAATTTTGCATTATACACTATATTGTACCTGGGCATGGAGTCTTCCCACACTTCTGTATTTCAACAGGCCGTCCGGTACACTGCACCGTCACCGAGGTCCTCACACAGGTCCTCCTCCTGACCCTGCGACCCCCACCACAGGTCACTGAACACGACCCCCACTGACCCCACGAACTCCAATTGGCTGATCAGGCACAGGGAGAAAAATTATGTGAGTTTGAAAATCAAACTATTAATACAGCTTCTGTTAACTTTGTGATCAATCTCATCATTAATTATTCAAACGTTATAAAGGGTGGTTAAATCTCTGGTGCCTGGGCACCCTGTGTACAAAAGACAAAGTTATTACATTTTGCAATTGTACAGAATTGTGGGCAGAAAAAACATTTTTAAAAAGAAAGCTGATTAAATAGCTGCAGCTGAAAGACTGTTGATTACAAGTAGCTCAATCAAGAATAATTGAACTAATGGTTATAAATTTTTGCTCTGGAGGGTGTTGTCTGAAAACACAACAGAAAATGGCCTAAATGGAGAGCTACAGAGTTTTTGATAGAGCAATCTCAGCTGAAAGAAAATTTTGATTCCAGTTTAAATTCTCTACAAGCAAGGACAGTTCATTCAAATGTATATCATTTATGCTACAGTTTACTTGATTTGTCTTGTCCTATTTCAACCTGTTGCCTTTAGTTTAGTGTAAATCTTGATCTATACAAGCTCCATTTATAAGGCGAATAGCTTAGAAGCAAATTATTTAACACAGTTGAAAATGGCTATGTATTTCTGTTACTTGTTTCTGTTGCTCTTAAATTCTTTTAGTGAGTTTGTGAAATTGTGTGTGATTCTCACCTGTACATGGTGGGGTGGCGCACTCCTTCCTCTCTGAGTGGTGCCCCTGACATGCTGGCACCAACAGGAGAGGCATGGGCTGGGTGCTGACGCATTTCCTCTGGCGGACCTGGATGCCTACGTCATTACAAGCCGTGGTGGAACAGGGGCCCCACTCACTCCAGTCAGTCCAATAGCTCTGCACTAAACATAAAAATTGAACAGTCATCCTGAGCAAAGTTGGCTTCATGTGCTGCTGTTGGAAAGCAGAAAATGAAATAAAACATACAAGATATTAAGAGGATTTATCACTGATGAGTTCTGAATTCTCCTTGTAGCCAGTGTTTATGAGCTTTTGAATGTGTATTCATGCATCCGTTTGCCTATTGTCATACTGTATATGTGAAGCAACAGCTTGTACAGCCTTAAGCATTTGTTATCAGAGCTACCTGGGGGGCACTGAAAGCGGACATGGTAGTTGGAGCAGATGCGGCCTTGGGGCTGTTCCTTGTTGACACACCAGAATCCCTTCTCCAGACTGGAGTGGACAACTTCCCCAGTGTCTGCCGCTGCCACCCAGTCCGTAGTGCGAGCCTCCATGGCTGTGGGTCTTGCACAGACTCTCTCTCTGTAATAGAAACGGATTGCCTCTAGGCGCTCATAGTCTCCATTCCCCCCAGGATGGTCGATATTGAACCAAGATGTCCACTCTGTCACGCCTGGAGGACAATGAAGGGTAGACATGAATGGAAAGGAAACAATTCAGAACAGAATCCAGGAATAATGAAGGAGGGTTTGGAGATGGGGTGTTGGAGCTGGTCTTACAAGGAGGGGAGACATGGGTCAGAACCAAGAAAAAGTGAGCAGGAGCAAAACAGCAGGGATGGGTTACAAACTTCTCGAGGAGGTCTGCTACTGCCATTTGAATCTGACTTCATACACCCCAGGGAGCTTTGCATTGTCCAGGTTCTTTCCAAACCTCCTGGCTTGACTGATGAGCCATATCATCTAGTTTTTTAGTCTTCTGCATGTTCTGAAACCTGAGCACTTCCTCAGGAGATTTCCTCATTAAAAATAAAAGGAATGCATTTGCAACAGGCAGAGGGAGTGTTTTTCATTCACAGAGTAATGTATTACTTCACTCCAATGAATAAAGTCCTTCGGTGAGAAGCAGGAGGTGATAGATGGGATGAAATGCTGCTCACAGCATTCTGGATACAGACTTATACTGGTGATTTTTTGTACATCCAAGTCCTCAAAACATTTTGCTTTTCTACCCCACAATGACAAGACACATTATTCTAATTTCCTTTGTTTGTGGCTGATACATAATGTCACACAGGGCATACAGAAGGTGCTGTATCCTCACGGCTAAATTAGATGTTTCCGTGTCAGTGGAATTTGGCTTTTTGATACAGCAAAGTTGGCATTGCGGGCAAAAAAAACATCTCAGCCATATGTCTTTGTTATAGGAATGTCTTAGGTTTACAGTGTCAACTATGTGGTTAAGAGAGAGGACCTGAATAATAATGTAATTTATTGGTCCGATGTTTTCAGTCTGACACTGTTGTCCCCCCTCAGAAAAAAAACTAAGACAGCTGTGTCCCCACCAAAACCTCTCATCTACATATTAATGAATAATCATGCTCAAAATGTTAGAGCTAAAAAGTGTGTGTGTGGGGGGGGGTATCACTTTGCCACATGTGTTCTATAATTTGAGCCTTGTTTTTTTGGCCTACTGTATATTTGTTAATTTTGGGCAAATAAACTCCATTAAAAGTACACCAAATTTGAAGTGTACCAATGGATGCAAGACAATGCTCACTCGATTACTCTGACACAGAAAAAATGGAAAAAACATGAAAACTCTGTATGACTCCAATTGTTCACACAAATTGCAGCAATCGATCGCCAAGGAATTTAAGGGAGTTTAACTGCCTCCATTTGTTTTGTGTTGCAGCCACTGCTGATGCTGCCAAAGGTGACGACTGTGTCAAACTACAATAACTGACTTCATGTTGTTTTTTTTGTTGTCGTCATTGCTGTGTGGTTAACACAGACCTGTCCCTTTCACCACTTGCTCTATATTTGCCTCACCTTTCAGCTCGCAAAGTCAGAAAAGCTCTGTCTATGTCACTGTTGGATTCGGTACCTGTTGTCTCAGTGTCACTGAGTGGGTTGAGGTTAACTCTCCTGCCCCGGTCTGATTGGCTCCTAGTCCTCACAGATCCTGCAAACAGGAGGAGAGATGTCTGGATATAAAGCAGAGATCAAACAGACTTTAAACAAAACATTAAGTTTACATCCTTGAGTTTGAACATTTCTCCACTTACGCTCTCAGAAGCCTTACTCTCTATATTCAGTTCAAATGATCTGATTAAATATGTGATTATACAGCTAAAACCAATGTAATTTTCACTAAATATTAACATTTACCATATGTATGCTGATGAATGTACACATACTCACACACAGTCATGCAGCCTGAGCACATTTTGCTTTTTCTTCACGGAATGAAGGTTCTTCTAATTTCACGCCTTCCCTCTGCCCTTTACTTTTAATCTCTCCTTTTTTTTTTTTTTACACAGTGTATTTTAGTCATAGACCTTCTGTCCTTTTTATGTGCTGAAAAAACAAATAGACATCTGGGGTTACAAAAGTGTTTCTTTTCTTCTTCATTATCTAAGTTCTTTGTTTACTTCTCCCCTTCCTTGCCCTTCTGTTTCCCCTCTCACTCATCCAGCCTCGATTTTTCTCCACTCCTCCTCCTCCTTCAGCGACACCCCAACTTCTCATTAAAACTTAGGAACATCCTCTCCATCCATCATCCCCCCTGTGCTATTTCTCATGTGTCTCTTCATCCCTCAGCTTGTTGTCTCCCCCTCTGCTTCTGCTCTCCTCCCTTCCTCCCTTCTCCTCTTGATCCATCAACAAGCAGCTGCCGTTGATGGATGCTAATCAAGCACCAGCTGAGACAAATCACTGCGTGCCGAGTCATCTGTTAAGCAGCGGCCGAGCCGACTTCACTTGCTTCATCACGTCTCTCTCTCTCTCACACACACACACACACACATGTTTTTTTTCCAATTTCTTTTTTGATCTTGTGGATATGATTATTAACATATTCACATACCTGACATGAACACACACACAGCATGCCTATATGACTGACTCATTCTTACATACATGTGCTGCACACACAACTGCACAACAGTGACTGTATGATGAATACAAACTGTGCCTTATTAGAAAGAGAAAGCTATTCAGCCTGGCACTCATTGCACATTTGGCTCTTTGATTTATTGAATATGAACCGTGACATATTCTCCCTTGTGCTTTGAAGTGCAGTGATTCATTTTCCTGTGGTGCTAATTTTTTATGTTTTCAAAGACGTCAGTTGCTTGCTTGACATTTCCTCTCACATCACATCACACAGGCTGCACAGGGGAAAAAAAATAAATGTCATGATCCATGACTGAAACAAAATGTAGCTAATGTGGCCTGTGTGTGTGTGTGTGTGTGTGTGTGTGTGTGTGTGTGTGTGTGTGTGTGTTATATGTGCAAGAACTTTCGGAGAGACACTGCTGAGTTTATGAACAGAGACTCCCAGCACAGAGACCTGTATCGATCCCAGTCCCCGCTGGTTTTTATGGCTTACTTCAAGTCTTTATTGTCATGCCAGCACATTTCTTTTCAGCCCCTAATGTTTTTGATAGATTTAGCAACAGCCTGGCTTTAAAAACCCATTGGTGAGTTTCCATATCAGCTTTGTCTTTCTGATAGTACAGAAAGACTGGATGAACAGAAGCAAATGCTTTCATACTGATCTGCTGGGCAGATGTGGCTCCGCTTGCAGGTTTAGTTTAATAAATCAATTTTTTTCCCACCATTTTTCTTTTGTCTCCTGAATTCTGTTCTGGTTAAATTTGAAATGTGACTGACAACAACTTCTTTCTGCTACTGGACAAGTCGTGTGTGTGTTAATATGACACTAATTTGTTATTTCATTGCAACAGTTTCAATTGCAACATTCTAGCTTTGTCTGTACAAAGTGCATGATCTCAGAGAAAGTACACCACAATGGGATACAAAGAAGCTTTTTGTTTCACTTAATTAACAGTGAGTTCCAAACTTGTGGCAAATAAACTACATTCCCTACTCTGAAGTGTTGCCAGGTATTTTCTAAATCGTAAAGCACTTTTTCCTGCTCTTGTTACGTAACGTTTCTTCCTCACACCAAAAAAAAAGGGAATTCACAGCTTGAACAATTTGGCTCCTGATTATCATTTCAAGATGTTTGATAATGAAAACAAAATAGCAAACAATTCTTAAAGTTTTATGGGGTGACTAATGGTTCGAGAAAGTTAAAGGGGGAAGTTCTTTCCAAAGAGAGGAAACCCAGTTTAGCTACAGCAGAAGGTGAGTGTTGGGTTAGTGACCTCGGTTGTGGCGGGTATGAACTGGCATATCTCCCATGGCACGACTCACAGAGCTCATTGTGCTTTTGAGTAGCATGTCAACACTTTATAAATTTTAAAAGTTGGGAGATTTTATTGGGGCTCTGCTTCATGTGGCTGGTAAGTTTAGGGAATTTACCTCATCGAGAAAGCAAGTTACACGTTTTTAAAGCCAAATGAGCAAGGTTAGAACTGATGATTTCCTCCTCAGTGCTAAAGAAAAATCCACTCCGAAGAGCTCCACTGGCACAGTATATTGTTTTCTGTCATTGATCTCTTTGTGGGTTTGTTTTTTTCTGTACTTTCTTTACAATTTTGACAGCTAATGTAATAGGATCAAGAAGCCCTTCAAATTAAACAACAAAAAACATCAATTGTCCATGCTCTCAAGAACAAAACATGGAATTGTTTCCTGATCATGACATGATTTGTCTGGGCCTGCCACAAACCAGACAACTCATATCGAATGTTAGAGGTTATGTTTCTTTAGATTTAGGCACCAAAAAAACAAGTGCCCCATATACAGCGTAAAGCCTTTTATTAGAAATATGCTATAGAAATTCTGATGAGAGCAAAGGCGCTAATGTTGTAGACTGACTTCAGTTAGACTTTTCCCATTTCCAACTAAGTCAACATTGCTGGGGTTTTTTTAGAATGACCACAATCATTCCCTAACTTTAGCTTTATGTGTTTATTAAAGTAACCATGACAACAAAAGGTCCTCTGACCACACCAAAGTGTTCATTTTATCCCAAACCACGATTTTCCCCTGTACCTAAAAAAGCTGTTTTTGTGTGTAAACAAACCTTAACAATTGCGTCATCACACCATAAAACGACCCTTTTTTCAAAAGTGGTTTAAAACTATTTAGTAAGGAACAGGCAATGATTGTCATCAGATCAGAAATGTCAATTTGAGGGCATTTGTCACCATGGCTTAAAAAAAAGGTAGTTAGGGAATGAATGTGGTTAAAAAAACAACAACCTTGCCTATCAGTTTGAAATGGGAAGCAAACAGCAGTCTCCCATGTTAAAGTCCTATGTTTCATTGACTTAAACTTCTATCCCGATCTGCTTCATAAGTGGATTTCTATCACTTTACCCTAGCATGAAAATCCCTACAGTCGCTGGAGGGCTTTGTCACTTTGGTTAGCCTCCCGTTTTAGATTAGATTAGATTAGATTAGATTCAACTTTATTGTCATAGTTTCACATATAGCCACATGGTAAACACCTGAAATCCAGACTATTTCAGTTACATGCCAGAAACATAGCTACTGGATTACTTTTCAGCCCACAGTCGTTGTCATCTCCACCCACCCTGAGCTTGTTGAGACAACTGCAGGTCTTATTTTAGAAGACTAGGTTCAGACTTAACGATTTACGTCACAGCCGTTCTTTCTGAAATGCAGCCGGTGTTCTTATAGCCAGGACACGCATAAGGTAACCCTTCTATTAATAATCAACAGTGACTTTGCGAGGAGCAGCCTCTCTCTTCCTCACTTTCTGAGTGGGAGTTTCTTCCCCTCACCAGAATCTATTAAAGAAAAAGCTGCCAAAGAGGAAAGGGGGAGGAAAATGCAGAACTTTGTGAAGTTGCACCCAGAGTGGATTCAGCCAGCTTAGAGACGTACAGTGTGGTTGTGCCAGATGTATTCTGGCAGAGACAGGGCTTAAACAGAAAGTCCTGGATCCTGTTTATAACATACCAGATCCATATATGAAGGATGAGACATGGAACGCCAACCACCTCCTATGTTACGTAACCTATTAGACAGAAAGTTAAGCTCACTAAGAGAACAAGGTATTTACCAATGGATCTGCTTAAGAGAAATATCAGGAGGGTGTGCTAATGCATCTGTCACAGAGCACTAGCCCTGTTTAAATTTGGCTTAATCAGAGGATTCATGGATGTGAGTCTGTGTGGGTCCGGGTATGTGATGATCTGTTTGCCATGTCATATGGAAGATGTTTATGTGTTTGGCTTGCCTCTCAGCTGAGGTGTTTGTGGTTTCAGAGGAGTCTGCTCTTTCTCTCTTCGCCAATCTCTCTCTCCTTACCCCGACGCTTCTTATTCACAAAAAATCCAAGTCTGATGTCTAAAACATCTGTAGCTCATTAAAATCAGCAATTTTGTCCCTGACATTAACTAATGATGCAAATCAACCTCATGATTTAGGGATTTACAAAGGAATTACAAAGGTTCTGTGTTCCTGGGTATTTTCTCCCCAATACTATTAAAAACACAATAAGGCCGCATTGAATTTCGGCATTAAAAATATCTGGAAGTCCTCCCTTGAAACCCTGCATCCGTGCACAGGTACAGAGCCAGGAGTTGGAAATAGCTCAACTGAAAGCAGCTGATTAGTCCTGCAATAAATAATATCTCGGCCCATTCACATATGAATGTACATTTAATACACAGAGAGAGCAGGGGAAAAAGAAAGGCTTGGAGGTTGTCATTAATGGGAATTTATGCTTTTTCCTTTGATCCATTGTAATCCCTGTCTCAGTCATTAAAGTCAGTTGGCCAGACAGCTCTGTGTTTGGAGTAGACAGTGGTTAGCATCTGGAGAATTAGCCCCTGTGTCTCACTCACAACAGTCCCCCAGCTGCTTTCACACACCACCTAGCTTTGCTTGAAAATTATGCAACAAGAGAAGAGAAGCCTCTGGAATTGCACCATGCTGTTGGGTTCAACAGGCCTGATCACAGTAACTTAAAAAAGGCATGGCGAGAGACTTATGCTAAGAGGTGGTAATGCCACAGCATTCCCCTCTGAGTTACGCTGGGCGTTCAGCAACAGCTGCAGCCTTCAAATAGGAAAACAGCTCGTAAATCTGTAAGCTCTAAGGTGCATGGGGAGAGTGACAGAGAACAAGGCAAAAAGCGAGCGTTTGATGGAGGAGGGCAGAGAGGAATAGGTGGAGAAAGGCAAAGGAGGGAGTGTGATGGAGTGAGGGAGAGACAGAAGGGAGAAAGGTGTGGAAAGTATTTGTGGAGAAATACCTGAGGGAGATCAAGATTAGAAACAAAAGGGGAACAGATGAAGACAAATGGACAGATGGAGCCATACGGTCATTACATTAGCGGTGCAATGAGCGCAGCAAGGGGGTGGGGGCTGAGGGGGACATCAAACAGGAAAAAGGAAAGAGTGACAAGCTGGCCAGTTTGACAGGGGAAAAGAAGACGGTAAAGTCATTTTACCTGCACTCTTTATCCCTCGTTTTATTCCATTTTCTCACTTATTCGCGCACAAACAGGTGGGAAAGTGGTCCACCTGGTTTGTGATTATTGCTTCTTGTTTCCAGGGTGACTGGATTTATATCTTTAGGGGCAGCTGGCACTGCATTTAAGGGTGAAATGAGGACAGAATGCACCACCTTACTGCAAGATGTGGATGAACTGCTCAGGGATTGAGGCACGAAAAATTTAATTTTACAATCAAGTATAAGGTCGGCATTCACTCGTAGCTGTAACAGTTTTCTTTGCTCTAGAATCAGTCTGAATCACCATTTATACATTTACCTTCTTTCCTTGCCATACTGTCATATAACATAGTGATCACTAAATGGCAGAAAGCCTCTGCAGGACGTTTACAACTCTGAGGCCAAAAGATATGGAGACCATAGGAGGAGACCATGAGGTGTATTCACATTCATTTGCTTTTATGAATTGCCATGTCCTCCTGTTAAAAAAGTTAATGGAGAGCAGCTGTAAGCTGGGCAGAAAGTGATAGCTTTGGGAAAAAAGTGCTGCTACCGGTGTCATTCAGGGAGACGGGTGCGCTTTCAAAGGAGGGTAAGCATGAAATTTTAGAGCAACAAGTTGCAGTTTGGAAGACACAGGACATTGGGCCAAGAAAATGTAAGAATTGGCTATTTGGCAATTTTAAGCCACTGGAGTACTTCAGGTGTGTTTATACCTCAAGAGCAGGCCTTCCATTTGCAGCTACTGTACTATAGCTTGGGTGTGCCACCTGGAACCATTGTCATCAACAGAAGCTTTTCTTTGATTAAACTACACCACAGGGTGAGTTTTCACTGTATGTGACTTCCTCCTGTTACCCTCCTCCTCTGTCATCACGTGTTGTTGATTATCCCAGTGGTGAAATATGCTAGTGACTTAGCATCAGAGATTAGGAACTACTTAGGTGGTCTATAAAATAACACACACACACACAGCCATACACACACGCTTATCATATGAGCTCACCACCAGACATTTCTATTTTCTATCCCTGTCATCCTCGGGGAAAATGCCGTCAACTTTGAAAACTCAAAGTGCGCATGTGCGAGCCCACACTGACCCTCCGTTCTTACAGTGTGAGATTACCAGAAATGAAAGAAAAAAATTCTCTTTCTTCTTTTGACGAGCTGAAAATGAATATGCTGTTCACATTTGAAAATATAAGTAGTAATTATCAGTCTTCACTTACCTTGGCCCAGAGCCACTGAAGCCAGGAAAGACAGCAGGAGTGCCACCTTATTCAATTCCAACATGGTGCCACACTTGGAGTTACAGATGATTTTTGTTTTTCTACAGCACTGACATGGACTCAGAAGAATAAACAAGCTGTCGATCCTTCAGCTTTCAGACACAGCTGAGTGCAACGACTTCTGTCTCTCAGGTGTGTGTGATGCTGCTGGTGGAGCAGAGCCTGGCCGCTGCTCTTTCTCATGTGAGTTGTGTTGCTGAGTTGGAGACAGGCACTCAGGCGTTTTTAAAAGAAGGGGCATCGGGAGTACACACACCAATCCAGCCCCTCTCTGCTCACCATTGGCCAGTGAAATGTAACATCTGGGTCCCCCATATCATCTTCCAAAAAAAAAAAGGTAAGGGTATGGTGGGGAAAGAGACAGAGAGAGGGAGGGAGAATGTGTATGTGGGTGCTGCTACTCGAAATAAGGTGTATTCCTCTTTTTCCAACCAAAGTCTCAAAGTCTCATAAGTTCAGTCTCAACAATACTGCATATTTCTTGGCTTTGTAATCCTACTTTACAGCACAGTTATGCTTATCCACAGGGCAGGGTGTGTGTATCTTCATCCTAAAATTGGTGTCTATTCATTATTTTGAAAATGGCATAGAGTATGTTTGGACACTTTTCCATTTCCTTTTTATATTTTACTCACCGGCTTTATTCTAACTATTCAAAGTATAAGAAACTAGGTTAAAAGAAGATTTTCTTGTCATTCTTCATAAGTCAAGGCTTTGTTAGCAGCTTGTTAAATAAGGGGATGCACTTCTAATCATCTTCTGTAAAATGTCATGTCCCTCTGTCCCCCATCTGTCCATCTCTGTCTCGCTCTCTGTATCCATCTCCCCAACAGACACAGGACAGTGCCAGATGCTGCTCTTGCTTTCTCTGGTTTGACTTCTGGTTCAGTTTTGTAACTTTTAAAAGTTGCTGATTGCGGGCCGATGCACTGCCAAAGAGTGGAAGTGGCGTCATATGGCATGCCATTCAGGAAAAAACTCAGACCTCAGAACGCAGACACAAGACGTGCTTATGAAGTGTGATGTATCCGGCTCATTTGCAGCATGTGAGTTGTTGCTATTTAGTGATGGTGCTTGTAAAGTACTTTGTACATTGAACTCTTTTACAAATCCCTCTAGACAGAAAATAAAACAGGTGTTAAACAGTGACTTTTAAAAGAATTTCCTGTCAGAATAAAATACAGTAAAACACTGAATTGAACTGCAATTTTGAGGTACTTGTATGTTATGTGGGTACTTTCATTTTATGGTATTTTTTTACTTAAAAGATAACGAAATATTGTCATTTCCACTCCACTACATTTATCTGACATCTGTAGTGAATGGTTTAGTTTACATCCAGTCAATTAAAATGTATGTAATAAAATACAAAACACTGTTACAGATTAAACCAGTGTTTCGAAACGTTTTGGCTTGTGAACCCTCACAAAATAGCAGCATCTGTTTCAAATGTCTCCTTGTTGTTCGCAGTTACACCAAACAGACACTTCACTTTTAAACCTGGTTTCATTTTTTAAAAAAATTCCCAGTATTTTGCAAAAAAGGAAAATATTAGGGAAAATTAAGGTTTAACTCAAGAAGCTTTGAGGGACATACTCCTAGGTTGGGAACCACTGGACAAAAGTAGCTAACTGTACATGATGTAGATAAACTAGCTCCACCTTGAGCAGCGGCAATAACAAAATGCTGCTAACACACTGATGTATCAGTGTTAACAATCAAATATTTGAGTACTTCTACATCATTGTACTTATGTAAAGAACCTAAGTACTTCTGTATCGCTTCAGCAATATTAATCATATAATGACATAATACTCAATAATCATGCAATTAATATTTTTGGACAGGCAGAATGAAAGATCTGCTATGTTCTAAAGAAGATAAATAAGTCCAACTTCATTAAATTTTATAATATTAACCAACCAATAAAATCAATAAATGCCCAAATAATCAGGCATGGATACCTGGAAGGAAATAATTTAGAATTTTTGGTTAACGTATCATCAAATATGAAACATGCAATGATTGTTTTTTAAATCAGTCTTTATCACAATCGAAAGCACTGGAATCTTTACTCATACTGAGAAAAAGCTTTGAAAAGTTGTTCAAAACTTCTCACTTTTGCTCTCACTTAACCTTTAGACCATGTTTCTTCTCCCTTTAAGTCTGAAAATTGCAATAAGTGCCACTGTCACTTATGATGTTCAATTGTGCAGGCTTCTCCAAGGCTCATTAGGCTCATGAGAAGCACCAAAAACTGAGTGGTGACAAGTCGTTGTTTCCTGACAGGGACTGGACAGGCATGAAAGACAGAACCGCTGAGCACCCAGACATGTTTCTACCACCCCCGTCAGTTCTCCTGCAGATGATTTGATACCACCGAGAGCAAGAAAGACAGGACTGACATTCCTTTTCCCTGACTTTTGTACACCCACTCACATGTGTGCACACACTGGGCATTATTCGTAGTCAGGAGAAGCTCCTGTGCGTCGTATAAATACACATTACCTCATCCATAAACAGCACAGCCGCCTCTCTTAGTCATTCTCATCGGAGCCTGCGGTCCTGAACTCGACACTGAGAGACTTTCCTCTGCTGATTATGGCCTGATCACACCTGTTTATGGCTTTCATTAGCAAATCAAATCCAGTTGGGAACCAATAAACATAACTAGCAGTGTGTGCTCATCTGAGAAGCACAATGCTAACTGCATGTGATATGCATAAATAACAGTTGGCAATCAGTCAACAGAACAAGCTGTGTTCTCAGCTAGTTTTTGGGGGTTTTTTTGGTGGGGGGAGTCCTTGAGGAAGACGTGAAATCACTACCATTTAATTTGACCAATTTTACCATTTAACCATTTTAATTTTTTTTAAAATAGAATATTATTTGTAGCAACTTTGCCATGTGTGACAATATGTATGCTACCAGCTGCATGCAGGGGAAATTTCTCAAAAAGCTGTTTCAACTGAGTTTTCTGGCCACAAGAGGGCAGTGGAACAAGCTGAAGTTTAATAATGTATCCGCCCTATCAGAAATGGAAAGCAATATTAGTAATTGTTCATTCAAAATACTGTATATTGGTCGTTGTAGCTTTAAGTGGGAGAAAACAAAACACCAGGAACTGAAGAATTCTTTAAATTGAACTTTTTTTGTTTGTTTACTGGATATTGAGAAGTGATTGGACCTTTTGCAACACTTAATGAAGTAACTTGAACAAAATTGATGCAGGCTGGCCAAACATGCCAAAAACACATGAACAGGAAATTTGGAATTGCCACCCTACGCCAGCTCATCTTAGCAGCACACTTCAGTAGAAAGTTAAACATAGGAACAAAAAAGAATCAGAACATGAACTTTTTTAAAAGAGAAAAAAAGTGCTGAAAATAAAATTGCAGTGATTGGCATTATAGAAAACTCATCTTTCTTTGCTGACTGTGGAAAAAGAAATTTCTGTCTTTTTACCAAAGTAAACAAGAAAACAAATGCTACAGTTTTTACAAGTAGACTGACACAAAGAATTCGTCATGCCATCCCCTAAAAAGACATGACTCCAACCACATTTTCTAATTATTATCCATCTACTGTAGCTCAACAGTACATTTGGCTAGATTGTAGCCTGTTCTACACAACTGAGATGTTAACATTAAATCACACTGGTAATCTATAAAATACAAAACAAGAGAATTGATTAACTGTATGTCTCCAAAATGAGGAGTGGCCACACCCGGCTCTCACCTTTCCCATGTGTTACAATTCTATGAGACAGTCTGTGCCGGGGTAGTCTGGGAGGTTAAGCTCATACTTTTTCTGGATGTCATAGGGCAGGAAGCGTCCGGCCAAGAAATGCTTCCCCGAGAAACTCACAGCGCACTTCTTTGGTGCTGTGAGAGAGATGAGAACTTCCGGGTTTATGCCATCCTGACTTGGTTCTTCTACATCCCAACCTGAGGAGGACAGACAGAGGCATTTAAGGAGAGGAGTATTGTGATAATTTTCTGCCTTTCTGCTACGCTCATGCTCAGCAGGTAGTCTATTTGAGGTATGATGAACACACACTGAGCCGACCGTAGCATGTAATTTATTCTCCGCGTGTAAGTCCAAACCTGAAAAAGTCCTGTCTGGGAGCCAAGGCTTCTCGGGAGCTGCCTTCAGGCTCATTTATCATGTTGTGTTTCGGAGCCTCCAGCTTAATATACACTGTTTGTATGAACACTCACCTGAGGGCACATCTACACTGGCAATAGGGATCTTGACTTGCTTCAGGGTGACAAGAATACCAGAGTAAGGCTCCTTAATGTTGGCAAAATCTTCCTCTGGGCCCAGCATGGCATCAATCACTATGTTGTAGGCATCATTAATGAGCTGCACCTGAGCAGAACACACCACAGTACATTATTGAACGATTTACATCCCAATCTTGGGGTGGCGACCCCTCCAATGCGTCGCAAGGGGTCACAAGATGATCAAGGGAAAGTTTCACGTATTTTCAGGTCTATACATTGTAAGACATAGTGCCAGTCATAATTGTTCCTGCTCCTCATACCGACTGTATAGAGATCCCTTCAAAATGCTCAGTACAGTAATCGCTCTGTCCAAAAATTCATTATGATTTTCATCTGAGGCTCCGGTTGATTTAGCCAAACCAAATGTGTGTCTTCCAAAGTGACCTGCTCAAAATTTCATCTTTTTTATTTCCATGCTTGGCTTCAGTGGAAAGATACCAACTGTAACAGAAAGAGGGCACTAAACACACAGTTACAATGGAAAATACCCACTTTTTCTAGGTCTGCAGCTAAACTGCTTAATCCTCACATTAGCTCCGGTTAATATTTTTTGCAGAGAAAGACGAATTGGATTTTGTCCCATTTCTTCCATTTGAATCACATTAGCAAGGGATCTGTTTTCACAGCCAGTATTACAGTGACCAACGAGATGTTTTTCAGACTTTTCTTTAAACATTGCCCTTTTTCTTGCAAAACATTGATGAGTTTCTCCTCACCTCCGCCTACAATTATTACTCAAATTCACAAATATGAGATTTGGATAAACTGCTCAAATGTCAAGAAAACATTTCTTCATTTTCATGCGGCATAAACTGAAAAGGTTAGGAACCACTGGTCTAAATAAGAATCCACAATTTAATCAAAGCAACACAGGATATTACAAAATGACCAACTGCACTTTTTGATATTGCAAAACTTCATCAAACTTCACATCATGCAAAGAAACAACTGCGGTCCTAGTTAAATGTGTTAAAATGTGTTGTTCTGACCTCTGTGGGGAGATAGGAGAGGAAAGGGATGTCCATCTTCTCACACTGGACTGTGAAATCCTGGTGTAGACTGTGAGAGGAGCGTTTAGGGTGGTAGATGGTAGGCTCATATTCCTACATGAGATGAGGCAACAGAGAACAAGAGGAGGGGGACACAAGCGAGGGGAGAAGAAAAAACACAAAAATATAGACAAGGTTACATAATATCTAAACTCTAGCCAGTGTTTTCAGCCAACATTGACATGAATAAGTGTGCATGATGCATCAGCATGCATTTGGCCTGCAGTTCACAACACGTGAAAATACTGTTAACTGGGGATCAGCAGTTGCGGTTTTGTACAGTCTGTTTCCTGAATGAATACTTCCTTTATAAACTGGAAGAGGAGAGTAGAAATCCAGACACCTCCAGTCTGAAAGGTCTGCAGTGCTCAGCGGGAAGCTCCTGTGATCCAAGACCTTTACAGAGTCACGAAGATAAATCCTAAAAGCTGTAGTAAAGTGTGTATGTGTGTGAGATAGGTATCTACGTATTTTCTTTTACAGGGCCAGTTCACCCAAATATTTTTTTTGTTTCACACTTACCCTTGATATCAAGCCACAGGTTTTGTATAATTTGCACATACACAACACAACCCATCCATCCATCTAAAGTTGTAGTAGCATTTTCAGAGTAGGATTCTTAATTGTAATGGAGCATTTACACAATACTTTTTTGTAATTTTTCACAAGTAAAGGATCTGAATACTCCTTCAGGAACTGGTGCTGTAGCTTTTAAGTACTGCGAGTTCCATTCACCTTTGCTGTAATAGGGAGGAGAACGAAGTGTCTCAAAATTCTGGCAAATAAAACTCCATTGTAATATAATAGTTGTATGTGGTAATATAAAAAAAGATTACATAACATGTCTTAACATCTGACCAGTGAATCCATATGAATCCTGAGCCTCTTAAGCCAAATAGCTGTTTCACAGACATCACATAAAGAAGACTGTTCTTTCAAATGTGGGTGAGCTGTGAGCTGCCCAACAAAGGAAGTGATCTGTCAGGTCAGACAGAGCGCTGCCTCCTTCGGGATGCTAAACCAATCAAACCGCCATGACCACCGACCACCTGACGTCATCTCCATCATGATCTCCACAGAGCAGAGAGCAAGCAGCCAGGCCAAATGCAATCTACTGTCTATGTGTGTGTGTTTGTCCCTCAGGGTTTGCCCTTGGCCTCATCAGCACCTTCAAACCGTGCGAAACTAAGGAGGAGCTCACAATTTGCGTCACTGTCACTGAGCATGAACAGAAATGAACCATGAGACACAAACAGGCAAAGGGCACAGACAGGGCCATTTTCCATAAATGCTCACATCCAGCAGGGATACACTTCCTCTCCTTCAGGGATTATGGTGTGTTTTTTGTTTGTTTTTGTTCTTTTTGACATAGTCCATTGGGAATGAAGGGTTTGCGGTCTGCAGCATAATACAATTTTTAACTGATGAAACAGCTACAAGTTATGGGCAACAAGATCCTTGAACACACAGGTCAAAATGTTAATTTCTACATGCATTAAAATGCAAGTATCTGTTGACTGTGTGATCCAGTCTGTTTGAGAAAGGATTTAATTCATAAAGCTGTGTATACTGTGTAATAAAGAATAGTTACATTTGGTTTATACCAATTATAACGTGACCAGCATCAGAAAGGAGACATTTCCATGCAGTGACTGCACATTTAGTGAGCCAAACATAACATCAGGTCCACTTGTTTTACAGTAATATGAACAATACACCAGAACTAATGTGCAAAAGACTTGTCATTTTATACTCATCCAACATTAACTTTAATCAAGGAACATCTCTGTCATCCGGCATGCAGGATTATGTTTTTTCCTTATACCTTGCAGTGGAAATAATCAAAGACTCACAGCACACTCAGACACAACCTGATTTTGTGAACACTGACATCTTGGAGTGACATGAGAAGCAAGATGTCCTGTTCACCTGCAGCTGATCATTCATTTCTATGCTCTGTCTAATCACATTCACAGCTCTGCATCAGGAGATCAAGTCTGTGTGTGTCTGCGCGTTTGTGTGTGTGCGAGTTACTGTTCTGGTCTCACGTGTATGCGTGCATGTCTCCCTGCTGACAGGGATCAAGTCGCACCATGAAAAACATACACTCTTACACCAGATTCGCAGTCCAAAATAAGTACTCAAGTTTCTGAAGTTAGAGCAAAGTCAGACAAGCTTGGTCCCAGTCGGCCTACAATACTGTGCAGTCACAAAAACATAATAAACTTTTATTTCAATAGCGCAGTTCAGTAAATACATAAGAAATGACAGATGCAGATGGTAAAAACATTAGAAACAAAGCAAAAGAGATAAAATATCAGACAAAACACTTTAAAAGGTACATGTAAAAAGCGGGGAATCAATGCACAGCTGCTCTAAGTTTTTCAAGTCAAGTTATTCAGAAGCTCCCTATTTATTCCTGGAGTGCCAGGGTAAAATTGATCTCCCTCAGAGCTGACCTCTGACCTCATGCTTGGCCTTAAGAGGAGAACAGAGTGGGAGGAGGTGTGTGGGGAGAGACAGACTCCACAGGGAGCCATCAGCCTGCTTAAACAAAGTCTGTCTAACATGATTTTAATCAAAACTATCAATGCACTGTAAATCCAGCATGTCAGAAACATATGGTAAAGTGTATAGATGCATTCCTTTCTAAACCAAAGATCCCCATAACACATATCCATTATTTCCCTTCCAATAAAGGCATAGACTGAGGGCAGGACTACAGCACCGTGGACTTAAAGTAGACTGCAAACAGATAGTCATTCAGCTCTGGTCATGATCTGCAACGTGTTTGGAAAGGACGAGTCCTGCCTCCAGAAACAATTTGTCTTGAACTGACAGTCCAGTATGTGGCATGAGAGGCAGACATCATGGTCATGACATCATATCGTGGCTGCAGAGCGTAAGACGCAGATGGCTTTAACGAGAGTAACAATAGCATGATATCATGGCTGTCTGAGTGCCCCCGCAGAGAGGGTAATGGGATAACTGCTCTGCCTTTTACAGGAGCTGAAATGAAATTCTGTAAAGCGCAGAGGGCCTGTATAGGGGATCCCCTGTTAGTATGACACATGTTAAGATTGTGATATCTAAATGCCTGTGTCAGCACTAGGGTGTGTTACAGGAGATCAGTTGTTGTTTTACTTGATAGAGTGGGGATTTATCCTCTGCAGCGTATTATCGGCCACATAAATGCATGTCGTACAGTAGTTTACTTACAAATATGCGCAGGTGTCGGGCACACACCAGGCCAATGGAGCCGTTTTGATCTGGACCACAGATCACCAGCACGGTTGGCTGCTTTTTTGCGAGAGAACTGAGAGGGTAGGCCTGGCAGAGAGACAAACGAGAGGCAGACAAGGAATTAGAAATGAGACTGGGTGAATGGAAGTGTGTAAGATAGGGATAAAAGAGATATACAGAAGAGAAAATAGAAAATGTTATAGAGGGATAACAACAGTGACACAAAAGCAAGTGGAAGATCGATGGTCATCAGTATTCAGTATTATCCCTTAGACTTTAGGCTTCTTATTCAGGGCAGGTTATCCGATCTGAACCTCGGCCTTCCTGCAGCATGCCAGACATGCCAGACGAGGGTGGAAATGGCACCAGCTCCATTGCCTCTTCCGTCTATGAGAAAAGGTCCAATCTCATTAAAATAACCCTGGCACTAGTGGAAAAAATACCAGTGTCCTCGCCATGGGATGCTTCCGTATAAATAACACACTTTCCGTCTGGGCACTGGCTGCAGCGGGCCGCTGGCATCTGCCTCGTTTACTGGCCGTACATTCCCTTGTAAATCACCCTGCACCTTCTTCAATGAGACAGGTACACGCCTGCAGAACTGTCAACCTGAGAGGCTAATCTTCCATCTCCAACACCTAAGCAGAAGTGATGTGTGTGTGGTGTGTTTATACACTAAGTCATGATCATTACCGAAAGTCTGGGAGGTGTCTGACTTCATTTTCCATAGACTCTTCAAAGTGCAAGTCTCATTGCCACATTTCAATTTGATGCCTTGAGGGATTTTGTGTTCATTTACTCTGAGAGAGATGTGCATCATTGTAAAGGTCACAGCATAACTTCCTTAACTAGAAGATGAACAGTTCACACACACAAACACTCCTGGAAATTCAGCCCAATTAGGGTAAAAAAATATGTGTCACATCACAAGCCACAAGACCAATTAGCCCAGTTTTATCACCTTCATAAATAATCTGGGACTGCAGTTCACAATAACATTTTGGGTTATAGCCTATTAATCACAGTATTTGGTGATTATGTGGCACATATAACAAATTACAGAATATCAACAGAACAAAACAAATAGTCTTGTAATAATAAACATTAATTTAGAATGTATAAATGACGATTTATATCACTTTTTTTACTTAGAAAATACTCAGGGTTATAATAATAACAGGGTTTAGTGACATAGTGGTTAATCCAAAGTATGTAATTTGGTATGCCTTTTAGTTTGTACATGTGACTTACCTCATCTAATGGGCTAGCTATACCTCTTGTTTTTTTCATATATACTGAAAAAAGTTCATAAGAAACTCAAAATAAAAGAAATGTTGATAATATAAAGTGTTACATCATTCGAATTAAAACTTTTTTGTGCTCGTCCATCTACAGTTGTTGATCCTTTGCCTCCAAATTCTGGAGATGAGCCTGAAATAGCCACAAATTCTTCCACTGTGCACAAAACCCATTAACTTCCACTTCCACTAATGTATTCATGACAGGAGAAAGTTCATATGGAGAAATAGGCCATTCCCCACATCGGATAATTGGATATAACAAGACACAGAGCGCATTAACTGGAGCGATGAATCCAGGAGAAGAGACAGCGACTGTTATCTCCATCATAAAAGCTCAGCTGAGAAATCATCACAGAGACTCAATGAGATGGGGGAGACAGTGTAATGGTCGCTGAGGGCCATGGGGCTGATGGTAATATCAGGAAAGAGGAGCGGGAAAGAGAGGCAGGAGGTGAAAACTAAACATATATATATAGCGATTCTCACTTTGTGTACCCTGGTCTTAGTGACACTTAATGAAATATCTCACTAAGTTAATTTACTGTGGCACAATATGTGTATGTGCAGTGTGATACACCCACCATATGCGACCTTCCCAATGCCAAGTGTATAAAATAAAAGTTGTTTTCCTCAGGAGATGGAGGAAACCACAACAGAGCTAAAAGGAGAGTGAATGTTGTAATGGGTTCCTCTATACAGTGTTTGTGTTGTTGAAGGTGCTTCTGTCTTTGTTTTTTAATGGAAAAGACAGTGATGGCCATGGCAATCTTCCCGCAAATACTGCATTTCATGACTATTTTAATAACCTTATTAAAAACAATTGTATGTATGACGTAATCCTGCTGCTTTTTAATATGTTGCACCCTTTAAAAAACCCAGCAGTATGGCCAACACACACTGAAGTCATGAGGATTTTGATGACCGCGTGAAATATCTTGATACAGACCTATGATACACTTTATTCCAAAATAATGTCACTTATTTTAATAAAGTTTGAACTGCCTTGGCAGAAAGCAGCATGTAATCACAGTATTGTTTTAGAAAAACAATGTTTTATGATTCTGTTTCAGGCTAATAAATTTCTTCAAAAGTTTTCCAGCATTTGAGATATTTATGATATTTTTGATCTGTAGGAGATTTCTACAAGTGCAGACAGATGGTTTCTTGCATCTGTTGAGCAGGTTCGTGATCTGGTTGCTACTTTTCATCTGGTGTCCTGCAGAACTTTTGACATTTTCTTTAATTTTGATGTAGAGGAGTTTTCATTACAGCTGGCAGGTTGACATTTACATTTGTCCACCACAACAGATTGCATTTTTTAAATATTATATATATGTACAGTATGTGTGTGTGTATATATCCTAACTTTAGTGGGGACCTTTAGCAGGGTTTCAATAAGTAAAAAGGTTGGAAGAGTGTAGGGTCTACAGCAGCGCACTGCTGGGACCCCCCTCACACACACACACACACCTAAAAATATGTCTTGATTGCTCTCTAAGGGAGTACCCCTTTGAAAAAAATGTTAAAGACACATGTGCCTTCACCTCTAATCGACCCCCAAAAACACACACATGGCCTGAGAAAACATCAGGGTCCTAAAAAACACAAACATACTCACATATGTACAAAAAAAAACCAACACTGTGCCTTTTATATTGTGCTAAAAGACCACACTATAGGCTAATGTATTGCTGCATGGTAACAAACATGTCCTGTCTCCATTCAGGTGATGAAAAGCCTCAGACTGATATAGAGACACACACACTCAGTCTGGACCTGGTGGCTGTGGCTGCTGGAACAGTAAATGGATTACTTACAGAAAACCTAAAACCCATCAGGCAAACAGTGGTGTGTGTGTGTGTGTGTGTGTGGTATATCTGGAAGGCAGCAGCAGTAGCCCTGCAGTGAAATCAGTGAAATCAGACTGTCTGCATCCCCTTCTACTGTAATTTTCCCTAAATAGCAGTGATGTCATGTAAGCAGTAGCGGGCCGTTGGCGGTTGTGGGCAGCGCGATCCATGGCGTCCAGGCCATGTTTGTCTAGTAAGACTATGCTGTTGGGGCTGGTGATGGAGGGCCAGGAATGGGGCCAGCAGTGGCTTATGATAATAGAGGGGAAGTGGATGCGGTGAGTGTAATCACACACTCTGAGGGGAGAACACAAAGTCTCTGCTTCTGACTGATGCTGCTACTCTGCCTGTCTCAGTTTACTTTTCTTTGTTTCTATTCTCTTTTTCATGTTCATGCTCATTTTCCATTTCACATTCTTTAAACTGCAGCGGCCATGTCTGTCACCCCCCAAGAATGCAGTAGCTTTCTTAGGTTCAACAAGTTGTGGTTATATTAAACAATTAAAAACCTTTTACGTTTTATTCTAAGAATTCCCATAAAACCAAACCATTAAAAGCATAGAATCGGCTCCAAGTATGAATGCAATGAGTAATTATCATCAACTGAATACACTCTAGTTAAACCTGCATTAATTGACTTTTGGGGCCACTTTGGGGCCATGAAACAGGCTGGTATCACAACAACACAGTATCTTATATGATATGGCAAAAGGTCTTAGCAAAAGGTTTTGCCTATTTACATATTCAGACAGAGCAACAGTTCTCTGTCTAGTTTGGTCTCCACCAAACCCTGACGGAAATGTCTGGCTTTTTTTAGCTGCTAAACATTCAATTAGCCTGCCATTAACTTTGTCTGTTGTTTTTCCAGAACGAGAGGTGTACAGTGTTATTTTATAGCTTTCTCCCTTAAAACAGTTACCTGCCACAGCTGGGGTTGAGTTTGATGAGAGCAGTGAGACTGTAACAGAAAAGGAAAGCTGCGGCACAAAAAAAACAAAACAATAAGCTGAAAGATTATTGTTTTATTCTTATTATTTCACTCTGTCTAGCTGATGAGAACAGCAGAGCTGGGTAACAAGTCACTGTGGGATTGATAATACAGTCAGGACCTTTCATGTTACACATACTGGTCGTTGTTATATTTTCCTTACTCTATCAATTATGACATAAATCAGCTTGACTTTTCTTATCTTTATTCTTGAGATCCTTAAATCTGATACTACATTGATGTTGGATGCAATGTAAGAAACGTTGTAAAAAACACCATTGTTACATTTATTGCCATTATGTTACTTTGCGTTCTGAAGCCAGATATCAAAGGTGTCTCATCAAACTGCTGTTGCCAGTTTAATCAAGGTTTTCTGCAAAACATTTATGTTTCCGCTACTGTATGTTTTTCTGTGTCTTTCGCTACCCGCCTTCCTGACAGCAACGCAAGGTTTCATGTGTCTTGCAGCTCAGACTCTCTCTCATCACAGCCCGTTGAAGAGCCCACTAAGGAAACCGATGTGGCATTAAACCAAGCCACTGGTCTGGTCGGAGGGAACCACATGTGTTCCTAACAACCCTCCACATGCACGGCCGTATATACACACATACACACACACAGAGGCCTCGACAAAGTCCCGATCACAGCAGAATGAAACTACAACCACACCAGAGAAGAGGAGCTCTGCAGGACTGCTGTGGTTTAGGAGCTCAGGTGTTCTGCCCCGAGGTGAGCTGCTCAAATGTTTGGAAGTAAATGTCACAGAAAATTAGAACATTTCCTCCACATAATAATAAGACATTTGGTATGGAAGTTAATGCAAATTAGGAAGGTGTAAGTAGCAGCAGCTGTGACTCTTTGCCCTCCTCTCCAATCAAACAGTCACACCAGGATCTGGCTTGGTTTTGTGAGGATTACTGAGGCGGAGACAGACTGTGCAGCGGCTTTTCTAAACCAACTGGAGTGAAATTTGTGACCTTTGGAAATGAGTGATACACGGTGTAGGCTATTAAACAGATTTGCACAGGTTGAGGCCACAGTTTATTTAGTTTGTTTAGTTTTAGGCAGTTGATTTTATTTGGTTTTGAGCTTCTAGGTGAGCTTCTAATGGCTCTGTATTGGATGGTTTTAGGCAGAAACGGATGGGATAGGAGAAATCTATCCATTTCCTTTCATAAATTGCAAGCTCTCTGATTGATTGATTGATTGATTGAATTTTTGTGTTGGCCCTTACATCTACAAGATTGGTAAAAGGACTTGAAAGCAATAACAGCTCATTCAAGCATAGGTCCATCTCACAATAAAACAAAACTGCCATATAAACACAGTGGAATGATGTTATTTGGTCCATCCTTGATTTATAATGCTAGAACAGGACTGGATCAACCCGTGACCACACAAATATGGATGGATGGCGATTATGAAAGAGTCTTCCTCGTGCTGGGTTCTGCTTCACATTTACAGTAAATCAGGGATGCTATGAAACACAAATTTAAAAAAAGAAAGCAAAGAAAGACAGACTAACAATGGGATGTGGAAGACAGATGGTGTACAGACCTTAGTGATGGCCAGGGCGCATGCTTGTCCCCAGATCTCTATCAGCTGCTGCTGTCCAAACCTGTAGTCCCTCAGTAGTTCTGTCTCAATAGCTGCTGCCTCCCCTTTACTGTCAGGATGAGAAAAACATATGGTTAGTAAGAGATGTGTCAGGTATTTGTAACCTTGTACTTTATTGAAACTTGTATCTTTATGATCCATAAAAAAAAAATCACCAGCACACAGTAAGTGGAGTTACAACTGTCACTGGTCGGCTGTAAGAAATACTCTGGGCCTCATTTAAAGGCTTTGTGCACAATTTAGAATTTAGTTTTACCAACAGCAAAAAAAATACTTTTGTTTAGTCAATTAATTTTACTTTGGAACTATTATGTCTTTTTTATACATTACTAATGCTGAGTTGGTAACAAACTCTCTAGTTTTCATTTTGAGTTACTTGTAATTATTGCACATTGTTCACTGCTCATCTGTTCAATAAGTTTGGCCAGCCAGAATATACAAGTATTTCCATTTCTTTTAGTTTGGTCAGTTTTGTGTTGAGGTCAGCTTTGTGCTTCACTGAAATCAGTCCAAGTCACTCTGTTCAAATTGCTGCATTCTGAGTTCAGTCCAAGTTGCTGACTTATCTTATGGCCCAGTTTAGCTGGCTTCAGTTGATCACTTTTGTTTAGTTCATTCTCATTTTAGGGGATACGTAACCTTTTTTAAATCCATAAGTACGAGTTTTATGTCTTGCTGCTCAATCTCTAACAGTGCCTCACTACACAATGCTCATGCCAACAGTACAGCAGGCATTTGCAAGGTGACTTTCAGTATTTACATGACGCTAAATTATGCGCAAAAGCAGTTACGACGGAGCTAAACTGGTCTTCCTACACGCATAGAAGCTTACATGGTTGTCATATATATTGCTAAGGCAACAAGTGTGGCCATAATGTTTTTAAGAGTTACTAAAACAGGTCTAGAAGTCAAGGCCTTCTCATAAAAGACCTCAACGGCTTCTGCGAAGTGTGGTGGTGAAACTCAAAACAGAACACGTGAGTGATGACTGAACTGTGGCTGAACTGTTAGTGCCTGCGTATGTGAGTGCACAACCTGACATTCGGTTTATTCCTTTTGTAATCTCAGGTCCACACATGTTGTTTCCAACACGAGAGACACATTGTCCTGGCCGCTCTCAGCACGGTGACAGTGCGACCAATGCTGCTGTATAAAGCCTGCTGGTGCTACTGTTAGCATGGAGGTGTGTGTCTGTGTGACAAATGCAGTCTGGACAGCAGGGCCCTGGGCAGGTGTCACAGCCTCAGCTACAGCGCTATCACTTGTTGTTCAGGGTACGAAGACCAGGAGCAGGCAGATTTGAGATCGGTCTCTGTGACATCCTTATCACTCTACAGCCACCTGGTGGTCTCCCTCAGTACTGCAGCTCAGAACCTGGTTGATTAAACAATCACTTTCAGTCGGAACAATACTGGATGTCAATTTCTGTTTAATTGACCACACTTCAAACTCCCTCGGATAAATACTGGAAAAGCAGACGCTGCTGAATTAAGAGAGAGTGACTAAAGTGAGATTAGATATATATGTCTAACCAATAAAAGATCACTTATCATACTACTGCAGTCCAATAAGTGCAAATGGGAAGAGGATCAATTCACAAAATCAATGCTGTGCTTCTAATCAACAGTGACTCAACAGGGTCGCTCCCCTCTGCCTCAAACCTTTACCTCTCACAGAAGATCAACAGCTTTGTGTGTGCGTGTGTGCCACGGCTACATGATTAAATAATCAGCATAAGGAAGCTGCAAAAAGCAAATGTAACACACAAGACACCAACACACATTGCATATTAATCTGCCTCTTATACAGTGGATTCATAATATAACACATTTAGGCATGTGTATAGATGAACAAAGCAGTCATATAAGAAATACGGATGTGCTGCACAACATACGTTCTACATGGAGTTTGCAGAATTCTGGAGAGATCTACACTTTTGAGCATAAAAACTCAATCAATGCGGTTACTGTAATGGAAAATTTGAAGCTTTTATGCATAAAAGCAAGAATAATCTTTATACATTATACACATACAGGAAGGGACACACAGTACCACTATCACTGTTGTGTTTGTGCCCAACAATTACAGTGAAGGACTGTATCTGAAGCTCTGGATTAACCTGCATCCATGTGTATGTATCTATAATGCACTCATTCTGTGTCATTTGTCTGTGTTATCTGTGGTGATGTGCATATAATACAAAGCCTGCTCATGTGTGCTCCTGTGTGCTAGGAACACACACGCGTGTGCACCTGTTTGTGTGTCACCAAGTCAGTGTTTCCAAGTGGGGCTTCTGGCATTTACCTGTGCCAGTGGAGCAACAGCAGCTGTCACCCACAGCTCACCTCAGGGATGTTTCCTGAGTCGCTGTGACAAGTTGATCTTTGGAAAGTTCACCTCAGTCCACAGGGTTTGCTCTGTGTTTGGCTGCACCAGGGTAGCACCAGAGCTATCCGCTCTCTGGTGCGTTTTCACAGAGCTGAACTGATTCTGCAAGAGGACGGGATGTTTCCTATATTTCACATTTCCCTATAAAATGACACAGAGGAAACTGAATTTGTGTTTAAAAAAAATCCCATAACTAGTCTATACATTGTTGTGTTTGGGTGGGGGAACCATCACAGTAACAGCACTGCTGCTGAACAGGCAATTACGATTGATGCTTAACATCAATGACAGAACAAAGTGCCGTGGATGTGCCGCTTCGCAGCTGCTAGTTTTAGCCAGGAGGCTCTACCACAAGGGAGCAGCACGGTGTTCGGGACAGACGGCAGGCAGATGGCTGTTTCATGCCACATACTGAATGTGTTTTCAATTACCATCTCTAATTGTACTTATTACGATTTTTAGTCGAGAATCTCTTCACCTCACATTACTGAAGGAAGCCGAAAAACTTCAAAGTAACAAGTTGATTTTTGCACTTAAATATGCCAGGGACCTGCTGAACACTTCAACACCAGACTGACTCCGGTCACGCAGCAGCCAGCAGCCTCTCCCCCAGAGGGAGAGATGATTTCCCCACGCTGGGTGTGATGCGCTCCCGCAATGTGTCACCTTCATTGCAGCACTGCTCAACTGTGATCACAACCTGCTTAATGAATGTGTTTACTTTACACATGAGATTGGGTAAAATGAAACCTTAATGGTCACCGTGGGGAAATTGGGACACCGCAGCAGGAGCATACACCGATCAGCCACAACTACCACCAGTTCAGTTGTGACCCGGAAATTACAATGTGCAATGGTCATAAAGTATACAATATACAAACAATATATTATATACATAATATTAATCCTTTGCCTTTAGTTCTAGTTGCTTCTGCACAATCTGAGCATATTCATGGTTAAAAGTAACATAAAATATAAAGGGTTTAGCAGTGCATGCTGTATGTACTGAAAATGTGACAACCTCACAAGCAACACTTGTTATGCAACAGATACAGTTAAAGTAGTGAATGCACGCACAAAAGATATTATATTGTTGCATAATGCCAGCCAATGAAACAGTCATAAACAATATGTTAGTGCAGCCTGCAGCTGTGAAGCATCCTCATATCATATGAGGGATGAAAACTCCCCTGAACATCAGAAGAGCTTCTATTCTTCCAACACTGGAAGACTGAAATAGCTGCTTTTCACCACCCCCGCCCTCTCAGTTTGCCTAATTTCCACATTTCCAGCGTGATCTGCTGGTGCAATAAGGAGCATGACTAAAATAACTGAAAGCGAAAGAAAGTAGTCAACAACCTCCCATTTTATACTTGCCAGGGGGAGCTCTATGAAGAAAAAATGATACACATAAACATGACACACATGGTGGTCTATTCAGATTCTCTCACTGTTTTTCATCATCCTAATGCTGCAACTGGTTAATTGCATACATTTTGGCCACTGCTTTGGGTGAGACTTAAATATCTTGTCAACGAATAATACCCCCCTCTTAAAAAAAAAACTCCACTGAAATTGGTAATCTAAATTCAAATGCAATATTCCTCATGAGCAAATGAAACTCATTCCTATTGTTTCTCCTTCTTAAAATTTTGAATAGCTTGCTGTGGGTGTAGGACATTTTTATTTTGTTAAATAGTGACGGAGCAGAGATGTCACCGCCTGTCCCAGATTTACTGTTGCGTAATGAATTAACTGTACCCACTAGTAAAAGGTCATGTCCATGATGGGGAGCTGTTCTGGTCTATTAAGGAGCAGGTAATAATTAGCCAGCTTCCTGCAGTAGAGAGGACAAAAAGAATAAAAACACACTGTTATTAGGTCCACGGCCCCCCCCCCCCGTCCTCGCTCCCATTATCTGTCCAACTAATACTCAACAGCTGTTGATGATACTTCAGGCCCTTTAAAATACTAATTTAGTTCTGCATCAAATCACATGTTGATAACACGGAAACTGTGACATTTCCACATAAATTAACATCTATTTTGTTGCGGCCTATCACAGTTAATGGAAAGTGGTGATGATTCAGCCTAATTACAATTAAGTGAAAGGTTATGGGTTTTTTGGTTTTTTTACAAATGCAGTTCCAGCAAGCAGCCACATTGTTCTCTCCAGTGTACTACATGTACTGTTTATCACCAAATATCTCACAAGGACATACAAAAATGTACATATAAATGTTTTCCTTCCTATTTTTTGCTTTTATTACCATTACAAACGGCGTGCCTTCGTAATGGTACAAACTAGCGGACAACCTTGCCACTAACATCCTTCTCCCATGTTCGAAATTTTAAGTGCATTCAGAGAATCTGGCCTTTCATCTCATACTGTGTTCAGTATGTTCCCTATGTCACATACAGTATCACGCGCATGTTTTTGAGGGTCCAGATGTAGCCTGATTTATCATCAAATGGCACTGAGTTTCACTTGTACCAGGTCAACCGAACATTGTGTTGCTGAGTGATGATTCATTCCTTTATCTGTCAAGATAATAAAAAGAACGTCCTTCTCTGGCTTGCCTGCAGCTGAGAAAAAATTCCTATTAAGACAGAAACCCTTATAAAATTCCTATATTTATGTATATATCTTTTTACAGTCTTTTTGTTTTAGAGATGGACAGTGCAATGCTCTTGGGGAGCTGCTGATTTAGCCAAATCCTGCAACTGTTGACATGTTTTTAACTCAAGAGAAGTGCAAAGCTGCAAGAGGGGTGGGTTGGACTGTGTGGGTGGATGAATTGGATGGGTGTTTTGAATGGGGTTTTTTCCTGAATGGTTTCCCTGCAATTATCCGTCAGCCAGTTGTGTTAATATACGCTTGTGCTGTTCTGTGCAAACAGTGTTGAAACTATTCAAAAAGCCTTAAAAGAGATGGTCACAAAAACCCCCAAATACCTTCAAGATAACAGGATCTGTCATATAACCTTGATAAATACCACAAGAAGCTTCCCCCCATGGTGGAGAAACACCTTGACCGAGTAATTTGACCTGGATGTGCATCACTGTATGACGTACAAAAGACCCTGCAGTATTCTCCACTGTCTCCTCTCCTTCACCCACCTCACTAGTGCTTTCAACCCCCACTGCTCCATCCTTTGAGATCAAACCTCACTGGTCTTGCCTCATCCTTCACCCCAGTTTACCCTTCTCCATTTTCTTTCTTTCTGTTCCTCCGCCACTCTCGACCTCCTACTCCGCCACCCTCTGTCTCTCGCTATCGCCTACTCTGACGAATGTTCACACTTCACTGAACCAGAGTGATGGCAGATGGAAGGGTGACAGCAAGAGACATGCACAGAGAGAGAGAGAGAGAGAGAGAGAGAGAGGCAGAGACAGAGAGCACATGGGAGATGAGTCACCCTGGGTGATTTAATCTGCTGTACTTTCTGATTTCTTTTAATTCACAGGGTTTTGACCCCAGGAATGCCTTTGGAGGAAAACTGCAGAAGGTAAATGCAACAGTACACCAGTGCAGAAGCAGAGAGGTGAAGCTGTATCATCACCTATTTGAATCACCTCACTTTCATCACTACCCTGGAGATAATCTCATCATAGACACTCAGCCTTGTACCAGCTAAAAGGATTTGGTCATAATTTTGGCATCATGCTGATGGACAGTCATATTTATGTTCCACTCAGCATTCTAGTGTGTGCTGTGTTTTTGAAGATTGGATCCCTTATTATAAGCAGATTATCATTGGGGGTTTTTTCCAGGTGTGTGTGTGCATCTAATTTAACACGTGTCATCTCAGGACACCTTTCTTCCTCAGGCGAGCCTCCTGGAGCGTGTCTCCAGGAGGTCCTGCAGCATCCAGCTAAGAGACATTATATAGCGGAAATATCGAGAGGGCGAGGACAGCAGGTAAATGCTGGAGGGTTCAGATCTTTGTTTGGTGAAAACGGGAGCAAAATTTAAAAGAAAACTAGAGAGAGACGCAGCAGAGGAGGAGGATTTTCTGAAAAGACTGTTTCTGTCTGAAATTACTTACATTTTTTGGAATCATCTGTATGATCACATCATAGCAGGCCAAAAACACAAGTGGGTATGACACATTACAAGGTGCTTAAGGTGTCTGACTGCATTCAGTCTCACATCGCATTTGTCGATACATATTATGTTTCTCTCTGCAAAATCTGATGATGGGCAGTAGGATCAGGTGCTGCAGCAGTGGGAGTGCCACAAACAACATCAGCTGGCAAATTGGCGCTGGCCCTGTGCCTCCATATGGTCCCATTCTAACTGCCCAGCGTGAGCCCGTCCATGCTGCTCAATTCTTATCAAATCAGGATGGCATGATTCACTTTGCCTCACGTCTCCTTGGGCAATAATTTAGGACCGGCTACATGTAGTGTGTGTGCACGAGAGACCGAGAGAGACACAATCGCATCCATGCAACCGTCTCCCTGAGCACTATTCTTTCAAATCAGACTTAATCAGTTTAGCTTGTCTGCTCATGCTCCTCATATCCGGTAGAATGAGACAGACATTCTTTAGATAATCCCTATCAGTGGCTCCTGCATTTTGCTCCCACAGCTCATTTGGTCCACAAGCAGCCATGCACCTGTAGACATATAAAAGACGAACACTGATTATCTTTGCCCAAGGCTGCAGTTGTGGGTGAGCTCATTTAAGTACAATATTTCCTACAAATGAGTGTTCTCATGATGCTAAAAATATCCTACCCCCTTAAAGGAGAAGTGCTGGGTTTGATGGAGGAGCACCTACCCACACCCATGCACATACCCAGCACACACAGATGCACAAATGGACATGAAGTGCAGAGGCCATAAATGAAAGCAGGCACGTCCACGTGCCCACAGGTTACATCATCCCATGCCCTCCTAGTGATCTTTTATCCTTTTCACCTAGTTATCCATAATGTCCATGTGTCACCACTGCCTCAGCTTCATACCAAGCTCCCTCATTTTGAGGCCAGGGGCCATCAGCAGCACAAATTACAAAGCGCATGTTGTCACATCCCATTCGTTTCCATGGTCGCAGTGTCTTGTCCTCCAGGTACTGGAGGCAGAGCGAAATGGCTAACATAATTTCTAAGGCCGCCGGCCAGAACACAGCAGACAGATGACCTATCTGTGTTACTAAGTGACCTGAAGCTTAATAACAACAACGTATCAGTCGCCTTGTGCTTTAGGAGGAGCAGCAGCTTGTCTTTGGAGAGAGATTCATTTTAGGAGTGGGTTCATATGAATATCTATCTCTCTGACCCTGTTTAAACTTGGTCAGGTATCGAACATCCAGATGCGTCCAGAGAAAACTTGCAGACCTGAGACTGACTGCATTCACACACAGCATCAAAATCTAGAGATTTCATTTCAAGTGAAAAAAAAATTATCAAATAAATAATATGTTTGTGAGGACAACAGATGATGGTTCAGTTTATAAAAGAAAAAGGTGACCTCATTTTTCTCAGTAGTGAGCCCTTCATGCACAGACAGCAAAGTTGTCTGAATTATCTGAATGCATGTCAAGAGCACCTTAAAAAGAAATAGTTCAGTGTGCCTATTTATATCTACTGTTGTGTGCTTGCATACAGTATCTGCCCCAAAAATGAGCCACCAGATCAGGAGTTGGACTATCAAGCGCACTTCCCATATCGGTGTGGGCACATGACCTGGCCACCACTGGATATGGTTTGGGGGATTCAATGTTCAGTGCTTTCTTGGATGGATTCATACTGTCCCTGTCTGGTCATGTTGAATCGTTTGAGATGGGTTGTCTTGCCAGGACTGCCCACAAGTGGCAGAAAACCCATTCAATCAGTTTTTCTAATGGTCTTTTTCACTGCTAGCTGCTGAACCAGACAGGAAATGGATAGCAAATTTCCTCATTGTCACCTGACAAGCCCCAGAGGGAGGGCTCATGCTATAACTAAGAATAATATTAGTACAATCTGCAACTGATTTGAACACTGATTATGGCCGCTTGCTTCGTGAACAAAAACAGGTACTTAACGTTCCAAAATCAACTAGCCACACGCTTTAAGAGGCGTGAGCAAGGCAAGCAGTACCACAACAGATGTTAGCATGCTCAAACAGCAAACGCTGTCAGCTGGAGTCGTGCGGCTGAGTGGCATCATGGTGTGGAGGAATCAGACTTCAGCATGCAGCAATCATCATGAGTGCTGGCTGTTCTCGCCAACAATCAACTTGATGGCACTCTTGACAGTTTTCAGAAAACCAGCATGTTCATAACCATGCTATATGAGTGCTTAAAGCATTCATGATAATTGTGAACAATGGGTGTTCAAGAAAGACAGTTTTTATATATATATATATATGTTTTTTTAATCCATTCTTGTGCCATGAGATTGCAATCAAAATGAAAAATGAGAAAAGAAGCTATAGAGGAGGGGTCGAAACTATTATGGCAACATAATGGAAATAACTGAAGGATAGATGGGGAAGGTGGGGAGGCAGACAAGGGGAACAGAGGAGGAGAAAGTGACACAGCATAATTAGAACTGCCGCCACCGGCATGACTGAAATACAAAGGAACAAGTCAGGCTAATAAAACCCTGCCATGAAGAGGACAATCTTCCTACAGCCTTCTCTGCTGGATGCGGCGAAATAAATACTTTCCTCTCAGGCTGCAAACTAAGAGTACAAGGCTTTGATCTGGCAGCATGAGACAATGTTTAATCAGTGTCCGTGATCTAGCATTATGTGGCTAATGATGACTGGGAAGTGACAGAACCGAAGAAACCAACCAAAAGTGAATAACGTTCTGTTTGCTGTTTTTCAGGTCAGTCTATAATCCAATGAGACCTCTGTGTGCAGCTCTTTCACCCATTTGACTCCAGATGTCACGGATGGTTAGTGAAAGGACACAGTGTAACAGAGTGTGTGTGTGTGTGTGTGTGTGTGTGGGGGGAGTAGCAGGAAGACAAATGTGGGGGAGGAAAGGACACAGCATACACGTGCAAAATACAATCACACATCCTGTATGCATTTACAAACATATTGCTACAACTACAGAAAAGATGTAAAAATGATCGTAGAATACTTGTCAATAAATGCTTGGGCACAAATGGTATCCTGACCAAACTGCTGATTAAGACGATACATAATCCTGTCGAAACTCTTACATTAAAAGTGGTCAAATGCTCGGTAATGCAATTTTAAAATGTGCTGTGCAGCAAAAATCAAATAATTGAATTTGAACATTCAGTATCCTGCTGATCAAGCTTTAAACTTGGCTTTGACGGAGAAAAGCTTTTTTTTTTCCCCATCGTGTTTCCCCTCTATAGTGGAAGTACTTGCAATTTATCAGTATTGCACATCAGGGTTTTGTATTTTATTCTGATTAATTCTAATCATTCACTGCACAAGAGGGAGCTCCGCTGCGAGAATCATTTAACAAACACAGAGGACGTATTCTGCTAATTTACATTTTCCTATGTCTGATCATATCAAAACTTTGTGTATAGAAGTTAAATGAGAGCTCCACGCATGATGACCTGTTCTGGCTCAACCATGTGCCTGTTAAACACCACATTTTAGTTATTCCCTTCATGATAAAGATAATGCATGCTATTTAAATAAATGACTGTGAAAAATAATTTGTCGACTGTTTTATGAGACAATATTCACGTACTTAGTGTTTTTAATACTAACTAACGATCATGAGTCCTTGTGTGTGAAATGAGTGATGAACCCGATTCTCACCCACCACTATTTTCTCTCTCTCATCAACCATTTGTAAATAATATATATATGTACATCATGTATGACATATCAACTTAATAGGTAATAATATCATATTGTGTTTATAGCTTGTTCTGACACCCAGTGGTTAAAATAAATAGGTTCTGACAACAATTCATCGGCTAATGAAGAAACAGAAGCTGAGGTTCAAAAAGAATTCCCAGAGGCAGCAAGTCTGATTTCTTTGAGGGAGGCTGACTGCGAATCCATGAATTATTTATTCTTAGAGAGTTAGACTTAGAGAGTCTGTGAGAAATATCTGAAATAAACCATTTGAGATCAACTAGCGGCACAAGTTTAGTGTTCAGAATCAGCAGCATGGAGGAGATTGGCTGTGAGATCCTTACTCGACAAGTTTGTGTAGAATGTGATGGTGAGGTGCAGATAGCTGCTGGTTGACTATTTTAAACAGAGGCTGAATTTGATGTTGACTGCAGTTTAACAAATACAGTGTTTACGCCTCCTGATCACGCCATGTTGTTTTGCATTGTGGCACAAATAGAAAGCTACGATGGATGTGTTATGAGCCTGCAGGCCGTGTGTGCTGCAACTCTTGCGCCTCTCCCTCTCTGCATCTTATCCCCTGCCGGCTCCTCCCTCGGGGAGAACCCACAGGGCAGGTTCAGCTGTCAAATGAAGGACACCCAGTGGGCCCACCGAGAGGCCTGCCTGTCTTATGTCATTCTGTCAGTCAGTCCTGGTGACCCAGCATGTTTTATTCTGTTCTATTCTACGGTTTAAAAAAAAAAACACCACACATTGAATGTGCATAATTATAAACCAATTAAATTTAGTGGCAAAATGTCGTTCTTTTTTGTCAGCAAGTGCCAGACTTGCCCCTGAAGTAGAGCCCAGGGCCTCGTCTCATCGCGGCTCCTTCTCCAGCTTGCACTTTTCATGGCTCTGTTTTGTAGCACTGCCAATATACGGCTTTGTCTGGGGGGACAGAAAAGATTAAACTCTCCACTTTCTTGGGACTCCCTTCACATAAATTGCTCACATAATTATCCTGTGAGTGTGTGTCTATTCGCCATAAGTATGGAAACGCGTGGTCCAATCCCAAATGACTGCTGAAGTTGTTTCTCTTTCACTGGGCTGCTGAACTACGGAGACATTTCATTAGGCAAAGGAAGGAGGGCCAGCGGAATGGCAATGCGACACATGCCGTACAAGCCTCAAACCCACACTGTCTCAGTTTCTCCCACTCTCATGTTTGGACACAAGCTTTCACACCAAGCTCGGCTTTGTTTCTGACACAACTGCTGCACACACACACACACACACACACTATGTGCAGGCTGTGTATAATTGATGAGCACAGCAGTAGGGCAAACCATGAGAGGAACCAGAGAGCCATCGCAAAGAAACTGGCATTCGGCCGACCTTTCGCAGCTATGCTGCTGTGCGTATGCATGGATGCATGCATGCATGCGTATGTGTGTGTGCGTGGGCGTGTTTACGACGCTCGTGTGGCAGGTGGCAGGGAGAAACGTGTGAGAGGTGTGAAGAAACCGAGGCTGACGGCAGTCATGATCAGGAGAGTATTCTTGAGGGACGCTTTGAATAAAAACAATGATGCCGTTGAAGGGAGAGGTGAAAATTGCCTCTAATGAGAGCAGAGCAGCCAGGCATGACAATAAACCCACAGTGACTAACTCCAGCTTCAGAGGATGAGAGTGATGGGAGTCAGTCGCACAAACATGAAAATCTTCTGCCGGTCAAGTGATGTTTTACACATCGCCAGACCCTGTGGCATGCAGCCGCCTCACCACTTCAGAAAAGGCATAACAAATTCCAGCTGCTTCTCAAACTTTCTCCAGGCTCCAATATTACCCTCAGCATCATCACTTACTGACAGACGAATTTGTGTGTTAAAGGTCCGTGCGTGCAGCTGCCACCTCAGGCTACCAGTGGCTTTTGCGCTGACAGGCGTAGCTGTAATGTATGCACATGTGGCATTTCCCATACATTAGGAACAGAATGTCACACAAGCTGTGCGGCCCAGGGAGCCTAGCAGGGTGCAGTGTGTGAGAATTAGTGGGTTTCTCTGTGCCCGCGCGTGCGTCAGTGTCGGTGCCCGCACATGGCGCTCATGTGAGTGCGCGTTGAGTCAGTCATGCTCACCTCCCTCGAAGATGATTAGGAGGTGAAAGAGCAACACGAGCAGGGGGGGGGAGAAGGAGATACAGATGTGTGATGTGCACGCTGCAGAGGTGTGATGTGGAGAGGGAACTGGCACTTCTGTCGCTGCTGCCCACACAAACACCCTCATCTCGTCTGTTCTTTTCCCCGCTGGTTTTTATCAGTATAGCGAACCGTTGCCATTAGTTTTTATCCACAGGCCTTCAGTCAAGTCACTAGAAAACTAGGAGATCCACCACAGTCAACATCGAGACCTCTTTCACTGCGAGCAAAGTCGTCACGGTGTATTATCAACACACCCACTGATGCAGTGCTGCTCTCTCTGGCGTGCGCCAGTTAGAGCAGCACAGCGCAGTAATTGCATTATGGGACTTAAATTAGGCAAGATGTAACACAGCTCCAAAAACAAAAGCCTTATCTCTGCTCACTTCTGGTCAAGGCAATTATGCAGAGTCCAAAGTTACTGAGACAAGAAAAGCACTATTGTTAATATTCTTATGCATAACTAAATGCCTGATCATTATTAAATCTCCTCAACGCTGGCTAATCTCATTACCTTGACCTTGAGCATGCTGTGTGGGGAAATTAAATTAACAGAGGAACTTTATTGAACTATTACCACTTTAATAAGGACCTCTTTTCAAACCCTGCTGTCTGTTATCTTCGTTCAGTTTTTTATATATTCTATATTTTGAAAATATACTTTGTTCTCTTTTGTCGCTTGTTGCTTTTTCTTATCGATGGGTTTCTTCTGTAGTATCAAGATGGAACATCTTACTATTATCACTACTAAATAAGGGGATAACAGTGCCCATTTTCAGACAGTGGTGCACTCAGCTTACATGAAAAATGACAGCCGTAGTTTGTGAAGCGAGAAACCCTGGTTCCCTTTTCACCTCCATGTGGTTTGCCAATAATGCTGCGACGTCTAAATGTCAGACTGTCAGCTTTGAACACATGAGCTTGTCTTGAATGATGTGAAACTTTCAGATGGTTCAGTCTAAACGAGTAAAAGAGATAACTTAGATTTCCTCTCTGCACATGTTCCCTTATTTTTGCAAGCCCACAATAATTGTGTCTCTGCTGTGTTACACAAAAGGCCTCTTGATACGTGTGTTGACAAGAGGAGCGGGGCAATGTAGGTGCCACCCACTCAGTTTGCCTCTTACAACTATGTCAAACCTTTGGTGTTTACATCTACTCATTAGAGTGAACTGATCCAAAAATCCAAATAAAACTGCAGAAAATTCATGGGCCTCCATCCTCTGACTTGTTATCATTAAACTATTATTAGATATCGCAAGTATAGAAATTAGATTTTTGGCTGTGAGAGTAAGACATGTAGACAGATGGATGGGAGTTCATAAGAACCAATATATAGAAGCAAAATAAGTTAACCAACAGCTCCCGTCCATCTTTCAGTGTTTTTGCCTCTCATTTTCTCCCCCCTCCCTCCTCTCCTCTCTCCAGGGTGTCGGTCTGCTCTCTCTCTGCGTAAACATTTAGTTGATTGCCTGTTGATTCCTCTGTCTGGCTCTCCAGGCTGCTGTCTTTCTCGCTGCGTGCCTCTCTCAGCATCAACATTAACCCGCTGGCTCACAGGCCACCGGGGAGTCTAGCCTTAGCAGCTGTCCGTCAAGGCATCCGAGAGGCGAGAAATGCCCCGCACCTTTGCTGATTGGCTCGTTACAGGTGCCGGAGAAAGAATGCAAAAATAAAAATCTGAGCCTGAGCTGATAGGTGTCAGCAGGCAAGGATGAACACAAAATTGTCAATATATAGTAAACCTATAGTTTGCAAGTTATTAACTGCCTGACAAACAAAACAATGTTTACTCTAATGCTTCTTTATGTGTGAGTATGTGTTGCAGGGTTGATGCTCTGGATGCTAACCAACCTTTACTGGAAGTGTCTGTTTTTCACTGATATACTATTCTTAATGCACCTTATATAATGAAGACACCCCTGAAACTAGCGTAAAGCTAATTAAATTTGTGCTTTATTTTTTTTCTTCTTTGGAGAATTATCTTGACTTTCAAAAGCCAGCTCTAATTTGTATTTATATAATCCATCAGTGAACGCGTATGACACGGTAAACAACAGCAGAGCTACATAAAAGAAGATCCATTTGCATAATCAGAATTCAGCGACAGTGTTCCTCCGATGGGAAACAAAACAGAACCACAATCAAGACCCGGCGGAGCGAGACAGCGAACCCAATTACTGAAAACCAGGAAAGCCTCCCTGGCTGCAAGCAGTGGCACACACTCAGATGCTGAAATGGTCACGAATGCACGCACACAGGTGAAGACAAGGCTGGAGACACAACACACAAGACATACACAGAATGTTCTTTATGTAAGCTCGCGAGGAAATCAAATCCATTTAAAGAAATACGTTTTTTTGTTAAATGCCTCAGCACTTCATACAAAAAGATTTCACAGTCAGTCTGTTGGGTCTCTCTTTCTGCCAGTGCTTTTTCATTTTCAGTTGCACACTGCTGGAACTGCTAGACGGGAACAAATACATACACAAAAACACACACACTCACACATAAAAATACAGACATATTGTGATGAGAACCCATTCAATAAACCTACAGATTTAACTCAAGTGCTGCATCTCTGCAAAGATCTTCCACAAAAAGATCACATGAACATGTCTCAGTCGGCCAGGCCACATCTTTCTCTGGGGTGAAGCTGGAGGTTGGTTTCTATGGCACAAAAGTAATGTGAGTGACAGGTGGTAATAGCCCACAGAAAGATGAGTGCTACGACAAACCCCTCCCCCTCCGGATCATATTATCAGGTCATCGGGGGGGGTCTCTCCCCCTTCATCTGAATTCTCCCGCCTCTGCTCTGTCTTGGTTGGTCTATCAGCATATTTCTCTGTCTCCCCACATTGATTTTCCAGTGGAGACAACGTGAGGCCGGTGGCTAGTGAGCATCGCTCCCATTTTGTCACTGTAAAAAAAAAAACAACAAAAAAATTCACTTTTCTTCCTAGTCACATTCCCCGGGACAGCTCTGACCCCGTCAGCAAGTTGCCCACAGTCTTCAGGGAGAAAAAAAACTGAAGGGGTGGAGAGATTTGTTTTTAAAAGGGAGATGCAGCATCTGCCATTTGAGTGTTAGAAAGCGGACCGCATCCCATCAACTGGAATTATCTACCGAACCGAAGGGACAGACTGCGCTCCACTCCGCAGACACTGAGATTTTCATTAATATCTCAAGCTGCTCTCAAAGGAAAAGAGCCGACATAGTTTGAGAGTCCCTCCTTACCGCCGTGCTTGGGAGAGGTCTCAGACATGACTCTGAGAGGAGACCCCGGGGGAAAGGGAACTTTCAGGGAGTGGTCTAGAAGGACATTAAGGACTTTTGCCAATATGACTCCTCTGAATTTCATATCACTTCAGTATCCCCTCCTCTTTAATCATCATTGCAGTTGCATCTGTGGTGGTGCTTCACATTCAATGTGGAAATGCAGCACAACTTTACGCTTTGTTTACCAGCGTGCTTCATTTGGCCAGTGTTACATCAATGTGTGTTTAGGTCAAAAAAACAGGTACGGTGCATTGAACATCTACAGCCAGGCAGCTACAGTTCATACTGGTAATGGTAATTGGGGAATAAGGAGCAGGTGCAGGGTGCATCTGGGGATCAGGTGACTGGAGCTGGTGGGACAGAGAGAGAAACAGCTGGTGTCACTGGGAATTCACAAAAGCCCTAATGACAGGTTAGTTAGTGACTGGGGGGGGGCAAATGGACTGGGAAATAAGCGCTAATAAAAAAATTCAGATGTAGTCCTGACAGTATTCGGTGATGGACTGGTGGCAAGCAGCAGCTAAGGATATATGGAGACAAGAATTCTCTTTAATACAAAGTCTATGCATGGCCTATTTCAATAATTCAAGGAGAGGAATTGTCACTGAGGAAATATCAGATGATTTAAGCTGCCTTCCTCTGTCACTTTCAAGTGACGGGCACCACTCTGGGACTCTCAGAATAAATGAATCTTTAAGCCACATGAATCTTTGCCATTGATTATTTTGTCAGTGAGCTTCAGATGAGATTTGAGGGATTATTCCTGCGTGCTAATGCCACTCAAAAATAAAGGCACAAAAATGTGCGCACAGCTCAGCCAGGGTTTGAGAAGCCAGCCGGCAATTACAAGAATCAATTCCTCAAATCATCCCAAACTTGGTATCAATAATGCAAAACAAAACCGGAGCTCGTGCTGGGCATTGGGCACTAATGACTTTTACAGATGCGTGACAACAAAGATTATTTTCTCTTAAGCTGCACAATAAATTGTGTATGTTTGCTTTAATTGCGTCTACTAAGCCTAGAAGTGTTCTTGGATTCAAACACTTGGACATGAGCCTAATTTTCGTAGTTACGGTGATTATTTCCTTTCCAGTCCACTAATTTCATTGCTCTTATCATGGTAACAAACATTGAAATACGAGTCAGAAAGTAGCTTGACGCAAAACATCTGTTTAACGTCTACTGATCATCTTATTTTCAGGTGGATATCGGGTGAAGGAAACGCAGTGGAATAAGCAGAGAAAGGCTGTGCCTCGCCTGAAATATCACCAAAATGACTTGACAAAATGAATATCATATTAGTCCAAATTTAAGCAGCAGAATACTTTAATTACCAGAAGATAATTGAAACACAGACCTGACAAATGAAATAATGGTGTGTCTCTAATAATAGCTTGGTGCTCCATTCTTCTCTCTCACCGAGTCAAATGAAAACCTCTCTCATTACTACTGCATGTTTTCAGTACTTTTATACCTAGTAAAAGCATAAGCGGCCAGAAAGTAGAAACTAAATAACATGCCGCATGTCAGCACAACGCCCCAGTCACACCACAACTCTGGCATCAGCTACCTGAAATATCTGCACCGCAGAGCAGGACGCTCAGAAACCAAAGATGGGCTTCTTGCAGGGTTAGCAGTGTGTCAACAAAACTGAAAACGCAAATGGATGTCGTGTGGTCCTTAACAAAAAACCCAACAGAGCAAATGTGAGGCCAGAGTGAGCAGCAGGTTATTCCACCTCCTCAGCTCAGGGTGAAACACAAAAAATCATCATTGGAAATCAATGCAGTGTATGCTCACATTACAGTAATAGCACTAAAACGTGCTATGGATTTTTACATGGAAAAACATGCCTGACTGCCTCCCAGGCACCTTTACTTCACTCTGAATGTCAGTGTGATGAGACTTAAGCAGTGAGTGGCCCTGAGGCACTTTAATGAAACGCTCTCTATAGATGCTGCACTACAAATATATTCACCTGCCACCAAAGAGACATTAGATCTTGTCAAGTCAATCCTACACACATAAACAAGCACCATTTACACCACTTTTAAACATCAATCTTTGTGGTTTTATGTGGCTCCAGGCTTCTGTCTCAATTACCGTATGTGCTTCATCAGGACAGTAAAAGAAGAATAATGCATGAGCTCTGTTGCTGTTAGAAGAGACCTCAAAGGACTGAATTCCGCAGAGCATCCCTCCACTGTAACCGCTGCCATTTTTTGTGTGTGCGGTTAAAATGGGATTAGTGTCCTCATGAGAGAGTCCATTGTTGCAGAGGGGGGAGATGAGGAGAGTAGAGAGGTGCCAGTGTTGGAAGAAAGAACGTGAAGATGTGGGATAAAAGGAGGAGTGGGCATTTTTTTAAGGTCAATTTTTCAAGGATAAGACAAACTGTGTTGCCTATTACAGTGTGACAGCGAGAAACCTGGCCATTAAAATTTGCACCAGCACCTTCTCTCTCTCTCTCTCTCTCTCTCACACACACACACACACACACACACACACACACACACACACACACACACACACACACGCACACACAGTTCTCGAGTTCTGTCATTATTATTTGAGCCAATGGGAAGCTAACAGCTGTTGGAGCTGGAGGTGAGAAACACACACATCAAAGTGCCCCGCTGTGTCCCTTTATGCACATCCCCATTTTCAATAACACACACATCCATACAGAGCGCAAATGATTTGCAATTACCTCTGCGAGGTGTCTCTCTCTCTCTCTCTCTCTCTCTCTCTCGTCTCCTGATTTTGCCAAGTGACTGTCCTGCTCTCCTCCCTGCAATTCTGCCCCCCCCTCCCCAGGAATGCAAACAAATCCACAGATTTGTATAAATAAATAACGAATCTTCTCAAACCCAAATGAAATTCGATGTCGACGACAGAACGCTGTGCCACTTGGTGGGCAAAGTCACGAGGAGCGTGGGGGTGGCGATCAACACAAACAGCAGTATTTATAGTTTTTAATAAAGGAAAGCCCACACCTGCACAAGACGTTAGACACAATAATTGTCTCCTGGTCTTTCTACACTTCTGCTCCTACACGCGCTAAATGACTGCATTTACACCGGTAAATATATACTAAGGTCTCTGCTGCAGCGTTAATTGATCACATGACACAAGACGTACTACCGGAAGACAAATCGCGCTATCGCGTTATCTGAAAACATTTATAAACTTAGATTAGGTCAGCTTGGTAAAACAACAGCAAATGACAGCAAACGTTACCCCGAAGGCCCCAACATAAACGGCTCGACTTGTGACGAAAACAACAAAGTAGCACCAGCTTTTTCCCATTAGACTTACCTTCAGCAATTCAAAACAATACCATGAGGCCGGGGTGAGAGGAGCCATGGAAGCTCAGGAGGTGCAGAAAGGAAATTCTTACTTCCATGGTGGCAAACTTCTTTTTTTGTATCTGCACCAGCGCTCTCTGTGATCACATCAGAAATGTTGATTGGCTGAGGCAGTTGTTGCCCCTGGGCTATCGTCCCAAATCTTGGTCTCAGGACAACAGCCACTTGGCAAAATCAGGATGTTTGTATGCGCGCACGCGCAGACAATCTGTCTATCCTCTGCTGTGTGATGGACAACTTATTGTATGTGTTTTGTCAGAGCAAACCCTAGGCAAAGATAAACAAACCAAACTCACTTCGTCATTTCAATCTGCAGTAAGTGTTTCACCTTTTCACACCCTTCTCTCCTCAAACCAACTCATGCTAAGGCAAGAATAAGAGGTTGTTTCTCTATTTCTGTAATTGTGTGTGCTCTAACATAAATTGGGGCACCTTTGGGTGAATATTGCTTTCTCTCACAAGTCCCCTAATATTCACCAGAATCCCTTAAGTGGTTTACAATGGACATAATGAGTAGGACAGAATCTTGGCTCACCCTTTTTCAACTGGCTCTCTTTGTGTCCTTCACTAACAAAGGCTGCTGCCTGGAAACTAATTTAAACCTAAATCAGCAGGGTTTTGTACTATGGGGTGGTCAGGCAGAGGAAAACAAGAGCTGTCACTCCTTCGGTGAAACAGAAAACGTGTGAATAAATCAGCTTGAAAGAGGACCTATTTGCTTTTGAATCTTAATTTTCTCATTAGCCAGTAGGTTGCTGTGCATCCTGCCATCTACATCAGCCATCGGTTACAACTTGTGTTGTTTAGCCACACTAGCAATGTGGCTGTAGGGTTGGCATTGAGGTAAGGATTAGCCATAGCAGACTGACTGTAGATCCTATAATTCACTTTAAACGAGGAATCAGCCCTCATCCTGCCTCCCTTCAACCCCACTCTCCACCACATGCTCCTCTCTTAAACATGGTAATTGAGAACTCTTACAGCTAATCTGACTTTAATGGAGGAGGAAAATTATGGCCGAATACTGCACCGGTAGCAAATCATCTCTTTCCTCCGTTCTCCCTCTCTGCATCTCCACCTCTCTGCCCCAATCATTACATTTGGCCTATAAATAAATGCCTGGGCTGTCACACTGGCAAATGGAGCTGCCAACATGGGAATTGGTGGCAGGGATGTGAAGGGAGGTAAGACAAAGGAATAGCAATAAGCCCTATAAACAGCGTTGCCAGGGTAGAAGTGATGAAGGCAAAGCAGGTGAGGTCAGACAGCTTTTGACACACTGGCAGCAGAACTCGCAGGCAGGCAGAGCAGTAAATGGAGAGACAGATGAAAATATCTCAGACCAGGCTAACATTTCTCTTTGCAGCCTGCCCAGGACCCCAGGTGTGTTGGGCAAAAGGGGAAAAGTGAACCAAAAAGCAGAACATTCATCACTGTCAGAGCAAAGAGAGGAGGACAAGGGGGAAAAAAATAACATCTGAAAGATCCAGATGGAGAAAAGTATCTAATTACACTCAACACTCAAAGGAGCATCGTAGAAATATTCAGTGTAATGCTTTGATTTAAACTGTGGCATATTGTGCTGGCATATGTTACACTATTTTCTGAGTCACCTCTAAAAGAAAGAAAAAAATTCCACTGAAAATTGTTTCTAAATGCAGCGTGGCTCAGAAAACATCCAGGCTTTTGTACTCAGGTCTCCCCCACTTCTGGGATGACATGATTTGCACTTATTTGACAGTAAAGAGGAGTTACAACCAAACAACTTGCAGCAATCAGATGTAGACAAGAAGGAGTATCACCCTTTTGGAAACAGATGCAGAGCCACTTTATTTGCTGGAATAAATCACACACACACACAAGAAACTGTACAGGCAGCAACCAGCTACTGTGCAAGGTTCAAAACCAAGTGATCGCCAGCTCACACCCAATGCCCACATTTACAGGTTATGTACCTCATCAGGCAGGAAGTGCTCAGCAATGCCTGCCCTTTTTAAAATGTGTGATACATTCATTATGTGCATATGTCTCGTGCTTAATCTGCAACTGTGGACAGTGCAAGATCGCACGCTGAATAAATTTTGATCTCTCTACAGTCACAGCCATTATCGCACTAAAACAGCAGGATTGTCACGTATTGAGATTTTCATGCATTAACTTAATAGGTTTCTGTTCGCCTCCGGCAAATACATTACTTACAATTTCTATATAATTATATCAGCTCATTGAACAGCTTTATCACATGGGTTGCTCTGGGCTAATATTATCTCCTGTTTTTTTTAACAATGTCAGACTAATTATCTCTGTCTAATTTTTCTTTGTCACAAAATCCTCACCAAGTTTTTGTTTTAACATATTGCTATGGAAGCAGCCTGTTGACTGGCAACAGCCATGGATGTAGACAGGTATTTATATATCATATACGAGTTCACACATACATGCCTGCACACGCGTGCACAAGCACATACTTTACATAGACCCTGTTGATGATTGTAGCTGTATAATCTGTATTATATGGGAGCTGTAATTGCCTGTCATCCTTCCCCGGTCAAGCCACAGAGATCTGAGAGCTTTAGGACTGGGATGAAGCCTCTCGGGTGAAAATTAATCTGCCGACCTCAGCCGTTCAGATGTCGACACATGGAGAAGAATGTAAATGCCGGCAGATTAAACACTGTAGTTAGATACATTATTGAGAAGTGTTTTTTCTTTAAATATATAGGCGCATGCACTGACTGACAAGGCATAAGACGGTAAAGTGAAATAGACAGGTGTCAGGAGTTTAGAGTGGTTAAATCAGTGACTGCGACCGTGAGGGTTACATTAGAAACAGGAGTCACAGCACAGATACAGTATTCTATATGAAGATGTCTTTGGGCTTATGTGCACACATACTCGGAAAATCAATCAGGGGCTCACCGAAGGATTTACTGTATTTTTATAAATGATAAACAGAAAAGAAAGAAGCCATCTGTCTAGGCTATATGAGGCGCATCATCCTATTAGAAATGCATTGAAGGTAGAGAGAGAACGGGGACGTGTCAACACACCCAGTTTTTACAGAGACAAAAACGGAGGCGAGGTCACAAACAACACCACATTCCTCGTACGCGAAGGGGTTTTGTATGTACCACTGTCTGTGTGCGTGCATGTGTCTTTTCATAGCTTATCATACCAAGAATATTGCCTCTATGAGAGATACACAAATACACACAATACACAAGAAAAAACTGTAGTTAAAAGAGTACCTCACTGGATGTTTAATTTGCATTTTATGTTAAAGGATAAAAAGAGTGCAGCAGAATCTTGGTCGGAGATTCGAGTGTGGTGTGCTAGCAGCAGCAAGCAGAGATGAGGAGCGGGCTACGGAGTTCTGGTGAGCTTTTTCTTTCTAATTCGACACCCGCAGTTTGGGATCTTTTCGTCTTCAGATCTGGCGCTGACTCAGTTGTCATCAAAGGGAAATTTGTTCAGACTTGCAAACACACTTTAACCATGGTGCCCAAATATATTGGACTTATACATAAAACAAGCTTAAAACAAAACTGAGATTCTCCAGCCATTTAAAAGCTGTTTAAAAAAACTCTTAACAGGGGAAAACAGAAAAGTAATGGGCTGTAGATTGTTTTCTCTCATCATTTTTTAAAAATCTGTGACGCCTTCTTTGATTGTCTGGTCTGTGCTGCATTTTTTGTCAAATGTTTGATGTGATGACGAAAGGTTGTTTATTTGCTGTGCATCCCAGGGGGATTACAGACAGTCGTTTGGAATCTAAAGTGGAACCAAACGGAGGAATCAGTGTGTGCATGTGCAGTTTGTGCGTCTGTGTCAGACGTTGGAAAAGTGAATTACTTGTGCTTCAGTATACTTTATGTCTGCAAACAGCAGCACATACAGACACACTACAAACGCCACTCTTTGTTCCACACGTTCCAAAATCTCACTCTTCCTGTCACTTCTTGTGCGACAGTCAGCCATGGGGCACAAACACCCCACACTAACCTTTCATTGCATAACAATGATGATTATACATCTGCTCCAGTAAGATACTGAATCATCACATGCTTGGATTGGTTGGCGATGTGGAGCCTGATAATAAAACATGGGCCTCCTAATTCAATAATAGCTCATAAATGTGATTCAATTTGCGGATTCAGTGGAGTGGAATGACAGCAATGAAGAAAATCAAGCCTGGCAAAGCAGAGTAAGATATTTTTGAAGGCATCATCATCATTACCTCCATCATCATTGCCAGCATTGGTTACTTAAATGATTGATGTCTTTTATAATTTCTTCCCACCTCAGTATCTTTTAAAAGCTTGCTTTGATTTAAATAGACTGATCATGTGGAGACTTCCCCTGAGTCCTACAAAAAGATCTGGATGTTCCTCCCTCTGTCTCTCCTCTGTAATTATGCCAGCCACTATTTATCTCGATCTCCCGCTCTCTTACGAGCAGTCCTGTGAATACATGTGACTGTGAAATAAACACAACGGAAGAGCAGAGCAAAAAGAGTCAGAGACAGAGAAGAAGAAGCGGAGAAGCAGGAGAATAGAATAGCAGTGAGACAGTGAGAGAGATGCAACAAATATGGGCAGGTGCCCTACCTGAGGTAACGCAGTGGTTCTATGGTTTCAGCCTCCGCCTCAGCTGAGCTGTGGTTCATCTTGTCCATCTGTCTTCACCTGGCACGTCTCGGCAAATACGAGAAAAGAAGAGCTGTGTCGCGCCAAATGAAAACACTTCCGTTCCTTCCCACACCCTCTGGCTCAATAAACACACTGCCTCTTTTTCCTGGGAATAGACTGAGACTCTGAATGGGCTGCAGCTCTTGATTGGTTCAGACGCTGGAAGATAATCACTGGCTGCTACACACTCCCTCTGAATCTTGCCTCTGTATCTCTGCCTCTCCTCTCTGTCTTTTTCCCACCGTGGCCCCAGCTCATTCTCTGATAAAACCAGCTGGCTCTCTGGATCAGCTGCGCTCGCCGGTAGAGCCGGCCAATTAAGAGGCAGGAGGCATGGTGCTCGCCGGCTGATTGGCTCGGGCTGCTGGATCATAGCTGTTCAGTCATCCAAGGGGCAACCCCCCATCCCCCCCACCCTCCCCTCCCTCAAATTCACACAAACACAGATACAGGTTCGCGCATACAGTATACTCCTGGGTAGCAGGAGGCTCCCTTGATGTAGAATCTAGAGCAAGCATCAGCGTGAGGAAGCACTTGATGGTGGGAGGTAGGTGAAGCCCATTACCTCAACTGAAATAATAACACCGCAGTAACTGAGTGGGTGCAGAGCAGCAATTTGCAGGCTCCAGCACAAATTATGGGTGATATGAGAGGGACTACAAATGACCCCAAAGGGGACTCTGATGCATGCAGAATGAATGTGGATTTAGGGCAGCTGAAGAAAACGCGCTCTGTCATTAAGATGTTAATATTGTAACACACAAACATGCAGCAGAAGTCCACACGCACGCAGAAAGGATAATGTGAAGCAGTGTCACGGGGAGAACCTGCTGCTGCCAAGGAATGAGGCTCATAAGTGGGTCGTGGCAATAAACAATAGCCCACTTTCTTCTTTTAAAGGTCTCTCTCTCTCTCTCTCTCTCTCTTTCTCTCTCACACCCGTTCGCCCTGACTTCATGACCACTCCTTGCAGCTCATCTAACAGAGCCATCTTTCTAGTACAGATTAGGATGAAAACGACTTGTTGTGTTTGTTTTACCAGATTACATGAATGTACCTATTAGGTAGATTCAATTCTGACAGCTGAACACACACACACACAGGCGCAGAGTTAGTGTTAGCCTACTCTGCCACCTTGGGGCTACACAGTACTATTACAGTTGAAAGCCAAGTGGCTGCAGAGTAGTGAAGCCAATCACAGGAGGAGCCAATTATAGGCGTGTTTCAGCCGCAATGCTTTGTTATGTTATGTTATGTTTTATATATAAGAGCAGCTATTCCGACAAAATGTGCGTTATGGGTTGTGTGAGTATTTTTTTTCACTGATTTTTTTTATTTTTTTATTTTGTCTTTGGGAAATATCAAGCTTCATTATCTAACAGTCATAATAAAGTGAATTAATGTGTGTGTGACAAACTGTGGTTATCCTGTAGTTGTCACACTAATTTACCCACACACACACACACACACACACAAGCAATGGTAGTGATGTAACTGGCAGAAAGAAGCCAGCTTTCTTTGTGCATGACAGGTTAACAGATGTGCTGTTGCATCCTCTTGCATTATACTGATGTTTTCATTATATCCACCAAGATGGCGGACTCTGGGCCTTGCATGCACCTCAGAGTCTCTACACTACACTGTCCCAATAAACAGGCGAACCACTCCAGAAAGAGGGGTTAAAATTAGTTTTTATTATTATTTGATAGAGCAGGAAAAAAAATCAAAACAACAAACAAATATTTCTCATACATTGTTTTCTTTTCCATTTGGGCTGCACTGCCTTTTAGCAGCGTTTTGACCCCCAAACAAACGGAATGGTGATATTGTCGTCAAACAGCAGCAGCAGCAGCGGCAGGCAGTAGTCAGGACAGCACAGGGTTACACTTAGCAGGGCACAAAATGATGGGCTCATACCATTTTGCTTATTTTGCATCCACAAGACGCGGGCTGCTACCTTCTGCCTGTCGGGAATGTACAGACAACCTGGAAGATTTCCAATGCTACGTTGAGACAGAAACCCCAAACCTCCAGCTGCTTCATTCAAACTGTGTGCGCTTGCACTTCTGACAAGCTGGGCGCACACCGTGTCCGGCGATGACACCCCGGGGCAGAGGGATAAACTTCCGGCGGGTGCCCATCGCCCCTAACGCAGAGCACCGCCGTTCCGAATGGAAGCCTGACGATCCGTGAGCTTACAGTGTCACATCGTGGGTGTTTCAGGAAATCAAGACTGAGAGGAGACGGCAGCAAGACCCCAGGTGTGCATTTACACAGCCGCGCAGTCCTCAACAATATTGTTTCAGTGTGAAAATGATAAAAGTGGACAGAAACAAATCACTACGGGGCGGGGTGGGGGGTGGAAGTGGGTGTCTTCCCATCTTTCTCACCCCTCTTTCCACTGCTCAAACTCAAGACATCACTATTTCGATTTTAATTTGGTGACACTTTCCACGAGGGGACATCAATGCAACGGCATGACCGGGCGGGGCAAAGAAACTGGACCCCCCCACACACACACACACCACCACCACCACCACCCCCCGACTGAATTAAAGAAGACAGGACATGGTTGTGAAATAACTTAATTCCATGAGTGATGGGACCCCCCCCCCTCCCCCAGTTCAACGCGGGACACATTGTACATCACTAGCTTATCCTGTGCTGCTGCAACCTGATTAAAAAGAAAATGCACTATAGCTCATGTGAAAGGCATAGTTAGCTCAATCCAAGGACCTGACATAAATCAGACACACCTTAATGTTAAAGACTAAGAAGTTCATGTCATTTTGTTGCTATAGGGTTGTTGGTTGGTTGGTTTTTTTGTTGTTTTTTGTTGCTTTTTTTGCATAACTACATTCTGAAAGCTAGTCCGGCTTCTCTCGGAACCAATCGCAGGGCGAACGGGAGCCACCGGACGCGCGAGAGAAAACAAACCATTTTATGTGGAGATCCGTTCAAACTTAGGGCAGAAGCATATATCTTTACTAACATGACCCTATAAATAAACCCAGAGACAGTTTGTCTATAGAAGAAAAAAAAAATAATGCACCACAACCTATGACTAAAAGCAAAACAATGTCAAAAATATGACATTCCTTACACCCCCTCAGTTCAGCATGAATTCATGTTTATATCCAGAGAGGGTTCAAATAAACTAGAAACCTTCTAGCAGAAGGGATTCCATTTGGGCTCCACTAGTTCTTTGGAAGGTTTTTTTGTTGCTGTTGTTTTTTTTTTGTTTTTTTTTACAATATTCAATAAGAATAGTCCTCCGAACATATGCTCCGCGTTTTTTACATGAATCGGTGAAACCTTTATCTTTATTCTTCCACGTCATCTTAGAAAAAACAAAGTATTTAAAAGTAGGCCACAACATGGAACCCAGCAGATGTAAAACCACCTCAACAGTAACTTTAGCCTGTAAATTCAGACCTCGACAAGAGGCCACTTCCAAAGTATCAGGGAGCACAATATTCCAAACACAGTATATGACTTACAGAAGAAAAGACGAGATCCTAACATTCAGCCATACAAAACAATCCCACACGCGCCGTCTTCTCCGCTGCACGCGGCGCGGGTTCGAGAGAAGACGCAGTCTGTGTGCAGATGGAGATCTTTTTTTTTTTTTTTTTTTTTTTATACAGTCTCTCTCTTTTTTTTTTCTTACTTTATTCGTTTTTGCAAAGCTGAAGCAGTTCTTATTGTTTCGTGGATGGTCCTTGAAGCTCAACCACAATCCCTGCGACGAGGTCTTCAGGTAAGTTCGGTTCGGCCACCGCGCGGGGCCCCCGGGTCTGACTGGCTCAGACTGGAGAGGAGCAGGACGTAAGGCGAAATATCTTATGGTGTATAATAGTGATTATTAATCCTTCCCCGCCTAATCCAGAGGCGGGGGAGCTGAGGGATTGCCCGGCAACTCTTGGTGCAACTGGGAGGGTCGACCGCTACACGGGGAGGGGAGAGGCAACGCCGCCGGAGAAGTTTGTAAAATCGTGTGGGCGGTGTTTACCCCGAATCCTCAGAAAGGTGCCCGAGTTCTATTTGCCAAACTCCTTGGGTCCCAGAAGCCCAAGCTGTTGCAGCACAAATTTGGGATGGAGGACTCGGGTAAGGAAGATGGTAGCAGAACGATCCGACGAGGAGGAGGAGACACCTCCATCCCGCAAAAAAAACAAACAAACCCCCCCCTCCCGAAACGATAGGCTGATTCTCCCCTGCACCACTTTGGCCAGGAGGCACAGAAGTCCACAGAGAGGATTAGAATGATAGTGAGAATGGCTGTTATTGATATTAAGAGGGGAGAGAGTTATGGCGTCAGAAGAGAGTAAGACTGCATTATTTCCATGTGTTGGCCGCTTGAGAGATGGAACGGGAGGGAATCATGTCCAGCAGGTACTCTCGCTGCCGCTCCACAGAAGAGGCGGTCTTATGGGCAGGCAAGCTGGGGTTCACATAGGCCATAGTCACACCTGTCGGGAAACGAGCAAATTATGAGCATCAAGCTGTTTCACGCTGATTCGAGAAATTCAGAGGCGGAGATAAATCTGACGCGTGAGAGAGCGGTCAGCCCAAAGAGGAGCGCGTTTATCTACCTGCGCTGCCAGCGCTCTGCTTCCTCCAGGCGGCCATGTTGCCCTGGTTACCGCTGCTGCCGGCGCTGACCTTTGTCCCCTGCTGCAGCGAGCGCGCTGCAGCGTGCTCGCCTGGCCTGCCGCCCAGCGCCGCTGCTGTCACGGCGCTCTGCAGCTGAGAGGAGGAGGTGAACGGTTGGACCACGCCGCGGGACCTCACTGCGGACTGGATGTTGTGCGACAGCTGACTCTGCAAAGTAACGGGCGATTTCATTTCGCTTAATAAAAAGCAAACGTTGGCTTTAAACGGGAAACGCAGCGTTGGCCCGTCGCAATGAAATGCTCACCTGCTTCATGGTGGAGTGGTGAGCAGTCACGGATCTGTGCTGCATGGCAGCCCGGACCTGCTTGTACTGCTGGGACACCAGCACCTCGCTTTTAGACAGCGAGGGAGAGGACGAGTTGGACTTGGAGACGGGGGAAGCAGAGGAGGAGGAAGAGGAGGCGGCCTGCTGGAGAATGCGCTGTTCAATCTCCTGCTCCTGTTGGAGTGCCTTGACGAAGGCGGCCTTCAGCCGACTGGTGTGCTCCGCCTTCAGGGCCTTCTTCTGATTGGACGACATGCATTGGTCACAGAGGATGGTCCCGGCCTTCTCCTTTCTCCAGCGGGAGGTAAAGTCCGTCTTACACTGGGCGCAGGTGTATGGCTCTTTGGGAAGGGAGCTGCCCATTGCAGCGGCCGGGCCCAGGTTACCTGCGTAACAGAAAGCCTCCTTAGACTGGATGCACAGCATACATGTACACTCTATAGATAAATCCACCACTGCACCGACAACATGTCCAAACGGACACGTGACGATCCACCCACCCCTGCCGTGCATCTCCAGAAGTTTTTGCACCACCTCCTCCAAGCCCAACAAGTAGATGAACTCGTTATTGGCTGCGGAGGGCAGGAAGTTGAACTCGGGGGCAGGGGGTTTGGGTGGAGGGATCTCCAGTAGCGTCTTCTCCAGCTGCTTGCGCAGCGCGAGCTTGGCGGCCGCCTGCCGGCTGGCTGGGGAATCGTTGACGCTAGAGTTGGGCGACGCCGAAGAGCCCTTTAGGCTGGTTGGAGAGGCCTGGACACGGACAACAAAGTCAGCTTCAGGGAGGACCAGCTTCTGATGTCCACAAGCCGGACTGACACGCTGTCTAGTCTCGCCATGGATAAAGTGTACTGCATTTAAGTCCTCCGCAATCGTAACGACACTTATCTGACGTCCTCACCTGAGGGATGTTGACCATGACATTGCTGTTGGCCACATTAGCCACCCGAATGAGTCCCTGCTGAATGATCCTCTGGCCCTGGACCTGGACGTTGGGCACAGAAGCCCTGGGAGCGAGCAGGAGCGGCGGGGGGCCCGAGCCGCTGTGCTGCTGCTGCTGCTGCTGACGTAGGCTGGCTATCTGCTGAGGAGTGACTGCGATGGGCTGATAACGGCACAGACAGAGAGACCCAACAATGAGAAGGGGCGGGGGCGATAAAACCGACAGAGCTCTTCAGACCGCGGTCACGTTCATGGTGAGATCATAACGCACCACACTAACCTGGGCTCCTCTGACCAGAGGTGGCATGACAATCTGAGAGTTGTGTTTGGACGGGACATGTTGCCCACCCCTCACGAGAGGAGGAGGGATCACCGTGCCTGAGCTGCGGCCTGTCACCTGATGATGAGCGTACAGTTGGGCAATAAATGACAAAGCACTGAACACTGTCCTTAAAAGCATGGGGGGCGGTTCTCTAACCAAGTGGAGTAACTACCTGGAGGGGTCCTTTGCTCGATGTGATGCTTCCTCTCACCAGAGGAGGGGGAGTGGCCACAGATCCAGTCACCTGGAAGTTAACAGTACAGCATTAGCCCACGGAGCTGAATGTGCTTGGAGACGTGAATAAGCAAGAGAAGAATGATCGCTGATGCCGTTAACTGGAAAACAACGAGAACATCCAGAGAGGCGGAGGCCGTGTTCCTACGACGCGGAAACAGCGACTCCAAGGACCAAAAAGAGAGAGCAATCCCCTCTCTCCTTCCTCTTCCCGGCGTGCTTACCTTCTGCACGGCGCTCTCCTTCTGGATCTGGCTCTGCCGCAGCTTCTTCAGCAGCACCAGTTTGGCCTCCTGGAGCCGCAGCTCTTCCTTCAGCTGTTTGATGACGCGCTCCCTCTCCTCGGGCGAACTCTTCTACGCGCAGCGGGACAGGAAAAGGAAGAGTCTTAGTGGAAGACTGGGGGAGGGGGTGGGCAGATTCTAATTCCTTTCAGGTTTTCCTACCATGAGTTTATCCGTGTCAGTCTTTGTGAAGCAGTGGCCGTTCATTAACGGACTGGAGGGCTCGTTGTCCGATAGCACGATCACGTCGTCCGGCGACGGGGGCTGCCGCTCTTTCTTGATGTCGCTGCGGGGAGAGGTGGCAGAACACAGGTGAACAACGGGAGTGATTGATCGCGATCGATCAATTGCGTTTCATCGTCCGAGCGAGAGTCAACTTCATTTGGTTTTCAGCCCCCTTCCCCCCCCCCGAGCGACTAACTTGTAGCTGCGCCTAGCGGCCAGTAGGTGGCGATGTGTCGCTGGGATTCTATCTTCCCTGTTGCAGAGGGAAATGTGCAGCGGGACACACAAGACGACGAGAACCAAGAGATCAATAATGGAGTAATGGCGACGGGAAGATCGCAGCAGCCCATTATCTCCGGCGAAAGGTAACGTTGTACCGACCCCCCCCATCTCCCCCACCAACAGACACAGCAGTCAGTCACCAACAACATGCAAACAAAGGGCACATTAACTGCGCTGTTGCTTTTTTTATGGGAGGAAACGGCTCAGAGGTTGGAATAAAATGCTAAGTGGCTTTATTCCCGAGGACTAATGAGAACAAAGACCACTGGGGGCAAGCTACACACGCATCAACCCAGAGACGGGCGGAGGTGGGTTTGTGATTTCACGGCGCGCGGACTGTGTCGTGGGGAACAGATCGGCCTCCGTCGCAGCGGGCGTCCGGTCGGGTCTCCGGGGTTCAAAGACAGAGCGAGGTCTGAGGAAGAGGAGCTGAGGGGGCTGCGTGTGAGAGGCGGAGGTTCGGGCCGCGCCGCGGAGCTCCGCGCCTGCACGCGCGCACAGCGTGGTTATGCAATTGCTCAGGCGCTGCGGAGCGAGCGGCGGCGGGGCTCCGAGCGCAGGCCCTGTCTACCGCCCAGACTGGGCCTCACCCCTCCCCTACCTCCGCGACGAGGCCTGTGGCCTAGCCGGATCGACGCAGCCTGCCCCCCCCCCCCTCCCCGCCGGCGCCAGAGTCACAAGCTGAGGGGAGCGGAGGTCCGCCGGAGACACTGGAGAGGGTGACAGCGAGGGGGGGGGGGCATGGCCAGGAGCCAACCTATTGTGTACTCTCTCTCTCTCTCAGTCACTCACTCAGTCTCTACTTCACGCACCCCTCCCCCACCCTTGCTTACTTGTTCATCTTTTATACTCCCAACTCACTGACTCAGTCCTCCACCCCCCCACCCCCCGCTCTTCCATCTCAGCAGCTGTCCGGCAGCCCCCCCCACCCCCCCAGCACACGCTCGCAGTTCTACAACAAGGTCGGCCCCGTTCCTGCTCCTGTCCACAACACGGCGTCCGGGCGCCGTGATGCGGCTTTGGTCCGGCTGCTGAGAACGCGGTCGGCCCGTGTCAGCGCGTTGCGCCGCCATTTCCTGGAAAGCGCCGGCCCGAAACCTGCTGCCAAAATCTAGAAAGACGTCAAAAGATCCTGAAAGGCACTGCAGCTCTGAGAGAGATTACGCTCCTGAAGCACAGCTGAAGCCTGAAGGGGCAGGCTCTTTTTTTTTTCCCTCCCCGCCGCAGCCCTGTTTACATTCCGCACATACGATATGATAAACTGTGCCAGACGCAAGGAACATTAGCAAGGAACCGCGAGCATCCTCGTCTCTTCAGAAAAGCTTAACGGTGACCCGGCGCGTTGACGGGCTCGGGCCTCCGCCGTGGTCCCGCTGCCGCCTCGGCGAGAACAGCTGAAACAAGCAGCGCACCAGCTTGGTTACGTAAGCCTCGGCATCCCGCCGGCCCTGCTGTCGACCCGCTGGATCACGTCGCGCGAGGCCGCGATGTGTCCGGACGAGTGTAAACACGGCAACGCGGAACCGGGCGTGTACCGGGAGCGCACGCACCCAGTCGAGACGGTTCCCCTCAGTGTTACGCAAACGGCGACAAGGTGGTCGCCTCAAAGCGGGTGGGCTATGCACGCATGGGGGGGGGAGCAGCAGGGGTCAAAGGTGACGCCAACTTTTACTGACTGCGAACTTCTGACAGCGCAGCTGAATCAGCTCCCCCCTCCCGCTTGTACTGACGCCACATCGCTGTGTCTTTATCGCTGTACCAAACAAGTCACATGACATCAGGCATTTCTCTGTGTGGTCATGTGACACGCCCCCCCCCGCGGGCCCCTCCTTCCTCCAACTGCTCCCTCCAGTGCGGAAACCATGGCAACGGCCAGTTGGAACCAGTTCGCGACACGTAGCCTTCATTTTGTGTGAAGCGCGAGGCAGCTTCAGGTGCTGCGGGGGGGCCTCGAGCTTTTCTCGAAAACGGGGGCAGGCAGCCGACAGCCGCGCCGCGACTTCCTGTGCGTCAGACCACTTGCTGGCGCGAGGTAGAGCGAGACGCCCCGAAACCGCGACAGACGCATCTCCGCGCTTGTGCACGCGTGCATGCATCAGATCGCCGAGCTCTGTGGCCTCGCCGCGCCCCTTCGACCTGCGCGGCGACTCGGCATCGACTGAGCAGAAAACCCAGCGGCGGGCTCTTCTTTTTTTCACCCCCCCCCACATACACACACACACACACACACACACACACAGACTCAAACTGGTTTGTAAGCAGATTATGGCGCATTTTGTCCAGCTGGAAACGCTTACAAAGGCTTTACTGTGGACAAAGTTGGCCGACTCGGCAGCGTCGAGGCCCAGCGTACAGGAGGAGACTGTTTAAGGCCAAAGTGTTTAGAGTATGCCTTTCAAAGTTGCGAATGGGCTGATGCCCCCCCACCCCCCACCCGTCTAACCTTTTGGACGTGCTCATGTCGACAGGCTCGTCCCCGGTCTGCACCTCCACCTTGATGGTGGCCTTCACCTCCCCGGCCTTCAGGATGCTGGCCGCCACCTTGGCGGCCTGCTCGCTCTTCAGCCTCACCCCGTCGGCTCCGGGCGCCGCCAGGGCCAGGGGGGCCCCTCGCGTCGCACCTCTCCAGCTTGGCCCGTTTGCCGTCCATATCCCCCGGGGAGCCGGTGATGGCCGCGTGGTCCCGCTCCAGGGCCCGCTTCTGGCTGCGCGTCTGACGCACGGCCTCCTCTGACATGGCTGCTCGCACCCTGCGGGGGGGACACAGTCACAAATACAGTTGCACTTTCTCTCTCGCGAACAAACTTTCGAACGGAACTGTATTTTCAACCCCGAAGTGCGTCTGTGCGTCAATTAAAGGTTCGGTCGATAAGATGTCGAGAAAGGAGAAAGGCCCGTCACAGTCTCACGGAGAGCAAAGCGACATCTCGTCGACCCAGACGTTTTCATTTCCCGTCACGTGGATGACAGAGAAAAAGCACAGTACATCCTCGGCTGATTCATTTTCTTCCCGCCCGCCCAACGAACCCATCGACGAGCTCCGGCTCCGTTTAGCCGTTGCTTCCAGGCTGGCTACAAAAAGGGACGACCCCGGTCCTAGCGCCGCCGCCCCAGATGCTGACCCACATCTCGCTCAGGACGGGAGGGAGAGACCCACTTGAGTTTGCGGGAGAAACTTATTACACAGCAGCCCCCCCCCCCTCCATGCAGACTCACACTCTCTTGGATGGACGTGTTATTTTAACACGGAGGAGCGCGTGCTGAAAGGTTGTGACGTGGCCGCCTTTATCGGGGATTAAATCGGAATCAAAGCGCACGCAGCGCCGCAACGCAACCAGCTCTCGTATTTCCTGGTCCCTGGAGTCCAGCGTGACGTAACGGCGGCTCCACGTGACCCAGTCCCTGAGATTCCACGAGAGACAAAGAAGCGCTTCCTGGAGAACCGGTTCCAACCGGTCCGTGACCGAGAGGAGGCGCAGGTTTAACCCCTGGAGAGAGGGGGCCGGGGAGCCCGCGGGGCATTCCAGAGCACGTCTGCCAGACACGGCAGGGAGGCGGACGCGGCGCCGGGGCGGGGACGAGGGACGAGCTTCTGCTCCGCCGACAAGCGACACCGGTCGCCCACAACCCTCCTTTTCTGATTTTCGAAACACTCCTTTCGCGAAACACTTTCCCCCTGCGCCCCATTAAGAGGATGAGAAATCCAAGCGGAGGTGATCGTTCGCCTGATGTGTGGAACGTGCGTGGAAAACGAAAGCGCCTCGAAAGCGACGTCAACAAACCGCCGCGCGCCGTGAGGCGGCAGGTCGTTGATTCAGCCGGAGACGGGACGCAGGCGTCCCCGACGCCCCGCGAGATGTCGAGCGGAGACGACGAGCCTGAGCTCCCCCCCTGCTCTGGCGCACAACAAGGACAGACGTGCCCCGTCGTACCGTCCCTGGACACAAAGGCTGTCTATCTGCCACAGACGGCTTGTGCGTGCGTGCGCTCATGTACCGCGCACAGCGCTCGAGGAAGCGCACTTGCACCCGGCGAGGCGGCCGCGTACTGCGTCAGGTGCAAAACGACTGCAGGCCCCAACCCCCCCCCCCCAGGAGGGGCGGGGGTGGGGCGGCGTCACAGTGGTAACTGTGGCTACCGGTTTCAGGTTCTGCAGACGCGGCCATCGGCTTCCCGGGGGAGACGGATGTTGTCGCGCACGTTAGCGCAGCAGCGTGCTCATGTGCGACCCCGTGACCCCAACGGGGGTTGGGGGGCGAAAAGGCGGAACCGTTCAGGTTCTCAGCTTTTGAAAACCCATCTCGGAGGGGCGGCTTTTTTCGTGCAGAAAACCCGATTTGGTTCGGACAAGGACGCCAAGACCTGTACGGCCTGTGTGTGTGTGTGTGTGTGATCTTTAACCGATCCCCAGCAGTTTCAGCGCTCCCCGCGCTCCACGCATCCAGAGCGTAAAAACACGAGCCTCACAAAGTCGGACTTGTCCGTCATCAGGTCCAACAGGAGGGGGGGAGGAAGCGGCGGCCCGCACTTCTCCGCCCTGGGCCTCAGCAACCCGGAGCGGCAGCTTGTTTCGTGGGGGGATGGGCCCCGCCTCGCGCTGCCCGCGCTCCATCGGCGTCCGTTTCAGAGCAGTCCCCCCCGCAGCTCACGCGTCGCCCACGCCAACCGCCCCCCCCTCCCCCGGAGGACGGGCTCAGGTTACAGGAAACTATAAAATGACGCCTGATTTTGGAAAAGCAGGTCCCAAAACAAGAGGCCCTCGTTCTGCGAAGTTCCTCGCGCAGACTTCGGGGACGGCCTCGTGGACGCGGCTCGGGACGCGATGGGCTGTCGTGCTGTCAAAAAATAAGCGGCACGTAACGGCGGCGCCTGAACCAGACGGGAGACGACACCGATACCGACGTAGGCTCGTGCCTTTGTTACAGATTAGGAACTAGATTATCATGAATAGAATTATGCAAATACTTGATTACTTGCATACCTTCCCTTCCTTTCAACTGGTCGACCTATGAACCGCTGTTCTACTACTGCTGACTTTTTTTTTTTTTTTTAACGCAGATATTTTATCCTCTGCGGTCCTAAACAGAAACGTAACGAACGGTGACGCCGCGACGAGACGTGACTGTTCATGCGTCCGCGTGAAATCGTCTCGCACGTCCGACACTAAAAGAAACCTCAAGAAGAGACACGTGTGCATCACACCTTCCTGGGGGACCGGGGGAGGAGTCGCCGCTGCATGACACCCCCTCCCCCTCCGCCTTGGAGTAATGAGGCCCGAGGGAAGGGCAGATCTTAAGACGGGGAGAAAACGAGGGACGAGGGACCTGGGGGGGGGCAGCTCTGCACGTCCACTCACACGAACGCGAAAAACACCGACACGGACGACAGGATGCTGCGAGCGGCCGCGGCAGCCTCGATGGAATCGCCGCGCTCTCACCCGCGTCGCGCTTCGGGCCTGGAGCCTGAGGTGCGTGACGCAACGGCGGTCGCTGTGATGCGCTTCCCTCCGCCGCTGGGGGCCGGACCCAGCCAGCTCCAAAAAAAAAAAAAAAATCAACGGCCATCTTGTCTTTATTGAAGCGTCCAATAAACGCGACAAACACCAGTGTGGGTTATTGACGAGGGAGCGGCGGCTCTGCCCCCCCCGGCCCCTCGCGGCGCTGAATTAATCGCGGCAGATGCGAGCGGGCCCCACCGCTTCCCTCGTGTCACGTCGCGTTCATTTTTTTTTTAAAATCCCCGTTAATGAAATCATTTCCGGCCATCAAAAAGTGTGGCTGGAATATCGACTGAACGTTAAAAAAATATCAGGAAAAAAAAAATTGGGCTACCTATGCTAATCTGTGCTCCCCAACTGGGAGAGGGGTGGGGGGGGGGGGTGGGGGGGAAGACCGGCGGAGGTGGTGCCACGGGTTGGGGGGAGGGGGGAGGGTGCGGAGCGCGTGTGGCGAGCTGAGCCGTGATCTAACTGTACACAAGTGAAAAACACTCTTCTTCCTTTTCTCTCTCTCTCTCTTTCTCTCACTTGCTCGCTCGCCGTCCGTCCCTCCACCTCTCCCTGCCTCGTACACTCCCCTTCCCCCTCCTCCTCCTCCTCCTCCTCCCTCCCCCCCCACAGTTGTTCTGTTGTGCGGGCTCGGCCGGCCCAGAAGCGCGTACGTGCCCCTGCTGGCTGGGTCCCGAACACCAAGGGTTAAGCCCCTGCCATTTTAACGCCACTGACGGATCAGACCATTAGGGTGTTACCTAACAAAATGGAAGCCTTTAACCCTGAATCTGCCAGACTGCCTCGGTGTGTGTGTGTGTGTGTGTGTGTGTGTGTGTGTGCGCGCGAGAGAGAGAGAGCCACGCAGAGCGCGCGGATGTGTGCGCATGTCTCCACCTGGATTCTCCCTCGGCGGCGTGACAGCGGCGAGAGCAGGAAGCGCAGGCCAGACGCCGGAGCGCGTTCACGCACGACCGCAGGGACGGCGTGGAAGAGAAAGAAAAAAAAAAAAAACAACACACACACGTGGCTGTTTTAACACACGTCCTCTCATTGAGCGGGGAACTGACAAATGATTTTAAAAAGAAAAAGAATTTGTCTGACAGCGCGCGCACAGACACGGGTCACAGCGTGACTGGCGGCCGCCGGTTTTGAACGTCGCGGCCGATCGCCATGTATTCGGAACCGCCAGCTTTGCAATTTCGAACTTTTTCCGCGATGTCGATCGCGTCCCCCGCGAGCTCGCTGGCCCGGGCCGGGTCAAAAGCGGCCCTGATCCGCCACTACGTCAAAACGCAGCTTTTAACGTGAAGCACCTCGAGTGGAACGCCGAGGGAACCTCCGCGCCTCGCGTCGACCCCTCTCCGGCGGCCTCCCCGGGCCCCCGTCATCGCAGAATCACTGGATGCGTCTCCCGCCGCAAATGTTTACCGGCCGTAATAAAAAGGAACGGCTGAGCGTTTGCAACAATCCTGGACGGGGATAATCTCCAATTTTCGGCCAAATTGCTTCCAAATGGTTCCTCCGTAATCCTGCAAAACCAGAAGCCACGCGAGGGGCCCCGGACACACGCAGGCTGCTCTCGGATTACGCTTCTCCGAAAACGCACGGCGGCAGGAAGTGACCAGATGACCAGAGCGTGGGGCGTGGTGGGGGGGGGGCACGCGGGAGCAAAAACGAGATGCACGAAACGAACCCCGGCCCCTCCAGACAACACACCAAACAGAAACGTACCGCGGAGTCACGACACCACAGTCGAAGCGTCCGACGGTACTGCCGATGTTTGACAACCCTTCGGCCGCTCTGCGCTTTTTCAAGACACATGAAAAACGAGGAGCCGCGTCGTGCGAAACAAGCGGAACGGCCGGCCGACGTGCCGTAACTCGCTCGGCCTGTTTCGGCGGCCGGGCGAGGGTGAAAGACGCGCTCCGCGCCAGGAATGTGGCTTCAGCGGCGAGCGGCGAAACGGGGCGCGAGCGGCGTCACGTTCGGCCGAACGGGCCGAACCTGGCCGAGGCGCCGCTAGCGTCGGCCCCCCGCTGGAGGACGTCGACGTCTACTGACGGGCAATCACAGCTGAACAAGTGATGTCGTCTTTTTTTCTTTTTTTAAAATGAACACGCCTAACATCACCGCTGGGTGTGGCCCAAAGTGTCGACTTGTTATCGCGCCCAACGCCGACGTCATGGCTGCGCGTTGAACCTCGGCCTGTTGCCAACCACACCGCGTTTAAAACAACCCCCACACACACACACACACACACACACACGCCCATCAGGAAAAGCTGCGCGGTGCCCGGAGTGACACCGGATACATGTTCAGAGTTCATATACACTTCTAGATATTAAGATGGCGTTTTCATTCGCGGCTCCTTTAAGCGCCACATCGTCCCCCGCCGCCGTTTTCGTTCGCGGCGCTCCAAAGTCTCGTCCGCGAGGTATCGCAAGGATGGAGACGTCAAAGGTCTGCCGTCCCTCCGCCAACGGGGAAGCTGGTAAACTCCGTCAGGCGTGCGGGGGGTGGGGGGCACTTCATATTCAAAGCGCACTGCGTACTTTCAGGAGGTTTATTTGCCCCAAATTTCATAAAACCCCACAATTAGCTGCCGGGTGCATTTCATTGTGCACATAAAACAATGGTACTTTACTCTCATGCCCAGGAATCCTGTGGTGGGGGTGGGGAGGCTCCTGCGCGCCTAACATTGATTTCTGGACTCATTGTGGTGATGTTAAATATACAACTTTCAACTCAAGCCAGTTCACCCTGGTAATAGACTGATCCCACGGACACGGGGCAGCGAGCTTCGGGTAACGGCGGTCGGGTCTTTTGGGGCCGTGGCGAGATCGGGGCGCCACAAAAGACGGCCATTTCCCCCGCCAGTTTTTTCCCGTCGCTCCGCGAAGCTCGACACTGCAAGCTTCACCCCCCCCGAGCCTCTCCTCCGACCGCCCACGGCCGGGACGCCACAGACCCACTCTGCTGACCGCTGCACTTTTCTGCGAGACAACGCGCACGCGCTTTGCTTATCACAAGTTGGGCAAGCGACCTGCGGGCTCAAACATCCCGCTTCGCTGGATTTTAACCCTCGCTTTGCCGACCGCGGCGCTCTGATGAAACACGGGCCCACGCGACCCATCCGGCGGGACAGTTTGGCGATGCGTGCGTCTGAGTCGCCGGCTGGCCCGCTCGCCGCACTGAGAGCTCCAGAGTCGCCGTGCCGGCGCCGGCTACACAGCGGAAATAATTGTTAAAGGCCCGGGACTGGAATTTTTTTTTCTAATTCGACACGCGTGAAAAAAAAAAAGTAGTGCAATTGTTCATCGGGCGAGATGCTATTTCAGGAAATACTGGTCGTGTGAGGCCGTCGCCTTAAGTGGGAACGAACAAACAATGCGAAGGTTTGCTTGGCAGCAGACACTCAATGTGAGCAGACCCCCCCCCAAATCAAAGATGTTTAATTGTAGAAGTGAGCAGTCACACAGAGGCAGGTAACCCCCTGTGAATGCAAATGACCGTAAGCGTTGAATGAGCGACGTTTCCGTGCCACATACAGCTCCACACCGACGGGAATCAAACACAACGGGACGGGAGCGCACATTCGAGCCCACGGCGCCTGCCCGGCCAGCTGACGTTTGATTTAATCCGTCTGCTTTCGCCAAATAGCCACCGTGAAATTACCTTAGTTTAATTTGTCCCGCTTTCCTTCCGTTTCGCCCCTTTCCTACCCCTCTTAACAACAAACGCTATTTTTACTTATGGGCCAGCTGATTTGGACCCAAACGGCCCACCTGGTCGACCCAAAGGGATACCAGGAGTCTTCCGCGATGATGCCAGTCTGGGCGGGAACAAAGGGCAGTATTTCATCGGGCTTTGCCCACGCAAATACCACACAATAAGAAAATCAGCCACCCGGGGCAAAGTGTAAACGTATGGGAGGTATGATGGCACGAGGCCGGGGCGGATTCCGACGTCAAGCGCGTCTGTAGCGGAGCTAAAGTTTGAAGACGTTGGCTTCGTCAAACACAAATACCAACCCATTCGCCGCACGCACGTACCTTTAACTGTCGAAGACAGGTTGTTCGCACTGTAAACACACGCGCTTGAGTCAATATGAAGTCCAACGGGGTAAACAAGAAACAGTTCAGTCAGTCAAACATTAGAGGATTCCTCTCCTCCAGCTCCAAGAATTGCTCAAGGCCTTTGGGTGGGTCCCCGCGGCCAATACGACTACTCCTGTCCTCTGGCATGCAGCGCGACGCACAGGGGAACGGAGAGCTCGCACAGAACACAAACCGACCCACATCATCCAAAACGCGACTGCACGTTTCGAAAACCAAAAAGGCTGAGGGGGGCACGGCGTCGCTTTCACACCTTCCAAAGAAGCCGCTGATTCAACAACAGCATCCAGTACGACGTACCTCGCTCAGTCTAACAGGCAGCGTGAACCACAAAAAATAAAATGAAAGCAACGCTGTGAAGTGGGCTAACCCAGACGAACATGACGTCTGTTTTCACTCGCAACGGCATCTTTCACTTTTGCATTTGAACAGATAAACAACAAGCGTAAATGATCCGACGACTCCGACGGTCAGACTTTTTCCTAACCTTCCAAACTACGGCACAACAAGTAGCCCTCGTCTCTCGTCCGCACTCATGTGCGACCTCACGGTTTCAGCATCATTTCCTGTTGCCCTTTTTCGTGACGGTTGTGCTCGCACCTCAACCCGACTGCCGCATCCAACCAGGCCCCACGGCGAGCGGCACAGATGCCGTTTTTGCAACGCCTCAGCCAGATGTGGACGGATGGAAACAATAAGAGCCTTGCCTCGCTGCCCTGGAGAGTTATCACCAGCACCACGTCTACGTGTCGTTAATCATTAGAAGGGGCAAGAAACAAAGACTAACGCAGGGCATGTGTACCTGGGAATAAGATACATCGCCTTCAATGCGATTCGTCGAGGTTGTGTGAAACAGAAGTGAAGTGATTTTAATATCTCCAACGCCCGTCGCTTCTATCTAAAAAGAAACGACGATAGAACGGATACATGTGGCTTCTCTTGGATTTACAGATATTAAAATGTGACACAACTATGAATTGGACATAAAAAACTACTTTTGACACATCTCATCCTTCGCTTTCGTGCACACAGCTCAGCGTTAAGATTGAACCGCACGAGTTGTAACTCAGCACAACTGGAAAAAAAAAAACACTCGCGGCAAGATTAAATTCTAGCAGAGCGGACCTGCAAACACCAAGGCTAATATAACCATAATAAACGTAAGGACGGCCACTGTGAGGATGGTACCTTTGAGCCTTACTTGTGACAAAAGCAGAACAGAAAACAACAACAACAAAAAAAAAAACAAAATCAAGCAGGTGGAAAAATACAGATGTGCCATTTAAAAGTTCCGGCCCTGACGCAGTAGAATAAGAGCAGATCTCGAGTCATGCCCGTCTGGTCACATCACCCTCAGGAGGGTTTTTCATAACAACAGGCAGCCCTTCTCGGGCAAACCCAGGGCCCATCGCAGAACACAAAGCGATGTGTGTCCCCCATCGCTCGCCGAGGGTGCCAACTGTCCGCTTGCTCCAAAAGGAGAGATATAAACTCCGCTGTTCGGCTTGTGTACATCTCAAGGCAGGTGAATACAAAACTGACTGGAAGCATCCGCTCATAACAACATGACCCGTGGCTAACAGCCCTGTGTGGAACTGAGGCGACTGCCCGAACTGACCTGCAAATGCTGAGCCCCTAGCAGAGCCACTGCATGGTTTAACAATTGAGATATAATCCCACTAACAAATGACACGTCTCACGAGTAACACCAAAAAACATTCACGTCACGGGAATGCCTCCAAAAGGGTTTGAGTTCAACGGGGTTGGGATCGGTACAGTAGTTCCAGAGCATACCCTTCGACCTGAAAGTCAGACATCTCATTACATACACATAAGTAAGGGGTTTGATTTCAGTTGAGAAACGCGGATATTCTGGTGCGAAAGCAAAAGTAGGCATTCGGTCGGCTGTGGTCTGACGTGGGTGATAGCTGCTAACCCGTGGAGGACAGACAGACACACAGACACACTCCGACGGAGGCACAACCGTCCACCATTACGCCTCCATAAAAAGGCTTTTCACGGTTGAGCTGATCTGACAAAGTTCTGAGATCAGTGGCTCATAAAGCCACAATCATGCCCATCCACGGCTGAGAAGGGCGCCCAGCTTAGCAATAGCGGGTGGCAATACTGCTTATCGTGTTGATAAACTTTAGTGACCCAACTTTAGCCCGACAGAATAGCTACCTATTTCAAACTAACCCATCAACAACAACAGGCTATCTCATGCTAACGTTAACTTGGCTTGCCAACAACAACCTGTCCATCTGTCCGGCTACAAAATCAGTGGCTAACTAACGCGAGCTAACAGCCAATCGTGCCTCTCAGCGATTTTTTTCGGATTTAACGAAAATCGCTAGACACAGGGGTACATGCTCCTTTAAATATGATGATGTGGATTGTCATATTTAGCCTGGATGTCGCTACGCGTCCAAATAGCGATACACGACAGACAATGAAAGCGACCCCGTCTCACTGAGCCGCTAGTGTTAAAAGGCTAGCTAGCGAGCTAAGTTAGCCTGCTAACGCTAACTCCCTGGACACTCGTCTGCCCAGACAGACAGTCGTTGAATTTATTCTAAAATAATCGAGCGTTAATTATACAGAGAAAACGATCATCTTATCTCGGAATCTCGACCCTTCATTGTAGGCGAATAAAACGAAGAACTTACATTATATCATACTTAGAGCATCCTTATACAAGTTTGTCGGAGAAGTTAGTTTTAATATTGCTCGACTTTTTGAGGCGGTTTGTTCCTGGCAGCCCGTGCTCGGTAGGTGTATGTGTGCCGCCGAGCGACACACAAACTGTTACCTTGCACGTTAGCCGAGATCAAGCTATGCTAGCTAGCTTAACTTACGTTAGCTGAGCTAACACCGACAGAGAAACTTCCTTCGTCGTCATAATTTAATTGAAAATTAAAATATTGGATTAGTTGATATGGTGATGAAATACACGAACTTACGAAGTCTAGGAGGAGCCTAACCGAGTTCCCCCGCGATTTTCAGATGTCTGAAGTTGGTATTTAGCTGGCTTCGGTGTAAAAATCCCGGGGATCCCCTCTCCTCTGTCCGCTGCCACTCCGGTTGCCAGATAATGTAATGAGCCACCACAGGCGGCGTCATGCTGCGTTCATACACACCTCGGAAATGTTAAGTTTCCAACTGCTGAAAAAGAGAGGAAATGATGCGTTTGTTACTGCAGCTGAAAGTGCAGCAGACATATGGAGATTAAAAACAAGTGCAGGACACCTATTGAATGTAAACCTACTGCAACGAAAGACTAAATACTACAGATGTATTGTATGACATTTGACTGTAAATATAGTCGTATCCTGTATTGCACTAACCATGACAGTGTTCCTGCTTGTCACAGAAAAGTGTGTCTGTTCAGCGTTAGTCCTAATCCAAAATCACAAAATAATGGATCAAAATAATGACCCACTTTTGCTGAAGAATAAGTTAACTTGATAAGCTCCATGCACTTTGTGCAGTCTAGACATACAGAAGCATAGAAACCGAGAGAAATAAAGGCAAGCATGAAAGGTCATTTATCGATTTGACCTTTTCATTTTAGATGGTTTACTCTTTATTACTGATAACGAAGTTAGTACCAGCTGTATGAGTTCCTACGTTTTATGCTTTGCGGTCCATATGGCTCCCATTAGCTGTCTTTTTGAGCATTTGTCTTCAAGACAAAAACTCACATTTTCCATATTACATTTACCACAGTAGGTTACATGTCATGTGAGTGTCTCCTCTGGACATGTGTTTACTGCGCACATGCAGTATTTTGCATTGTACTGAGGCTCCCTTATGTGCATGTGGTCTTTGTATGAATTCCCATAATGTCCCTTCTCTTACTGGGCTATTTTCTTAATTGCCATTGTGTACCTCTGGATCCATCATAACATCATAACAAGTAAGGCTCCCATCCAGTTGTTTTTGCTGAATGTGAATAAATATCAGCGACAGTAGTGGCTCTGACCCCCCCCCCCCCCCCACCCCACCCCCCCGCCTCCTGAGACCACAGAGGACCCTGTAACAGCTCTAAGATACCAGAACACCATGCCCAATCAGCCCCTGCCACCTTCCTAAGAGCATCCATCTGTTTCTGAGTTACACTTATGTCCTCAGGGTTTACCTGGTCCCTGGTCACTCTGCCCCTGAAGTATTCCCAGAGACACCCTGGACACAACTGGAGTACGTGGTAACCACGCTGTGCCACTTAGCCACAGCCTGTGAGCCGGTGCCGATGTGGGAATTCCTGTGGGCATCTTCACTAACTGAAACCCTTTGTTTTCTGGTCAGTTGCTGCGCGGTTCAGACTGCCCTGATAATAATCACCTCTGTAGCTCAGTTTACCACCTGCAGTCAGACAGCCTTGTAGCGGTTCAAGCCAGGGAGATAACAAGGCAGAGGACTCGGCCATCCTTAGCTGGAACGTGGACGCAGTGTTTTGAGTTTTGTCTCTATTGAAGCTGCCCTACAGGGCCTGCTACATGTGGCAAAGGGTGGCATGGGAGCAGCAGCCCTCTCCTCACGCCTCACCTCTCGACACCGATTTATTGAACAAGCACTGTAATCAAGGTGAAGCGCAAAAGTCCTCACCACTTACGCACAGAATCATAGCAGTGCAGGCTCTGCTTTGTATTTGTGCAGCGTTAGGAGGATATGTACACTCTGGTAGGTTGCCTTGTCCTATATGGCAAGGCTAAAAAATGAGGGAGCTTTGTGACTAAATGGAAGAGTTGTTTTTTTATGTTTTGACAAAATATGACATGAGTTGGCTCAGGTGGTACGGGAGCCACAACCAGTTTATGGATGTTGGCAGATCTAGTAGACACGTAACCCAGTGAAGCAAGTAGCTTTTTAGACAGAAAGGAACTGCAGATAACTGGACCAGTTACAGGTCAGTTGATTTCATAATGTTAGTGTTGTTTTCAGCAAAGGTACAGAAAAGGTTGAGACCATGTAGATTTAACAGAGTGGATGCCTTCGCAAACACTTGCACCACCTACAGGCTTAGTAACAAAACCTGCTCACCACCAGCTCTCATTGTAACTGCCACAGCAACGAGTGACTTCATACTGTGTGGTGTTAATTATGCATCACGCAGCCGTTGTTTTGCAGCGCTCACCAGGTCTGGACGTCATGAGGACGAGCGGCTCCAGTTGGGCTTGGTATTTACGGGCTCTTGTGCGTGCAGATACTTCAGGCCCAATCAACGGAATTGACTGAGAACGTCTCCATTTGCAAACAGGACTTGAACCTGTTTGAAAACAAGCGATTCAATTTACGCGACTGCGATATTTACAAAGTGGAAGGGAAATCAGTGAATTACAAACTTTCAATCAGTTTTATTGAAAAAATTATCGAAAACAACGTAAGCATTAAAAACATAGGCGTTGGATAGACTATGGCTCGTACTCAAGCTTAAACTGTGTCCTTACAGAGTGCCTTAAATACCAAGCGTTGCGATTTCTACATGGGATAGCTAAAAATACATATCACACTTTACTAAATTGACTTCATAAAAAGTCACTGTACAATAAAGGTTCAACAAGTGGTGAATCTATACAAACATACTGTAAAGAAACCATTTAGTAGATCTATCAAGACGAGTTAAAATATAACAAAATAAAATAAATCCACCTTCTTGAATATCTGAAGATTATTGTGAGCTCAAAAGTCGAAACATGATTTGTAAAAATTAATACATCAACAGGGATTCATATATTATGGAACTTCAAAAAAATACATCAGTTAAATGTGGTTTTTTTTCTCCTTAAAAGGTCGGTGGCAACCCTCATAGTCACCAAATGATATAAAATCCAGAAGTAATTAAACGTTGCTCATTAACATTGACCCAACAGAGGCATCTTCTGGTCCAGAGAAGAACTGCACACAGTGGATTGTGCACCGTCCCAAACAAGGTACATTGCCAACTGATTATTCTGTGAAAATATATTACAAGTTCTCTATTTTTTTTCCTAATATGGATTTTGTACAAAAATTATCTACCAAGAATTTATTGTTAGCAACTCAGGTCAGATACTATTGTACAGGGAGTCCACATCAGTAACTTCCATGCATGAAAAAAAAAAAAAAAAACCCAAAAAACTGCATCCATACAAAAAAGGCAGGATGTAAAATATTTACCAAGTTACAAAAATATCAACATGAATAAATTAATTTCTTCTACATTTCTTTACCGCCCCCCCCCTCCCTCCCCCCCACGAATGGAAAAGAAACCTGTCAAACGTAGAGAAGGATTCTCTAGATCAGAGAGGCAAAGAAGCCCTTTTACGAGTCGCTGCATGTCCTTCACTTCTCCAATCAAGAGTCCAACCCTGGCCCCGTGCCCTGCAAGCATCCATGCCAGCACAGAGGATGAAATACATGTACGACAGTAGTTGTAATTGTTTTACAACGAGTGAAAATGTGATAGCTGACAATCAGGAAGCGATCTTGAGAAGCGGATGAAGAGAAGGCCGAGGGGTCGTCACCCGTCTGAATCCTCTCAAACCTCAGCTACAGCGGTCGTGAGCAGGCTGTTGGGCATCAGTCCGTTGCTTGTGATAATGTACCAGCTACTGGGATGTGCGAAACATACGGTTCCTCATAGCAGGCTTGCGAGGCTGGTGGTGGGGCCGTTCTGGGCTTGGATCTGGACGGGGGGAGGTCCATCGGTCCACTGGAAAAAGAAACAGAAATACTGTGATCTCAGCACGACGGACAACACAATCAAGTCTGTGTTACACATCAAGTACAGCGATACAGTTGGAAAAAAACACGTGACATACACTGATGAGGTTATGCTCAGGGAGGCTGCAGGCGGCGATGTGGTCCTGCAGCAGCTGCTGGGAGAAGTTCTGGTGCATCTGGGCTGCTTCGTGAGCGTCCATGGTGTTCCCAAGGGCCTTGTTCAAGTCTGCAAGCACGGCACACGGTCAAAATCCCTCCGAGATTTGGTGCTTCGAATGTGATGGCAAGGTATTTTCACAGGAAAAAAAAAAAAAAAAAAAAAAAAGGTCTGCAAGCGACAAACCGAAGAGCGCGAATCAAGGGTCATCACGTACCTTTCAACAGAGCTGAAGACCAGAGTTGTACGGACATGTCCGGGATCTTGCTGGCCAGCTGCATGGCAGGTACAACCATGTTGTTGCTTTCCTTTAGGAGAGGAGGACAGCTCATCAACAAACCAAAAAAAAGGGGGGGAGGAGCCGCACAGACGGAGGTCCTACTTTCTAAACACTGCAAAACCAGGGTTTTCGGCTTCATCCACTGCTGCAGTTCCACTTTTTTTTTTTTTTTTTTACTCAGTCATTTCTGTATGCGCCAACGGATGCCGGAGCTAGCGTACTGGGACCCGACAGTGGGGTAGATGCAAATCCGTTGCGAGCTCACAGCGATTCATTATAAAAAGTGATCACACTGGCAGTTTTATAAAACAGAATAATTCATCAGCATACAGCGCTCCTCCTTTGGGCAGAATGCAGAAACGGCTGGACAAACCAGGCCTTATTGGCACACGGCGCATCGAGGGGGGTAAACAAGGACAGAACGGATGAGTAGAGCGTTCTGTCCGACCCCGCTGCCTGTTAATTAAAACACCCAACTCATGGTAGATATCGAATCGGCTTTCGTGCGAACGGTCGGCCGGCGTGCCGCGCCCTTCCTCTTACTCTGTGGTTGCCCAGGACGTAGAAGATGTGGCCCAGCAGCACCAGAGAGCAGGCAGTCAGTCGGTTCAGATCCTCGGCGTTGGACATCTTCAGGGTTTCCCTGAGGAAACGCCTGTAACACAGGGAAATACGCCCGCGCGTCAGTGCCGGCCGCACCTGCGGGTGTGTCTGCGCGGGTCCGTTTAAACTGCGTCTTACTTGGCCTCGTTGTAGCGTCCTTGAAAGAAGGACAGGAGTCCCCTGATGTAGAAAGCCGCAGCACGGAGGCAGTGGGAGCTGAGCGGGAAAACAAATACGGGCGGTTCAACTTTTAATAACACAAACAAGTTTGCACAGAGAAGCGCGGCTTTAATATCTCGCGCCGTACAGTGTACACACATTGGAAGGGCGCTCGTGCTTCTTACCTGACTGGGAAGTTGTGGTCTGGATTTATTCTCTCTAGGAGGCTGTACAGCTGGAGAACAAATACAACAGAAATATGTTAAAACGGTTGTCCGTCATCAGCTTTACCCTTTGTTTTTCAAAATAAGGGCGCGCATTTATCCAAGGTTGCTTCAAAGTCGGTGTGTTTAAGGGTCACTTAAATTTGGTTATCAAAGCACTTTACAGCCCAGGACGTTTTACAGTTGCAAAATAAACACGAGAGCTCTCTGGTGGACAAAGAGTGCAACAGCAACAGCAACAGCGCGCTGACGTTACCACAAATAAAACTGCGCATTTGACAAATTTCCTCGCTCCTCTTCGCCAGCATACACGCCGCTACCAATATATCTGTGGTCAGCCATTCACCAGGCTGATGTACAGTGTTGGTCAGGCCCGACACAAAAAGCGAACCGCAAACAACCAATACAGCGTGCGCTTCACGGCTCCTTTCAGAAGTGGGCCGCTGCATCACAGCGGTGTAATTTAAAAGACGCGACCTGTTATTACTGAACTGACCTCTTGGTGTCGGTTTCCTTCCCGTATGTAGACGCTGGCCAAGTTGGTTACGATGTACGTCCACAGTTCCTGGTGTGTGGTGAGCTGGAGCACAGACAACAGAGCGGACGCGTGAGATGAGCAGAGAGCAGAAGAAGAGGAGACGACGCAGGAACGATCCACCGCGTACTCACCCGCAAGGCCGTGGTGAACTGGGCCTCTGCGTTGTCCATACAGTTGACTGAGATACAGTAGAGACCCTGGGATAGGAAGAGAGCGGGAGGGAAGACGCCCGTTAGATCAGCCGTCAATTTAAAGTTTCACCGATGTTTTAAATTCTTATTTAAGTACAGGATTCGTTACCTTTAGTTTTCCTTTTGGCTTTGTGGACTGTTCAGAGTTTGTACTTTGGAATATTTTAATACAGTTTTTTTTCCCCCTATGTTTTCATTCATTATCAATTCACTGAATTATACACGCACAATACTTAAAGCTTAATGCTATAATGCAATAACTTAATGCATATTCATTTAATGCAAATGTAACAGCTGATTTCTTACTGTAGTGTAACATGCTTGCTATTTTTATCATTTGGCTATCTACTTATTTATTTGCATGTTTTCATGAAGGTATTTTGAATAGGAAAATTTATTTTGGAACAATAAATCCTGAGTTATGAATTTAGGATGACTCTAAAATTCCAAAGCATTTTTTACTAACCCCAGAAAACATTCTTCTCTCAATTTAGTTTTCAGTCAAGGTCACAGGTAAACAACTTGTTTCTGATCATGTTCTCAAACTCTCTCTGTGTTTCCTTTAAACTTTCCAACAAGCACAAGCTGTTGTCCAAAAAAATATGGAAGAGGGTTTCAGTTTGAAATACTCACTAGAAGCGTGTGAAGCTGAGCAGCGTGGTTGGTAAATAACCTGGGGGACTGTTGGCACAGCTGACACACCTGTGAGATCTGGGCGGACAGAGAAGGGAGCCAGGGTTCAGTTTGCTCCTTCAAGCACAAAAATTTGTTTTTGTTTTTGTTTTTGTTTCGTCGCGATGCTGCAAAGCCGAGCTCTCGGCGCTGCTGGATTTTACAGGACTGCATCTTGTACATGCCGCCCCAAATCAAATGCAACAAGACTCAACAAACGACGCTGACAACAGGAACAACGTACCTCTTGCAACGCAGTGGCCTTGTGGCCCGTGACGAGTCGACACATGATGATGTGCTCCAGTAGAATGACTTGAAAGGTAGAGAGGATGGGGCTGCAGTCCAACACTGAAGCGCAGGGATGACACATAGATTAAATGAAAATAAATAGGTGGTGCAAAAACGTGTATTACGTTTTTTAACAGAAGTGTGGGAACAAGCGGGGTAACTCACTTTTTAGTTTCTCTAGTTGCATAAGAGCCTTGTCTGTATACTTCTGGGCTTTCTCCAGATACCCTGCTTGCATGGAGTGCATGACTGTCACCTGTAAAAGACAAGAAACAGAGGTCATTCAACCCAGCAAAGCAACTGACTAATAAAGTGCATGTTAAAAAAAAACGCAGCCTGGATGCTTTTATTTGGGGGGGGGTGGCATGGAGCGGCTCATGTGTGGCATTACCAAATAGACGAGGACACACATGTGCTCCTTGGGCAGCCAGTGGAAGAGGTCGGCCGGGTTGCTGGGCAGAATCTCGTCGTCGTGGAGTGTGGAGATGGTCTGGATACACTGCTGCAGCTGCTTCAGACACGGCTTCACGCTCTTCACCTGGGGGGCCGCGGACAAGGTTCATTATTTCTGACTTCCGGGTGGCTCCTTTCACCGCTGAAATCACCGTACGCGTGCATGCACGCCGACCCCCGCGCGTTAATAAACACTGTCCCGGAGTGGACTTCCTACCTGTCCAGCGTCCAGGTAGTGTGTGACCTGTAGGACCAGGAAGAAGACCCTGAGGGACTCCTTCTGGATGGGGTTTCCCTGCCAGTTTTCTACAATAGTTCCGCACAGTGTGAGCAGAGGATGCACCTCGCCGAGCTTCCTCTCCATTAGCAGCAACTGAAGACGAAGGAAAAAAAGCAGCGCAGTCGAACACGTGTAGAATCTGATGTTGCATTTTTTGTCTTTAACCAATATGTTGGTGCTATTAATGGAGGAGTTGTCACGCTATAAATGAACATTTACATGTGATGAAAATAAATGCTCTGTGTTGGAGAGAAGTCCCAGCTTTTAATGCTTCTGCGACGTAACGGCACAAATAAAGCGAGGAATAACAGACTCACCATTCCTTTACTGAGGAGAAACAATGCCCTTCAAAAAAAAAGGGAAAGACATGATGTCAGTATATTTGTATTTGAAAACACTGCACCGGCACCGGATGCTTCGTGTATTCTGCGACTTTTGCACTTTGGTTGACGGATACTGGGATTGACGCGTCATCAATAAAACAGACTTGCTGTCCACAAGACTCATAGTCCACTATCTGGTTTGGAATAGCCTTCAAACATGCAAAGAGACACAGCGTGGATCGATGAGGGTGTAACGGCCACATTCAGACTCATAAAGTACTCATACCTGCACTTTGGACAGACATATTTTAATTGTGTGAGCTCCAGATTGACAGCGATGTTTGACGAGATGGGAGCTGTCTCGTCCCGACACGTACCTGGTATATTCCGAGCCCACCACTCGGGCGTACTCTGCTCCGACCCCCAGGAGGTCACACGCTGACACCAAGTCCTTCTCCAGTGTATGAAGTTGCTGAAAGAGGCGATACGTGCATTCCCGTCATCACGTAGAGCGCGTTTGCCATTTCGACACAAGGTCAGAACACCAGCAAAATCAGCAAATCAGCAAAAGCAAGTGCGAGCAAACCGCACCAAGACTCTTAAGCGTTTATCAGTTGAGGTTGCTGTGCGTTTGCTCAATCAATGACGCCATCGCCCTTATGGGGGACACGCTCATGCATATACATACCGCCAACTGGAACAACAATCTGCAGTGCCAGTACGGTGTTTGTTGTGAGATCTGGATGGCCTTGCGCAGTAGGGGTTTTGCCGAGTCCACCAAATTCTGAAAATGAATCGCAATGATGAGTCCCGATGTTCAGCCTTGCCCTGCATGCAACCAACCTGAAATGAACAAATTCCAGAGCCCCTTCCAATCTCACTCGCTGGGAGGGAGAGATGGACGTATGCTAAGCTAGCACTGCTTCTATCTCACGAGAAACATAATTATGGTTAATGCCATTTACCTGTTGGCAGAAGAGTTCTGACAAAATGCTGGCGGCTTCAAATTTGACATCTTCGAACTGCGGGACTTGTTGCGATATAAACCACTGCGAAACAAAAGATGCAAAATGTTAGCGGCGTCATACTAGCGGTGTTTGCAATCTTTCCGAACTAGTAATAATCCCATGGAGCGGCTTCAGTACCACTGGGGGGAAAACGAAAGCGGCCGACACGGAACGGCTATTGAACAAAAACAGCTGGGGAACTAAAACGCAAATGTAATTTACATCTTAACATCTCTACAAATGCAACCTTCCGGACTGAGCGGCTATTTAAAGACTTCCGCCGTTCGCTGTTTTCGCCGCCCGCGGCCTACAACCGTCCCCTTCTCCGCCGCATCCCCGCTCTTTCCCAGATCAAACGTCCCTCACCGCTTTCTCCAGGTGGCTGCGGGCCAGCTCGCTGTTCTTGGTGTGGTGGTAGAGAACAGAGCCCAGCTGGAGATGTGTCCGGGCCTCGATCCTCTGCGCAGGCTTAAATTGAAAAACGGCCTGGAGACAGTGCACACAGAGCCGGATTTTGGGCGGACTGGAGGTTCGGAAATGCTCTGCAAAGCCGAGAAGGGCGAGGTACCAGCGCTCCGGGGCCTCAACGTTTGACGCCATTTTACCAGACAACAACAAATTTTTCAGCGGTATAGCCAGACTCCAGGGTTGCCAGGTTCGATTAGATATATCCCCCATTCGAAGCATCGTAAGACCCAAAAATGCATCTCTTTTAAATTTTCTTTTTAGTAAACATTTAACCAAGTACGACTAAAAGATGTTACATATTATGTTAATTATATTTATGAAATTATGTTCACATGTAGCCCTAAAACACGAACAAAGGATAAGTCATTCACAAATTAGAATTATATTGGGTGCGATAAAAATATACATTTATAAAAAAGTACAAGTGAATATATTTCCTCAAGTGCTTCAGCTATTTTATTGTCAGACACTGACATTGAGTAAATAATATTTTCTGAAATACATTATATATTTTTTTATGTTACATGCAAATTATTCTCCAATATTTTTTGAGTTGCAGCTAATAATTTTCGAGCACTATAGGTCACCCATAACATCAACATACAAAGGTTAATGGACATGGTTTACTATTATTTAACACTCCCTAAGAGTTAGTAAAATGAATACTTTTAGTTCATCCAGGGCTACAGTTATTAGTCAACAATTGACTGTCAGTTGACAGAAAATAAATAGACAACAATTTTGACAATGATCTACTTGTTTTGATTCTTTTATCAAGTAAAAATGTCGACCATCTCTAGTTCCAGTCTCTCAAATTTGATGTGTGAACTTGATGATTTTCCCTGTTCAATATCATTGTAGTTTGAATAATTTAGGGTTTTAAATTGTTGGCCAGGTAAACCAAGCAATTTAAAATGTGACTCTGGATTCTGGAAATTTGGAAAATTTGCAATTTTTTCGACTTCTGACTGAGGAAAACCGTAGAAGGCGTTTGGGTTTGTTTGGTTTTTTTTTAATTGCAGTGTATTGAGCCTTAAGGGCCACCGTATATTTAACTTAAAAATGATTTTATTTTCTTTTACACTGAAAACAAAGAACATATATAAGTAGTTTAATCGTGTCTTCTGTTTGGAGGAAACTGCTCGATAAGTCGAAAGGTTCTGTCGAAAAAAGTGGCCAGTTTGAAGAGACTGTAATCCATGTCGAATATGATTAATAAACCTGGCAACCCAATGTTATGGCTGGTCTCGCGAGACTTCATCTGTATAATAACAGTAGCTCTTGGATAATGTAGTCCAAAATACAAAATACGCTGTCCCAGTTTCTGCAAGACCTCGAAAAGCCTAAATAATCTTGTGCGCAGCAGCAGGCAGCAGCTCGGAGCAGAGTTTCCTTGCGTGCGTCGTTTCTAAATACAGATCGCACGGTGCTGCTCCCTGACACCTGACTTAATAAAACACAGAAACGTCTCCAACGCGGAAAGACGTGCGGAGACGCACCGCAGCGTCTGGCAAGTTATAAGAGCGACTGACCAGCCTCCAGCGAGCAAACAAGATATGAGTGCATGAATCCGCAGGGCAGGCTGGTGACTGACATAACACATTGGAGATTTGTCAACAAGAGGCCCGTTTAAACACAGACGAAGGTAGGACAACAATATGCAGCGGTTACTGATTGCGCCACTACATTTAATTGCAATAACGACGCGTAGGCCTGTTTTGACATTATTTGCACAACTGTGATTCGCAGTTTATTTATTTGATGTGTGGTGATTTAAGTTATTATCTGTCACCTCTTAGGAGACCCTCAGGCGGGACGGTGCGATAAGTGATTGTAGTTAACGTTGTTTATTGATGACGACGGATTGATCTTTTGTAATTCAATACCTTGTTTACAAGCCAGGCCGTTTGCGTGGGTTATGGACGTGCGTGTAATCACGTCCTCTCCGTTATGATAAAGATACAGCGAGCTGAAAGGGCGGGGGCGCTGTTTTGTTTGCTTAATAAAGTTTGCTTTAAATTGCCCCCAAACAAACACACACACGCGCGCGCGCGCGGACTCATTTTCCTCGCATCTTGTCGCCCACAGTCGCGTATTCCTGAATGAGTGAACTGGTGTCTGACAGCAGAGCAGTCTGTGAAGGGCACACATGGCCCACCGCGTGCACGAGCATCCGAGCCCTCTGCCCGTGGCCCAGGCCGCGGTGCTGGCTCTGCCACCCTCCAGCCAAGCAAAGGTGAGTGTCGTCTGCATATCGCACAGGTTGCAACTCGTTTTGCAGTTTTGGGCATGGGCCGCATTTCAAGTTGTTGCCGGACTACATTTTTCTTTTTCCTGTTTACATAAGCTCCAGTTGGAAGTTGGGGGGTGGGGGGGTGTAAGAGGTGTAACAAATTCAGTCTGTGTGCATCAACACGGGTTTTTTCAAGGAGACATCGTTTCATTTTAAGAGGCACCATTTGGGGAAGTGATCCTTTAACCGTGTTTACCGTGTGACCCTCAGGCTCTGCTCAGTGTCTTGCGGCTGTTGTCGTGTCATGCTGGTTCTATACATACTTTCGAAGGACGTGACTCTCCCAGTACAAGCTGTAAATAGCAGGGAGGTGCCTGCTAATCTAAAGCTGGCCTGAGTTTACAAAGTAGTGCAGTAGGCAGCACTGAATAAATGAAAACTGGCTGCCGTTGACCACAGACTGTATGTACAGTCAGTAGGTAAATTGACTGGTCATAGTAAGATGTAATAGTTTTATAGAAGTATTTATAAAAGTAAATATAATCCTAAACAGTGTCAGCTCCCCTCTGCTTTGAGTTGTGAAACATGTTTGTTACTCGTGCCAGTTGCTCTTGTTATCAGTCAGTGGGATTATTTATTGGGTTCAACTGTCCCTTCCTCTGAAGGAACACAAATGCACACACACACACCCACACAAACACACACACACACACACACTCTCTCTCTCTGCTTGGTGTTATCTCGTGATTCTTTTACAAACAGTCGAGTCACTGTGGCCTGAATCCACGTGCAGTTTTCACCGTTCGCGATTTAAGGTTGCTGAGTGATAGATGTGGGAGCGCCTGTGCTGATAAGCATATGTTGTGTGTCTCACTTGCCTGTGAAGATCAAGCGTGCACAAAAAGAGAAATAAATCTTTAAACTAACTTTCTTTGTCCGCACCTGTCCACCCTAAAGTAACCCCTGTAAGGTCATGAAGATATTTTGACATCTTGTCTTGTGACAGAATGTCTCTTAAAGTTAAGCGACATAAACGTGTTGTTCATGCATACAGGACATGAGGCCCAGATTGACCGCCCTGGACTCCCTGCTGTGTGGTGCGTTTGCTGGAGCTGTGGCCAAAACAGTCATCGCGCCTCTGGACCGGACCAAGATCATCTTCCAAGGCAAGGACGAGGCTCCACAAATGTCACTTTCCAAATCTAGAATATGCAGACAAATAGGTTGTATGCGAGTGATTAAAAATGCAACCACCGTTTTTCTGTTTGCACCAGAGTTTTCACTGACTGTTGTAACTGTTCATAATGAATGGCTAATCCTCTTAGTGGATGTTTAGCCCACATGGGAGGGTGTGTTGTTGTTGAGACTCACTGTGTCTCTTGTTGTTTCAGTGTCGTCAAAGAGATTCTCAGCTAAGGTGAGTTCACTTGTCAGAAAATGAGTCACTGATTATGAGGTGGCCATGTACCAAACAATTAATTATTAAGTTAAAAAAAAACAGTAAAAGAATCAATAATGAAAATCCTTTTGTTTTGACCCCAAGACATATGTAGTTGATCTAACTCACACACCTACATCCAAAGTGACGATGTAGTTGTATACTTCCTGATTATTAGAATATTATATGAAGAAAATTTGAAGGGCACTCCACTCCTAATGAAATGTATTTTATATACTATAACCAGGAAGCCTTCAGGCTCATTTACTGTTCGTACATGAAGGACGGGCTGCTCAGCCTGTGGAGGGGAAACTCGGCCACCATGGTGAGAGTCATGCCCTACGCAGCCGTCCAGTTCTGCTCTCACGAACAGTACAAAAAACTACTGGGGAGCTACTACGGCTTCCAGGGAAAGTGAGTAACGACCTTGTCTCAGTATTAACGATTTAATTGAGTTAACTGGTTTTATTTATCTATAAAAATCATAGAGTTTTTTCAAAAGCGTGGTTCTACAGATATCGGTGTCGGTCGGTCGCTTGTCATCCGCTCAGAACTGAAATAAATCTAAAACTAAATGGATGAAGTTTGCTGGAGATATTAATGGTCTGTGGAGTGTGAAGCGCAATAATTTTCATTGAGCACCATCATCGGGTTAAAGTTTCCTTCGGTCCAGTGCTTTGGTTTAAGACCAAGCACCTCTAAAAGCAATGGCATTCACTTCAACCACAATGTACTTTGTGTTTAGTGCTAATAGGTAAATGCTAACATGGTAGCATCCTGACAGTACAGTACACTGCCCCATCTATTTAAGTGAAAACATTTTAGATCTTTTATTTTTGCTTGTGTAGCATTTAAGCTCAAAGTACTAGTTTTGTTGAGTAGAAGGAGATATTTTTTTAAATTTAATTCTCTTACTCACTAAGCTGATTGTGTTGTTTGTTTCAGAGCTCTGCCTCCTTTTCCACGTTTCCTGGCCGGTTCTCTGGCTGGAACCACCGCTGTTATGCTTACCTACCCTTTGGACATGGTGCGAGCCAGGATGGCAGTCACTGCCAGAGAAATGTAAGCCCCTGTTACATTGTCATAATTTATTAGTCTCATTAGTCCTCAAAATAAAAATTAAAATAAGATGCCGTGTCTGTATGGGATTGTACTGTGTTTAGCTACTGTCTTATTTATGTGGTATAAAAAAAACTCAGTCACTAAAATGTTGCAGCACAGAAATAGTTTTTTCTCAACAGGAAGCCAGTTGGAAAAAGTTGGAAAAATCAGTTTGGCTAAAATTAGCCTTTATTCCCCTCCAGTTAGTTGTAACTACGTTGCCTTAAGCACAGTTTGGGTTTTGCGTGATGCATTTTTCACATATGACACGGTTTTCTCACAGGTACAGCAACATCATGCACGTTTTTGTGCGCATCTCCCAAGAGGAAGGTGTGAAGACCCTGTACAGAGGTTTCACCCCCACTATTCTGGGCGTCATCCCCTACGCAGGGATCACATTCTTTACATACGAGACCCTCAAGAAACTACACACAGGTAACAGACAACGGAACCTTATCCTTTTAACGTCTGCCTTCAGTTCAGTAAACTGACGTGAGAAAAAGTTTGATTGCTGAACTCCTTTTTTTTTCCCTTTTCTCGCTGCAGAAAAAACAAAGCGGTCCCAGCCTTACCCTTACGAGCGCCTGGCCTTCGGTGCCTGCGCGGGCCTGTTCGGACAGTCCGCCTCGTACCCTCTGGACGTGGTACGGAGGCGCATGCAAACAGCCGGCGTCACCGGCTCGTCCTACAGCACCATCCTGGGGACCATGCGTGAGATTGTGACACAGGAGGGCGTCATACGAGGACTATACAAAGGCCTGAGCATGAACTGGCTCAAAGGACCTGTTGCCGTCGGGATTAGCTTCACCACGTTCGACATCACGCACAGCCTTCTGCTCAAATTTCATCAGATGGGCTACTTCACCCACTGAATCAGTCAGCAGCGAGAAGCACAGGTGAGACATGCATGAGGGAGGTGCTCATGTCCGTCACATGGTTATAGTAAGTCTTTGCACTCAGCGCAGGGCCGTCCTGCTGCACACTCCTGTTCCCTTCAGGCAGGATGTCGGAGGAGTGGACGAGTGGACAGAGGGTGTGTTGTGAGCACAGAAACACAGCATCTCAAACTTTAGCAAGCGCACAGTCGGCCGAATGAAGGGAGGGGAACAGTAGATCACGACTGTTTTTGAAAGATGAATATGGAGGAATTTGTGCCGTGCTGAAAAGTTAAGGCTTGCACTTTATTTGACCTCCAATGTTCTTTTAACCTAATCCTGTTATCAACAGAGAGAACTTTGTTTTTAATCAGGTTTGTTGCTCTGATTTTATTTGTAGCAAATTGCCCCCCCCCCAGGTTCCTCCAAGCTTAAATTGTTATGATGATGCCACTGTGGATTTAAATGAAATTGATGGAGATAATAATTGCAAGAGAGTGATCATGGTAGTGGGGGTGCACATTTTCGCAGTCCTTCCTCCAATGGGTTGATGTGATATAGAAATATAATGTCCTATAAGAGGCGGTTAATCAAATATAACCAATATATAATATATATATATCATAGATTTTTGTTTTGTGCATATTATTATTAATGAATTTTTATACTGTGCTCATATTGTTGTGCAGATTCTATCATTGCTTTTACTTGATTGTAAGGCTCACATCTAAGTACTTAATTCAATCATGAGTTTCGTGTTACGTGAGGAATAATCATGCTTTCACTGTACTCAAGTACATTTTAAAGATACATTATTTCCAAAGATGTACGTTTACAGTTGTCTCAAGCTTAACTGGCCATGCAATAAAGTTTCCACCCACAACCCTGAGCAGTGAAACCTTTTGTCCGCTTGAGGGGGCCATGCCATAAGCAAAGACAGCGCCCAACTGGCAACCCACTGTGACGTCACTCGTTAACTCGCGGACTGCCGTTTTGGCATTTTGCCCGTCGCCATCTTGATCCCCCTCCCCCCTTCTCCTTTAATAAAACATACCAAACAAAACCATATTTGGCGGACAAGGTGGAGCCGGAGCGGAGCGAGGGGTGGACCTGACAGGGAACCGGAGGACACACTGCTGGGCTCACTGGCCTTGATTGTCTGTTAACACAAGTCACAGGCCCGGCGGGGTTAGGAAATGACCCGGATTCAACGTCGTTTTGCATCTATCAGCCCCAAAATTTACTAAATGAACATGATGTTTTATTATTGAAATTTCCGGGTTTAGAGTTATTATATGTATATATTTATATATATATCGGGCACACAAGTCTTCAGCTTTCTGATGTACAACCACAGATTTCTTTCCAAATTTAGAAAAAAATATGTTTTCATCTTTACGGCTGAAAGAACTGAAGCTGGATTTAAAGTATGTCCTACCTGTTTCGGTAAACGTGCAGTGACTATCAGTGTGATTCGTAATTTCTGACCTACATGCATGCCACAGCACACATCCCTTCCGTGGCAGTAGATGGCAGCATTGAGTAGCTGTTCTTCCCTCTGCATCCTGGACCATTACAGATATTATTCAGGCTCTGATCACCTCGTGGCCTGAACTTGACCTGTGCTCTGCTCACTGAGACAGTCTTATTGTACGCTTGTAGTTTTACTTAAAGCATTCTGTGTTATATTTGTTTTAACGGTGCAAATATTCTCTTCTTGATGTCTCTGTGATGATGAAAAAAATTAAGTGAAAAAGAAAAAAATAAGTATATTTATACCAGAAAACAGTAAAAGATTACTTGCTCACTTTTCAAAATTGTATAGATATTTTTTGATTTGTATTTTTATCTTCTTTTTTTATATGTGATGGTGGAAATACAGCTGAAAGAGAAATATAATTACATTTTTAAGAAAAAAATAGATCACTCTTGTTGTGTAAATAATGTTTTTATTTAGTCTTATTTGAATGCTATTATAAAGCACTTGTTAAAACAAACACACACACAAAATCCTGGTTACACATTCAACTAAAAAATACCCACGGTCTGCAGTCTTTATACCGCAGCCTACAAAATATGAAAAAAAGATTTTCAATAACTAATTTATTGAAATTTCCAGTGCACACAACACATTGTTTATATTTCTATCAAAGAGACTGAATGTGACTGGGGGAGTCACACACATCAATCTAAAGCCTAATATTAAAATTTCATAATTTTGGATTAAACATTACTACTGTAACTAGAATACTAAGTGACTAATGATGTGCTTTTTTGAAAGTTTTAATTTTTTGTCATTTATTAGTGACTGCTGTTTCAGATATATCAAGTATAAGTAAGTCATCAGAGTATGGATATGCTGCATTCAAAGGAGGTGATTTCTTTTTCTGCACTCATCCTGTTTTGCTGCACGAGTTTGTGCGCAGGAGCCGTGACTAAATCAGACCGGTAGGTGACTGTGTGCCCAGTCTGTCGCATTTGGTGATAACGATCGCTCACCACCTGAAACCGCTTCTTTTTTCTTTACCAGCTACTGAGTGCCGTCTCCTGAATATCACATCCGAGTGGTTGGATGGAGGGATCCTGCCCTCCATCCATCTGTCCACCCCTCCGTCTCTCATCCTCCATGCCTATACGACCTTGACTGTGAATTATGGGATATCCTGCCACCGTACAGTTTGCAGCCACCCAGCCTGGTATTGCAACAATCGAAACAATAACACTGGGTGGATAACATGGTCAGAGGGCGGGTGCCTGAGAGGAGCAGGAGGAGGGGGTGGAGGAGGGGAAAGATGCTTCTTGAAGGCGCCGTTGCCATAGGTAACCTGGATCTGTGCCAGGAGAGGGGAGTGAACCATTTGCATGTATTCAAATCTCGCATGAATAATTCACTTTGAAGCCCCTGCTGGAGCGTTGGCAGACAATAGCTGTTCACAGGAAACACACACAGTCACACACACACACACACACACACACACACACAGTACATGGTCAAAAATGCTTTCCTGTGCACACACACACACACACAGCCTGATCCTGTGTGAGAAAGGTGAGGAGGTTAAACTTGGAGGAGCACAGGAATAAAGCTTCTCCTTAGTACTAAATCAGATTCATGTGCCTTGAGACAGTAGCTGAGGCTGTAATATCGCTAGGCATGTATTTCAGAGCGCTTAAAAACATTCTGTTCTGGTTGGGTGAGGCCTTCTCTCACCAAAACACAACAGATGGTGCATAATCAGATACAGGGTCTGTTTAACTTTGAGCTTACACTGTAAATGTCACAAGACGTAACACACTGCATAAGATCTGGGGGGGATGTATGGTAAACATACGCATTTGTACACACATGTTCGCACCCGTCGAAACCACACTGACCGGGATCCAGTTCAAACGCCCGCTCAGTTAGCTTCTTCTCCAGCACCACCTGGCCCTCAGCAGCTGTCATAAATTCAGTGGTGTTAAAACGCCTTGAGAGACGTTTTATCTAACATAAACGGGCCAGTAAAGGTTTTCCCCCATAAACTTCCCTTAAAAAAGCCAAGAAATGAGCGAGAAAGTATCAAATCACGCCGCCGTGCCTATAAAACCCAGTCAAGAACAGCTATAATATCACATGCATGCTGATATTTACAAGTGCTAGAGGGACGTCATCTTCCTCCCGTCGCCACCCTCCGAGCTCCTCTCTCCCCGCGGCCACAGTCTTGTTAATTTTATAAGATCCAGCATATTGCCACTTATCGGCTGGCAGCGTTGTAAAAGCTCTGGGGTCAGTGCATTACTGAGCTGCTGGGCTCCACTCTTCCATTAGAGGGAGTGTTCAGGCTGCGTTGGCCTTCACTCAATCAAATGCAGGCTCCAAATGGCTGCTCCAAGTGCAGATGAGGGGCACAACACACACACACACACAAATGGAGACTCCTTGAATGCCTGGTTGTGAAACGATAGTACGCATAAATCTGAGCACATAAATCTGGGCACCTACACACACACACACACACACACACACACACAGAGTACAGTATGTGCTTGTTACCTCTCCTCACTGTTTCGAGGGCGCGTGGGGGTAAACACATTAATTTGCATTGTGTTTGCATTTAAAGAGAGTAAATGCATATGTGTACGCGCTTCTGCTGCAGCTGACACTTTCACCACTTGGCATTTGAACAGATTTAACACAAAATGAGTTGTAACACACACACACACACACACACACACCAATCTCTGGATCAGGTGAAACATGAGAGGTGAACGATGGAGACTACAGCAGCAAGGAAGAAATAAGGGGCCGGCTGATTTAAGTGATGCAATGCCGAAATTAGAAATTGAAATAGAATTTGCATTTGCTGGAATATGCAGAGCAACATTTTTATTTCAAAATCAGTCAGGAAATGAGGTCAGTTTTATGCCACTGCCTGTGAAGGTGGTGTCAAGGTCACAGGAAGTTAAAGATAAATGCTAGTGTGAGTTTGGGCGGATTACTTTCCTCACAACCAGTAGTTAGGATGATATAGTGATGATGGCTGCCCCCGCCCGTCTGAAATGCTGCTGAGAATAAGGTTTTCATTATAAAATGTTCTCAAATTCAGGACCAGCTGTAAATTCATGTTGCTTCATACCTAAAATATTACTTTTATTGCCTAAAGTGCCTTACAAATCAAAAAGTGAAAGATAACACTGTTCATTCATTTTCATTTCACTGAGTCATTCATATTTCGTGAAGATTTTTCTTTAAGACTTTTTTTTATTATTCAGTTCATGTTACGACACATTTTTGCAAACACAGCATGCATAAAGAAAGGGACGCCCCACCCTGGCTTCAGCTAGTGTGTGTCGGTCCATTTATAAACATGTATGTATTTCTGCTTTGCATGAGAATGGCTGGGGTCCTGTGAACCTTCTGCTCCCTGTGTCCACATTCAATGGCATTGCTGCAGTTAGCATGACAAACTAGGCTCCAAGTTCTCGGACATTTCAATGCAACCTGCCCCCCACCCCGACTCCCACCCCTCAGCCTCCTCCGCCCCTGTACCCGTCGACCCCACCCACCCATGTCATGACTCCACCATAACCCTCTTCTGGCAAACCCCCTTACCCCACTGCTCCTCTGCATGCACTGTGGGCTGAGTCTACACATTTTATGAGGTGTCTGGTGGGGGCTACCAAGTTCAGGGGAGCCAGAGAAACCACTCCTGCAAGTTCACACACACACACACACACACACGGGTACAACAGATTTATTTATGTTATTTTTACACTTTTAATTCACCAAAATCAAAACAAGTATGAAATGAATTTTATGCCCCAAGTGAATTTTACTCGCTTTGGTTTTCCTTCCATTTTTGCTTCCTTACACTCGAACATCACATCTGAAGTCAGCCTTTCATTACTCACTGGGTCTGAAATTAGAACGCTTACATAAGAATTTAATTTTGTGTGTGTGTGTGTGTGCATACTGGGATGACACATCAGTGGGCCGCAGCTGTACTCAATGAACTCAAATTCATTGGATCCCCGCACATCGATATGAAGTGCATTTCGCATGTATACCATCTGCAATGTAAAAACACCTGCTTTCTGCTCTGCTTCATTATTTTACACAATGCACCTTTTATCACATGCGCTCATTCGAGGGAGGCACACACACGTTGTGTGGTGTTTAAGTGCTCTGGCCCCAGTCATTCTGCACATTACCGTTTCTTTGTAATGTTTGTCGAACGGGCCTATAAGCCTATTGTGTTAAGTAATTCATAGTGAGTCAACATCACCATCGCGAGGATGTAAAATAAATAGATACAATAAACACTGGACTGCATCATGTGAATTGATGCTTCATATAATGGCGGCTTTATATAATGTTGTACATTCATGCAGCGTAAATCGCCTCAATACAAAACAACACATGAGCGCTGAGGGGGCCTTCAATATGTTCCACCCTAATGTACTCAGTCTGTCTTATGAAGGGCAATTAAGATAATGTCTAATGAGACCGATTTGGAAAATTTAACTGCACTGTGCTGTGGAGTACATTACAATGACTCGCGTTTTTAATGCTGACATGTCATAAGTTGCAACAACATTCAACAACTGTGGAATTAAAAATGCAACAGCATTAACTCTGACATCGGGGAGAAAATAATTATGATGCACACCTTCACAAAATACCATTAAATTATAGGACTTATTATCATGGCTAATAATCTCACAGTTTGCAGTGTGAATGAAATAAGTCTTTACTCATCTGAACCAGTGTCAACATTTTATGTTATTATGGTTCAATAATTTAATGTTTGGTTAATGTGTTTCTTCTTCTTCTCTTTCTGTATAATTAATTAAACCTTACTTGTTTAGTGCATCTACCTGTTTTCATGTAACTTGCCTCGTGAGCAAATTTAACAAATTAAAGAATGTGTATGTCCGTGGGAGGTGGGTGTCAACAACAAAACTTTATGAAATCAGAATAGAGGGAAACGATATAAATTATTCTAACTTGTTTATTTAAGAAAAAACACACACACACACATGCACACTCCTCCCTATAAATTCTCTTATTGGTTTTTACTGCTAATGAGCTTCATGTAGCTCCGTCCTGCCGTTAAA